>JAQFVV010000287.1:0-1216224 GCA_028023455.1 Epiperipatus broadwayi | reverse complement strand
TTCTGTTTTAAGTATTATTGATTACAATATGCAAACACAAAATGCATTAGGATACTTTTTTTTTTCTTTTTTTAATACATCATAATATTTATTTATTTTTAAGTTATCTTTTTGATAATGTATAGTATGCTAATTTTGCTACTCTTACATTAATGATAAATAACAAGTCTAAGTTCAATTAAATAAGTTATTAAACTTTTTTTTTAATTCTAAATAATTTCCTGTAATATAATATAGTAGTACAAATTTGAAAAAATTAAAACTATTATGGATTTTTTTTTTATCAGCACAACCAGAAATAGTTGTGTGGAAGAATACAAAAAAAAAATTGTTGACTGCTAGTTTATTTTCATTTTTTCATCATTTTTGCTGTACTTTTCGACAGTTAAAAGACATATTTTTTTTTTTTGCGATTTTGTTTAATAGTTATAATTACCACATTTTCAATTAGAATCATGGTTGCAACTAATATAATCACGAAAAAAATCAAGAAAATTTCTGAACTTGGAAACAGAAATGCATATCTTAAGTCAACTGAAAAGAGAAGGAAAATGTGATATCTGATCTTCTATGGGTTTATCCACATTTACCGTCACCACTATTTTTAAAAACAAAGACAAAATAGAACAAATTGCTCAAATCATTCTAGGTGCAACCAAACTTTCCAAAATCATGAAATTAGGACATTTTATATGAAAAAAAATTGCAAGAAGCACATCAACAATTCATTCTAAACTTTTTCTCTAGAAATTCTCAGCCATCTGATGCACTCCTCAAAAAAAAAAAGTCAAAATCACCAAGGAATTTAGAAAACAATAATGAACCTTAAAATAAGCAATTCATGATCCAAGAAACTAGATAATTATTATTAATGAATGGATCACTGAAAGTACAACTTTAAGATAAGTTGTTTTTACGTAGATTTAAGTTGCATTATCATACGTACATACATATTTTTAAATGCATTCTTACATAATACACTACAGCAAATTTATTCAAGCATTTAATGTACATTAAGAGAATTTTTGAATTACTATATATACATACCAGGAGTGGCCAACTTTTGTGTTCATAAGATCTACTTTTTATTTTAAAAATGTTTTGCGATCGACTTATCATAGGCATAGTCTAAGTGGAGGGACATGTGAAATACATACCATTTTTATATATCCACCTAGTAAAAAATAATTATTTAACAGTCAAAAAACTCATGTCCAGGGGAATTAAAGCAACATGAATAATTATTAACAATATTTATTAATTCAAATTAGCTACATTAAATCAAGATTAAAAATATTATTTTCAATAATGTTAATGACATAGTGGACTTCACCTATCTAGAATTGAAAAAAAATTTAAAACCAAAACAAAAATAACAAAAAGACTTGAAAATCTTGACTTAATTTGTTTCACTCGTTACTCGACAGCTTTTGCCAGATTGGCCTTTCGACCAGTGGATCATGATATATATATACTAAGTTAAATACAGATGATAATATAATTATTAGCTGGTGTTACCTGCCAAATTTTTCCCATAGAAAAACATTATAACTACTTGTTCTTTCTGTGATATTCTTGCTTAATGGCAAGTTTTGAGGACCAACTGCCCTAGCTAAGCAGGGTATAGGTGTAAAATAATGAAAATAAGTAGCCCTGTATTCATAGATTGCATTCCTAGTTTGTTGACTTTTTATAATGTCAGCTAACTAATCTATATTAAAAAATTATGAAGAATGTAGAGGTTTATGGTTATTTTTTAGATATATAACAGCCTTTAAATAGCTCAAATCAGGCAAAGACATGTTTGTCATCCTCCATTCTTGTAAAAGAAGACAAATTTTTCAGGTTTGCCATTTGGTAAATGGTATGGGTTTTGATTGTTTTTTTAATTCTTGAAAATGCCTTTTTAAAATTCTATTATTTCTTTGGTATCACTCATCATATTTCAAACGCCCCATAGCTGTAATAGTCCAGTCACACTTCCCCCCTCCTCCTTTAAATAAAGAAATGTCAAATTTTCAATGAAGTGCTATAATTTGAGCTTCTTTATTGGGGGGGGGGGGGTAATATAGCTATGCGACGTTTCAAATATTTTGTATAGATTTCAGCTAGAAGTATGCATCATTTGCATTGCTGAATGCCACGTATAATTGAACTTATTATTCAAAAGTTATAATAATAAATATTCTTTAGGAGCCAAGTGGATTTACTTCATAATTCTGCTATTTTCCAAATTTTATTATCTCGATTTTTTCCCCCATTTGAATAATTAGTTAAGAATATATTCGGTTTTTATTTGAGATACTTTTGAAATCATCTAGTTGTAAACTTTTAATTTTATAGTTCTAGATTTATTTTTGTTTTATATTCTTATATAACAGCATATGTTTTCAATTAGTGAAAGCCCTATTGCAAACAAAGGATCTTATTTGTATTGCATTTATTGACCCGTGAAATATTTGTTTCTGTTTTCGTTTTATACCATTATTAAAACGTATTATATATACACATTATTGGGGGGGGGGGTAAGTTGCCGTTTGGGAGAGTGAGGGTTACCGTCTCGTCAGTTTCATTGCATCTGATGATTCAAGTTTCCTGTTATGTAATGTTTTGTATTAGCCAATCAGAAAATTATTATCATTAACAAGCCAGAGTCAGTAGTGCCCTCTCTTATTCTTCTATCTCACATAATGTACAAGTTATGTGAATCATCTTTTCCATTTGAAATAGTTGAAGGAGCAATCAAACATTCTTTTTTGGATTTATTATCAAGGAGCTGTTTATTTTTAGCTAGATATATAGTTAATGTCTTTATATTGGATTTAATGAAAACACCTTTTATGAAAACTAAAAAACATCGTCTGCCTGGCTGCGTTTGCAATGATGAGAGCATGAAGTCAGATTTTATTTATAGTGTGGATAATGTTAATGTGAATCTCCGTAAGTAAAAAAAAAAATTAATTTATTTTGCTTGGTTATCTCTAGAGATTTATTAACCTATTTCTTAATGCGAATTTATTTTAAGCATTTTTTCATATTTATACGTTTTAAATGTTTAACTGTATGTTTAATCTGTTGAAGTCATTTCCATATATATACACAATAGGAATTATTGTTGTATTTAAAAACTATTTTATGCATAAAAAACATGTTTCCCTTTTGCTAATGTGCATGTTTTCATATATGTGTATGCCAATCTAGGTTTATATAAAGCACACTTGAATAGTTTGTATGAAATTGTTAATATGTAAAATAAGTGTCAATAATTGAATTTCATGCTATTGATGTTGATTATTTTTGTAACTGATATTTCAAACTTGGTATAACTAAATTCTCCCACATGATAAAGCATTTCTTTATTAGGAATAATATTTAAGGACTATGGAGACTTTTATATATATTTAATTTGAGCACTCATTTTTATTTATGTAGATTTTCCGATATGCGCTTTATTACGGCTATGATTATGAGGCAACGTTAAGCCTATACAGTATATGTTTACTAATTAAATTATATCTTCTCCATTAAACTTTATTTATAAGTGTGTGTTTGTTTATGTACATTTATAATTGTTTTTAAACGAAAAATATAATAGTAAAAATTTATTTCTGTAAACTAGCAGAAATTATCCTCTGACATTTAAGAATCAATTTTCAGAAATATCTGCTTATTTTTAACAATCATTGGGAATAGTATTTAGAATGATTAAATATTTTAATTTCCCTTTCCTTATAAAAAAAAATTCAAATATTGGTAGTTCAATTTATGATACATTTGTATTTTGTTTTATAATCATAATTTCGTACAAATTAAGTCTTTAAGATACATATACTATATTATGAAAATTTTTATTTAAATTTATATGCAGCTTTTTAAGGATACAATTCCACTTTTTGAATAAAAGATAAAACAATGTTTAAATTGCCCATTGCAGACACAAAAATCTTGCCTACTTGCTAGACTAGGCTGAGCTATTTTTAGTGCTTGAGGTAAACTTTAAAAAAATGTTTCTTTAATAAAAGTTATTGAAAAGGTTATTACTACTTATCTAGAAGAAGCAAAGATGGCATATCTGCTTGTCATATTGCAATCTGGAGTTTAATTTTCGGCCAAAGAATATTCTTTTCAAAGCAATTAGGATTTTTTTTTTTTTAGGTAGCTGTCATATAGTTTGCCCAGCTAATTATTCAGCATTTGTCATTAAATGGAATCTAGCTAACATGTAAAACAAAGGTGGAAATAATTCAAATCCTTACCACCCATTAATTGGCAAATGAGTATTGGGGGATGGGGGGGGGGGTTACTGCTCTTTTGTGACATTTTTGTTCTATTGTGGGCTGTGGTACATACGTAGTTAAAATGGTCCACTGAACAAAGCAATGGGTGTAATAAGAAAACATATATACTAAATATAAATAAATACAGCATATAATTTATTTGTTTAAAAAATGAAGAAGAATAAAACAAAAAAAAAGTATTAGAATAAAAAACAATCCTAACATTAAGTCAACCTTCAAGTTTTTGTTGTAGCAAATAGCTTGATCTTTCTGTAATTTATTGTTTTAGATATAATTTTTTCTATAGAAATTATTGCTAGATTCTTAATTGATCTAAATAATGAACATTTTAAGTTGTCTTTTTGCATCAGGCTCAAGTTAAAAATAGCTAAATATCTACTTACTTAACTTATAAGAAAGTGACGGACAGATCTCAAGATGCTTGGGCTCAGACTGATGGATTGGGAGCGAATCACTGACTTTGCCAGCATTCTCCCAACCCGCTTAGCCTCTGCTTCGCATCTTGATTTTAAACTTATACTCTTTATAAATTTTGATGTGCCTTTTAATGCTCAAAAAGGCATGCATAATTGTTCAACTGGGACAAAGTATGGACCAATTTAGAATTCTACTGAAGCGTTGATCCATCTACCTTGAGTCTCGGACGGTACTCGTGGTTTCTCGGGTTGCATCATGTATGTATTCACTTCTCATTTAGCTATGGACATTGCTTGGTATTCATTTAATCATCATTGTATAAAGTTGTATCAATTGTTTAAATAAATAGTTTTTTTGTTTTTTAAAAAAAAAAATAATTAGATGTCTATCTAGATTGTCTATAGGCTATCTAATAGAAAAATTCTTAACATTACTTACAAACTGGAAAAATTCCATTTCCTCAAACTTAAATTGATCATAGACATAGAAAGCTGATCATTAACTATTATTTTTCAGTACCCTTTTAAATTAGTAAATAAAATTTTAAATTAAAAGCTGTAGGGATGCATCTCTACGCTTCTACCTTACTCGACTCATATGCAAAAAATCGTGGTTCACTTCTCTAAAAGGGGGTGAAAAGGATTACGCCTAAGAGTGGGATTAAAATAATGTGTTGTTTGCAAAAAAAATAAATTACAATCAGGAACTAATAGCAGTGATCCAAAATGAAAATTGGTTATGGGAAAGAATAAGCCGTCAAGAAGGTCTTGAAGATTTATATAGTTGTTACAAATGGAAAAAATAGTGTATTAAAAAGGAAATGTATATGTAAATAGTAATAATATACAAATAAGAAGCTTATTAAAACAAGCAAAACTCTGCAAGCCAGAGTAATCAATGGATGCTCTGGCTTGCACTAAATGGCAATACATATAGAGAGTTTTGCCTGTTTTAATAACAGTTATAAGCAGGCATAAGAAATGGTGATCATGTGATATTTATTGGCTTAAAACCAATCCTGCCTAATAGGTTAATGAACTTGGATTGAAAATATAGTATTTTCAATTTAAGACTCATGGTTTTGTAGTTAAGCAGAGATAAAAGGTGGCTTCTGGAGGGTTGCATTAGATTATAAGATTCAGGTGCAGTGCTCTCAGATCCAAGGCTCCTCACTGACAAAGGCCACAAACCAGAAACTAATCTTGAGGATATTGGATGAGTAGGCACTAGATGGGGATTTTATGCATAAGCCTTCTGGCATCCTTTGATTACTCTGGCTTGCACTGAGTGGCAATACCTATAGAGAATTTTGCCTATTTTAATAGCAGTTATGAGCAAGCATAAGAAATGGTGATCATGTGATGTTTATTGGCTTAAATAAGTAATAGAGACCTTTTCACACCAGGTATTAGAATCAACAGTAATTTAAAAATGTAATTATTTGCCTAAATGGTCTATATATTACATATATGAAATAAAATGATCAATCTATTATTCTATAACTCAGAAACTAATAAATTATTTTTCATGTTGGATTGTTTTTGTTTTGTTTTTTTATGTATTGGTTGCTTTATTTTCTGGCTATACCAGTAAGGTCAAAAAAATATCATGATCCATGAAATACATTTCACATATTACCAATGAAGTCAAATTATTCTTAAACTATTGATTTTTCCATCTGTTCCCAAAATAATTTCAATTTTTTTTTTTTTTTCAGTTTAGTTTTTTTGGGGAAAAAAAAATATAGCACATGGGATACTCTGAAAAATGCCAATTTTAAAAAAGGCTCAGATATTATTGAGTTCAGAAATGGGTAATCTTAGGTCTACTTTTCTATGGGAACAACTTACACTAATTATTGTTAAATTTCTTTGAATTTTCATATCTATTTGCAAGATATTTCATTTTATGTTGGGTTTTTTTTTTTGGATACATAAAGAAGGTTTATCTTATGTCTGAAAAATGTTATTTTTAACAAAGAAAAGAGATTTTCCTATGATTAACTAAAATTAATTATTCTTAATTTGTCTTTGTTAAACTATCATGGCATATCACTATCTATATGAAATAAAATTAGTTTACATTATAACTTAATAAATAATACATCAATTTTGTTTGTTGTTGTTTTTTTTTATATAATTCTCAGAAAAGATATTAATCTTTTTAACATTATTACTTTACCAGAGAGCAGCCAATAGAAGAAACACAGTGCACTGCTCATAAGCCAGTAAATTTTTTCCTATAAAAATAAAAATAAAAAGGATTAAAATGAAAATAAATAATATGCATTTATTTTCATGTTAAATATGAATAAATTTCCAATTTGATTTTTTTTTTTTTTTATTAAAGAGAAATTTATTGTACGATACAAACCAATATACAAATTTATTATTACATGCCAATACAATGTAACATAAATTGATTTATCTTATTACATTACATTTTCAGATGTGAATTTCTATGTATGTAAATGCTTCCCCAGCTGTTTAATTCTGTAGACTTAGCAATCATCTTTTTCCAAGTGGCGTTTACTAAATAATCTGGAGCTATTAAATTGTCTCTTCATTTGATTTTTTTTACTATTTTCCTTAGTTCCATTCCCTGCGGATCTACCAATTTCCCGATAGTGATTTTACATTGTATGCATCATAACGCGAAGTACATGAAAATTGTAAGCCTTATTTCTGCATAAACGCCTTGTTTAATACATCTTTTAATAAATATAAATTGCCCAAATGGATTGTTTATCTATCTCATAATGAGTGTTCTATGGTAATTTAGATTATTGCATCTTATAAATATATGATCAATGAATTCCTCTTTCCTGCCGCACATCTGGCACATAGGGTCTATTTTCTTTGTTTCTTCGGTATGTCAGGAAGGCATTCATGGGAAGGGAGTCCAAGTTATATTTGATTATGAAGTCTTGGTACTTTGGTTCGATGAACCAACAGTGAGATTTATGTCTTAGTTGTTGATTGATTGGTGATGTTCAATTTTCCATCAATTGTGCGTTTCTCTCCATTAAGTAATTTATGTGCTGTCCAATATTTTATTTTATTTGAGATTGGGTTTTCTTTTAAGTCAATTACTTTTGTATATAGAGACTCAAATCAACTTGTTGTTAGCTGATGGGGACCGATCCATAAGGGTAATGTCTTTTTTGGGTGATAAGGTTGGGTATTTGTTTGTTATATTAAATAGTGAGTTATAGTTGTTTTGTATGATTAGTGTTTTAATAGAGTGGAGTGAAAGGCCATTAAGTCTTTTTGGTGTTTGCAATGTTCGGAGACTGATAGCAGCAACTTTTCGTCCTCAAAACAATTTAGTACAAAAGGCATTTACTTTTTGAATGAATTTTTTGGATGGGCATATCCCACCAGGAAATAAGTAACTTTTGAGAACACCAGCGAGTTAAGTAGTATGACTTGTGTATCAGTTAAATTCAAACTTACTCTCAAAGTAATAAAGTAAAAGTCAATAAAGTTTAACAATAATCAATTTGTTCACATGATGAAAATAAAAGCTTTCAAAGAATAACTATATCACCTATGCACGTAACTTAAATAATATTGTCATGGAAATTCTAGAGATCGTAAACCATAAATGAATTTAAAGTTATTGAAAGAATTATAAATGATTTTTTTTTTTTAGTAATTAGTATCTTAGAACATTTATAAAACATTGAATTTTGAATATCTTTACATGTATATTTACTTATTTACATTATTAATTTAAATATAAAACATTTTAAAAATAAATAAAAATAGATCTTATCCAGGAAGTAATTCATCACTGCTCTCCATGTATATAGCAATATTTTAAAAGGAAGAATACTTAGAAAATTTAGATTATAATGTTTTTAGTTCAACTGTAATTGATCTGCCTATTGGCTTATCAGTCAGTTAATATTTTTAATGTAGATAAAAATCAAAATATAATCAATAAATTAATAGGCTTGATCAACACATAGGTCTTTTCTCATTTTGGTTTATTTTTTATGGTTTTAAGTACTTAAGTTTTAAGTAAAATTGTTTTAATATTTTACTGACTAGTACAATAGTGTGCAAATCCCATGAATCATGACCCTTCAAGAAGTCACAAAATAATTTTTGGAATTTAAAAGTCTCTAGAAGTTTGTGAAACTATTAAAAAAAAGTGTTGTTTTTTTCTTTAAGAATAAAAATATAAATATTTTTATATTCATAGGGCAATAGTCACATTGGGAAAGTATTATCTATAATAAAAGAAATGATATTTATAACCCATAATAAAATAAAATTATCAGCATTTGGAATAGATCAATCTGACAATAATCACATTAAGTGAAATTCACCCAGTGAAAAATGTCGAGCGTTGATAGTCGAGTGGTTAGCATAGCTGCCTTACAAGCAGTTGTTCCGAGTTTGTGGGTTCACTACTTGGCTAATGCTTTGACACATGAAAAAAAAAAATGACAAAAGAATTATGTATTTCATTATATTTCCTAATTAGTCAAAAGTTTAGGGGATTATGTAAAAATTTTGTCCAAATAAAAGGGGGTTGCAAATAGAAATAGGTTACGCACCACTGAAATCTTAGAAAATGAAGTGAAAAATGTATAAACAATTTTTGATCAACAGATTTTTACTTTATTTGTTTATAAAAACCTTTTTTTAAAAAAAAATTTAGTATATAGTATGTTTATTTTGTAATCTATTTTAATTTGAGTACAAATACTGATTATAATGGTTATATAACAATTTTATTCCAGACTTATGTTGAAATTCTATTCATCTTTTTTTTTTTTTTAATTATTGAGAACCATTTCTATGTTTTATTTATCTTTTTCTGTTTGTGTTGAGTAATCCAAACAAAATATATTAACTAGTTTATATATATATTCTACTGTCACTTATTTTATCCTTTATTTTTTATAATTCAAAGTTATATACAATTAATAGTTGAATGATACTTTTTGTAAGTTCATTAATTAAATCAGTAAAAAAAAAAAAAAATAGTACTATTTTGCATCTTTTGTTAATGCAATATTCATGCATTGTGTGTTTTGATAAAGTTAATATTTTATGCATTAGTTAACAGTATCTAACATTCATTTTTCAAATGAATATTTTTCATTAAAGAGAATGATTAATGTAATTTTTAAATGCAGTAGCAGTATTATTTCTAAAAGATAATTTTTGTAGTGTGATATATTTTCTATTTTATATATCACTGTGATGTATTTTTATATTCATTCCAACATACTGTATTATTTTATTTCAATTATTTTTTAAGATTAGTTTTTTTAAAAATAGATAATACTTTTTTTTAATGTAATTTGTTTATAATGAGTTATTGTAATGACTTGTTCAGTTAGTGTCTTGTATTTTTATTTCAGAATTATCTTTGATTTTTTTTTTTGTATTTATTTTTATTATTAAATACTTTTATTATCTTAGAAACTCTGTACATTTTATAAGGATAAGTTTTGTAATAGAGGTTTTAATTTACTTCTATCAAATAGATTTTTTTTCCAAATTTTGTACTTACGAGAAATCAATGACAGTGTAATATGACACTAAAATATTTCAGTGTTGTTCATTAGTTTATATAATGTAAGACTATTGTCAGGCCAAATTTCAAATACATTGGCATCCATTCAATAAATTTTCAGTGCTGCATATGAGAAGGTGATATTTTTTAAAAAAACTAAAAATAAAAAGTGTTTATTATAAGTTCAAATAGAAATAAAAACAAATCTTAATTTCTCTTAATAATAAAAGATACTTTAAATTTTAAATTTTTTTATTATAAAAGTTTGTTTTTTAAAAAATGTTTTTTGTCATGCTATGTTAGCTGAGAGGTCAGCACAGCAGCCTTGCAAGCAAGCTGTTGTTTGCAGACGGTTGCGGATTCGCCTCCCGCTGATGCTATGACATATGAAAAAAAATTGTTTTTTTTCATAAACAAAATAGTATTGGAATTTATTTTTAATACGTAATTTTTTTTCAAATATTACACAAACTGCATTCATTTGAATTAAAATTGGGATAATTATGAAAAAGATCCCAATACTAAAAGGTTAAAAGTAATATATATATAATATTTTATAAAAAATAAAAGTTTTTTATTTACTAAGCCAACAATAATTGGTTTCTTCAACTAACTGAGGTTTTTATAATTAATTTGATATAAAAGTAGGTGTTCAGAAATTTATTAATTCAATTACTATTTTTTCCAACTAGTGATTGACTTAATTAATTTCTAGACATCCCATACTTATTTTAAATTGAATTTAAAAGCCTAATTATGATTGATTGAAAACAATTATTTTTGGCTTTTTAATGCACAGTAAATAAAAGCATTTATTTTAAGATGTTTTTATATAATTTTATTACAATTTTCAGTTGATTGTTTTTGTGTATTGTTTGTTGTTTTAATAATCTTAATGTTATATACCATAACAAAACAGTACTTAAGTAAATTATAAGATTATCACTGTCATATAGAAATTCTTGTAAATGGAAGAAATGTGTGGTGCTTTTAATAAATATATAGATTAATAAATGCTTTTTAAAATAATTTTAATTTGGTTTTCACATTTATAAAAATATAATTATAACGTGTTTATTTGTATGTATGCATTAAGCTTAATAATGTTAAAGTTTAAGATGGAACTCTATGTTGGTGATCCAGTGTTATCACTTAGTCATGTCAATTTTAACTAGTTACTCAAAACTGTATTCAACACAGAACATATGTGCTGTGTGTGTATTATGTACTTATATATAATAATAAATAATTATGCTTTATTGCTATATATATATCCACTTTGTTTTTTTAATATAGACTAGTCCAATATAGATTAACTATTCACTAAATTAATAATAATATAAGTATTAAAAATATTTAAAAAAGTTTGGAATTTTATTTTGTAAATTAAATAAAAAGTAATGTTTTAAATGGTGAGAAATTTTTTAGCAGTTTAATATTAAATGTGTAAGTGTTATTAATATTATTATTTTTTGTCAGATAAAAGAATCAAGAAATTTTTTAAAATGCTGGAAATATGTAATACAATGTAATTATGTATATAAAATTTTAAAGAAATGAAAATTATTTAGCAAGATAAACATATACTTGAAACAGAAATGTGTAAAATTTAAATTTGGTATTGTAAATAATTTCACAAAAAAAAATCTGATGTTTGAATTTTAATGTCACAGTATTGAAGAATTTAATGATATATTTTTTTCTGCAAAATCAAAAGGAAATTATCATTTTCAATCATTGTTGATGCACAGCAAGATGGTCTCTCCAACTTTAATTCAGTTATTCCAGTTCTTAGTTTCACAAAACACCAGCAAACTTCTCATTTTGTTATCCATCATATATGTGATCTCTTTCTAAATTTTTACAATCTCTTGGGAACCATTTTAAAACTTTAATTATTTAATATCATCTCATCCAACCCAACCCAGCTCCATTTCAGTCTTTTAATTGTTTCAATGATGTCAGACGCTTGTTTATTCTCTTTATCTGTGTATTTTATTTTTGATCTCTTGCTATTCCTAATAATTTTTCCATAGTGGTTGGAAGCCTCTGAATTGCTCCTCTCGTAACTGTCCCATTCTCGATCCATGTAGAACTGGCAAAACAGCTGTCATTTCAAACATATAGATATATTTTCTTTTAATATTTTTTTTATTTCTACCAAAAGCATTATCAAAGTTTAATTCTATGATTAATTTCATCCATTATGTTTCCATCTACATTAGTAATTTGCCAAGATATTTATAGTTGTCAACTTGTTCTAATTAATCATTGTCAATCTTTATTTATTTCTTCAGTGAAAATTTATAGAACATTGGGTTTTTTTTTAGCATTTATCTTTAGTCTTTTTACTTCATCTAATAACTCTTGCAATATTTCCTGGAGCTCTGAAGCATTATTTGCTTAAAAAAACTACATCATCATTATTTGCTTTAAAAAACCATATCATCTGCAAAATTTGCATACATTAAATGCTCTCTATTTACTTTTATTTTTTTAACTTTTCATTTTAATCTACAAAATATTTCTTGTGAAACTGCTATAAAAAATTGAAGACATATAGGATCTTCCTGAGGTGCACTTCACTATTATTTTTCATATGTCGTAGCATCGGCCGGGACGCGAACCCACACCCGTTTGCAACCAACTACTTGCTTGCAAGGCGGGTACGATGACCTCTCGGCTAACAACGCTTGACAGTGCACTTCACTATTAATCTTCTTAAGTATCATAAAAGTATTATTGCTGTTGCATTTTGGCAAATATTCTTCAGAATATGATATTCTGGATCCTTATCTTGATCCAATACTTTAATCACAATAGATATACTTATAAAATCAAATGCCTTTTCATAATCTACAAATCCAAAACATAGTATCAACTAATATTCATTGCTTCTTTCTTTAACTTTTTTTAATATTTGTGATAAGAAAACTACTTTTAAATTCAGTTTATCTTTTGGTTACAATCCAAAATTCACTGGAGATAAGTTGTATTTATCTTCATGGAGATTTCTTATAAAACTGATAGAAGACAGATAGGTCTAAATTTACAACATCTTTATCACATTTTTGAATATTATTACTGTATTTTTTCATTCATCATGTATGTTTTTATCATTTAGACATTTGGTGTATAATTTTGTCAACAATTTTTCTATTTCTGCCACTGCTTTTTAAATAATAAAAATTCCATCATTTCTGGAGATTTTATTTTTTTCATAGATTTATTTACATGTCTCACTTCTTCATTTAAAATACTTGTCAATTTAGATGTATAATAACTGTAAGGAATACTTCTTTCTTTTTTTTCTTTTTTAAAACTATTTAATTCTTTATAGAACTTTTCAACACATTTCATGATAGTTCCATCTTCTTTTTTCTATTGCTGAAACAATTTTTATTCTCTTCTATAACTTTCTTGCCAATTCACATTTATATTTTCTTACATATTATTAATACTTTTTTGTATCATTTTTAAAAAATTTCACATTTCTTCTTTTTTTATATATATTATTCTCTACATATTAGATTCTTCTTAATGGATTATTTGTAAAAAAAAAAAAAAAAAGATTTTTCTTTATATATTCTCTTGTCTCAATAGAAAATTGATTAAAATAGCTATTTTTAGAAAATTTTCTTCTGAAATGAGAATATATAAGAAAAGAAAAAAATGTGATATATCTTTAAAATGATCCATTAAGAAGAATCTAGAATTTTATAAAATTATAGGAATAAGTTAATAAATAATATAAGAAAATATAATTGCGAATTGGTAAAAAAAAAAAGTTTTACAAGGGAATAAAAATCTCAAAATTGGAAAACCATATTTTAGTATTGGAAAGAAAGTTGTTTTAGCAATAAGAAGAAAAAATGGAACTATTATTTAAAAAAAGTGATTATGAATTTTGTTTTAGGTTTTATATAGTATTAAAAAGCAACAAAACAAAGTTTTCCCTGCAATTAAATCTATGAAGTAGGGAAAATCTTCAAAAATGGAATTATTATTGATATTTTAAAAAGAGCTGAAGAAATAGAAAAATTATTGACAAATTCCAAATGATTGGAAGAATGTAGTAGTAATATTGATATTTAAGAAAGATATTAAAGAAAATATAAGAAATTTCAGAACTATCAGTCATATGAATATTATATAAAATCTTTATAAGATAAATACAATTTATTTCTAGTTCATATTGTAACCAAAAGACAAACTATATTTAAATGTGGTTTTTGCACATCTTTCTTGCAGTCTTAGTAAAATATCAGTTATCTTATTGATTTCAATCAAATTTGAACCATCTTCAAAGTCCGTAAATATTTTTAAATAATTTGAAAATTGTAATTTAAATTTATTGAAATGACTGAAGATTAATAATATTAACTATTAATACTGACTTCAATGGTTTTGTCTCTAGTTTTGGATTAACAATTATCTTAAATTATCTTACAAATTCCAAAAGTGAATACTCTTTTACATGTTTATATATAAATAAATTAGTATGTATTTATTTTTATTAAATAATTAAAGAGAACAAAAACAAATTCATTAAATAGCTATAAATTAATAAGCTTATTTGGAAGGATGATCTATCTGTTTTTAGCCTAAAAATTCTATTTCATTTATGGCTTAAAAAAATTATATCTGATTGCTAAATGAAAAAAGAGAAATTATTGAAGATGAAAATACAAGTTATTCAAAGTCAGATTTTTTTAAAGATGTATATATTACATTCAACTGCTGAAAGAAATTACTGAGATAGAAAAGTTCATGTTTTTCAAAGTCTTTAGATATTTAATAATGATTACATTGAATTGCTAAGAAGAAAGGCAAAAGAAATCACTGTATCTATATTTTAAACAGTGTAAATTATTTTGATTTATTATTTTAATTAACTGCTGTATAAAAAGTTTGTAGTAATATAAAACGTATATATATATACCAAACTAAATAAAATATTTTATAATAAAGTTGTAAAAAGTCTTGTTGTATTTGAAAAATTTATAAATTCATATAAAGCTCTGGTCAAACCAGGTATTTCAGATTAATTGCATTCTTCCTGTATTGGATTAACAAAATAGAAAAGCAATAAAAGAAAAAAAATGATTATGGTGGCAAGATTAGTAGTATTTTAAGTGTTCTGTTATTATATTTGAAAAATAAATATGAACTTTTGGAAACATGTAAATCTGATTATTTGTATATTCAAAAAAAAATAGGAGAATCTAAACAATTCCTATCACTGAGTAATGCTTGGATAAATGGTTATTAAAAATTAAGAGTTTAATTTGAGGGTTTTGCTAAGTGTCTTAGTAGAAAATTTTAAAATGAACAAATGTCTATAGAACTTAAATAATCTTGAAAATGATCAGATAATTAGACATGATATTCTTATCATAATTTTAAATCCATCCAATTAATAGAAATTAATAATGTAAAGAGCAAATAGCAGTGTAGTAATAAGAAAATTAATTTAAATTTTAATTGGATTAAAAACTCTTCTAGAATTAAACTGAGGATTTTGTATACAATACCAATTATCCAGATATCTATAATTCAAAAATTTCTATTATCCAAAATTGTTTATTGTTGATCTTTCACATTTTAAATAAATAAATTAATGTATATATACCACTTACAAATAAAATGGGGCTGGGGGGGGGGGGATGCAATAAATATTTATAAATTAAAACTACTTGCAATGAGCTGCCTGGGGTTTTTTTTTACCTTAACACAATTTAGGTTTGAAATAAAAAATTCACAAATCTAAAAAAAAACTAAAACCATGGATTTTGGATTAATGATTTAAAACTATTTATAACATATTTTTATCATATGTCTTAATAAAATTCTTCATTGAAACAATTGAGATTACTTGGTAATGTTGCACAAGTTAAGATAGCAAATTTTTTTCATTGTGTTTAGATTTCACTTAGTGTTGACTTGTTTATTTTATTTCTAAAATATATTTTAACAAGATCGTAAATAATGGAAAAGAGATTAAAAATAGCCTATGCTAAAATATAAATGATTCTATGAAGTAAAGATTTTGAAGTGCAGTTGCAGTAATTAATTTATATATAAATGAATCTGTTTAATTTGTTATTCTATTTTCTTGGTGTTTGAAAAAGAGAAAACAAAATACTGAACTTTATAATAAATAAGAATGACTCATATCCTAAAATAGTGACTTCATTTGCTTGCGATAGATAAAATAAGTCAGTATAATTATGCAAAAAAAAAATTTTTATTTTTAGGAATGAACCAACAAATGCTCTTTATTCATTCCAACATGGCAAAATTATGAAATCGTATCAACATTGTTATTGAAATGACCATATTTCAATAAAGCTGTATGTTATTCATTATTATCACAAAATGTTTAGAATTAATGCATGCAATCAGATACTATTTTATTTTGTAGTGTTAAGAAAAATCAAATAACCATAGAAAATAGCTCTTATTATGGAAATATATAGAACAATAAATGTTCTATTCTATCAGACCATCTTAAATTTAAAATAATTATAGAAGCCTTGATTGGGAATAAAAATAGTAATGGCAAAAAAAAAAAATATTTGATCAGTTATAATAGACAATGTGAAAAACTAAAAATTCTCTTGAAACATAATATTTGTTTGTAAAACATGAAAAAAAAAGTCAGCTTTTAATAATTTATCTTCTTTTTTTTTAGTTGGTAATTACATTTTGCATTGAAATAAATATTGACTTTTCTAGGCCAGGATTTGAAACACTATTGTCTTAGTATAATTTTCAATTCTTAGCATGTTTTTATGCAACTTAAATTATGTATGGTTTTTACATTTTTAAATGGTTAAAATAATGTTTCATGATAATGGGAACATTTTATTTATAAATTATATTTTTTGGAAATAGTTACATTATTTATTTATAATGGCACAGTTGTATAGTTATGATAGACAATTGAAATTTTTTTTATCTCTTTGCAGTGCTGCTCATGCATTATAAATGACAGAGAAATATATTTTAAATGTACTTTTAAGGCATAGTAAAATATAGATTGTTATATCAAATTTAATATCAAAGCTTTGTATTTATCATGTATAACAATTGCTTTGATTTAAGATGCGACTCAATGACATTATCAGATTGTGTATTCATTATAACATACTTAATTTGCAGAAAAGTAACTGTTAGAAAATTTAAAACTGAATCTCATCACAGAAAAATTTATTTGCAAATATGAAATTGAAACGTCAACTAAAGTCAATTTTCAAATGGTTCATTTGTTAACTAAGCAAGAAACGCCATTTATCATTGGTGATTGCAATAGCTGAAGAAATGTGTACAGAGAAAATTAACTTATTTAAAACTGTTTAACTTGTATTCATAAAAATTGTAGTCAGTTATTATTATTGATTTTATTATGAAAGTACCTACAAAATATTATTTATTCTGCAATTTGACTGAAAAAGCCTCAACTTTACAGAATAAAGTTTGCCAACATTTACTTTAGAACCATTCTACTTCTGTGAAAATAAGTCTTTTTCTTTTTTTTTATAATAATAATTTTATAACAATTTTAAAAAAGTCATGCTTTAGGTATGTTTAATATTAAGCAATGCTAATTTAGTCAAATATTTGGAATCCAAAATTTCAATAATTATCTGTATGATTTTTGGGTTTTAATATTTAATATTCTATGCATTGTTGTGAATTAATTTTGCATTTTGTAATAAATACGAAATATTCATTTTTATATTTGATTGATTTTTCTACTTACTTTTGTAGTAACAAAAAGTTTTCAACTGTGTCCTGAAAGAAATCTTGACAAGTGTACTAGTCATTACTATTCATGATGTATAGCAAGTTTTTTAAATAAATATCAATATTTTTATGTGTACTGATTTTTTTTTAAATAGTTATCATGTTTGATAATTCATAGTTATCATGCTCAATATCTATTATTTGCTTCCATTTTGGAGTTCAGTGTAATGATATATATGAATATGTGTTCATGAATTGATTTATATATTCATTGCAGAATTCATCTTTAATTTTTTCTATCTTTAGCTTTTTTTTTTCCATTTCTAGAATAAAAATAGCATAGTAAACTTATTATGAGTGCTATCAATGAATATTTTTTTTAAAAAAAATACATTTGTAAGCTGTATGTTACATTGAATATTAATATATTCCCTTATTAAAATATTTAACCTTTTTTTAGAATAAAACTTTCCTATGCTAGGCTTAGATTCTGATATATACGTACACACACATTCAAATAATGGATATTAAAATAGGAGTCTTTAATGTTAGAGGGTTAAACTCCCCACAAAAAATTGACCTCCTTGCTAAATGGTACGACATTGTTAAACCGCAGATAATGGGCATTATCGAAACAAAAATCTACAGTGGCTCACTAATCAACCCTACAGACAAGCTAAATTCCAAGGGCTTTACAGCTTTTTCAAACACATCTGACACTCCATCAGCGGGTACAGGCATTAATAAATTAATAAAGGAATTCATGTTATTAGCAGTAGTTAACATATTAAATAAAAAAGAAAATATTAAAAAAATATTTTTATTGAAGAAGAATAGGTAATAAATTACATTTTTTGATTATATTTAATCTGAAATTTCTTCTTTTTTTTTTTTCAACTAAAGTTTTTACTATCTTATTGCACTAATGCTTAATTCAAATTGACTATAGTTAGTAGATAATGTTGGTAAAATAAATCTTAAAAAACTTAGTGTTATAAATTATTTAGTAATTAATTATTAAATAGTTAATGTTTAAAAAGAAGCTATTCAGGTTGATAAGTAAACAGCATTATGATAAAGAAAATGGTTATTTATAATGAAATTGCATTGTTTATTGAAATAAACTGAAAAAGAATTATAATAATGATAAAAGAGAAATAAATGAGAATGAAGGATGTAGAAATTTTGGCATAAAAGGTATTCAAATAAATAAATTAAACATTTTTTTCAAGAATTCATGATACTTTGTAATTGCAGTTGAAATAGATCTATTTAATAGAAGTATATTGGAATAGATAATAGAAATAGATTTCCATTCTAAAACTTATGTGAATTTGATCACAATTTTATTATAGCACAAATAAGAAAAGGATAAGAAAAAAAATGTTTGTCTGAGAATATTGAAGCAGAATGCTATTATGTTTTTTTGTTTTTTTTTAATGCTTCTAGTTCTGGAGATGACTGTTTATCAAAAGTTTTCTAAGATCAGAAAACTATTAAGTGATAGGAAATAGCTAATTTATTTAGGTTAATTTGCAATGCTTTTTATGTAAACTAAAAACATCATCCATATTGATTATAAAGATATGAACCTAAAATATCTAAGATATATTTATATGAAAATTGGCCCTTAAAAATTTCTGTGGAATTTGGTTCCAAGTCTTTACACATATGCTTGAAATCATTGATAATATCAAAATCTATACTGTATAATATATATTTTTAAAATAACAATCCCTGCCTAATAAATGATTTTTAATAGGTTAACATTTTAAATTAGATATTAACAGAATGTACATATCTGCAATACAATTTAATTTTAAAATGTATACACATTAACTATCAACAAAAATAGTTCACCAAAAGAAAAAAAAATTGGATAATATTTTACCAATTTTGGATATAAAAGTGATTTAACATTCACCCTTAATATAGTTAACATTTTGAATATTTTAAATACATTGTAAGGCAGTAAGTCTTTAAGTTTATGATTTGATTATGAATTTTAATATTTTCCATATGAAGTTAAGGTTATTTATAAAATAAATTTAAAAGTGTGATACGTCATTTGTGTATGCTATAGATAGTTAACATACTTAAATATTAAATTTGAAGTGTATAGAGAAAAACTTGTATCATTGCATAACAAATTTAATACACAATTTGAATATTTCGTTTAAATTTAAAAATCACTAGTTATAAGAAATCCATTTCTGTGAAAATTGGCTTTACATAAACCAACGTTCAATTAAAAGTGATTTATAATGTAATGACATTTTACAAAAATTATATCACAAAAGAATTATCAGAATTTATCCAATATGTAATTTGCAAATATTCATAATTTTCTTGTAAAAATTTTAATCATTTTTGGATCTATATATATTTATGACATTGCTAAGAGATAATAATAATCAATAATAATAAAAAAACTTAATCTGAATAGGGAAATGATCGTGAAAGAAAATTATTTTTATAATAAAATATATTTTGATTGTACTTAAAGAATTGTAAGGAAATAAATTGTTGAAACCAGCATAAAGAGGAGTGACTTTATATAATTCATAAATGAAATTTGGATTAACCAGTTTAGAAAATAAAACTTTTTTTTTTGTTTGCAGCTGCAAAATTAAAATAAAAGTGTATAAATAGAAAGAAATACTAGATTGGTTGAACCACTAAACATCACATGATCACCATTTCTTATGTTTGCTCATAACTTATTAAAACAGGCAAAACTCTTCATACAGTAGTGCTACTCCGTGCAAGCCAAAGTAATCAATGGATTCCTGAAGGCTAGTGCATAAAATCCCTATCTAGTGCCTACTCATCCAATATCCCCAGACTAGTTTCTAGCTTGTGGCTTTCGTCAATGAGGAGTCTTGGATCTGAGAGCACTGCACCTAAATCTTAGGATCTAATGCAACCTTCCAACAGCCACTTTTTGTCTCTACTTAACTACAAAACTATAAGAATAAAATTGAAAACAATATTTTCAATCCAAGCTCATTAGCTTGTATAGTCATATAGGTCTGAACTCAGTTTAGCACTCATACGTTTTGGTATCTTTAGTTCTTTAATAACCATAGTCACCACTATCCTATTAGGCAGGATTGATATTAAACTACTAAACATCACATGATCGCCATTTCTTATGCTTGCTCATAACTGTTATTGTGTTTTCAATTTTATTTTCATAGTTTTGTAGTTAAGTAGAGATAAAAGATGGCTGCTGAAGGGTTGCATTGGATCCTAAGATCTAGTTGCTCCTCACTGATGAAAGCCACAAGCTAGAAACTAGTCTGGGGATATTGGGTGAGACTAGATAGAGATTTTATGCAGAAGCCTTCTAGCATCCATTGATTACTCTGACTTGCACTGAGTGGCTTACTGTATGGAGAGTTTTGCCTGTTTTAATAAGATTGATTGAACAGATATAGAAAATTAGTAGTAAGTGAATGGCAGCAAATAAAATTTAAACTAAAGAAATGATTATCTATACGGGGGTAAAGTTTTAATAATGTATAGTGAAAAAACTTGGTTATGATTTTTAGAAATACCTATTCTGGAATTCAATCAGTTTATAACATCGAGAAGACTTGCTTTATTATAATTTTGTTCTCAGTATGAATAATTAGGAATTTAAAGAATATATATTAATTTACAATTTTTTGTCATTGTAATATTAATTTCAATATTAAATTTTTCATTAAGACAGAGTAATTAGAAGTTAATGAATTGACAATATTATAAATACTTTTTTTTTTTTATAATGTTAATGTTAAATTAAGTTTAAACATAGCAAATGACAAAGCCGAGCCATCGACTTTGGTCACTAAACTACCACTGCACCAAAGCATGTAGAGAAACTTCATAAAAAAAATATTCTCTTTTTTTTTAAGTTATACGCACTAAAAATTAAATATTATGATTCGAAATTTATCACATGGTCATTTCATATATGTAAACCTTTTAATAACTATTACCTAATTAAATATCTATTTAACAAACAAGCTGTGATGCATATTAATGTGAGAAATAATTCTTCTCATTACATCTACTAGAGTGTATATTAACACTGCCTTCCCTAGTGAATTAAATAATGTAATTTTATCCAAGTATATAGTGTTAAGCCTATGATATGTTTATAAATTTGAGATGCTAAAATAAATTGATAAGAAAGTGACATGCAATAATAAATTTTTATTTAAAAATCTAGAGATTTCGATGTGTGTACTTTTTATCATTTTCATTTACATAGTTATCCTCTATCAAACTTGAGTTGTTACATGCTAGTTTTCATAGTAATTAAAAAATTCTAAATTGATAATCAGTTGTATCTGTGGAAGTGATGTACATCCAATCACTGAGATTTTTTTAAAAATATATATATAGTGACTTTACACTATTTGAGAATGAAATTATAAATCTGTGTTGCATGAAAAAATGCATTCCAATTAAAAATAGAAACATTTTCCCATATCTTTATTCAACAAGTTTCTGATAAAAATATTCCAATTATATAATTATGCAAAGTTTCAAATAAGATTAGCTTAAGATGTAAATGTTGAATAATGAACTAATCAGAATTTTTACCAATAATTATGAATATTGATTATATTGGTAAAGTTGTTCATTAATGCATCAAGCAGTTGAGATTTCACATTTGCTAAGAGTATTTAAAACAGATATCTTACTACAATTCAGAAGTGAAAAGAATTATTGATAGTAATTTATTGAATAAATGCTCTCTGGAGTTGAGTAATAGTTAAGGATTCCCAAACAGAAACTCATTCTGTCATTTTTAATGCTTAAGTCTTGACTTTTCATGTACCAAATCACTTGATTGTGTGGTGAATAACATGCCACAATTCTATTGCCATGAATGGGTATGTAATTATTTATCTCATTGGTTTTCAAATAAGTTGTACTTTTTATGCTGAAGAAAGTATATTTTTTCCCCTTGTCATGGAAGAAATTCAAGATGTGATAAATATGCTAACATTTTGGATTTGTTTTTCTAGTGATGGGAAAATTGCTAGGAAAAAAAAAAAGATATAATGAAAGAAACATTGATTGAAGAATTCCGTGAATTTGTGGCATAGTAAAACTGATGGAAAAAACAAATGGAATTATTTGTGTGCGTGTGTGTGATCTACAGTAAGAATGATGCAAAGTGCACATTTGCCAAATGAACATAGTTAGAATGAAGTCTCACACAAATTTATTTTTTTTATTTTTAAAAAAAAAGTATAGTAAGTAGTCTGATAATTAGGGTCAACAACTTTGATGCCATCCATTTCAGATAAATACACTAATGATTATTACTAATCATTTTCGAAACTAGAGATTATCTCTAGTACAGATATAAACTTTAAACCTCAGTTAAAGATTAATATATCTGATTTTTTTTTTATAATGGCAGTATTGCTACTAATACCAATTATAGTCATTTTAACTTTTTTTTTTTATCAGTAGCAAAATAATTAAAAGCATTATGCACATACCAAATAAATTTATAAATTAGAAATAATAACCCTTTTAATAACATCAGATATAATATTTATACTTTTTTTGCTAGTATTTTAACATTAAAGTTTTTAAAAAAAGGGAATGTGATTTCCAAGATCTAGCACATCAATATAAATTTTGTTAGGAATCCAAAATCATCAGAATTATAAAATACGAAAATCAATATATAGAATAGAGAACTTTTAACAGAAATAAAAAAAAATATTTTTTGTGTGGTCTGAAGAAAACTATGAAAAATTGTAAGTTGTTCACAAGATGAAATATGCATACATTTTGTTGTCTGAAGATAAGTCTTCTATCTAAGTCATAAAATTGCATTTGATTATTATCACTGATAATTGCTTATTGCCATCTTAAAATATTTTAAGTCTTAATATTTAGGGCTATGTAATCAACTTCATCAAGTTTTATAGATATTGAATAATTAAAGAAAAAACAGTTTTATACATTATAATCTTGTAAATGATAAAAGTATTTTTAAGACATCTGAATATTTAAATTTATGAACTGAATAGGAAGCAGGATGTTTTATTAAGGAATTGGGAGAGTAGTCAAATAAGTAAAAATGTTGAATAATCACAATAGGGAATTGGAATGAAATACTAAGACGAGAAAAGGAAATAATTATAAGAGATTATATTAGAATAAGAAATGAGAAAGTTTTGGTGATATGAATAAGTTTTAATTATTTTGTATATTTAATCAGACATTTTGTAAAATATTAAAATTGTGTTTGTATCGTGGCGTTGATAAGATTCACATCATAGTTTTGTAGTGATAGAATTGAAATCAACTTTGAAGTAATAAAAAATACTACAGACTTATCTAAGAAATCTGGTATCCTGAAGCAATTTTTAGTTCAAGTGCGCATTTCTAGTCTAATTACAACAACTATTTATCTATAAATATTTTGAAGTAAACATTACAAGCATATTTTGAAGTATATATAGCCATCTAGTGAATCTATCAGTTGATTTTTTTTCATTGATGTTCTATTTACAGATGTTATGTTTTCTGAAATATATGCATATATTAATTAAAATATATAAAGATAATTTTTAAAAATAAGTTAATATTTTACAAAAGTTAAAATATATTTTATATAAAGTTTAATGAAATAAAAAGATTTTTTTTTCTGATACAATTAGTATAATTCATGATATAAATGAACATTATAAGAAATAGTAATTTATACTGAAGATAAAACAAATATTGCTTTAACAATCATATTAAATCATTACTCGTGCAGTCTTCATACTGCCATTCTCCTTTTAAATGCACCATGATCCTGTGCAGTAAATACTTAAGAGCTAATAAAAGTTTCTGGGTATTTTCTGAGGAAAAAAAAAAATCAGTTTGATAAATTGAATGAAATAGTTACCCTTTTATTCTCAAACTTTTTTTTATCAAGCAATTATTGTTTTACTATTTAGAGTGATGGACTCAATAATTAAAAGTTTGTGGATCACAACTCAACTTTTCATGCTTGTCTTTCCAAAAACAATAAACGATTTAATTACTTTTATACTTGAGTATCTCACTGCATAAAGTCATTATGCATTTAAAAAGAGATGTTAGTATATAGAAAACATAAATAATAGTTGAACATGACTGCAGCATAAATTATAATGTCTTACAATTGTTATATGACGGAGTTTTAAAAAAGGCATTGAATTGGCCGTGCAATTAGAGACTTTAATATTAAGAATCTCATATAGCAAGAAAAAATGCAAATAAAAGATATGAGTTATTCAAGGAGTAGATCACAGCTTGGTCATGAAAGGATAAAAAACAAAAAAAGTATGAGATACTAAAATGAATGAAAGAAAAACAATATTTTCTGTAGAAAGCAGAAGTACTTTTTAAAATCTGAATTACGATGTGTAACAGATAAAATTGGGTGATAGCAATTAGTTGATTAATGTAGAGATAGAGAATTATAAAGAAATGTAGAATTGATTTAATTTATAATAGAATAACAAATTTTTATTTAAAAAAAAAAGGTTATAGGAAAAGAAGTAAGAGATGATGAATCAGTAGCTAAAATTGTGAATATATTGTAGTCATCAGCCTACAAGATTATAGTGAAATAAATAATTATCAATTTTACTTGGGATATATTGTAATCTTGTTCCCTCATAACACTTTCCATCACTATGAGTATATTTCTTTTAAACTGCTAAAATAGAAAAAAAAACTATGCTTTTTCCATATACTTGATCTTCCTTCATATAGGCATCACCAAGATTTAATAAAATGGTGACATAAAATTGATATTTATTATAAGTGAATCAACATATTTATTAACACCTAAGTTAAATAATAATAGTCAATAATTTCACAAATAAAAAGGGTTAATTTACTTATGATGGTACAGCCAAAGTTAAAATAAATTAACAAATGCATTCTAACAAATTGCAATGCTAAGTATCTCAAATTTCTATTGTATTATAAATGTAAAATTTTACAAGACCTATCTTGCTATGGTGATTTCACATTTAACAATTAAATATTACTAACATAATAGTGATACTTAATTGTTAAATATGAAGTTACCATAACAAGATAATAGCTAAAGATAGTTCTCATAAAATTTTACTTTTATAATTCAAAAGAAATCCGAGATATTTAGCAAACTATTCTTTTTTATTAGTGGAATTATTGAAATATATTGTCTAACTTGTTAGTAAATATATTGATATACTTGTTTTGTTGTGTGTTTCACTTATAATAAATATCATTCCTGTCCCAGCCTTTTATTAATTCTTGGTATGGAGATTATTAACTCCTCAATCTCTATAATGCTAATGTGTTTCATATGGACATGAATGCGCACAATATCACCTAATTCACTAATCATTTCATGTACTTTTAAATAAGAGTTACATCCTTAGGTTTAAAATCAATGGCCTAGTATACACGGGGTTGTGAATCTTGCAAGCAAAGTACCATATAATATACATGTTGTATGCAAGAATATTAACTTTACTATCAACAATATTATAACTTTATCCTGTGTCATTCACTTAGTTCTGTATAAAGAGTTAATAAAAGGTGAGACCTGCATGAGAAAATACATTTACATAAATCACATTTCAGTTGTGATCAGGTAGATATGACTTGGATTTTTGTCATCAATAGATAACAACTATATGCTTCTTTTAATTAACCTATCTGTAAGTAGAGTGCATATGTGAATATCATCGTCAACTATTATCAATCCACTGCACGATCTCCAAGTTCAATCCATCTCTAGCCTCACAGCACCCCTACACACTTTGTTATTTCATCCATCCATCTCACATGTGGTCTCTTTCTAAATCTTTTACACACTCTTGGGAATCCAATTTAATATTTCAATTGTCCATCAATTATCATCCCTTCTAGCAATATATTCAACCCAATTTCACTTCAGTCTTTTAATTCTTTCAATGGTGTCAGTAACACATGTTTATTCTCTTATCCATGTATTGCGTTTTCGATCTTTTCTAATTACTCCCAACATGCATCTCTCCATACTTCTTTGAGTGGTCTGAAGTCTGTATTGCTCTTCTATTAAGTGCCCAAGTCTTAGATCCATGAGTAAGAACTGGTAAAATATATTTATTAAAAACCTTCCTTTTCAAACACATAGGCATATTTTCTTTTAATATTAAGTTATTTCTACCAAAAGCACTCCAACCAATTTTAATTCTATGATTAATTTCAATCATTATGTTTCCATCCATAGTAATAATCTGATCAAGTATTTGTAGTTGTTAACTACTAACTCATCATTATCAATCTTTATTTTCATCTTTTGAGAAAATCCATTGAACATTACTTTAGTCTTTTTGATGTTTACCTCTGGTCCTATTTTCTTATATTCATCTGATAATTCTTGCAACATTTTCTGAAACTCAGAAGCATTAGTTATGAGAATAATTATATTATCTGCAAAATATAAATGACTTAAATAATCTCCATTTACTTTTATCTTTCCAATTTAATCCACAAAATACTTTATTGCAGCACTGCTATAAACAGTTTTCGAGATCTGGAGACCCCCCCTCTTATATCCTTTTCAATGTTAACCTATTTATTATCATATAATCTATTTGTTGTTGTTGCATTTTTATAAATATTCTTCAGAATATGACAACATCCTGGGTCTTTACCTTGATGATCCAGTTGCTTTAATCCCAGAAGAAATATTTATTGAACCAAATGCTTTTCTATACCTTCTCTCAATACTTGAATATGTGCCATTGTACTAAAAGCACTTTTAACTCCAGCTTGTTCTTTTGGTTAGTTGAAATCCAAGAAGTTGTAATTAACTTAATAAAAAAATTGTATAAAACTGAAAAATGACTGATAGGTCTGTAATTTCTAATTTTTTTTTTATCACCTTTTTTTAAATATTAATACTGCATTCTTCCAATCATCTGGTACTTCTTTATTAATTAGACATTTGGTATATAACTTTGCCAAAAAAATTTGTTTCTTCACTTGCTTTTAATATATCGATTATAATTCCATCATTACATTATATAATAGTTGTTAGAGGTACTTGTTCTTTATTACTATATAATTCTTAATAGAACTCTTCTACCCATTTCATGATGTCATCTCTCTTTTTAGTAATAGTTTCATCTTTTTTTCTTATTGCAGATATGTTTCCTACTAATACCAAAATGTTGTTGTACACTCTTGAGACTTATTCTCTTCTATAGCTTTCCTTGCTAGTTCACAATTATACTTTCTTATATCATTATCAACTCTTTTTTACACCATTTACAAAATTTGAGATATTTTTCCAGTCATCTGTACTTCTTTATCATTTAGTATATAACTGCCAAAAAAAAAATTCTATTTCTTCACCTGCTTCTTTTAATATATTGATTATAATTCTATCATTACCAGGAACTTTTGCCTTCTTCATGAATTTAATTGTATGTCTCATTTTTTCATTTAAAATCCTGGGCAATTCAGAAGATATAGTAGTTGATGGAGGTACTTGTTCTTTATTACTATATATTTCGTGATAGAACTCTTCTACCCATTTCATAATGTCATCCATCTTTTTTGTTGTTGTTGTTGCAGATATAAGTTTCCTACCAATACCAAAATGTTGTTTTACACTCAAGTCTTATTCTCTTCTATGGCTTTCCTTGCTAGTTCACAATTATACTATCTTATATCATTATCAACTCTTTTTCACACCATTTACAAAATTCGAGATATTCAATCCTTCTTAATACATCATTTTTATATTTTTTCATATCCCTTATTTTCTTCATAAATTCTCTAGTCTCAGTAGAAATTTTATTGGTTAACTGCTGCTTTTTTTAACCAGGTATCCTTGTTGCAGTTTTTAAAAGTATATCAGTAATTTTTATATTAATTTCATTCAAATCTGAATCATGTTCAAAATTTCCTAATATTTGAAAACGATTTACTAGTTCTAATTTAAATTCATTAGAATGTTTTAGGAATATCAACTGTGAATATTGGTTTTCTTAATAATTTTTGTCTCTAATTTTGCATTAACATGTATGTGTCTTGCATCTTACTAGTTCATGATCACTTCGTGTGTTGAATTTATTAATTACGTTACAATCTTGAAATATGTTTATATATGAATATATACACCAGTAAAATATCCTTATATCAATACACACTGTAATATGTAACTAAGTAATCTTATATGTCAGATTTTCTCTACAATGTGCAGAGTACATTAATAATATAAAAAGGCATGTATTTAACTTAGCATATGCACAGATAGGAATACTGCATCTATATTAAGCATAGGGGCAGGAATTCTCATTTGAATCTATATATTCAAAACAGAACAATATAAAATAATTATTAACCTGATTTCTTATTTCAAAATTCATTATATATAAAAATAATATTAAATACGCATCTCAAGTTCACCATCTCTATAAATAAATAACACACAAATCCACATATTAGAATTAAGTACATTGCATTATTATTTTTATAATAACTTTCAGAATGTTATAGCGAACATCTAGCTCATATAAAAATAAACTTCAAAAAATTATGTAAATTCAGGTCATCTCTATCTTCAGATCTTAATTGCTCATTCATTCTTGCCCCATATTCATTTTATTATGGATTTATGTAATATTATTACAACATTCAGGGTAGAATTGTTTATATGCATTTTAACTTGAATTCTGATTATTTTATTAATAAATAATTTATTAAATAAAGTTACATTAAGCTTTCATTACTTACACATACTAAGTTCATCCATAATTGTAAAAGTTTATATTGGTTTAAGTTTACAATTTATAAATGATTTTACACACAAAGATATTGATGTGTAATGTCCAACTTAGTTCAAATAAATTCATAATCATAAATATGGAATCTGTTGTTATTGATTTTTACAGCTCTGATGTACTTATGCCATGTGTTATCCTTTATTATCTTTTTTTTTTATTTTATTTTATATATGACATTTAACATTGACAATCCCTTAATCCTTTGTTTTATTTATTAAGTTTCTGCAGTGGATGGTCATTTTATGTTATTTTGCTATGGCATTTTAAAGTTGTTTCTGTATGAAGTTGGTATCTGTGTGTAAGAAGAATCCTGCTAAGATAACTTGTCATTAATGTTAGGATTGATAATAAAGCCAATTTTAGGCAAGACATGTTAAAAACTTAAATTTTAGCTGTGGTGATTTAAGGAACACTGCAAATGATTGAATTCGTTATACCATTTTTTTTTTTTTTTTTTTACAATCTACCATCTATTAAATTCCTTTGAGAGATAGCTTTATATTGTTTTCATTTTAAAACAGTGTCAATAATAACATGTTCTATTATGCTTAGGAATTACCTTTTTTTTGTTGTTTTAAAATAATTAAAATTATACTTTAATTATTTTATATAATATTTTAAAGAATCCTTACAGTATAGTTTTGTATTATTGTTCTATGAATAAATATCAAATATTATACATGCAAATATACATAACATATGCCAGTCTGCCTCATAATCTCTTACATATATTTTTATCATTTATTCTGTATTTATCAACACCAAATTATTACATTTTGATTTACAAGTATGTACTCAGAACTTTGGTACCAACCCTTTTAGATAAATATACTAATGATTATTATTAATAATTTATTAAATCAGAGATTACCATTAACCAGATATAAACTGTAAACTTCTGGTTTATGAATAATATTGTAATCTCCATGCCCATGTTAGTAATTTTCATTATACCCATCTCAAGCAAGATAGGGATAAATAATTTTGGATGAAAAATCATTATGCTAACTCACATTTAAATGTTGAAAATATTCAGATCTTAAGTAATTTTGTCAATTTTAACAAAATTTTATTATTGTGAATACTAAAATATAAATTATACACTAGAACACATCTAAGTTTGTCTTTTTTTTAAACTCCTTTAACCAAATTTTCTTTTAAAAAGTACATTTGTCAATTTTAACAAAATTGTTTCATAATGGTTTCCAATAAAAACAATGTAAACCATCAAAGTTACTATCTACATAAAATATAACATTTTAATTAAGAATTCACAAATTTATAATTTTTTTCAATATCTCTTTATAAAACTAGATTAAACAAACAAAATACATCAAAGTAAAGCAAAACTCTCCATATAGTAGTGCCATCTTGTGCTAACAAGAGCAATCAATGGATGCCAGAAGGCTTGTGCATAAAATCTCTATCTAGTGCCTACTCATCCAATATCCCCAGACAAGATGGCACTACTATATGGAGAGTTAAACTCTCCATATAGTAGTGCCATCTTGTGCTAACAAGATCAATCAATGTTGCAGAAGGCTTGTGCATAAAATCTCTATCTAGTGCCTACTCATCCAATATCCCCAGACAAGATGGCACTACTATATAGAGAGTTGTGCTTTGTTTTGAATTGTTTAATAACAATTATGTGCTAGTATGAGATAGTGATCATGTGATGTTTAGTGGTTTTACATCAAAGTAATTAGTTTGTTGCATTGACCAACTTACATTTGAATTATCAAAACTTTCAAAAACCTGGTAATTATATCAGTATTAACAATTGATAATCTTTTCAATATTGTGAATGATCAAATATGGTGTAGTAGAAATTATCAAACATCACAGGCATGGGAATTCAGTTTTTGATTTCTATAAAATACAGACATTCTGGGCTACAGATAATTACTGGCTTGATAAATGATTAGTAATAATTATTAATGTATTTAAGGTGATTGGTTCATATTTGTGCATTGATGCATATAAGTCAAAGTAATAATTTGGTATTTATAAATACTGGACAAAATGATATGTAAAAGATTTTGACCTGATTGGGTGATGAATGTTTCAAATGTGAAATGCGTTTTTGGTGAATTCTTTGTTTTTCTGCTGTTCCTTATTTATATGTTTCAGGAATATTTGGTGAAGTGGAAGTTTTTTTGGCTGGGTGATGAGTATTGTTTTTTCAAATGTTCTTTATTTGTATGTTTCAGGAAGTTCTAAAATATATATATATTGTGCCAGGCATTATCAAATGTCCTTGCACAAAGTCTGCTGTAAAGAAAATTACAGCAGATAAACATGTAAATTTGTATATATTAAGCCCAATGAATATAAAAAGTGTGCCATATTAATAATGGAAGTTGGGTCTGAGCGTTAGAATACCCACACATACTAATTTAAAGCAAACATTGAATTGACACAGAAATATTGTAAACAAACAAATATACATATAATAAACTCGTGTATTTTTTTTTTCTATATTTTCAGTATATGTCATTTTATGTATTTTGCTTTTCTCTGAAAAATTCAAATAGAGAAAAGCAAACTTTATTGAACAAATGGATCACATGTTGGAACATATTAGTCAAATAAATCATTAAAGTAATTGTTCCAACATACTTGTATATATTTTTTATTTTTTTAATTACTATTTACTATTCTAAAAACTGTAATTTTAATTTAATCAAAGAATGTTAATTGCTTTAGCAAAAATCTGACCAAAACCAAAATGTTTGATAATAAATGTTGTAATTAAAATAATTTTTTTTAGATAAAGTAGAAATTCTTTTGAATTAATATCTGTAATCAAGCGATCTGAGTATTCAAGATGGAAACCAAACATATCAAACCCTGCTATATATATATATTAATCGGAAAAATAGAAAGGAGTGTTGATAATCTAAATGGTAAGCTAGATTAAAAGGGTTGGCTGATTCATACTTCTCAGGGGGGTACCTGAATTGGTTCTTATAAGTGGGGTGGATAGGTTTTAGTCAGGGCTGCGGGATTCTTTTTTTTTTTTTTTTTTGGCAGTCGTTCTGGGCAAGTCATTCACTACTTTGGCTTTGGAATTCGCCAATCATCCAGCCACTTAAAGATTCATATACGGACCAGACTATTACTGATATTCTTAAGAAGAAATCCATTATACAATTCTTTTAAGAACTCTTGTCTTGTGGATTCGAGTAACCATTCGAGACAGCAGATGAAAATTTAATAATAATCATAATTGTTATAGTATACAAAAAAAAGAAAATATGAAGCAATCTATTAGAGGTTCCAGTAAAATGAGCATGGGGTAGATAACCAGCCGGTGCATCCGCTCTTTCTCTGTCCAAATCGCCAAGATGTGATCATGCCAGTTCCAGCCGGCCACGATGATGACAAAAGATGCCTTGCCTATGCCCGAATGAGATGAAATCCTCACCGCACAGCTAGTTGAATTGAAGCCCGCTCAAAGCCCAGTCAGGAGAAGATGAAGACGCCTACATAAGTTTCTTTTAAAAATATTTTATTATTGAATTAATTCATTCAGATCTTTCCGATAATTAGAAATATATTTTTTTCTTATTATTATTAATCATTTAAAAAAAAAGAGAGAGACTTGTGTCTCGCATATATATATTGAATTTACGGTTATTACAGGCATAATGATACAGCTTTTACTTAAATCTTTTAATTCATGTTTCTATCCCAAATTCTAGTGTTTTCAGCAAAGGTTGCAATTAGTTTGTTTTTTTTTATTGCTGCTTGTTTTTCTTCTTGTTGAAAATTGTCATATATGCGCACATACACTTGTATATATGCGCACATACACTTGTAATATTCGGTAAATATGACACCTCATGTGGAGTGTCTTAAAATGTATTTATCCATATATCCTTTTAAGTTATTTTTTGTCACTGCGGCATCATATGATGAGTGCAAAAAGGGGTTTATTCATTGTAAATTCCCCGTAAGCAAGTCCACTAATAACTTTATATTTAGAATAGTAGTGAGTGTATAATTGTGCTGCTTGTATATACATGTATAAGAATTTATCTATCGTAAAAGTAAATAGATACAGCATCTCATGTTGAGTGCTATATGGTATCTAAGCTAACACAACCTTATTGACATGTTGTAAAAAAAAAGCTTTTAATGTTCTGAGTAAAATTATATGCCTGTATAACCGAAAATCTCTTATCTGAAATATATATATATATCAAATCACACAAAGTATAACTTATTTCTACAGGGTAAAAAGCTCAGATCACTTCCATTCTTTATGAAACATTCTAAATAGCTTTAGGGATTTATATATTTTCTTATTCATTTAAATTGTACTTATATTTTATCTATTTCAAAAGCATCAAATATAGATATGGGTTTGTGATAATTCATTTACTTATTTTTATTATATCATTTTAAGTATAAAACGGTGATGAGTATCTGGATTAAATAAATATTTGATCATAATATTAAATTTGTTTCGTTTTCGTATTATTATTTATTTGATAAAATGTACTCTTTCTTTATCAATCATGTACCAATAATAACCATTTAACTTACCCATTGAAGACCTTACTTTTAGAGTACTGAGCTAGCCACATGGGATATCGCTCTACTGGGGTGTTAAATTTTATTCTCATGCTCTGCTATACATATGGTATTACATATCCTTCTAGGAGGGGGAAATTTCATTTTAATTTATTTCTAGGAGTGGCGCGCAAAAGCTATCTGTAAATAGACTTTTCAAAGATGTGTACTTACCATAGGTCCTAAACATTTGGGCATTCAAGAAAGGATATCAACTAAAGGGGTATTTAATTGGCAGAGTCCTGTCAATTCACTCTTTTTATCAGTTTAGCTGGAAGTATCAATATATATGAGTACAGACAATTGGTATCCATTTCTTTCCTTGTTAAATCTTGATCATTTCATGCTCAGTGCAAGATTAGGAGCAGAATTCTGCAGGGAAGTATGGTCTGGTACAATATATATGAATGAAATTAAGGTATTCTACATTTTTATGTTTAATTTATGTAAAAAGTGAAGATGGTTCCAAAAGGATGATGTAATTTTTTGTGCTGCTGTATGGTTAGAGTATGGTAACAGTTGAGCTAAGGAATGCATTGAAAAATTTAAATACTTGAAAATGTAATATATATATCACTTGTAGTTGTGTGCATAATTTAACAGAGATGATAGTTTATCAATTTTGTAAATAATTTACTGTATTTCTTCAGATTTTGAATATAGATAATAAATGTTAATAATGAACTCATAATTAAAATAGAAAATTGTGAAAGCTTTGCATCATTAAAGTCTGTTTATTAGTTTAATAATTGTTTTATGATTTAATTTTTTATTTTAAAATTTTGTCAATATTCTAATTAACATTGTATCATCTAAGCAAAATAATTTCAAACAAAATTAATTTTAACAGAATATAAAATTATATAAGTAAAAATATGTTTAATAAAACAAAGTTTTATTGGAATCTTTAAAATAGAAAAATATTAAATTTTTAAAAATTACAAATAATTTTGTAAAATAATTACACTAATCTCCTGCTAATTTCCTTCTCTTGGTCATTAGCAAATAAAACTTGCTAATTACAACATTAGTAATCCCAGGGCATCCACTATTTTTAATTTTAAATTCTTTCTTAGGAAAAATTCAAAGTTTCAATGGTTTACTTTATAAAAATGCTATATAACATAATGATGAAAGAAATCCTTCAGCAAATAAATTTCTTTATTTTTAATTAATGAAAAATACAATTTTTTTAAATACAAAAAAATAAACTTTTTAAAATACTTATTTTTAATAAGAGTAATGATATTTCTTAAAATAAATATTACAGCTTGTATTTTTAAATAAGCAATGGGAATGAATGCATTCTGATACTTTGGTAGGGGCAGAAATACATGTAATTGATTATTTTTGATAATTGATACAATAACTATTATGCCACTATAAACTTGATCCTAATTCATATAAGAGCTTCTTTTTTTTTTAAATATATATATATCTACTTTTGAAAAAATACTATAATTTTGATAATTGTCTTTTGTTCAGTTTATCCTTGATTAGTATTTATCATCATTAATGATAATATGTATTTATATTTTCCATTTTGTGTTTATATATACATATAAGACTAATACCAAAAAAATAATGCATTGATGATTCATTTCTATTCTGTCACTTCCAATAGCCAAACTAGAGTAATATTTTTTAATTTTTCCCTTCTAATAGTTTTAATCAAAGCAAATGTATAATATTTAAATTTATTTTCAGTATGGATAAATGTAATGTACATACAGTATTTATAAATATAATAAATAAGTCTTAACAAAAGTAACTTTATTTGCAAATTGAAAATTAATTAATTGATAAATAGCTATCATTAAATTTGTTTTTCTCAGTCATCAGAATATTTTGAATTATCAGTCAGTTTAATTAATATGTGATATAATATTATGTATGTTTTAAAATAGGTTAAAGGTACATTTATTTTTATTAAAAATAAGCATTCTTTTTTATGATTAACTGTTTATATGTATGTTATTGAAATATTTTATTTAGTTTATACATTTACTATAAAGATTTATTTGTGAAAACTTTTACCAGACATCAAAATGAGTTGAGCTTTTTATTTTAGTTCACTGGTGGCAAAAATTTACAAATAATATTTATTGAATTACATGCAAACAGTTTTTTTAAAAGGGGGAGAAAATAGTAGAAAATTACTTATTACAGAATTTTATTGAATGATTTTAAAAATTAGTGAGATTTTTACAAAGTATAAGCTTTTGAATAAGATTTTTGCTGTTGTATATTAGAAGCTAAGTACTTTATATCAGGGTCATATTTTGTCACTTTTAATAGTGCATATGCAAACTAGATTTAATAATCACTTTATTTTTGAAAATGACTTCTATAAAATTAATTTCTGAAAATAATGATTCATAATCATAAATAGAAGAAAAATTGATAATATAACTGTGGCTAGTGTTTTTAATCAACTGAAAATTCTGGGAATGGTATTTCAAGTTTTTTAATACTTCCTCTTTAGTATTTTTTTTTATTTCACCCAATAATTAATTATAATTCTGTGTCACCCAAATTCAAGTCAAGAATTTTCAAATTGAGTTTATCTGCTGATTTTGTGTCTGGATATAAAATAAATTCTGCTATTTTATCAAATTATATGGACCACATAAATTTTGAAAAAAATCTGTTAATCATCACTTGAATTACAATAGAAAATTTGTGCCAATTTATTTTGATTTGTTTTCTTGTGATATTCTATATCCATATAAAAAACTTTGAATGTGGAAAATGTTTGTAGATATTTTAAATAACATTGCAATTATAATTTTCTTATTTAGCTTTGAATGGCTTTTATTAATACTTTGTAGTTTAATAATTAATTCATTTAAGTGGAAGCCCAAATTAGTAAAAAATTATTTTAAAAGACATTTAATACCCATTGATTGATATTACTGATATTCTTATTAAGTAAAAAAGACATTATTGCATATAAGTAAACCATTCTATATGGGTTTATCTTATTTAACAGTTTCAGGGATTTCATTTATTTACACCATTTGCAGATATAAAATTCATTAATTTTGTTATAAAACTCAAAATATCTTCAGTATCTTGAAACTAATCTTAGCACATAAAACCTGTTGATGTATAATACAGTGAAAATCCAGAACATGTCCAAAATGTTTGGTAAATGAATTTGATTCTTTTCCTAAAAAATCAACTGCAAAAATCATTTGTTATTCATATAATTTTGAAATGGTTTATTTTTCAACAAATTATCCACAGCTGTGTTGCAAATATCTATTTCTTTTGTTGTTGATGCAAAAGATGGTAAACTGATGTAATTTTTCCTTAATATTGTTACCAACTTAAATGAGCTGATCCAGTTATGTCAGTAGTTTCATCAAGACAAAAAAGAAATAGAGCTGGAAGATTTTTTTAGATATTTCCAAGATTTTTTTTTTACATTTTACCATCATGAAAAGGCTTCCCATAATTGGCAATTACATTTGAAGCAGTATAAATAGTAGCAATGTTGACTGAGCATTTCTATATTTAATGACCTGTTTGATAAATTATTTTCATTCTTCTTTCTGTTTGTTTCATAATTTCATTTTACTGATATGGTTCTGCATTCTACTGTCCAAGAATATAGAACACAAACCTTATCGTAGTTTTTATTCTGTCCGCTAACTTTGGACTTTTCTGGGACTTGATTCCTATATCAGGGAGTTGTTTGTTTTTTTGACTTACATTTGCACTGTTAAGTAAAACAAAAAAAATTTATAAAAGTATTGAAAAAAATCTCTTTGAAGAAAATAATTTTCTAAATTCTTTCTATGTATAGATATAATAATTACATTAAAATATTTCCATATTATTCAGTATATTTACACACAAATAAGACTTTTGCCATTTTCTTTGCATACTGCTGAAGCAGCGTATGCTGACCACTGGCACATACTAATAAATGCATGATTAGAAATGAAGAAAGAGATATGTATCTACTACAATATAAAATATTTATAATAATGATTAACAAATAATTTTAATAAAATATAAGTTAATAATAATATTTATGTGTGATAGGTTCACCATAGCTGTTTTATCATAAACTCTATATAACATATTTCACCATCTATTTTTAGTAAAAAAGGAAGAAAAGTTATGTCAAGCATTGGTGGTCGAGAGGTCAGCACAGCTGCTTACAAGCAGTTGTCCCAGGTTAGCGGGTTCGCATCCCAGCCGATGCTATGACACATGGAAAAAAAAAAAGCAGTTATTTGGAGTCTTGAAAAAAAAATTTTTTTTTGCTGAACAGTAATAAGATAGCTCCTATTTGTGCAAGACATTGCAAAATAATTTGTTATAATTTGCTTTGGTTTATTTATAAATGAATAATTAAGATTTGCAAGTAATAAGTAATTTCATTTTAAATGGATAATTTTCATACATTCATAATTGTAATTGACTCATGATAAAATAATTACGTTAGTTAAATTCTCCTGGAGAAGTATTGCTTTGTAATAAATATGGGATCAAAATGAATATATCTTTATTAAAGGTTTATTTATGCTAATATGGATAATTTTGAAATGCTCAAAACTGAAAATAATTTGTTACGTCTGTATAACTGATTTAAATATATAAAATTCTAACAATGTCAGTTTTGAGAAGTTCACCTTGATTTTATAATGACTTGCTTTTGTTAGAGCAATTCTGAGAAGTATGCCTTTGAAATAATATATATTTTTAAATAAATAAGATAGTTTATAAATAAATAATTTATTTAAACATGACAATTTTGAAATGTTCGCATTGCACATTAAATAATCAAAATAATATACATGGGTGAAATTGTTTTTTTTTTTTAAAAGTAAAAAAAAAATATTAAAATATTTGTCATTCTAGAAGTCATATAACATTCAAACAGTAAAAATAATGAAGTTGAGCATCTGACCTAGGGATCTTTAATTCTTGAATTCTTCTTAAAAAAAATCATTAATTTAACTGTAAAATAACATTCATTTTCATGATATATTGAAATTATTATTCAGTTCTATAAATAAGACCAAGCTGATTTTATTATTATATTTATATGTAATTGAAACAAATTGCTATTAACATCAAGAAACAAATTCATATTGAATTTATCATCAATAATTATTTTTAATATAATTATATATTTAACATGCTTATTATTTTTTTTTTGCTACAAATATATTCATAATTACCAATAAAGAAAAAGGTCATATTGATGAAATAAGTTTGTAGCATCCAAAAAAAATTTTTATATAACATAATATTTAAAGTTTTAGTGAATTTTTAATCTCTAATTATAAAATATTAAAGATTTTAAGACTTCTCATTTGATAATTTAATATACAAAATTAACAAAGCGTATGACACACTTGAATGAGAAGCTATAAAGATACACAGAAATTATTACACGCTAAGCGCTATTTTTTAAAAAATACTTGTAAAACTTTTGTAGTTAGGAATCAATATATGTTTGCTGTCTGAAATACCATTTTTTAATTTATTCATTAGAAAAACATGATTCTGTTCATTTATTAAATGACAAATTTGATTTGATAGTATACTTTGTTTAAAATGATAATTTGAGAAATATTTGAGTTTACATTATAATTATTAATATGTTTGAACTTTTTTAAGTTGTGCAAAAATATTTTTTTTTATTAATCTTTTTGCTGCAAAAATTAGTGTTATTGGAAACATTTTGTTTGTATATATTATTTAAACTTTCTTAACTTTCACTAATAATTAAATGATTAATAAGTTTGTAATCATTAAAAGATTTATTGCCCAACTTAAAAAAAAAAAGGGCTTTTTTTTTTTTTTTTAGTCTATGGAATAGTATATTTATTGACTCTTAATTTCTTAATAAACACTTTTAGTTTTTTAAATAGTTTTATATATATAATCATTTTTAAATGTTAAAGAGCTGTATAGACATAAAATCATATGTAGAAAAACAAATCCAACAATATTTTTATGATTGAATGAGGTGTTTAAATTAAATACATATATTATAAAAATAGGTTGCTTGGTATGTTAGATATATACTTCAGAAAAGTTGATGAATTTATTTCCAGAAAATGGAAAAGAAATTTATGAGGTGGATATATTATGAGGAAAAGAATAATTTTAAGGATAGCAGCATTCATAATTGATTACATTGAGGAGAGCAATAAAATATTTGTTAAAGCTTTTATGTATCAATATTATAAATATGTATATATAGTTAGCAGTTATATAATAGTATTTTGTGTGACTGACTAAATATTGTTTTAAAAAAGTTTAAGAAAAGAAGTAGGATTTAAATGAATTATGAGTTTGTTGTGGTTAGACTGAAAATAGTTTTGGGAAATCTGACAAGCACTAAAATAATTATGACGATGATGGAATAACATGAAAAAATTAAAATGATAATTTAAAAATTGTATACAAATATTAAATAGTAGTAATAGAAGATCGGAATAGTGCGATAGAAGAGATGGCAAATTTATAAGAAGTCATGGTTTAAAAATAAAAAATGTGAGGATAAGTACCATAATAATAATGAAAAAAAACAAAAATGATTTTAAAATATAGAATGCTGGACTTGGTAAGAGTAGATTTTAATTGGATTGTATGTTAATTCAAGGTGGGTTTAGATATAGTATTAAGATATGCACATCATAGATGAATTTTTGTAGAAAATAATTAAGTAATTATATAATTATTTACATAAGAGATCATGTACTATTATAATACAGCATTTAACAGTTCCACTCAGTTAATCCTAGCCATCTTTTTTTTTTTGTTTTGCATTATTCATTTGAGATTTGATCCTGGAAGTTTGCTATTTTATTGTTGCACTAAATCACATAGAATTTGGATAAAATTGAAAGGAGATACTGAGTAAATTTTTTACATTTACTGAATAAGAAAGTGTTAATAAATAGCTAAATAAATGAACATAGGAATTATTCTGAAAAATGTTAAAGAAACATACTTTCATTAGATCATGCAAGAGATAAAAGAGCGGGGGGGGGGTATTGAATTAGCAATGTAATACAATATTAATAGAAAACTTTAATATTGATATAGGTAAAAATTTGGATGATAAGCAATAACAGCATATTGGAATGCAATACTATTAAGCTATGCGTGTGTTGTTAAAAGAGAAATGTAGATTGTAGAGGTAATACAAAGAATATATAAAACAGTTTTGAAAGAAAAAACAAAATTACAAGAGTGAAATAATTATTGAATAAAAGTGTGATAGCTTGTTAGTAAAGGAAGTAAATGTATTGAAATGGTGGGATGAGGATTGACATGAGGATTTAGATAACAATCTTTGTTCATTTTGGTAGAAAGAAAACAATGAATGAATTTTGGCAAAGCTTAGGGTAATTGTTGAAAATCAAGTTGAATTGCTAAATGTTATGAATAACAATTGAAGAAACTTATTAATGTTTGTAATTTACGATACACTATTAAAAGTTCTAGTGCAATAAAATATAAAGCTTTTTTACAAACTTTAAATTTTTACATATTGTTATGGCAGCATCAAAAGTTTGAACTTGATTTATTATGTGTAAGTGATGATCTTTATTGAAAAAATGATATAGAAAAATGTATAAACAAGAAATGTTGGTTTTTCTTATTTTGTTTAATATTTATTTTTTAAAGTTTGAATAACAACTCATTTCTCAATCTGGTTTATTCATTTGCCACACAGTTACAATATAGATTATGATGTGGTGTCTATATTATATCAGCATTGATTAAACTTAAATTTTAGGGTAAATTTTAGGAGCAACAGCTGTTTCTCATGTTTAGCAGCATTTTTGGATATTGATAAGATTGGGAAGGAGTTACTCTTATGAGTTAAACTTCTAACATTATGATAAGGTAAATATTCTTAAAGCTCTATAATAACTACATGTTTACATTTGTGCAGCCTATACATTGACAATTGCAAGATAAGAACGAATCATGATATATATTGCATAACATTGTGATAAGGTATATCATCTTAAAGTTCTGTAACAACTATATGTTTACATTTGTGCAGCCTACATTAATAATTGCAACATAAGAAAGGATCAGGATATATATTGCAGAATGAACTGTATGATAATAATAGTTCTTTTAAGCTAAAATTTATTAGAAATATTATTAAATACATATTTGTGTTTGTTTTAATTAATTTGAATGTTTTGTAATTTATGAACCTGCACTAATCAAAACATAATATTACAATAGTTTTTTATTTTTAAATTAATTACATGTATGTGTGTAAACAATTCATTTATGTGTTATTTATGTATGTGTGTACGTATAATTTATGCAATAAATGCAAAAAAAAATTTTGCTAAAAATTAGTAATGTTTTGCTGTGAAAAACTGTCAATAGATATGAAAAGTTAAATAAGGATTTCATTATTTATTTTATAGGCACTTCATCTTTAAAGAAAAGTCGAAGTCGTGGTATTTTTAGTTCATTTTTCTGCTGTTTTGGTTCCCCAAATACTCCCAATAATACCCCTGTGCCTACGGAAGAAAATGGACAATACTCACCTAAGGTAATCTTACATATACAGATATTTGAGCATGCATTAACATAACTAACATTTTTTATTAGATGTAAATAATTAATCAGTTTTCAGACTTAAGAAAATTATTCACAAAATGCATATTCATCTTTTGAAGTCAACTTTCACATGCAATAAGAAAACTTATTAATCTGTCTAACAAGTAGTTTTATAGGATTTGTGCATATATTGAAAAAATTACAAGCTGTTGTCAAGGACTGTTTAAGCACTATTGTACTTTTCACAAATAAAAAATTATATAAAAAATAATGGAATAAATCTCTAGCTGTATTCACAGTTAATCAAATGATTTGGCAAGTAGGTAAACTTGTTTACTGATTTTTTCAGTTGTTGATATTGTTTTAATTTTCCTCTATCTTTAACTGATATTTCGTTAATAAGTATTAAATCATTTTACATCCATCTCTTACAAAGTCAAATATGTAAGAATGTCTAATCAATGAACACCTGATCAAAAGCTTGTTGTCAATTTTGGTGAGTACATAACATTAAGGTAACTCTCATTATGTGGGAGATTTGTCATTGTGGGTAAGAGATATATAGATATTGAAAAGCAAATAACAAAATGTAATAAAATAAATTTTTTAAATCTTTGTTGAAAACATTTGTGTTGAATTAATGGATTAAAACTGGAAAGAACATAATAGTCATTTGCTGTTTTACTTTTTTTTTTTTTTTGTGACTCCTTGAAAATAATTATATGGGCCTGAATAATAATATAGTTCTGTTAAATACATTTGTTTATTATTTTATTTAAATTGCAGGACAGTGAACGTCATATGTGTATGTATGTAATAAAACATTTTTGCTATAAAATGCTTGAAGTAAGGTGTACAAAGTACAGTATTTCAAATAGATGGGAAGAAATATTTTGATCATTTTTTGAATAATATTTCATGAATTCAGTTAGCAGCTTATAATGAAATATCCAGCCTTCTGACTTATTTAGATTTCAACAACTATCCAGTTTGATGAATTTAAAACAGCTCTTTTATAATTTTTTTAGATAAAAGGCTGCGTGCAGCTCTTGATGAAATATCAAATGTTTTAAACTAGCAAAACAGGCAAAACTCTTCATACAGTAGTGCCACTCAGTGCAAGCCAGAGTAATCAATGGATGCCAGAAGGCTTGTGCATATGATTCCTATCTAGTGCCTACTCATCCTATATACCCAAACTAGTTTCTAGCTTGTCGCTTTCATCAATGAAGAGCCTTGGATTTGAGAGCACTGCACCTAGATCTTCAGATCTAATGCAACCCTCCAGCAGCCACCTTTTATCTCTACTTAATTTCAAAACTATGAGTCTAAAATTGAAAACATAATATTTTCAATCAAGCTCATTAGCTTACATAGTCATATAGGTCTGAACTCAGTTCAATACCCCAAACATTTTAGTGTCTTTGGTTCTTTAATAACCATAGCCGTCACTATCCTATTAGGCAGGATTGGTATTAAACCACTGAACCTCACATGATCACCATTTAACTTATATTGTCATATAGGTCTGAACTCACTTCAATACTCCATACATTTTGGTGTCCGTATATGAAATGGTGATCATGTGAGTTTCAGTGGTTTAATACCAATCCTGCCTAATAGAATAGTGATGGCTATGGTTATTAAAGAACCAAAGACACCAAAATGTATGGGGTATTGAACTGAGTTAGGACCTATATGACTATATGAGCTTGGATTGAAAATATTATGTTTTCAAATTTTAGATTCATAGTTTTGAAGTTAAGTAGAGATAAAAGGGCACTGATGGAGGGTTGCATTAGATCCAAGGCTACTCGCATGAAAGCCACAAGCTAGAAATTAGTCTGGGGATATTGGATGAGTAGGCTCTAGATAGGGATTTTATGCACAAGCCTTCTGGCATCCATTGATTACTTTGGCTTGCACTGAATAGCACTACTGTATGGTGAATTTTGCCTTTTTTAACAAGTTGAGCAAGCATGAGAAATGGTGATTATGTGATGTTTAATGGTTTAATGTTTTAAACTAATGAGATGATGTGTTAGCTACAAAACTAAGAATAGCCATCGGAAAAATCACCAAGGCAGGATGCTTCCACAATAATAGTCATTCAGCAGCTTGTGGAGGGACATGAAAGAATGCTTTGTGACAGCAGTTCCCGCTCGCTCTACACCTACGCTTCTCGAAGCCATATGTCAAACCTGGATCTACCATCTATTCAGATTGCTGGAGAGGCTACAAAACGTCGGATCTCGAGGCTATAAATTCCAAGCACCTGAGAGTGAACCACCACTACAACTTTGTAGACCCTACAACAGGTGCCCACACCCAGAACATAGAGCAACTTTGGGGTCTGCTTAAAAGGCAGAACAAGAAGCAGCACAGCCAGTCAGTCCTGGACAACTACCTTGCCAAGTTCATGTGGTGATGTCTCCGCAAAGGGGAAGACCTTTTCCATGCTATATTATCGGAGATGATTGTGATTAACCATTCAGATAAGTGTAGTTTAAAGTTTGAGAAAATTTGTAGGTACTTGTTAAAGATGTTCATTTTTTTTTGTTGTTGTTGTTGTTTTTAAAATTGTTTTTGAATTACTTTGTAAATTACAGTAATTTGTTAAGGAAATAAATTAATTAAGCCAATAAACATCACATGATCACCATTTCTTATACTTGCTTATAACTGTTATTAAAACAGGCAAAACTCTCTATACGTATTGCCAGTCAGTGCAAGCCAGAGTAATCAATGGTTGCCAAAAGGCTTGTGGCCTTCATCAGTGAGGAGCAATACATATAGAGGGTTTTGCCAGTTTTAATAGCTATAAGTAAACATAAGAAATGGTGATCATGTGATGGCTATGGTTATTAAAGAACTAAAGTCATCAAAATGTATAGGTACTGAATTGAATTCAGACCTGTATAACTTAAGCTAATGAGCTTGTATTAAAAATATAGTGTTGTCAATTTAAGATTCATAGTTTTGTAGTTAAGTAGAGATAAAAGGTGGCTGCTGGAGGGTTGCATTAGATCCTAAGATCTAGGTGTAGTGCTCTCAGATTCAAGGCTCCTCACTGACGAAGGTCAAAAGCCAGAAACTAGTCTAGGGATATTAGATGAGTAGGCACTAGATGGGGATCTTATGCACTAGCTTTCTGGCATCCATTGAATTCTCTGACTGGCGATATGTATAGAGAGTTTTGCCTGTTTAATAACAGTTCTAAGCAAGCATAAGAAATGATGATTATACTAAAGTCCCCAAAATGTATAGGTACTGAACTGAGTTCATACCTATATGATTGTATAAGTTAACGAGCTTGGATTGAAAATATTATAGTATTTTCAATTTAAAACTCCTAGTTTTCTGGTTAAGTAGAGTTAAAAGGTGTTTGCTGAAGGGTTGCATTAGATCCTAAGATCTAGGCGCAGTGATCTCAGATCCAAGGCTCCTCACTGGCGAAGGCCACAAGCCAGAAACTAGTCTAGGAATATTGGATGAGTAGGCCCTAGATGGAAATTTTGGCATCCATTGATTACTCTGACTTGCACTGACTGGCAATACGTATAGAGAGTTTTGTCTATTTAAATAAATTAATTATGTTAAACACATCTGTTTGATTATTTCACAAATAACATTGTGAGCCCAGTAACATTATATTTAATGTGCATTTGTATGGCATCAACGCCAACAAGCGGATTATACAGATTAATAGAACAATATTGAATTTTTTAGGAATATATAGATCCATAACATTGTGGGCACTGATCTTAAGAATGTTTCTGTTATCACACTTTATAAAAATAAAGGATTTACAAAAAAAAAAAATAACAGTAATTATTGTGGAATAATATTATTCTTTACTTTCAAGGATTTTATTGAATATATTGGTTCCAGAGAGAGCTCAATATATATAGTTTTATAAAATCAAGAAACATATATAAGTATGGTTTTTGTTGCTAGGCAAATGCAAGAAAAGTCCTCGTAATCAAATATGTGATTTACTTATGGTTTTATTCTTTAGATTAAAGCATTTAATTAATTGAAAAAGTTATAGCACTGCTTGAAATTAACTAAGTAGTCCACTTCAATTTATTAATATTATTTACACAGCTTCTGTTTTATGATACAAGAGAAGGAAATATTAGTGTTATTGTAAATCTGAGGCATTTAAAATAAGAACTAGTATTGAACTTTGCTTTTCATTTTTTGAATAGTTTATATACAACATTATGATGTAATCATCAAGTTGTAATATTTGTTTTTGATTGTAGTTTTTAATTTAAGTAGTTTACATGCAAAAAACAAGACCTTCATTTTCTATGCTACTAGATTAAGTATGCTAATGATATTATTATTTTCATTTTAAATGTGATCTACAGAATGTTCTTAATGTTTTGAAAGTAACTAATAAAACATTTAATTTTATTCAGAAAAACTCAAATAATTTAATTACTAGCCAGTAATAAAAGAAAAGCAATTTTTAACTTGAATAATTATCAGCTTAAAAATATGAATCAATTTATTTATGTTGGTATTTTTTTTAACTAGAAAGACAGGTTGAATTTTGAAATGCAACACAAACTTCATTATTTATTTTATGAAAATTGAGATATGAACTTCCTATATTAAAGGCATTGCAAAAAAAAAAAATCATTTAAATACTGTACTATTCTAAAAATATAGTAGATTTAAAAAATCCTGTTCTGAGTAGTTCAACTTGCTGGATGAAATGATATTGAATGTACTATTATGTGGCTAGATCTTTCGTAGATCACATATAAAGTGAATAGTGAATTATATCAGCCTTTTTTTAAAAAAAAATTATGAAAAACTAAGCACAGTTTTTATAGAAGAAACAGGTCCCATTTATGTTATAAATTTTCTTTCAAAGATATTCTAAGTAGATGCAGTATCAATTGCATTGGGAGAATATGATTTAGAATAGAATCATAATGAAAAATTTGCAATAGCCCTGCAAAATGACAAACGGGTATATGAATATTTGTAGCTCACAATTATTATTATTATTTGTGGAATTACAATTGCTATAGTGAATCTGAATTTATAAATAATTGGAAGAGAAATATTACAATGCAAATTGCACAGGATAATTTCTGCTTGCATATATATATTCTTCTGTGCATTGCGGTATAAATGTGTGTTTACATTTACTTATTTTTATTTCTGCCAAAAACTTACAGGTAAAATTGATATTACTGTACTATGTTAGCATGATTTGAAAGGATATACAAATTTTAATTTTCATTTTGTTTTTAACTATAATAATAGTGTAGACCTTTATTGTGGGGGTGGGGGTCATTTAATTCCCCCCCCCCTCCCAAGAAAAAAAATCATTTACTTTTTTCTAAGTTGGTAAAGCAATCAAATGTCATCTTTAAAATAAATAACAATTATTCATTTAATTGTCATTTCTAAAATATGAAAATTACCAGAACATTACTTACTGTTATATAAAAGAAATTATAAGAGTTTCTGAAAGGAAAGGTTCCTATTTTTATTATCATTAGACTGATTTAATCGATTAGTTCAGTTTTTCAATTTGTTACCTTGAGATAGTATATAAAAGTGCTTTACAACTCTTACCATTTCATAAATATTTATTTTTATAATATATAACTTTTTTGTTTATCGAAATCAAATGTTCCATCAATTAAATTTTGATACTCTTATATAATTAGAATTGATTGGTTTAAATTTCTAATTTCATATATAGATTTATCAGTTCTATAGAATAATTGTATGACTATCTATAGCAATAAGTATTATATTTTATAACTTTATCACATCTTTTTTTCTATTACAACAATTATTAATTACTGGCAGAATGATGTGTTGTGAAAATACAATTCAACACTAATTGGCTTGAAAATTGTCATTGTGGTTTCACTTTTGAGCTAACTATATTTTTGTTCATTTAGTAAAGTAATGGTAAAACAACTAGTTATTGTTAATTTCCCAAGCCTTAAAGTTGTTTAGACAGTAATGAATCTTTCTTTCAATCCAAAAACTACAGTGTAAGCAGTGGATCTTTAAATAGTAGAATAAAATGTAAAAATAGCCAATGAGTTGAAATAGTGACAATTCTATCATCACTTACAGAGTTTGCTCAATGCTTATCTTGTGATTTTTGCAGTTAGTAATCGATGTCATTATTGTTTAGCTAATGTTAATGTTAATTAGACAAAATGCAGTCATACTTTACGATTGTGTATTATCTGAAGAACATTTTAGAATTCAGAAAGTTATTTCCAGCTTTTTAAAAGTAAATTCTGGAGCAAAAATATCTTATGAATGTAGATTTCTTGTAATGATCATGCTATTTAGGAAAAATCAGCAGTATCTTGTTTTTATGATCAAATTTGTAATTTTAAAATTAATTATTATTTTTTCAAGGATTATAAACTGGAACCTGGGAAATTTGCAGAGGTTATCCATTTTCTGAATATAATGAAGAAAATGTTAACAATTATGATCATTATTTTTCTTCTTCTGTCTTACATAATCTCTAATAGTCTTGAGCTTCCACCCATTGGTATTTTATTATGATCTCTATTTAAATCACATTGCAAAAATAAATTTAAGCTTATACACTTCAATTAAGAAATTGATGTGAGTTTAATATCTTTTAAAATGCTATTATTAACTAAAATCACTCTTTCTCTAATTTTTATTCAGTGTCAACAATAAACCATTCTGGTTATTTAAATGCCTCATTAATCGGAATTGAGCAGGCATATTGTTTTGAAAACTAAGAACATATTATGCATTATCATTAGTAATAAAATTTAAAAAAACATATCTCAATCCTCATAATGTCTGAGATAGATGAGGTTTCTCATGTTAGATCAAATTAAACATTATGCTGCAATTCTAATGGTGCTTGTCCATCAGTTGTAAATTTAAACTTGTAAGTGTAATTCCCCTGAACTTGAAAGCTAAGAGTTGTTTTGATAGAAAGTTATCACCTGTCTAATCACAATAGTTGATTGCCTTTGTACTTTCAGTTTTTGTTCTTGATCAAGATAAGCAATTTTTAGCTGATGCTTTTGCTATCTATCAATTTGGGAATTGGTAAAACAATAGATGTTACCCAGATCAAAGCTTAATCTATCATTTCTCATACTTAAATCTCTTATGATATCCTGAGTAATTTAATATTTGATTATTTTATTTTTCAAGTAATGATCTACAATCAATTATACTTTATTGTAGATCTGTAATAAAGTTGTATCTAGTTCTACAATAATTTCCTCAGAAATAAAAATTATAATTCAACTCCTAACTAAAGAAAATGAAAAAAAAAAAAAAATGGCTCAACATTCATGAAAATTAGCATAACATTAATAATCTAGGTTAATTTGGTAGACTTTTATCTCTATTCTAATATTCATTGAAAGAAACCAAAAAATAATTATCTAGATTATATGTGTGTGAATAATGTCTGATCATTGGTAATTCTATTGTTATATTAGAAAACAAAAATGAACTAATGAATTACATATCTATAGAAATTCATCTCTTGAAAACTTATCTATTTGTTTTAAATTATATTCTTAAGGAAATTTTTTTTTGTTTGTTTGTTTATTTAAGAAAAGAATTTATATTGATTGTCATTTGACTTGTTTCAAAAATTACGAGATGTGTTCAATATTTTTTTTTATAGTATATATTTCCAAAGAGATTGTTAGCAATGAATCTTTTATTATTTAAAAGAGTAGCTATAAATCATGCATGAAGAAGATAGTTACCAGAAATGACTCTGAATAACTTTAGTATCAGTATTTTAGACAGAAATATTCATTGACTAATATTGAGATGATTCTTCAGCTTTAAACTATGATAGATTACGTGTTAATGAATTGATGGGAAGGGAAGTTCCTATCTTAGTTTGCTTCTGGAAAAAGTTCATCATGGTTATTTTAATTTTCTATTTATTTCATCATTATCTGGCTGGAATGACAATGTGGATGACTTTCTTCCACTTTTCTGCATGGTTTCAGTACCATTAAATTCATCCATTTTATTTCTATTTGACCCATTTGTAATTTCAATCATGATATCTTTTTTTTCTGTGTATCCATCTATCTCACCATATGTCCAAAATAACATACTTTTCTTTGTTTTACCATCTCCTTCAATTGTCTTTGTGCATCTGCCTTTATTAAAATCCAGTTATTAATTCTTGATTGTTCAACTCCAGGTATTAATGGAGGTAAATCCTTGCCCTCTCGTTTCCTCATTTTCAATATCTCATATCCATACATTGTAAAGGAAATTTCATGCCAACATAACCATGTATTTTTTTTCTGTATGACATTCTCGAACTCTTAATTTAGACAAGCATGGATAGATATATTTTGAAATCTGTTTCAACAAAATGCTTTCTGCTGTTATTTCTTAACCACTTTTTTCTTATCTTCCTGTGCTTAGGCTTTATTTATATTCTATGCATGCTCTTATCAAATTCTAATATTTTTTTGTCATTTCCATTCTAATATTTTTTTTGTTGTTTCCATTAAAACTTTATTACAAATTATATATTTGTCTTCCTCCGATACAGAATCGCTCTGAAAACTTGGGTTTGTTTTATTCATGAAAATCATCTGTAATTAAAACAGGCAAAACTCACTATACGTATTGCCACACACAGCAAGCTAGAGTAATCAATGGATGCCAGAAGGCTCATGCATAAAATCCCCATCTAGTGCCTACTCATCCAATATCCCCAGGCTAGTTTCTGGCTTGTGGCCTTCGTTAGTGAGGAGCCTTGGATCTGAGAGCACTGCATCTAGATCTTAGGATCTAATGCAACTCTCCAGCAGCCACCTTTTATCTCTATTTAACTACAAAACTATGAGTCTTAAACTGAAAACACCTTAATGTTTTCAGTCCAAGCCCATCAGCTTATATAGTCACATGGATCTGAACTCAGTTCAGTACCCATATATTTTGGTGTCTTTGGTTCTTTAATAACCATAGCCACCACTTCTGGTATCCATTGATTACTTTAGCTTGCTGTGTGTGGCAATACGTATAGTGAGTTTTGCCTGTTTTAACAACAGTTACATACAAGCATAAGAAGTGGTGGTCATGTGATGTTTATTGGCTTAAAATCATCTGAATTTTGTCTTCCACATAAAGAAAATAATGACTGTACCAAATGTTGATAATATCTCATTCAACATTGCTATTCAAAATTTTCCATGGCACATAGAATCAAAAAGCTTTCTGATAATCTATGTTTATTTCATTTTTATTAAATAATAGTATTTTTGTTTTTTTAATGTTATATATATTTTGTATAACTTTTTTTTTTTTACAGCCACAAGGCAAATACCTTCTTTCATCAGTTCGACATCAGGATATGCACAAAAAATGTATGGTTATAGATTTAGATGAAACATTAGTACATAGTTCATTTAAACCTGTTAATAATGCAGATTTCATAGTTCCTGTAGAAATTGATGGAACCATTCACCAGGTAAGAAAATTTCTACTGTTTGCCATTTAATGTATTGTTGCCTCAGATAACTTTGACAAAATTTTTATATATATTAAAAGATTTCTATTTCTCATAATTATTTTTGAAAATACTTATTCAACTCTAATTTTAAGAATAGCTTCTATGAATATTTTCTAAATGGAAAAATTAATATATATTTTTTTGATTGTTTATTTTATTAAATTTCATAACTGATTTAGTAAATATATAATACTTATATTCTATTGTTAAAAATTAAAAACCATGTGTAATGAATGTCATTTCATCAATTTTTAACATATATATCTATATATTTTAATGAAATAATAAATTGGTTTTAATGCAAGTAAATCCTTATGGTATTTGAATTGTTCACACCATCTGCAGGCATGAGTTTTATAATATCTAAGGCTTGTCCATTCAGATCATTTAATATTCTATATCTTGATACTCACATATTAATTATCTCATTCCATCATAAAGCTTTTATTTTAAATATTATATTTGCATATATACCTCCAGAGCCAACAATAATAAATAGATTAATATTCACAATTAATTCATATCTAGCTATCTCTCTCCATCCATATCTGCTACTGGGTGATTTTAACATGCCCTACAATAAATTTGTAATTAAGTAGCTATATAAGTTTATTTTCTCCCTTATGAGTGGAGAAGATTTTCTACCAAATGATTCTGTATCATTCTACAACAGTAGACACTCTTCACTAATAGATCTAGTATTTTATTCACCGATGCTGCATCATCTAATCACGCCATCGCTAAAAAATTCAACTTATCTGACCATTTAGCATTGTTTGTAGTTCTAAATCTAGATCTTACATATAGAAAAGTACTGTCAGCTGGAAAGACAATAAGAATATTACTCCCTAGCAGGACTAATGAATTCTTATTTTTATAAATCTATATAGAACTTTTTAAAATGAATAAAATGAAGTTAGACCCTGTGCAAACCTGGTTAGCTTTTGTAAATGTTCTTTCCTTTAATATCAATCATTTAACCCGAATATCCATGCCTCCTATTAATTATTAGCACTTGCAGATGACATTCATAAAAAAAATATTTGTTACCAGGCCACTGGAAACAATTGCAGTAAAGTAGCTGCCCTAAAAACTTTATACAACAGTACTTGTCAAAGTCTATAAGATTACAAACTAATTTTTTTTAAAAAGGCTTACTCTGGATCCACACACATTCATTCTCTAGACATTTTATCTGCTGGGCCCCCTCCCCAAAATACCTACAGCAATCAGAATCAATAATGAAATAATTGCTGGAGACAGCATGTTGACTCCATTATATGAATTTTTTAAAAATAGTTTATAAAATAATAAAATGTTCTGTCCTACCATTTTGTTTCTTGGGAACACAGAGGATGATGATATCTTTACAATAAATGATTTTACCAAAAAAGTTGCTAAAGTCAGGAATTTCCAAAAATTGTCTATGAACACCTAAGCTTTTATTTTTACAACTTGCTTAAGGAATCTAGCCAATTTATTATCCAAACAAACCATCATATACCTGGATTGTATCCAATAATGCTTGTGACTTTTCTTAAGAAATCTGAAGATATCACTACAATTAAAAATATACTTCCTATATCCATGAGTCCACTCAGCGTTAAGATTCTTGAATCCTTTATCTTACCAAGAATAGCCAAAATGCAATTTGCAAAGAGGGATGGAAAACAAAAAATATATAGTCCTATTGCCATTCAGATGGATATTAAAAAAGTACTTGATTCAGTTTTAATAGACCAACTTATAAACCTCTTAACAATGTTGTCTGTCCTCATATCATTAAACTATATACTCACCAATCTATTGATAAATAGAGAAATCCATGTGTCGATGAATGGAAAATACCAGGGTTTAAACCTCATTGCTCTATCCCTCAGGGTTCCCCTCTTAGAGCCTTCCTGTTTATAGTGTACATAAAATCCCTCCTTAAAATGATTGAGGAATGGATACCTGCTATTCTTGTACCAGATTGCTTATATGGATGACATTATTTTTTTATTATCACAAAAACATGTTCCCAAATTATAGACTATTATTCACAAGAATACAAACTAGAATTCAATTTAGACAAAACATTTAGTTGGCAGATATATACAGCAGGCCCCTTCCATCTTAGTAGTACTGGAATGAGAACAAATACAGAATTCTCTTTTTTTTTAAAAAAAATAAAAAAAATTATTAGCTTCCTTTTGAAGTCATACCTTTCAGTTTATTCTAAAGTCACATTATTTATTATGCTCATTATGACAACAATTACTTATTATAGCCCTATAATCATTTACACTAAAGCCTTTACTTCGCATTTTACTCCATGCTCAAAAAACTTCTGTGTGGGGTAGACACATTGCATCCATCTCTATTAAAAAACTACAAAATCCATTGGGCTAGGATTACACTCATTAAATATATTTAAAATACAGAAAACAATCTATTTACCTCCCTTTCAAATCTATTTAATCATGTTACTACATCATTAAAAATTACACCAATGAATATTGGGCAATTAAGCATAGATAAACTAACCTTCTGTCCCCCTACAAATTAGTATAAATATTGGCAAACGTATCTATTAATAAACCAACCAACACTAAATAGTCAAAGCAAGGCCATTTTGGGCCTAAACAATCTGCAACTTGTTAGAAGATTTAGATTCTGGAAGCTTGAGCCGAAATATTTTGATTTTCTAATAAAGCTTAACTTGGGGTCATTACCAACACTTTATTTTTATAAATATAGAAGAAATTGTACAAACATTGATGCTTTTTGTCCTCTATGTCATAAGGATGTTGAAAATCAAGAGCATATATTCTGTGATTGTAGATGTTATAATATATGTATTGCTCTTCCCAACCTTTTTAACAATTTTTTATTTAATATTGCACACCTTTTTAAAACCTACACAATACAAATTTTTGCTAGGATTAGAGGTAGTATATTCATCTTGTATGCATTATGGTGTACTAGATGCATTTTTATATATAATAATAATCCTAGAAAGCATTCTAATACATTTTGGATTAAACAGAAGATTATTATTAGAGAAAGAGACAGAAAACTTGCCCCATATAATATTTTTCATGATACCTGGTTCTTAATGTGTTAACAACTGAGACAATGCTAAAGTGATATAACCTAATTGCAACAAAAGCTGTATCATATGTATATAATCTTAAATGCCTTTAAAAAAAAAAAAAGTAGATACTAAAGAATTATATAATATTATGTAACTTGTTTTTGTAAATATGTAACTCTTTTGAATTTCAATAAAGCACTTTTGAAACATTAAATTAAAATGAATTATTTATTTAATAGTAATATAAATGTAATTAAATGGATATATTAATGTGTTTTATTAATCATTTATAATAATTTTGATATTGTTAAAGTTAAAAGTTGCACAATTAAGCTATTTTATCCTGTGATATTGAATTATATAATCGAAATTTGTAAAAATAAATTTAATTAATTATAATGGGTTGTCAATTATACTTTGTTTTATTGCATTACTTTTATTAAATTTAATCAATATAGAATAATTACTTGTTACTTCTAAATTGTTTTATTAACTACATATAATCCTTGGAAAATTAAAAGTGCCTTTTTTTTTTTCAATTATCTGAAAAAATTTTGTTTTTAACATTTAAATAATTCAAAAATAATACATCTAAGATACTGTTTTATTAACCAATGTAAAAAACATTATTTTGTTGATACTCAAATTCTGATATATACAATGGAGTAGCAATGTTCACTATTTTATTCCAAGGCCTTGTAACATACAATGTATAGCTCATGCTTTGTTTACAATATATATTGTTTTCTGTATTGCCCTGTAGGATATGTGGTACTTTTCACCATAGTTATGCATATACATATTAAGATTATAGAATAAAAAAAAAATTTTTTAAATAATATAGCTATTAATAAGTTGAGGCAGCACATTTACAGATATATTTATTTTGCATGCATGTTTTCTCAATCACTTAAAAAATAATAATTACAGCTTTTATTGTATCATATCTTTATTTATTTTTTTAATAAAAGAAACAGCAAAGTGTTTGAAGTAGTTGATATAATAGATTAATCCAATTTCAGCCCAAATAAAAATACTTGCTCCAAACAATGTCTCCTTTTTTTTAATTCTATGGAAATGTATTAGCAGGCTCTTTATACAAAGGTGGCCTCTCCATTTGTTTTGATAATTTTATGTCTGTATTGACTAGAATTTATACATCCACTCCCTACTTGGAGTGAAGGATTTGAAGTTAACATAGCCCATTTTAAAATATGATTTTTTTCTTACGTTACTAAATTGATAATTTTTGTTTTGTCACTTAAGAAAAGTTCTTTGTGAATTCTCTTAAATTTTGTAGAGCTTTTTTATATTTAATGCTTAAAAAATGTTACATTAAACTTTTGGAAGAAAAAAGGTGAAGAAAAAAATGTTTTAAGCTTTCAATTTACTTAACATGAAAAAAAATATGATTAATGTATAAAATCATGTAAGTCTAAGGTTGCAACATTTGAGAATGTTAGATTTAGTGAGGCCACTTCAAATGGCTGCTGATACACCACAAGGTTTATTTTTATTTGCAACTTTTTTTTTTTTTTTAATAAAATGTAATTGAAATAATGTATATTGATAGGGCATATATTATGTCTTCACTGTGGGTAAAATAAAGATAATATGTAAACTAGATAGATCTTTTTTATTATTCCTATATACATCAATATACCAAAAGTCTTTATTCCAACAGCTTGAATCTTGAAGGACAATATACCAATATTTTGTAGAACAAAATTTTTTTGTATAAATATAATTTTTAGATATATTTAAAAAAAACAAAAACAGTGCTATTATTGTGTATGATCTATCTCAGATTGGATGATCCACCTACCAGATGGCACCACATTAGAGAAAGCAATAAAACAACTGATCCATAAGAAATCAAAAGAATGTATTTATTATTGAATCATAACCTTTTAACAAAGCAGAACAATGAAAAAAATATTCCATAAAAATTTATTGATGTAATAAATGTTTTAAATAAAAACAATGAAATTCTTTATTAAAATAAATGTGTATATTTATTACTGAATGTTAGTTTGTTTGGTAATAATTTATAGCAAGAAATGTATTAATTAAAAGTATTTTAATAATTAAAGCAATACAAGAACTAGTGCTTAAGAACATATTTGTCAACAGTAAATGTAACAAATGACAGCAACAAAAAAAAGCAATCCATAAGAAATTAAATGCAAATATAAGAACCAAATGTAAAATAAATAGAGGCTAGTTTTTTTTTTCATATGTCAAATGCGTTGACTGAGAAGCGAATCTGGGCTAGCTGCTTAGAAGGCAGCAATGCTAATCACTAGCCCATCAATGCTTGGCACTAAAGGCTAGTTTTATATTCTGTATTGAAAATATTTTACAGCAAGAAACATTTACTAAAAGTAATCCACAAGAAAGTAATTGATGGCAAAAAAATGTATTAAATACAGCCGTTTAAGTATATTAAATGCATATATATTTGTCCAAAAATAGTAAAAGAATTTAAATTGGAACAAGGCTTCATATTAATATGAGTCTGCAAAGAAATTGTATTAGTGCAAAAATGCTAGGACTTTGTCTTCATCATAAATTGCCTTGCAATAGAACTTATTTGTCAACATTTTAAAATACTTATCATGAGTAATAACAATTAGTAATTCCCAAAGGAAAATGTTAGCTTTGTCAATTGACAAAATGGGCATAATTGAGCACTGATATGACTTTGATGTCTTAGCACCATCCACTATATATAAGTGTGAAAATATTGCAATGTGGAATGTCTATCTACATTTTATCTAATGTATGTTTTTGACTGTATTTTTTCCCCATATTTTTAAGCATAAAGTAATTGCAATAATCACTTAGATGTTTCAGTGGTTTTTCACAAATTAGGTTTTTATCTCAATCGTAAATGGGAAAAAAATTGTCACTATCTTACTAAAAAATACATCACTATGTTAACAACATTAAAAAGTCAGTCCTACTAATAAAATATGTTAATTTTATTGTTTCACTATTGCCAAATATTATTCTTTTTTATTTCTTATTGATTACTTTTTCATTGCTTTGGCCTATGTGGTATAGTGTTAGTGAGTAGATCATTCAACCTTAGATAAATCACACACTAATAATACTCAAAAAAAAAAAACTATATGCTTAATAGTTTTTTTTTTAGTAAATAAACATTTAGTTTATTAGATTAATATTGTAAAACTATAATAAAAATTTTATCAGCAGTAAATTTATTTGAAATGCCATTCATACCTTTGAAAATTTTAATTGTAGTAACTGTACAAAATAATACAAGTAAAATATTATTTCCAAAACTTTAATTCCAGGGTTGTTTATTTTAATACAGTGCCGTGCTTATATTTTATTGATAAATATTGATTAGAATAGAGTACATATTGTTTATTGAACTGCAACACACATATGTCATATCTTATCTATAAACATAATATATAAATTAAGATTGTAGTTTAAACAAAAAGTTTTAAAAATAATAATAATATAGTTATTAATAATAATAATAATAATAATATCAGGGGGGATATATATTTTACAGTGTGTGTTCACTCATATATTCATTGAAGCAATAAAAATAAATTAACTATAGTATTTTGATTTTTAAAATAAAATAAATAGCAAAATATCTGATCTTTGTCTTATTAAATATACTCTGGATGATTTTTTAAAAAAAAAAATAACTTTTTCTTAGAGAAAAATAATAAACTAGTCTTTTTATCGAGAAATTATGATCTCTAATTATTTTACTGTTTTGAAATCGGTATTAACTTTAAATATGTTTTAAAATTTTGCAAAATTGTTAATGTTACTCTTAAAAAATATTTTATGAAGTGAAATAATGCATATCAAATTTGGAAAGGATAATAAAGGAAGAATAAAATATATATACTTTCAATATAATCAGAGGAAATTTTACTAATATATATAATCATATACCTCACTTCAAACAGAAAAGTGATTAGTGACATGTTGTAAAATTTATTTTCAAGTTTTACTTTTTTTAATGTGATTCAGCACTCAGAGAAAAGAAAATAGCTGCCGAATATTGTAAAATTTGCCAATTTTAATGTTTGTTTATTTACTTTTTTGTTTACATTTTTTTTTTTTTTTTTGGTTAGCATATAATTGTTATGTACCACGTTTCCCCGAAAATAAAACAAAGTCTTATATTATTTTTTGCTCTAAAATTTATCTCAGGGATTTATTTTCAGATGATGTCATTTTTTCCTATGCAAAAATGTACATTTATTCAAGTATTTCTCTTTGCAGTAAGCTGTAAGAGTCTTACTTCAGGAACCTGCTCCCCCAATTCCTTTCTTATACTAGCTGAATAGCTCTTTCTTTTTGAACTCATCTTATCTGGCAATCAGAATATTATTCTGTTTAAATTTACCTTTAAATCAAGTGTTAATTGAAGACTTGCCATGACAGGAATGATAACAAAAATGATGATTACAGTTAGAGTGGTTTTGTGTATACAAAAGCAACAAAAAAAAAACTGCAAGCACAAAAATTCAGCAAATGTTTTTGTATTCTTTTTTAAAACTTTTCTTTAGGAGAAAGATTGCTGATTTAACTTAATCTAAACATTGATTATTAAAATCACTTTTGTTATTTGTAATCTTTTAGGAGGAAAAAAAATATTTAAGAAATCAAACTAATTTTTCTTTTATCTTGAATATTTAAAAGCTACCATGATGAAACTCTAAAACTAAATCAAGCATTATTCGAAATCTAAGTATTAAATATAAATAAGTACCTAAAAATATATAAATGAAATTATAAATTGTCCCATATATTGACTTGTGATATATAAATTGTTTCTCTGTACAAGTAGAATTACATTTGTCAAAAATGATTGATGAGAAAATACAAAAGAATCATAATATTTATATTACCATTTATTTAAAGCATTAATGACAATATAAAAAATTTATTTATACATTTATTATTTTATAATTCAATATGTCCATCGTGTGTTTCAACTGACTGGCTATCTTAACTAGGGTATATATTTGGAGTAGGGTTTTATAATATAAGCACCCTGAAAAATCATGCTAAGGCTTATTTTCTGGTTAGATCTTATTTTGGGGGAAACACGTAGTTAGTTATAGCATAGTTTGAAGCTTCACTGCATATGATTTTGTTACCTCATTGTAAACCCAAGTTCTGCTAACATTTTTTTTTTTTAAAAGGCTTCTTAATTTATAGGCATTCACTAAAAATTTTTTTTAATTTTTACTTGTAAATGTATCTTTAAACTAATTTATTTATTGTAAAAAGTTAAAGTTCATTTGAAATTTTGTTTGTGTTTTAGAAGTTTATGAATAATATTGTTTTGAATCTGTAGTATTGTATCTATAAATGGTAAGGTTAATGATTATGCATAGACATTTTTTGTATATCTAAAATTATATTGGTTATTCTTTTTTTCATATTACTTGCAAAATAGGGCTACATCTGCTTATGTATACCATTGTACATATAAATATTTGAAAAACCAGGCACTCTTCACAAACCTGGAAGCTTAATTGTAAGTATATAGGATTTGAACTCAGATTTTCGAGTACCCTTCAACTATCCACACTATCTCATATAACTGATACACATAACCACACACATGTAGAAAAGATTAATAATCACCAATATACGTATTTCATGCTAAACCAGCACTCATCAGTTGGTCCAGACTATCATCTCTCACACATATATATAATCAATGCTCAGTTTATATTAAGATAGCAAATCTTCATACTTTAATGGACAGGCTTCAATCCACTGCAACCTCCAACTTTTCAGCCATCCATATTATTGAAAATCTGATGATGAAAACTCAAATCCCATGCTGATGCTAATATTATTGCCATGCCCATGTTGACCTGAAGTCACTCTGACACCTCATGTATAGGACAGTATCCATTAAATACATATAAGAGGGATGGACAGGATACAAGCTTGATGTGTAAATATTTGAAAACCAGGCACTCTTCACAAACCTGGGAGCTTAATTGTAAGTATATAGGATTTGAACTCAGATTTTCGAGTACCCTTCAACTATCCACACTATCTCATATAACTGATACACATGACCACACACATGTAGAAAAGATTAATAATCACCAATATACGTATTTCATGCTAAACCAGCACTCATCAGTTGGTCCAGACTATCATCTCTCACACATATATATAATCAATGCTCAGTTTATATTAAGATAGCAAATCTTTATACTTTAATGGATTGGCTTCAATCCACTGCAACCTCCAACTTTTCAGCCATCCATATCATTGAAAATCTGATGATGAAAACTCAAATCCCATGCTGATGCTAATATTATTGCCATGCCCATGTTGACCTGAAGTCATTCTGACACCTCATGTATAGGCCAGTATCCATTAAATACATATAAGAGGGATGGACAGGATACAAGCTTGATGTGTAAATATTTGAAAACCAGGCACTCTTCACAAACCTGGGAGCTTAATTGTAAGTATAGAGGATTTGAACTCAGATTTTTAAGCACCCTTCAACTATCCACACTATCTCATATAACTGATACACATAACCACACACATGTAGAAAAGATTAATAATCACCAATATACGTATTTCATGCTAAACCAGCACTCATCAGTTGGTCCAGACTATCATCTTTCACACATATATATAATCAATGCTCAGTTTATATTAAAATAGCAAATCTTCATACTTTAATGGACAGGCTTCAATCCACTGCAACCTCCAACTTTTCAGCCATCCATATCATTGAAAATCTGATGATGAAAACTCAAATCCCATGCTGATGTTAATATTATTGCCATGCCCATGTTGACCTATACATGAGGGGTCAGAGTGACTTCAGGTCAACATGGGCATGGCAATAATATTAGCATCAGCATGGGATTTGAGTTTTCATCATCAGATTTTCAAATGATATGGATGGCTGAAAAGTTGGAGGTTGCAGTGGATTGAAGCCTGTCCATTAAAGTATGAAGATTTGCTATCATAATATAAACTGAGCATTGATTATATATGTGAGAGATGATAGCCTGGACCAACTGATGAGTGCTGGTTTAGCATGAAATACATTATTGGTGATTATTAATCTTTTCTACATGTGTGTGGTCATGTGTATCAGTTATATGAGATAGTGTGGATAGTTGAAGGGTGCTTGAAAATCTGAGTTCAAATCCTCTATACATTGAACATACATAAGTTTTTTTTTTATTCAAGTTTATGTGATAAAACAAAAAATAAAATCTTTTATTTTAACATTAAATAAAAAGAGAAAGGTTTTTAATTTTTTAGTTTTGCAAGTCTAAAAGACTGCTTATCTATCTTTCACATCTCAGATTTTTATAAATAGAATTAATTATTTAACTATTGTAGTTATTTTTAAGAATTTAATTCTTTTTTTTTTTTTTTTGGCAATATCTTGAACTAAATATTACTTAAACAATGCACTTTTTTAAAAAAAACTCATTCATATACAGTGACCTAAGGTTGTTACTAAAATATATTGACTAAAAAGAGATTTTTTTTTTTTTAAGTCTGTAAAATTATTCCAACAAGATAAATTTTTACTATATATTAAAAAACTTCAATATATATTTTTATTTTAATGAGAAACATTGCTAAAGAAATGTATGTGGATATGCATTTAGACTGCCATTATTGTAACTCATTGCAATTCATCAACTTCTTCCAGATTCTATTATCTTTGCAAGAGTTAAAATTTAAGTTAATATTATTTACTTAATTTTAAATGCACTGACATGAAAAAATATATGTATTATTATAAATAATTTGTGCAATTTATACATTTGAATATAAAATGAAAGAGAAATTACTATACTTATAAATGAAAGAGAATTTACAATTCACTAAACACTATACTTGTGATTTAAGTCTAATATTAGTGTCATATTTTGTTTTTTAGTTTCATCAGTCATCAATTTGAATCATTATTGAACCACTATATGATGAATATTTCTCCCAGTTCAATCTAGTTTCTCTGATTCATATCTTCTCTGCTCTACATTATACCACAAAACTTCTTATTTCATCTGTTCATCTCATATGTGGCATTTTTCTAACTTTTGCAATATCTTGGAGTCAGCTGTCTGTGTCTTATATCTTTTAGCAACATGTCAACCTCCTCTCCATTTTAGACTTAATTGTTGTCAGGGATACATGTTTGTTCTTTCGCTATGAATTTTGTTTTTGATCTCCTCTTCTTATTCGTAACACACATCTTTCTCTATTTCATTTAGTGGTTTGAGGTCTGTTTTGCCTTTTTATTAAGTACCCAAGTTTCACATCCATAAATAAGATCTGGCAAAATACATTTATTTAATAAAACATTTTCAAATTCTTTTTGATATCAAGTTATTTTTACCATAAACACCCCAGCTAAATTTAATTTTATAAATAATTTCATCAGTTGTTTTTATCTATATTAATAGTTTTCAAGGTATTTGAAGTTGCTATCTTTTATTAATTCATGATTATCATTCTTGATTTTTTTGGAACAAAATCAATGGAATATTATTTTAGTTTTTTTACCATTTATTTTTAATACTATTTTCTTTTTTTCATTTGATAATTCTTGAAATGTTTCTAGACAGTGCTGCTACATGGGTAAAAAGGTTTTTGTACTAGGTAAATTTTTGTCCATATGTCTGTCCCCCAATTCTATGAAATAAAATTTGTAAATTAAAAGAGTTTTTCCCAGCGGCAGTGGCTTTCACAAAAAAATCTTGAAAGTAGGTTTTAGTCATTAATGTAATTGATAAAACATTGTGTTTTATTCTTTTATTTCTATAAAATTAACTCTGAGATTAAAACACATAATAAAATAAAACTGATGTTTAAAAAAAATAATTTTTGAAACAATAATTAAATGATACCTTAAAACAAAACTATTTGTAGTAAATTTGAAATTTTTAATTTTTTTTTCAAAAGTTTTCCTATTATTTTATTGGACACTCCTTGTTAAATTGCTAGTAGAAATAGGAAATATTGCAAATAAAATAATATTTTTAAATATCTAAATGTTTTTATCGTATTTAAAAACCTTCCCCACTGACCTCACACAGCCATGAAAGCATTGCATTTTTTTCCTTCCCTTCTGGGGCTGATTCTGATATTATATAACTTTACTTCTAGTTTACTTAAAAATATTACCTAAAGACAAAGAAATAGTTTTCATATTTGAGCTTCATCTCACATAGTGAGGAAAAAAGAGGCTTGTTTCCATTAATCTTTCAGAAGTAAATAGTTATAAAAGATGATATAACTCTTAAACTTCTTTATCAATATTTAGATCAACTTTAACCTGCTGATTCAAAATCTCTCATGCATAAACTTATTCATGTTTTCTATTAACAAAGTTATATTCCTTCATGAGAATATATTTACACTTATTTAATTTTTTTATGTGTTATTTTCCTATTAGTAACTATAATTTATTATATATATAGTCCAATATTTAAAATTTTCATTCTTATTACTTATATTGTTTATTTATGTAAGAGTTATATAACTGAAAAACAGGCTTATTATATATCTGTATTTATATATGTAATATATAGGGTATATGAGCACAGATTTTCACACGACCCACCACTCTCCACTCTATCTCATAACACTGATACACCCGAACACATATATGTTGAAAAGATAAATATTCACCAATATACATATTTCATGCTAAACCAGCAATAGAGTTATATGTAATTAGGATAACCAAATTAGGTCAACTTTGAATAATTGTAGCAGATAAAACTTTTTCATTCTATTAGCACCAACATGTTAAAAATATTTCTTTTAAAAAACCATTAGTAACTTAATTGATAACTTATTAATAACTAAGTTGTATTATATATATTATACTTCATTATATAGTCCATCAATTAACGATTTAGTAAGGCTTTATTTAAGAAAAGAAATTTTAAATTTTCATATTTTGATTGTTTATTCTATAAATTCTTAGAAGTCATTAAACCCCTTTGCACTTTATTTTGTTTATTCATAGGTTATATTGGATAATTATAAAAAATCAAACACTTGGTTTATTCCACTAGATATATTTTTTTAGACTTTGTCAATAGTGCAATTATGTAGGTCTTTTATTATAATAAGAGAATTACATTAAATTATTTAGTTATCATGAAATTTGTTAAGAATTAAATATTTTGGTTTGCAATGAAAAGCTATTTAGTAAAACTGCTTAATTTTAGAAAAAAAAAAGGAGAAATATATTGTTATTAAAAAAAAATTGCACAAAAATTGAACCAGGGGCCACTCTACTAATTACTCCAAAGTTCAACAGATATTACAAATGTGTAAAATATTGTTGATAAACCTAAATTCTTCACTTGCAGAATTACTGCAATTATGAGGCAATATTTTAAAAATATGTTTTATTTTTAAATCAGTTGTTAATAATAATGTGTTACTTTTTGTATAAATTAGGATATTTAAGTAAAAGAGTTTAGAAAATTTAAACATTATAATTTGCATATAAATTTTATTAATTATAGTGACAAAAAGCTGTCAGCTTGTTCAGGTTTGGACAACAGTAAAGTATATGAAGTATATTTAGAAGCTCGGACAATTGTCACAAGTCTAAGTTAAGAAGTATTCCTCTTATATTTAAATAAAAAATATTTACAATCAGAGTGTGTTTCTAACAATACTTAAACATTTACATACGTTTTATTACCACAACAAAATCGTGTTGGCTTATTTGGTGTAGCATAATGATAAGAGTGTATATGTAATATATTTCAAGGCTCTGGAAATTATCACAATAAGTTTAAGTAAAGAAGTATTCCTCTCATATTTAATAAAAAATATTTGCACTCAAAACATATTTCTAACAATAAAGTGATTCGAAAATGTATATATTTTCATTTACATATAAATTTTATTAATTATTTTGATATCTTGGCACACCTGTAATGAAGTGTCGTTGTGCCCTGCATACCCACACTCAGTAGCCCTTTTTCCAGAAGGTCTGAAGCAACTAGATGATTTACTCTCTTATTTTCTTATTTTAATCCACAAAATACTTCATGTAAAATTACTATAAAATTTTCTGGAGATATGAAATCATCCTATCATACACCCTTCTCAGTGTTAATCTTTTTATATGTGATGCATTTTGATACATATTCTTCAAAAAAATAATATCCCAGATCTATATCTTGATTCAAAGTTTTAATCACTATAGAAAAAATGCTTTTTGTGTAATCTACCATATCAAAAACTTAATGACAACTTATGTTTATCGGTTGTTTCAATAACTTTTTCAATACTTGCTTGTAATCTGCTGTGCTAAAATTATGTTTAAATTCAGCTTATTCTTTTGGTTGGCTAAAATCCAAAGTTTGCAGATAACTTGTTTGGTATATAGAATAGATAGAAAACTAATAGATCTGCAATTTCTAATATCTTCTTTATAACCTTTCTTTTATATATCAATATTATGAATGCATTCTTTCAATCATCTGGTATATCTTTATTATTTAGACATTTGATATATAGTTTTACCAATAATTTTTTTTATTTTTTCATTCATTGATTTCTTTTAAAATTTCAAGAATAACTCCTTTGTTTTCTGGAGCTTTTCTCTTTTTTATAGATTAAATTGTATGTTTCATCTTTTGATTATAATTCTTTGTTTATTTCTTACATCCTGTCCATTCTTTTTGATAATACTATAATTTAAAACCCTACCCCCCTTTATAAGTTTTCTGAACGATAATATTTTTTTATAAATCAAACCCCCCTAATGCTTCACTTCCTTGTTTTGCTAAGTACAATCCATCTTTACTATATAACTCCCTCTTACTAATAAAAAAAAATCCCAAACATCCACAAACATAACATTCTTTCTCTTGCATAATTTTTTCAATTTCTCATTTATAGAACCATGCCCTATCTAACATATACCTATTGTCTAATCTTATTAGTAATCCAACCATTTCTACTTTTCCTTTAATATTTTCCAAATTACTAATCAGTTTTTTGTACTCATCCATTACTCTCTCCAATGGTTCTGACGAATTATTTGTCCCTATCATAACATAAACATCTCTACTTTCTTGTTTCTTTACTTTATCTGTAACATCTCTAATTCTAGTTCCAGGCAAATATACTCTTACATACCTATTTCTATTTAGTACCAAACTCCATACAGTAGGGTCACTAAGTACAACCTTTATAATCAATGGATGCAGGAAAGTTTATGCATAAAATTCCTATCTATTGCATACTCATCCAACATCCCTAGACTAGTTTAAAACTTGGACTTTTATCAGTGAGGAGCCATTTGAGAGCACTGCACCTAGATCTTAGAATACTATTGTATGGAAAGTTTGGTATTCTTATAAACAGCATGTATAAGCATATGAAATGGTGATCATGTGATGTTTTAATGGTTTTATACTTATCCTGCCCATAGGATAATAGTAACTATGATTTTTGGAAAAATCAAAGACACTAAAATGTATGGATGCTGAACTGAGTTTAGATATATATGACGATACAACCAATTGAGCTTGGGTTGGAAACATTATGGTGTTTTCATCTTGGTCTTTTAGCTTTATCATTAACCAAATAGATAAAAGATGGCTGCTGGAGGGTTGCATTAGATCCTAAGGTCTAGGTATTGATTATTTTTATTGTTAATTTTGATATATATATATAATTAATTCATGATGCTTACTTATATGTAAAGATATATGGCTTTTATGTAAGTGTCTACTGAATAAAATCATTTAAAGTTTCATTTATATTACTTACATATATATATAATATTTTTAAATAATTATTTTTTTTAAGTATACAGTAAAATTAAACATTTCCAATTATACATATGTATTTGTGTGCTTTCCAATTTCATAAACCTATATTTACTAAATATCTTTTTTTTTTAGGTATATGTATTAAAGAGGCCTTACGTAGATGAATTTTTACAAAAAATGGGGGAATTATATGAATGTGTATTATTTACAGCAAGTTTAGCGAAGGTATTTTTTTTTACTGAAATTAATGTTTATAATATTTTTTTCAGAACAAGGTAAAAAAAATTGAATATTTTTTTTTTTTTAGTATGCTGATCCTGTTGCTGATCTTTTAGACAAATGGGGTGTATTCAGAGCAAGACTTTTCAGGGAATCTTGTGTATTTCATAAAGGCAATTATGTAAAGGTTAGTTAGTAACTTTCATTATTTTGTGTTATTAAAACTAATATAAACTTTAAAATATTTTATATGGCTATAACAGTACTTTGTTATTATATTGTTGAAAATGTTAAAAAAAAATTGAATCCTGGAATTTTGTTGAAAATAAGTATATTTTTAAATAGTAAAATTATAAAATTTTAATGTGTGAGTGTCTGTGTTATGATCAAATTTACAATCTTGATCATAAATGTCTAATTTGTTTGAAGATTTAGATTTATAACAAGACAAAAGTCATACAGAAACAAGCTTCAGTTTTTATCTGTTAGGCAGAAAAATTATGAATATTCAGTGTCAGTATGATTTTCTTTTAATGTTGTGGCAAAGGCATGTATATAGCATTCCGATGATCCTCATTAATGTCCTAAAGTAAAAAAATTACTATGGATAATCCATCTTATTAGAAATTTCTCATTGAGTGATTCTCATTCATATGAGGCACACTATGAAAGATTTTTTAAGAAAGTTTTATGAAATTCTTTTTAAGAAGAGGCCTGTCAACATTTCTAGTTTACAGTCTTATTTTTTTTAGGATTAAAAAATGTACAATAATTTATTACATTATATATATCCTTTCAGTTCCTTCTATATCACAGTATTTGCAGATCTATTTTTCTACACATATTATCATTGTAACTGCCCATTTTAATTTATTTTGTCAATTGCTACTTCTGAAATTAATTTCTTCAACCTATTTGCTCTTTCTTAATCTTTGCTATTCATTAATCACACATTGAATGATCAATTTGTTTCATGTTTTTCTGCTTTTGTTTTGTTAAATTTTATTTCATGAGCTTGTCCTTTTTATAACAAAAATTAAGATGTTGACTGACAATACTATTCAGATAAATTCTTTACTATATAATGAATATGCCAAAAGCTCTTAACAAACTTTTCAGAACATCCCTATTCTCAGAACGTTTTCTAGCTCTGGTTTTTGTCAGTGATTCAAGCATTAGAGTTAAAATACCAGGTCAAGGCCAGCACTTTATCTAATGTTTAACTATTAAGTAGAAAATTTGAAATTTTCAGGCATTCATATGTCTTCAAATCCAGTTATTTAACTTAAATAGCCATGTGGGATAACTAAGTTCAGATACACCATATATTAATAGCTTTAGCAATATAAAATGGCCAAAGTCTTAAGAGTAATAACAATAAATGCAAGAAAATCACGTGATATATGACTTGATTTTCTTGCAGATAAATTCTTTCTAGAATTCCTTTGAATTGATCATTTTATTTTATAAAACCAATAAAATATATGACTTCAGCTTACTATTATTTCAGCAGCATACTTTTTTCTTTCATCATATCTATGTTACTGTAAGCTTTAGTATTCAATAGATGCAGAATGATGGTGTTTAGTAAATCCCTGAGCTATTCTATCCAGTATTTCCATACTAGTTTCAAGCTTATGGCTTTCACCAGTGAGAATCTTGGATCTCTTAGACCAGTGTCTGTAACTTTAGAATCTAGTGCACCTTTCATCTGTTCTTTCTGTTTTACTATCGAGCCATCAGCTCAATTTGAAAAATTTATAAATGTTTTCAATTTAAACCGAGTTGCCTGTATAACCATATAGAACTGAAACCAATTCAGTTTCTATATTATTGTAATATTTAAAACAGCATTACGCTGTTGCACATGTGCTTTGAAGATTTTAACTATAAATGAATGAATACTAACACTCAACCACATGATAAAGTCTTTGGAAAAGATAGAATGGCCTATCTTTTCCAAAGACTTTATCATGTGGTGGTTGAGTGTTAGTATTCATTCATTTATAGTTAAAAATCTTCAAAGCACATGTGCAACAGCGTAATGCTGTTTTAAATATTACAGCTTTCAAACATCGTGCTATATAAAAATGATTTATTTCTATATTATTATGGTGTCCTTAGATTTTTAAAAACTATACGCATCTCTATCCTATGGCTAAAAACAAAAAAAAATCACATGATTTTATCTTAGTATTGTTTCAACGGCATATTTTTATTGTTCACACCTATACCACTTACTGTAAACTTTAGTAATTAATAGATGCAAATGATAATGCTTAATAAATCCCTAACCAGTTGTGTGCTATCCAATATCTCCAACCTAGTTTCAAGCATTTGGCTTTCATCAGAGAGGAGCTTTGGATCTTTATTCAGTGCCTGGACCTTTAAAGATCTAATACCTCTTTTCTCTGTCAATTGATACATGATCCAAGGTTTCACACTGATGAAAGCTATAAGCTTGAAACTAGTCTGTTAGCATTGGATAGGGTTTTATTAAGCACTATATCATCTCTCTCTACTTGATTACTATAGTTTACAGTAAGTGGCATAGATATGGTGAATAAAAAAAGTATGCCATTGAAACAATACCAAGTAAACTGAAGTCATGTAATATTTTATTGGTTTTATATTATTCATTTAAAAAAGTAAGAACACTATTATATAGTAACTGAACTGATTTCACTTCTGTAACTAATACAAGCATGTTGGTGTAGATCGAAAACATTTATATGTTTTTAAATTTGACTGATAGCTGGCAGAGGAAAGACACATTAGATACTAAAGATCCAGACCCTGGTTTAAAAATCCAAGACTTTTTACTGATGAAAACCTTGACTTGGAACTAATATAAAATTGGATAGAACAGTGCTGGATGGGATTTTATTATGCACTATCATCTGCATCTATTAATTACTAAAGCTTACAATAAGTGGCATAGATATGATGAAGAAAAAAAGTATGCTGAATTTTAATTTATAGCTTTTTTTTTTAACTAAGTATAATAAAAGCATAGGAATTTGTAATTAGGCTTGTTGCCAAAAAAATTTTTTAAAAAATATTCATGAAGATGCAATTATGAGGTGATTAGTAAAAATAAAATGCTATTTAGAGATTCATTTATATAAATAATTAAATAACTGGATAGGAAGTGACTGAAGCTTCCAATAAGTTGTATAATGTAAATAAATTCTCAAAAGACATTTGATACTACTTGTCCTTTAGCTTTTGATGTTATTTATGATTAATATTTATTTGAAATGAGGGGATAAATTTGATCTTCAGTTACTTCCTGTTCAGTAACATATAATCTGAGTTATTTATTATTTGCAAATAAGTAATTTTTTCCCCCCTTTTAATAAAAAAAATTATTAAAGAAGGGGGGAGGAGGAGAAAATTAAAATTTACATTAAAAAAATAATATTTTTTTTTTTTTTTTTATAAATATAAAAACCCCCCATTTTTTTTTATTTTTTTTTAAAACTTAAACCTAAAATTACTTTCCTTGCTATTATGAATTAACTCACATCCAGTATTCTGTTTACTTCTATACATATTTAAGCTCTTTTTACTCTCCGTATTAGTTCTCCAGCTCCCTATTTTTTGCATCTATTCTTCTATCCCAGTCTTTGCCTCTATAACACTTAATAATCATCCCACTCTTTGTACAAGTATACTGACACAAACTCTTCAAATCTTCTGCATACCATTCTTACCCATCTTGTTGCCTGCCCTTTACTCGTAACCCAATTAAATACTATTTTGGTTATTCTCTTACTATCCATAAATAGGTATCTCCTGAACATTTTCATTTTGTTTCTCCTTGAATTGTCTTCTTTGCTGTCCACACATCTGCATCTAATGCATGTTTTTCTACTTCTTTTTGTACTTTTTCTAAGTAATGAAATATCTCTTTGCTAACATATAATGCACCATTAACATAGATTAACCTCGCTGCCACCACTCCCTTCTTACAATTCTTGCTACATCATATTTATTATATGAAAATGCTGTTAATTTCTTCATCAGTCCCTTTCTTTTCTTTGCTTCATTCATCAATTTTTTCTCACATTCATCCAAGCAATTCCTCTGGTTACTTAAGACGATTACTAAATAGTTGTATCTATTCATCACATTTAACTTTATATCCACCAAGAAAAATGCTTTCTCTTCTCTTTCTCCAGCATTCACTATCATTACTTTTGATTTTTCTTGACTAAATTTGATCCCAATCTCTTTACCCATCCTTGCGCGTGTCTTCAGTATAACTTCCATATCTTTCCTATTTTCTGTGCATAAAAAAATATCATCAGCAAATAAAAGCCTGATAATGTATATACTCCCTTGCCATCTATTAATGGTATCTCTATCCCTCTTCCTAATATTTCATTTGCTCTCTCCATTTCTCTAAGATATAACAAAAGCAATGCAGGTGGCGTAAGGCATCCTTGCCTTAGTCCCACACCATTTATAACTCTCTTTCTATATTTCATAATTGATACATATAATAAATATTTTCATACAATCTCTTAATAAAATCCACTAAAGCTCCATTCATTCCTAAATTTACAAAACTTACCCATAATCTATTTCTATTCACTCTGTCATGTCTTTACAGCTATGAAGACCATATCTAACTCTCTATCTGTATTTCTACTATAACTCTCTATGTGTATTCATACTCATATTTTATGTTAAATAAACTGTCTTCTATACACCTATACAATCGAAGATTTTCTTGCATTTCTCCCACTATTATTTTTGCTCCCTTGCTATCTACTAATCGTATCTCGACACCTTTTCCTAATCTTTCTATTGCCCTCTCTACTTCTCTCAGATATAACAAAAACAAAATAAGTGGCATAAGGTATTCTTGCCTTAGTCCCACACCATTTTTAACTTTTAACCGATTCTACATTTCCTAATTGATACATATAGTAATTATTTTCATACAATGCCATCAATAGACAAGACACGTGTTTTTCTATCTCAAAAAAATGGACAAATTCATTTGCATATTTTATTAGTTAGCAACATTACATAAATGATTTATAACTTATGTTGGCCATGAATATGAGAGAAAACCTCGAAAGTACTCAGCCCATTTAATTGTTTTGGTTTTTGCAGCTTCTTTGTCAGCGGATAAATCGCTTTTATATGCTATACAATATCTTAATAAGATCCACTAAAGCTCCATTCATTCCTAAATTTACTAAACCTACCCATACTCTATTTCTATTCACTCTGTTATATACCTTCTTTATAGATATAAAGATCATATATAACTCAACCTGTACTGCTCATATTTTTTAAGTTAAATAAACTGTCCTCTATACGCCTATCTGATCGAAGATCTTTTATTTCTCCCACTGTATTATTTTCACTCTCTTTTCATTTACTAATTATATATCTATACGTCTTTCTAATCTTTGTATTGCTCTGTCCATTTCTCTCAGATATAACAAATTAGGTGACATAGTGCATTCTTGCCTTAATCTCACAGCATTTTTAACTCTAACTGCTCATCCATCTAAACCTTTTGCCTTTCAACTTTCTCTCTGCCTCATTCAATACATTTTCTGTAAAACTTAACATTTCCATTACTGTATGCTTTTATGATTGTTAACATTCTGTCCTTCACATCTAATTTTTTTTTCTATATCCATTACATACTTCTTTAAGATTATCTCTTATTTCCTTTAGAACTACACTCTTTATCCTCATCATTCATTAATACTATTTCTCTCTCCCCTACACTCACTCTTTTAATATTTCCAAAAAATTTTAGTTCCATCTCTTCCGACTTTTATTAATGTCTTCCAGTAATTTTCTATTTAATTTCATTCTCTATAATTATCTATTTTAGCCAACTTCTTTTTATTTAAATTGTTTTCCTATTTAATATTAATATCTTTTTCACTTTCTTTGCTTTTATTAGCACATTTATATTCCCTGTATGGTTTTTTCCTCTCTTTCTAATTCTCAAATTTTTCTATTACTTTTGTTTTTCTGAATACTTTCTCCTAAAATCTATTTGCCACTTTTTTTACTTCATCACACCAATCCTTATATTCATTCCCAACAAAACTCTTCCATAATATCTTTTACTTTTGTTTTATATTCTTCTAACTTATTCTTATCATTCACTCGCCTTTCAACTTTTATTATTTTTCATCACTATTACATTCTCTTCATTATCAAACACTTTAATTTTTCATACTGTATTCATTCCCTCTTTATCTACTAATACATAATCTATTATATGAAATATATTATTTCTAGACCATGTGTATTGCCTTTCAAAAATATCTGACAAATTTCCAATGCTCAAATTCACTCTCTTACAAAAAAATTTCAGAACCTGCCCATTCTTGTTACCCAAGTCATCAATTTTTTGAATATTTTCATTCATATCCCCTATAATCATTATTTCCCCCCTTTTTTTTTTTTTGAAACTCTATATCCTTACGTAAGCATTAATATATTTAACTGTTCCACTCCATTATAGTTTGACTATCTCCAGTGCCATATTCTTTATAGCCCCATCCATTCTTGTCTTCCTAATCTTATCTCAAACCACAAATGTTCTTGACTCTTACAGTATTTATATATATATTTTTTGACATAACTCCTATTGCACCACCCCTTTTGTCTTTTCTATTTATACCCTGCCATATCAAATTTTCCAGTGTAGATACTTCTCTTAAAATGAGTTTCCTCTACTGCTAATATCTCAAGCCCTTCATTTTTAACTGCTTTGTTTAATTCCAACCACTTTTCTGGTCTCCTATTATCTTGTATATTCAAATATCCAATTTTTACAATTTCTTCCTTCATTTCTACTCTTTTATAAATTCTTTTGACTCTTTTTTTTTTCTATATGTAATTAGTTTGTTTATCATTATTTTTATAGACCCATTCTCTTTCCAACATCTACATTTATATCTGTGTAAGCTATTCTGTTTGCTTTTTACATCCCATTCATTCTTAACCTTCTCTTTTGTTAATACTGTAATTTAAATCGCTACCCTTTTATAAGTTTCCCGAACTATAATATTTTTCGTAAATCAAACTCCTAATGCTTCACTTCCTTATTTTGCTAAATATAATCCATCTTTACTGTATAACCCTCTCTTACTAATAAAAAAATCCTATACATCCATAAACGTAACATTATTTCTATCGCATTGTTTTTCCAATCTCTTATTTATAGAACATGCCTTATCTAACATATACCTATTGTCGAATCTTGGTAATAATATAACTATTCCTACTTTTTTTTTACCTTACTCAAACTACTAATCTGTTTTATACCCAAATATTACTCTTTCCGATGGCTCTGATAAATTATTTAACCCCACCACATCTCTACTCCCTGTTATTTATTTTATCTGTAACATTCCTAATTCTAGCTCCAGGCAAACATATTCTTACATATCTATTTCTATTTTCCTTTGCAATTACATCTCCACATCTTCTAATTAGCAAGTCCCTTATCAGGACTCTCATAGTTTACTTTCCCTATTTCGTAAGTAACATTTTCTCCAAACTTATTATCTGTTTTTTCCTTATCATTTCTAGTCATTAATTCCTTGATCTGTTCACATTTCATATCTAACGCTTTTAATTTTACTTCTACATTTTTTACGTCTTCCTTTATCTTACTTATTTTGTCATCTATATGTTTTGTCATTCTACTAAACATATACTCCATCCTATCGTCCTTTATCTACTTTTACCTCAATTTGTTCTGGCTTTCTTTTTAAAATATCTACACTTAAAAACCATTTTTTCATCTCTTTTATCACATTTATACATGATCTACACAACTATACACATTTATATCCTACCTAATCTGATTTAAGAACTTCAAATGGAGAACTTTTTTATATATTGTACCCACTATCAAAGCACGCGTAGCTTCCATCTGAACATTCTACATATATTGTGATATACAAATGCAGTCCATATTTTCTTAATTTTCCAATTCTCCTGCTCTATATTTAAATTTATGATTTTTCTAATACTTTCCAAACCTCTTAATGCAAAATTTTTTTTTCTTTTTATAATGAAGAATGAAAAATACGAGCTCCCCTAAACTCGTACCTCAACGTTATCTCTCTTTTTCAAATAAATCACTCTCTCACTTAAAAAAAAATTTTATTAGCAAACCTAAAATCCAATTTATCTTATGTATGCCTTAGTTTTAAGGCTTCATTACAATCACAAAAAGATATATATATTTTAAAACATTGGTATCTCAAAATCACTCTCTAAACATTAGCAATATTTTTCCAAATCCTATTAAATCTATAACTCTGCACTCCAACTCTCTTTTCTCAACTAATCTTTAAACAAATATTCCCCATCAACAGAAATTTTTATCTAGTTGTTATTAAAATAAATAAACTTCCTTATCTTTTGGACCAAAAGTCAGTCACCTCAATTGCAGTCACAAAACGAATCTGGAATTTCTATTGTAAAGAAATAAAACTTGGATCCTTCTATTGGCATAATCATAAAAGCTTTACAAAAAATTCATTTTAAGGATACTCCATAATGGAAAGAGGATAAGATTGATCAGTATATTATTCAACTATATTTCTTTTTCAATTATTTTTGTTTATTTGATTGTTTTATTTTAAATTATAGTAATTTTTGATTTGATAATAATTTAAATTATTAAATGGTTCATCTACATTCTTGTCGATATCAACCTAAAGAGGTAACTGTGATTTTTTAAAAGTGAATACATTATACCATATTTTTAGAAGTTTTATCAAAATAAAAAAAAATGCAGATTCATTAATATTTTAAATAATTATGAGTTGATAACAATTAAATAACCTTTTTTTTTTTTAAATTAGCAAATATTAATATTTGAAATTATTTTTTATTAAAAAAATTAATTATCTATTTTTTTATTATTATTAAAGCATGTATATATTACTTAACATATTTCTTTAGCTATTTTAGGCTATGTATTTTACTTCCTATTTCTTTTAATTTTTTATTATAAAATTATTATATTATATATAGAAGATGATCTTTTTTTATCATTGAAGATATATTAAACACTTGTTTTAATTTTATAAATACATACAAAATTTATGAAAATAAAAAACTTTTTTGGGCCATATTTTGTTGAAGAATTTAAAAACTTGAAACAAGATTTTTTTTTGTTGCTGAATGCAATAATTTTTCTATGCAGAAAACTAATATCCAATATAACCCAAAAAATTTAATTTTCTTCTTATAATGGTGAAGGTCTTCGTTATAATACACAAAATTTATGTTTGTGCCTTTTTTTTTTAGGATTTAAGTCGTTTGGGTAGAGATTTACACAACGTAGTTATTGTTGATAATTCTCCAGCTTCATATATCTTCCATCCAGACAATGCAGTAAGTATATTGCAGATTATTGCTTAGAGTGTATATCAAAAATCAGTACATCAAGGAATGTAGCTTTAAATGATGTCATTGTAATTGTATGTTAAATTATGTGGTGAAGATACAAACACATAAAATTACATTACAATAATGAAATTTTATTGAAAATATTTTTACAAATCTCTTCTTTCTTTTTACATTCTTCAATTTATAATTTAACTCGGAACAAAATTATAGGGGTAGGGGAGGTATTCATTAATTATACATTTATTAATTGTAAGGTATCCACTACATTTGTCATTTAAATTCTATTACTGGAAAATATGAAGTTTTTTGTGATAGAATCTCTATAAAAAAATTTAAACTAGTAAATCGTACTACTTCTGAAAATATGGTCATTTAAAATATATTCTTTAATACATTGCTGACTATGTAATAATTTATTCATAGGGGACAGTCATTTTCTTTCAGGATGTGCTGTCTTTAAATGAAAACTTGAACTCTATTCTGATCAAATATTGTAGATTTAAATTAAGAATAGTTTTGCATTTTAAATAACAATAATAAAATCAATTTGGACTCAAAAAACTAAATATTTATTATCATTAAAGAAAGTTCATCAAATATTAAAAAATAACTTGAGCTTATAGTTGAGTTTATGCTTTTTTTTTCCTTCAATTAGTTCTATTAACTAAATAAAAAATATGAATAAGATATTAAAAAATATATATTTTTAATAAGACTATAGTTTTTATGACATTTAATTATAAATAGTGAGTATATTTTTTGAAATGTATGAATAGGAGTTCACTGATGCATGCATTCACATGTAAATAAAAAACTAATGAAGATAGCCAATAATATAAATGAAATGGTTGTTATACTCACCAGTGTAAATATTAAAAAAATTATTTAATAAATTATATATCAGTATTCTATGTAAAAATACAATTTTTTTATTCAAACTATAATATGATTAATAAAAAATCTTACATGATTTTATTAATTCTTACTGTATCTAAACAAGAAATATAAACACTAAATTTTAATCAAGTAATTACTGAATAAAATTTTAATATACTATATTGAGAAAATATCAAATAATAATATGTAAACATAAAATATATAAAAGCAATATTAAGGCAAAAATTATTGAGTTGATTTTATCCTTATTATAAATTGGAAAAATAAAAAAAGCTTAAAAAATTAAATATGTCAGTCATAAATGTATACTGTAGCTAATTTTGGCCTATGACTATTTTGTTGAAATGTTTACAGTTTGAATAATTATTTCAGTGACAATTTATGACAATAGAATGGTTAAAATAAGTATACTATTCTAATAACTAAATATTTTTTCGTACTGAGTTTTGTTTTTTATCATGACATTTGAATGGAATAGTCTGAGTTTTCTTTTAATTTAGTAGTATCAATTATTTGTTTTTAATTTGTTGTTTTCTTCATTTATTGGATGCAAACAACTAATAAATTTATCTTAAAATGCTGATTTTTATGAATTTTATACATATAATAATTTTCTATTAATTCATTTTAAATTTTTTTTGGATATAATAGAAATTAGTAAAATCGTGTTGAATTTAAGATTTTTTATAACGGTTTGCTTTTAAAAAAAATAAAATGAAATACTCGTTTTGTCTTTATCATATTAATAGATAATAATTGAAAACTGTACATAATCATTAATGATTTTAATAAATAATAAGCTTTTTATTTTTATTGATCTTATTTTTTAAATATCAAGTGAATATCTCTACCCATTATTTATAATCACTGCATATGCACCAATAAAAATATCATATGACTTCAATTTATATATTGCTATTTTTGTAACATACTTTTTCGCCTTCTTTACACCACTTATTGTAAGCTTAGAAAGCAATGATAGTTACCAGATAAAAATGTTTAATAAATCACTTTTATTTGCTTTTCTATCCAAAATCTCCAGAATAGTTTAAAACTTATGAGTTCCATAAGGTGTATTAGATCCTAAAGGTCCAAAATCATTATTCCAAGATCCAAAACTCTTCACTGATGAAAGCCATAAGCTTGAAACTAGTCTGGGGATTTTGGATAGAAAAGCACAGGATAGGAATTTATTAAGCATTGTCATCTAACAACTATCATCCTTTTTAAAGCTTACAGTAAGTGGCATAAAAAAAGTGGAAAAGTATGTTATAATCACAGTGTAATAAAAATCACGAAATACATTTTTTTTTAACGCTGTAAATTTGATTATTTCTACTATTCTTATTTATGAATAATGTGAAAGTTTAATAGATTGATATTGAAAAGAAAAGTTGTGCATCAGCAAACTTCGAGATACTTTTATCATCTGTAGTCATCATTATTTTTTATTGTTGTCTTCATAAAATAGCTTTTATGTGGGGAAAAAAACAAATATGAAATAATTATATCTAAGTTTGAGCGTATATAAAAATAACATACACACTTTAAAAAAAAAAAAATCAAACTTCATTCAGAACTTGTAAACTCTCTATAAAGTTATGAATTGAATACTGCAGTTATGTTAAGAAAATATCTTGAATTATTTTTCTCCCATCATTTTTTTGACTTGTTATTTCTAATAAATCAGTCTTTTTCTTACTGTAATTTATTGTATAATCAGATAAGTGATGAAACAATTTACAAGTCAATCATTATTCCATTACTAATTTATGGTCTCTAAACTATTTCAATTTAATTAATACATAATATACAGTTTCATTGATCTTTATATTATATTTTACTACTAGATGGTTTTAATTTTTAAATATTTTAACAGAAGTATATGACATGATTTTTTGTCTGTATGTAATTAAGTTTTAGATGCAGTTAATTTTTAATGCAAAATGATTTTTGACTTCATTTGATAATTTAGTTTATCTTTATGAAGTTTTTTTAAAATTACTTTTCACATTGTACATTAGAAATTAAAAAATGATAATTATAAAATGCTTTGTATAATGATTTTATTTACTTATGAATTTTGAATTAGGTTCCGTAACTCATTCTATTTTTCTCTACTTTAGAATCATATTTTGTAGGCTTGAGTAATCAGTAGATGGATTCAAATCTCAGGAGAGTTTCTAGCTATTGGCCTTTATCAATGAAATGCTTTAATTTGCCTTTCTTAGCCAGAAATTTTTTTTACTTTTACACTTTACTATTTAAGCAAATGATCTAAGATCAAAAAGTAAAGTTGTGAACCCACAATAATTTGCTTGTATATTTATATACATCTAATATGAGACCTAATTATATGCTATCTATAGGCACTCATGGATTATATCTATCAAAGTAACGTAATTTTCTCACAACATTTGCATTAGGAGCAGTCATTCATTCTTTTTTTTTTTTATTATTGCAAAGCCATTTGTGAATTGATATGCTCAATCCTGAAAATATGTTTTTTTGTTGAAATTATTTTCCTTTTGCTCTCTCCAGTAATCTCAGCCATATTTACATTTCCAATTTTACAATAGAAATCTAACTACACTTTTTTTTTTACCTTAAAATGTACTGTGACAGGATTAATGTTTTTAAAATTAATTATATTAAATTATAAACATCTTTATAGTAATTTACATATAAAAAAAAATTAATAAATTTATTTAAATATATATATGATTGATGACCTACGTTGCAATGGTAGCTTCTTGCCATGTTGGCAACCCAGGTTCAAATTTAGAGTGAATAAACTTGAGAAAAATTTTCTTTTAAGTATCCATCAAAGCTAGTCATCCAATTTTAGTCATTAAATGTGTCTAGCTATTTAAAACCAAGAATAAAAAACTATTCAAATATTCATCATCTGGCAATTAATAAGCCTAATGAACAATGCCTTTTTCACTGTTTTTCCATGCAATATTATGAGAAAATTTTTTCACTTGCAATGGACTATTTAAAGGCTGTTTACCCTACCTATATATATGTATATGTAAACTTAATGATAAAATTAAATAATGAGATTTATTTTAATAAAAAATTTTCTAAAAAATTGATCTTCAAAATAAATCTTAAACTCTGATTATATTTCTTTTGATATGATAAAAATTAAGGACTTTTTATTGGATGGCAATATTTTGGTACATTAAAAATTGGCTTTAAAAGCATTCATTAGCTATTTAATACCTGATGGAAGTTTTTGATTTAAGATTCATTTATGCTTTGGTTTTTCTTATGAGACTTTATAAGCTCAAATTGTTATGATATACAATTAGCTCTCACAGCTTCTGAATTTATTATATGCCATAGCTTTTGAGACTTTTTCCTATGATTTCTCTTTGTCAACTTTATTATTATATAAATATAGTAAAATTAAATGAACTTGCAGGCAATCTTCCATATTTAGAGAGGATACTAATCTTTACAATTGTTCTAAAACTTTTTTAATATGTATTCTATTATTTAACTAATCTTTCTTATTGCATTGCCAAATGTATATCATATAGTACTAAATCATCCATGCATTTTACTATTGTTACACAATACTTAATTTACCACCCTCTTTTACAGTTTCGATTGCCCCAGCATATCTCCTAATAACTGAAGAAGATTGCTGGGGCAATCAACACTGTAAAATGTAAAAGAGGGTGGTAAATAAAGCATTATGTAACTGTAGTAAAATGCATGGATGATTTAGTATTATATGATATTCTTTCTTTTTTTTTCATGACTACTTTTTTTGTAATAATATTATCTATACATTTGATAATAAAAATTCGTAAATACAGAGTGAAATTATATAACAATTGAACAATGGCTGGAAAGATATTAAGCTTTTTGCTATTAAATAACTAGTGTTCTGAGAGATAATTTAAAGAAGCCATGATATATGTGAAACATTATCTTTTTTTTAAATCAGACTGCATGAACTGATTATACAATTAGAATATAATCATCTTTGTGAAACATTGATGTATCAAGAAATAATCTTTATATCATGAGATGAACTTAGATTCTCAAAATGTATGCAGTTGTAATGCATTCTTGCAATTATATCAAGAGAATAACCTGATATAGCTGACCAAATCATAACAGTTTCACAACTAATAGGAGGCAGTCTAGTATTTAGTCTTTTTTTTTTTTATTTGAAAAAATAAACTATTTGTCTATCTAAATGGCATGCTTGTAATCAGTAGTTGTTATTTATAAGAATCTTTTTTTTTTTTTTGTATATTCACATTTGAAATTAATGAATAGATTGCTTGCAGCTAAACTATCATTTCTGAAGCTTATGATAAATTGCTTTAGTAGATAGTAGAATATTCACATATATTTGGACTTTGTGACATATTTGTTTCATACTAATCTTCTGATTTTAAGCCAATAAACATCACATGATCACCATTTCTTATGCTTGCTTATAACTGTTATTAAAACAGCCAAAACTCTCCATGCAGTATTGCCACTCAGTGCAAGACAGAGTAATCAATGGATGCCAGAAGGCTTGTGCATAAAATCCCCATCTAGTGCCTACTCGTCCAATATCTCCAGACTAATTTCTGGCTTGTGGCCTTCATCTGAGTTCAGACCTATATGACTATATAAGCTAATGAGCTTGGATTGAAAATATTATTGTGATTTTTAATTTAAGACTAAGATCTAGGTGCAATGCTCTCAGATCCAAGGCTCCTCACTGATGAAGGCCACAAGCCAGAATCTGGGGATATTGGATGAGTGGGCACTAGATGGGGATTTTATGCACAAGCCTTCTGGCATCCATTGTTTACTTTGGCTTGCACTGAGTGGCAATACTGTATGGAGAGTTTTGCCTGTTTTAATAATCTTCTGATTTCATGGTTACAATTCTTTGCAATATCCATACATATCTTTTAGTAAGCATTAATTTTATCAGATTTGGCTTTGTAGCAGTTTTTTTTTTTCTCATCATCAGTAAATGCATCTAATTATCTTTCATATTATCAATCTTAAAATATTGAACAATTTATTTGTTTGGACTGCAATTATTCAGTGAATTGGGCACCGACATTTTGGTTTTTTTTTTTAAATTTAAATTGATCTGACATTATTTTTCACAGACTTACGACATTTATATGAACTTTCAGATACTCATTACCTTTTTAAAAAAAAATTGTATCTAATATTGCATTGGTTTGTCAGGAATGTGCAATTTTGATAAGTGATCCTATTATTTTGTCTAACTTATATTTAGTAATATTGATTAAAAAATGAATATTATCAGTCAATTTCCAGAAAATGCTAAAAAATAAAGAAAACTGCTACTTTTATGAAATTCATGTGTAACTAGTATAAGTAATTCATATATTTGGATATTTTTACACATATATACATCCAGAATTACTTAATAATATATTGCATAGTTGAAGAAGGCGGTCATTACATATATAATATATATTAGTATTGTAAATAGAAATTATTTCACACTCAGCTGCTTACTATATATATATATAATTTTAATGCACAAATCAGCGCATAACAGCAGAGCTTCTTCAAATTAAATCACAATTTATTATAAAATTAATGTCAATTATAATACATAATAATTAGTGCCCGAGCCCATGGTTATGAGAGCTAAGTTCTCTTGAAAGTGCTGGACACTAATTATTATGTATTATAATTGACATTAACTTTATAATAAATTGTGATTTAATTTGAAGAAGCCCTGCTGTTATGCGCTGGTCTGTACATTAAAATTATATATTAGTATTATAATTTAATTGAAAAATGCCTTTCTTCCTGTACTCATAACTATAACATCAGTCTCTTTAGGAATACCTTAATGATTTATTTAATACTAATTATTCATTGAACTAGAAATTATCTTATTAAAAGTTAATGATTCTGAACCAACTGAAGAGTGCTACTACAACATAAAATACATCTTGGGGGACGTGTATTTTTTTCAGATGACTGTTCATGTGATAAAGTACTTAGATAAATAGACAATTATAAATATATTTATATTTGCTATGTATATATACATTTTTTAAGAAATAATAGCTTGATAATTAGCAAGTGATATTTTATTTGATAGTTTCTGTTCTTTTTTTTTTTTCCTAGGTCCCTGTAGCATCGTGGTTTGATGACATGGGTGATTCAGAATTAATGGATTTAATTCCATTTTTTGAAAGTTTAAGTAAAGTAGAAAATATCTATACAGTTTTAAGGAATTCCAATAATTCAAATACAGCTTCCCTTCAAGGGACATAGTTGGAAATTAATGTTGTAGTCTCAAACAGGCTTGTTGCTTGAGAAGTAATTTTATTACTTCCATTTCAAATGACAATCCCTTGAAAAAAGAGTACCCAGTTTATATTGGTTTGTAACCATGTGATAGTAATACTGGGCTTTAAATTTGCTAACTTTTCCAGTGCCTTGTTTAAAAGAAGATAGAGACAAAAAAGAATTGGTGGCTGCAAGTAGTTTTTAAATTGAGTAGTGTGTTTGTAAATATACATATATATATAATGTATATATGTGTGTATATATGTGTACAATATATATGTATAGTCACATCTGCATGTGTGTGTGAATGGTCATGTATTTAAGTATTCATACATGTTATTCACCTATATATATATGTGTGTGTGTATATATAAAGAATGCTATGGTGAGAAATGTGATGAAAAATTAAGTTTTATATTTTCAGTGTGTTTTATTTTAATTATCCTCAGGATTTTTAATTTTATAAATTCAATTTTATATAGCACTTTTTACTTCATTATTTTATTAATAGAGAATAGTACGAAAATATTTAACAGCTTTTTGATCATTAAACACAGAAATTTGTTCTTATTCATTTCTATTAAAGCTATAAAATTGGGTTTATAACAAATACCTATTGGTAACTTGTAAAACTTAAAGGGACCATAATATTAAGGATGTTAAAAACAACTGTAGTCATGATTGTGTATAGTATAAAATATTTGTATGTTTCTATATACACACACACGCACGAAGAATATACACATCTTAACTGTATATAAATTTATTTGATTCATTAAGTAAATAATCAAGTTGAAGCATTAAAAAAAATTCTAATTGAAATTTTTTTCCGTATAAAAAACAAAAAAATATTATTTAGAATATTTATTTTCTACCTCCAAATCAATATGATTTTGAACATTAAATGGTTTTGTTACCCATTAGGTTTCTTCAATTAACAAGAAGTTTTAATGATTTGTTTATATGCAGGAAATTAGATTCAGAAAAATAGCATGATAAATTGATTCATGATCAGCAAAGGCTTAAGAATTATGCTAGAACATTTTAATTGTGGTGCTTAGCAATGGATAATTATTATTGTTGTAATATATTCATTTAAAAACATAAAAATGTGGCTTAAATAAGCATAAAAGTAGAAATTTAGTATGAAAATAATAATAATTAAAATAAGTTGTGAAGTTTTTAAAAAAGCTCCAACTTAAACATGTAGTTTTTTTCCTTCAAATTCAAGTCTGAAGAAATATTTATCTTTTTTTTTTTGCTACAGTTTAGCTTTTAAAATTTTTGTCTTTGAAAAGTACACTTTTTTTTAAACATAATGGGATATCATTTAGATGTAAGATAATTTGGGATTTTCACTTTTACAAATTGAAAACTGCTTTTTTTTATTATTATTATTGCATAAATAGCCAAATAAACTACATAATTTTTTTAATACTTTAAAACAAGGAATTTTTATTTTTGAGTTTTGTTTTTTATAATGAGATTTAAAATTTGTTTTGGAATGTATTCATTGTCAATACAGTGAAAACGCAAATTATGTTATATTTAAAGTACACAACTTTAGTTATATGCTATCCAAAAAAATGTAAACAAACAAAAAAAAAAAACATTAATATTCACACATTTAATACATTTTACAATCTCGAGCAGCCATTTTTCGTTTATGAGCACCATATGTGATCATGTTTTTAAAAAAAAATTAAATTTGCAACTAAATTTTAAATTATACCAACATATTCGTTAATAAAATTTCTTGGGTTTACATTGAAAGCTCCTTTTATTCTTCCTTTATTATCTTTTCTTTAATTTGAGTTGTAATATTTCATGTAATAAAATATTTTCTAAGCATATTGCTAAAGGTTTTACAAGATTTTAGAACATTTAAAGTTGGTAATGATTTAATATCAAATTAATTAGAGAGCTCATAATTTCATTTTATTAGGAAACTCTGCCCCCAGAATCTTCGATGCCAGTTAAATTTAATATTTTATTATTTAATACATATACATCATCATTATGACAGGCTAATATAATTCTATCAGATCAATTATAATATTCATTTTAATATAGAATTATAAAAAATGTATAAGTTACATTTATGTATTTTAACATCACTTAGATCATTATTTTTTCCAAAAGTCAAAAAATGTTGAAAGATTGAAATATCTTTAAATAAAGTGTAAGAGACAATTTATCTGATACAATAACAATTTAAATTTTAAAAACAAATTTTAACAACTTAAAATGACTCTGATTTAATGCGATACATAAAATAATTTCATTTCTTAAGCTTTTCCCAACTTACAATCTTAGTAATAAAGATTATAGAAGGTTTATCTAACACAATAACAATTTAAATATAAAATTTATATTTTTTTAGGAAAAAAAAATCTGTAAATTACATTTATATATTTTAACAACTAAAATTGCTACAAAATAATTTAAAGTAATCTCGATTTAATGTGTTACATAAAATTGTTACTTCTGACACTTAATCAGCTTATGATTTTCTATATAGAGAGTAGATAAATAATTATTAATACTTGTACAGAATATTGTATTTTTTACTACAGATGCTCTGTTTTTATGAGATTTTTAACTACAGTTTGTTCTTTTTTATGAGGGTATACAGACAGGAGAAATTGTAGTCCCGTATTAACAGATTTATATCTGGGTTTTTTAATGAATTGCATCATTTGCTTCTATTTCTGCTACATAAAATAGTCACTCGTGATATTATATATATATACACCAGATGCACCTAGCCTTGGAAAGGTTTTTTTTTTTTTAATTGGTTGCTTTAAAACAACCCCCCCCCCCCCCCCCCCCACAAACAAAAAAAAACAACCCAACAATAAAAAACCCACCCCCCCCCCCACACCCATTTTTTTTCCTTTCTTTCCCCCCCCCCCCCCCCCCCCCTTTTTTTTTCCCCCCCCCCCCCCCCAAGAAAAAGGAGAAAAAGATCAACGGATAAATTTTTTTTTATTATATTTTTCATTCCCAGACCCCTTTATTTTTTTTATAAATTAAATTTATAAATGAGAAGATTTAAATTTTAATTTAAGATTTAGTGTAAATTAAAAGAATTTAATATTTTATAAATAAGTGTGAGAATTCACAATTGAAAAAAAAATTTTTTGGAACAACCCAGCCTATTTGATACACTTCAGAAATGTATCCAGCAAGGTATTAATAAAGCTAAGTTAAAGTTTAAAATATTAAATATATACCTATTATATTTGATATGTGATAGTTACAACAACTCTTACGGTTTATCATATGGAGAGTTTTGCCTGTTTTAATGGCAAAATGGTTGTGAATTTGACACATGAGGAGTCTTACGGAGAAACATTGATACATTCACCAATCAGACAACAGAGAAAATAGGGATTTTAATATATAAGATAGAATAGATATAAAAAAAAAGTTATTGAAAAAACAAGAATATCATCCAGTGCATATTTACTTGCAATGAAAGTTAGACATTTTGCTGTTTACTTTATTTTAAAAATGAAAATACATTGCATTAAAAAATTATATAATTGTATCCTCAATTTTTTATTAATAATTTTAATTTTTTAAAATTTTTGCTTATACTATAATTTTAATTTATATTTGCACACTATGCAAATAAAAAGTGTGTGTTATATATATGTGCATTTTGAAAAGTATTGTACGCTTATAGTTCAATAAACAATATATATTCTGTTCTAAGTAATATAAAATGTGAAGCTATTATCTGCTATAAATGTTTGTAAGCAAGGAGGGTTTCAAACAAAATATAGTATAGTTTGTAGTTCCACTGTATTTAGATTTTTATTTAACTTAAATAAATTTTCATTACATTTATATTTGAATTATGATTTTTATACTTCAATTTTTACACTTTTAACTGAAGATTTACTTTTAGTTGATCACTAACTATTTTTTTGTAGGAAATCCTAATAATTGTTTCAGATACATTATATTTTCAAGTGGCAAGCAATGTATATATTTTATTCGCTTATGATAACTTTTAATTTTATATTAAACCTTAAGCCATAGATACATTTGCTTTTTAAATTTAGAAGAAAATGCTGATTACTGTAACTATAAAATGCAATGCAGTAACTATAATATTCAATATGATAATACTAAAAAAAAGGCTAACATTTTAAAATCATTCTTGCATTTTACTTTTATTTCTGTTTTATGAAGAAATTAAATATTGTTAAATGAAGATATATTCAGTGAAACTTAGCTGTATATATAAATATACATGTATGCTTTTATACAAATTATCTTATTTTAAATCTAAGCCAAAAAAAATTGTGGTCTTTGAAAATAATCATCTATGAAGAATTTCATAATCTTCACTTTTATATCTAAAAATTTCAATAGTGTTAATGTATTTTTTTTATTTATATGCTAAAAAAAAGTTTTTAAAGGTCTTTCAAAAGCTTTTTTTTTTTTTTGCTTCATCTAGATTATTTTATATATTTGTTTAGATATTTGCAGTGTATGTGAGTATATATCTAAAAATCTGTAGTGGGTGTGTATATTGTGTACGTGCATATTTATGAATATGTTTCTGTTGATACGGAGATGTTATTTGGAATGTATAAATATGTGTACATATATATATATATGTTTCTCTGACATAGAAGTGTTGTGTTTGTTTAGACAAATACTGCCACTTTTCTTTATTTGAACAAATTTTGTATGTTAGTTACCTTAATTTTGGTTGGATCTTATCACACCAACACAAAATCCAAATGTTTGTTAATTAGTTTGAAAAAAAAAAATTTTTTTTTTGGGAAATTCAATATTTTTTTTTTAAATTTCTGCAGCAGGTCTGCTGATTATTACTTTGATTCCAAAAATAAATTGATCAAAGATCAATTTATATTAATGTGTGTATATTTGTTGGCAAGCAAGTAATAAATGAGTCATAGCAACAGGCCTGTTCAGTAATGACTTTTCTAAGTTATTGATGCTCATCGAAATATATTTTATAATAAGAAAACAACATTTTTTTTTTTCTTCTTAAATAAGCTTGTTGCATTTTCAAATCTGTATATAACTTGCAATCTTTATATTTTGTATGTTACGCGCTCCTCAATATTTTGAATGTTTTATAAAATAAAAAACTACCATTTAGAATTTTTTTTTCTTAGTTATTTTTGTTTTTTAAAGTATTTTTATAAAAGTTGGAAATGTTGCTTTGCAATAAGAAATTAGATTTTATAGATTTCTAAATAAAATTTTAAGAAAAATTCTTACATTATATCAACTTTTTGTATTCTAATTATAAGATAGCAGTATCGTATCGATATTTAATAATTGTATCGTATCGATATTTTTTTATAATCAAAAGTTTTGACTTTGAACCATCAATAATGATCAGGTATATACTGAATTACAAATGCAAGTTTTAACTTTTGAAAATTGTTTTATCTTCCATAATAAAAGATCAATTTCATCTCATTTTTGAAATCATTTATATATTTATGTGTCACGAAATTATAAAAAAATTGTTGTTTTTTTATTATTATTATTATTATTATTATTATTATTATTATTATTATTATTATTATTATTATTATTATTATTATTATTATTATTATGGCAGATATTCTTTAGTAGTTTTAACAAAAATGAATTATTTATAAATAAAGAAAATTAATTCATGTAGAAATCCATGATTTAATTTATATTATTTATATCTTGAAATATTTTTTTTTTTTGATATTTTGAGAATATGTCTTAAATATTTTTTTAATATATTTTAAAGTTTATCATTGTATTTTAATTGTTTTTTCAAGTACATCTGATTTTATTTTATTGCTTTTATAATAGTGTACAGATTTTTTTATCCCAAATTATATATAGTGCTTTTTTTTTTTGATTGTTTGTTTGTTACGAAAGTAATTACTGATTATATTGTACATTAAATACGTGTAATTTCTTTCATTCTTTTTAATATGAATTTTGTTATTTTAATTTTATTGTATTTCTCATCTTTCATAATTTAATTAATATGATATTTCTGAGACATAAATTTTCATATTGAATTATTGACATCACTCGTTTTTAAAATTACTTTTTTATTCATGTCAGATGTTCTTACTAAAAATGTAAACTTTATTGTGAATTATCTATTACCTTTTTAATAATGATAGAAAAAGAGTAAATAATTTTTATTTATTCATTCTAACAAAACCTGCATGTATAATATATTTTGTTAATTCACACATTTTGTTTATTTCTTTTAATTTTTTTTCCTCTAAAGAGGAAAATTATTTTATGCTATCTTTTTTTTTTTTTTTTTTGCAAAAAATTATTGTGTAAGATTTTAAAGTCGGAATTTATTGGTCTGACTCTAAATATTTAAAGAGGTGAGCATCAGTACAAAGAAATTTAAATTACATTGAGAATGCAACATGCGTCTTCATATGCATGATCTCTTATGAAAGGGAGCGATTACTATAAATAATGATAATTAAAATTATTCATATCTTTTATTTGTATCATAAAAATAACTATTTTTGCTACAATGGTCATCAAAACATTGGAATTGTATTATAAGGGAAAGTAAGGGCACAATATGAGTGCTTATTGTCTTTGTTTTGTTTTTTATTTCAATGTTAACTTTTTAGTTTTTTTTTTTTTTTTTGTCAAGTAAAAAAATATCTCTGGGGGTCTTTCCAATTATTATTATTATTGATTTTTTTTTATATATATAAATATATTTGCAATGAAAAGATTCGGAGTTAACATGAATTGGTTATCTTATGTCAAGTTATATGTCCATTCGTATATATTCTAATTTTAGAATAGAAATAATTATTCTGGCAGTTATATATTAATATATATTTGGTTTGCTGCTACAATTCAATTTCATAATTCATTTTTAATATTATCCATAGTAAAATTTAATACTTTTTTTCTTCCAGTCTTCCAAAAATATTCATTTATTTATGAATTGTCAATTCACAAATTTCTGCTATAATAATGAAAAGTTTTAATATAGATGTAAATTAAAGTATTACTTTTATTTATATATAATATAATAATTATTCATTCGAATTTTCAGAATAAATGATGGTTATGAAATACAGAATTTATTTTTTCTAAAATTCTAGTCTAAATGACCTTTTGATTTTGTGCGTCTTTGTCAAAGCTTTGACAAAAATGCTCAGTATCGAAAGTTGCTTGTTGCTTAGTGTCGAATTTTGAAAGAATTAAATATTGTATTTTATAATCATTATTTAGTCAGAAACTTAAATTGGGCAATTATTATTAAAGATGGTTATTATTTTGATTTATTTATACATATGCAGTACCATAAAAATAAAACAAGTTTCTAATACTTCTCTGAGGGAAGAAGAATAGAAAAAAAATGATATTATCAATAATATGCAAAATGTCCTTATAAAAATTACTTTTTTTTTAAATAATGTGAATAATATATTTCTACTATCATACTGATTGTTCTTCTATTTTTGAATAATTTATTTTTAAAATTGTATGTTAATGGAAGTTAACTTTACAGTCTGAATTTAATGTGATAAAATGTTGCTTTGTGTTGACAGACATTGAATTTTTCTTTATCCTTCCTATTCTATTCTATTCATTTCTTTTCTATTTCTCTGTTGCAAGAAAAAAAAAAATTGAAATGAGTTATATTTTCACACCAAATATGTGTATACTAGTTTTTTAAAATTTTTCTTTTTTGTGTTTCCATGTTGTTTTTATAGTTCTACCATCATGCCCATTTTTACATAATTATAATGCTAATTTTCAAAAGTAAATGCTAATTATTATATTTTAAATTTTTTTTTTTTAAAAAACAAAAATTAAATTATACTTTTACAATTACAAAAGTTTTATATGCTAAATAAATGTATATACCTACACCTCTTATGTTTTCAATGGTAACCAGATGAGTGTAATTTAATTGTCTATTCCAAGGAGGTGGGGACTAAATTATATTTCTATCTAATAAATAATGGTAATCCAAGCTTACAACAGATAAAGCTAGATTATAAAGAAATTTATATACATAAAAGGCAGTGCATTATCAGAAAGCATATGGCAAATATTTATTCACTTTTAAACGGAGTTTATAAATAGTGTAAACATTTAGATTATTATAAATAATAAAGGGAAATCAATTATATTCATAACTAATGCTCTATTTAGTTGCTGACCCAGTGTCAGATCTACAAGCCGATTAATTTGAGCATTCAGTGAGTGTTGATTATTCAAACTTACAATAGATGTGTCTTGATTACTGAAAATAAAATGAATTAATGCTGGTAATGCCAATAACATGCAAATAGTTTATTAAACTTTTGAGTGATTAGACACTGTATCAAGAAAAATTTGTGATAAATGGGTTTGAATCCAACTTCATGCTTTCAAGGCCTACTTATGGCCTATTCATATTCATGGCAGTGAAAGTTAAATGGGAGGGTGTGTGTATGTATATGCAATAGGTTTATTCAAATTATATGGCCTATTTTTTTGATAGGGGTGAGCAAGATTCCTTCTCCTTATGGAGTTGGGATTATTGGCTATATAACATGCTTCTTTAATCTTGTGTTTAACATCGTTTCGCTGAATCGATGCACATGATATTGGTAACTGTGGGCTCAAATGTGTGGCCTATCATAAACTTTTCTTAACACAGCATCTAAGCCTACAAAAGTTGAATTTACAGTTGCATAAGAAAAGTCACTACTTTAGTAGAATATTATATTAGCATTTTATTATTGTGGGCATTTCATAAATATTCTGTTGAATGTAGTCCTGTCAAATTGCTGATTAATATTTAATCATATTAGATTTTATTTCTTCCAAAGTTTATGGAACTATGTGCAGTACTCTTTTTTTTTTTTTGGTCATCCATCAATCATATGTTTAGTTGACTATTAAAATTTATGATTTATAAGTGATTGTATCTTAGTAATAACCTTTGTTTTAATCGTTTGTATTCATTTATTGCATCGGATATTTTGACATGAAGGAATAACTATTATACCTCATAATGTGACTCTATATGTATGGCAATCTTTCTGGAAAGCTATAACCAGCAGATTAATAATGAATGTCTAGATCTCTCTGGTTTTTCAAAATTATATATATATATTTAATGTCAAATTTTAGCATATAGTTATATATTGAAGCAAATATTTACATCTTGTATTAAATATGTAAAATAAAAATGGTAAGAGAATTTGATAATATTTATTTTAAACATTAGTTTGCACACTTCAACAAAACTTAAATAATGAACTTAAATTTTAATTTTGTGTTGATTATTTCTGCTATTATCAATGGTTTTTTTTTAATCCTGAGATAAAAGTGGAAGCAGTTTTTTAAAAAATTCCTTGTCAAGCAAAGTCTATTATCAATTTTTTCCCCCCACCTTTTTGCGATTTAGACTAAGAATTAATAGTCTTCTAGTTGTATTTTTTTTTTTTTACAATTCTTACTTCTTTTATTTAACATTATTACAATGTGTGATTTTATTTTTAATTATTCAAAAAAGTTTTTCAAATAGAAAAATTAACTTTCGTTTCATTTTCCTAAAATTAACTTCCTTTCCTTTTATGTGTGTTATATAAATTTGTTCTTTTATCTGTTCTTATATTATAAGTTTATTAAGCCATTTATTTATATTATGTGGATGTTCCTATCTCTCTGTATATTAAAAATAATTACTAAATTCTTAACTTCAAGTATATAATATTAAGATGAAATTATTTCCAATTTATTTAATCTGCTTTTTAGATATCTTATCTGTTAATTTATTCACTTTTCCACTTTTAAAAGTTCAATTTCTTAATGTGCATATACAGATGTACATAAATATAGGTTATTTAAAAGGGTATGAGTGTGGTTTGCTCATTGGAAGGATTGTAATTTTGCCATCAACATAACTCATAAAAGTGCCATACTCAATTATAAATAAACTAAATATATATTCAAGTTATTACTGCTGCTGTTAACAAACTTTTTTAACAACTGCAATAAGAAAAACTGTTGTTTGTTTTTTTTTTAAAATATATGTTTTATAAACTATAACTTTTTTTTCATTGAATCCAATCGAATTATATACTCTCCTTTTCTTTTTAAAAACTTGATTAGTAATCATCAACCATATATACATATTCACATCTTTAAACACCCAATGTTTTAACCACTTTTTTCTGTAATCATTTTCAAGGATCTATAAAATTACATATTTATATCACTATTATTACAAATAAAATATATAAAAATGTATATACTCTTATCATGAAAAACAATAACATTTCCCTTTCGTTATCCATATATCTTTATTACATTACATAATCCACATTTACTTATTTCTTTTTTTCTCCAAACTTTTTCCCTTTTTTTTTTTACATACACATTTCTTAATATATATACAAAATACCAATAATTTTCTTTTTGTATAATATAATATATATGTAAAAAATATGGATGGATAGAAGAAAGGGAAATGTTATTGTTTTTTATAAGGGTATATACATTTTTATATATTAATTTTGTTTGTAATGATAATCATATAAATATGTAATTTTATAGATCTTTGAAAATGACTACAGAAAAAAGTAGACGGAACATTGGGTGTTTAAAGAAGTGGATATGTATATATGGTTGATAAGAAGAAATAAAGTTTTTAAAAAGGAGAGTATGTAATTTGATTGGATTCAAAAAAAAGTTATAAACTAAATATTTGTTAAAATAACAGTTATTCTTCATTTTAAAAAATTATACATTCTAAATACTCTATTAATAAATTAGTAATTAAATAATTAATAAAAGTTAAAATTAAACAAATGTTAAATGTTATAGTTTTCAACCCTAACTTTCAGGAAAATGGTATGGGAGGGGGGGAGTACAATTATTTGGATTTTGTCGTATCTTAAGTTTTATTTTTTATGTATTTAAAAATAAATGTATATACAGGAGTATTTGTGTTAGGTTTTCACAAACAGGCAAAAAAAAAAAAAAACCGTTTAATTCATATAATTAAACATTAGAATTTTATTCAGGAATGTCTTTCAATAATATTTTCAGAATACTTGTAAACTAATATTGCTCATAAATATTTATAATAGAATATCTGGTTGTGAAGAGTATGAACAATGGGATTTTGCTAAATTTAAGAATAATATTGAAAGTTTGTTAGCTGTAAATGAATATAGTGGGTTGGAGAGGAGAGCAAAATAGATATTTATTTAAATAATGTCATTTATTATATCACTATAATTTATTTTTTTCCATGTGTCAAAGCATCGGAAGCGAACCCGCAAACCCAGGACAACTGCTTGTAAGGCAGCTGGGCTGACCACTCAATCACCAACGCTTGACATCACTATAAATTTTTTGGTTCTAAATTTCAGATAAGAACAGATTTTACATATTATTTTACCATAATTATATTTCAAGTGATTCCAGTATTTATGATAAAATATTTTAAAAAGTTGCCTTTTTTTTTATGAAGTAAATACTTTAAATTGAAGTTTTTCCACAAGTGTTTTTATTTTGTTTTAAAGCTACACTTTCATTAGTTATATATATATACTAAAGCATCAGTTATTACAAAATATGTGTTTAGTCAGCTCTTTCTTTTTTTTTTAATGGGTAACAATATTGTATTAATAAAAATAAATTAGTCATAAATGCCGATAATGTAACCGAATTTTAATATTTTTGTCTTAGTGTATTTAAAAAAGTAGTTTTGGTATTATTCAAAAGTATTTTTTAGAATAGTAGTGATTGGGTAATAAGATTGTACTTAAGTGAAGGTCTGCTAATTTATAAGTATTGCGCTGAGCAAAATGTTTTAAATAGAAGCTCTCTTAACTTTTTTTATCCATAAAAGATTGTATTTATTTGATCCACAATGCTTATAACTTTTTTGCTATTTTTGTTGTTGTTGCTGTAAGTTCTTTACTCATTTCCACCTCTCATTCTTTGAATGTAATGTATTGCCTCAAACTCATTTATTGTTTTTATGTATCACTATTTAAATTATTGTTTTTAATCATAATTTTCCATTATTGTTTATCATTCTGTTGTTGTTGTTGTTGTTTTTTTCAATCAAAAGATAATAATAATAAGATAACCAGTCAAATTTTTGTGAGCAGTAATTTTTGGATTAAGAACTGTTCTTCCAGATTTATTATGTCATAATTTTTTTTCTTGCAAGCTGTTAACTCCGAATCAGTTCCTTGTTAATGATGAATTAAGTCTAATGTTCTGTATATATATATATTTGATCATAAATTGTGCAAAGTTAGTTTTGCACATGGCCTGAGAATAATAGCGTGTGTAGGAGCTCAAATTGTTTATATTAATGTCTAAGAACAATAAAAATTTGTACATATGATTTTCTTATTACAATTGTATTGGTCTGTGATTTTTGCATGCCTTCATTCCCACTTACATGTATATATTTTAACTTGCAAATTAATTTTATATGAATGAAAAAACTATATTTAGATAAATAAAGGGAGGAGGGTACAAGTTTTAAAATAAATTCCACAGAAAATTGGGATTGAATAAAATAAAATTATGTAATTTTTTTCACACTTTTTCTTCATTTTGTTTGATCTATTTTTTGAGTCAAGAAGTTATTTTAAAAGAACATTTAAAAGAAAAGTATAAAATTATTGATACTATGTGCAATGATAGTAGCATTTATTTAATTTCATTTGTACTTATGAGTATGTACTATATTTGCAACTTAGTAGTGATTGAACATGAGGTCCGCCTGTCAGATAGAGACACACATCAGTGACTAAAGTGCTTGAAAATAAATTTATTTAGAGAAGTGTATTTAATAACTAAATCAATACAGAATGAATGGATCTTGTTTTATATACTAAACAAAAGTATATTTCATGTATGAGAAAATAAGTTTTGCAAGCTAATAATAAATAAAAACATGACAATAATATATTTAGCAACTTTAATCAACGTAGAAAGATTATGCTGAACAAGCACACCAAAATATTTATTTTCTAGGTAATTAAAGGGATTTGAACTCAGGATTTTTTGTCTATTCATCCTCCATTCCATCTCAAGCAACCAATACACATGACCACACAGATGCAAAAAAAAAAAATACATGATTCTCAATATATATATTTCAAGCAGCACCAGCACTCATCAGTGGGGCCAGATCATAATCTCCCACACATATATACAACCAATGCTTGGTTTATATTAAGATAGCTATTCCTCAAACTTTAGTGGACAGGCTTCAATCTTCTCACCCTTCCAATTATTCAGCTGTCCATGTCATTGAAAAACCGATGACGGGATGCTCAAAGCCCTTAGTAGATTTGATATTGTAGTCATACCCATCTCTATGACAATCTAACCCTTAATATTATCAGACCATTACTACATATCCGTATATATTAATAGAAGAGGAATGGATTGAACTTATACTAAGATGTAATATATTTTCCAAGCAATATGTAATTCTAAGGCAGTATGTAATTTGCTTATCCTGAGTTCAAATCTCTCTAATTACATATATAAGAAACATTCAGTATAAGCAAATTATATACTGCCTTAGAATTATTTATTTTCATAGTTTTACTTTTTCTATAATTCTTATCATAAATGGATTGCTTTTTGAAATTTAAATTTATTTATATTTGATCTCATCATTTAAAAAAAAAAAGTGTTTTTATGATTTTACTTAATATAGTTTTTCCATAAATGGATTATTGCTTTTTGGAATATTTAAATGAAACATGTTTTTCTTATGAAAATGGGAAACCAAGATTTATTTATTCTATATTGGTTTAATTGCTCAATATATTACTTTCCTGGTTTTACTTATTACATTTACAACTGTAGATTTTTTTATTTTTTTTTTTTTACCCATTAGAAATACTTACATTTTATTTCTTATCAATGAATAATAAAAGAAAATATATTTCATTTATGGAAAAATGAAAATAATAAAACATGTTTCTATTTATGATGCAAAATGTGAAAGAGGATCTATTTATTTTACATAAGTTTAGTTTGATAAATATATTATTTTAGTCATCATTTATTTTTTTGCAGTTATTGTCATGGATTTTATTTCTTAGCTAAATAAATTATTTTCGTATATGAAATACGTACACTATTATCATCGATTAATTCTATTTTTTTGTCATTTTGTAGGTATATCTGGTAAATCTCATGATCTATCAGTATGTACAGCTTTCCACTAAAAATATTTCATATTTAAGGTCGTTATCTTTTAAGGGAAAGAATTACTCTCTCCCCAATTAGATATTTTATTTTTTGTACATATACATGCATGCAATGTATATATCTATAAAATAAGCTTGTGTCTATTTTTTATTAATAAGATACAATTATTTATTTATGCCCTAGTTTTATATTGCCCATTATTTTTATTGTCTTCAAGAACTTAAAATATCTATCCTCAAAGATTTAATATATATATATACACGTCATTAGAATATCACATTTAAAACCACATCATTAGTTATTTGCCAAATGACAGGTTCATTTCACATATAAATTAGACTTCTTCAAGCCTTTCTATCTTTTTTTTAGCTCAAATACATAATTATTTTTTTTTAATATCTCTTTTTACTGTCATTTTTCTCTATATTCTCATTTTTTCTAGTATATATTTTATAATCCCTCTAGTTCCTTTTTATAATTTTCTTAAAAAATAATTAATTTACTCTTCAACTTTTATATTGCTAATATTTCCAACTTTCTATTCTTGTTCAACTCTACATCTTTAAAACCTCTCTTTTCCTCATTATTTATATCACTGTTTCTTATAAAATTAAAACTCCAAAACATTTAACAAGCTTCTTCCTTAAATTTAATTTCAATGGGTCATTAAATAACTCACATTTATTAAGTCTATTTAATCATTTCATGATTTGATTTTTTTTATTGCCATATCCATCATCACTTAATCAATTTGGCACAAATTTCATTGTTTCTTGTTATAAATTCTATTGACTCTTGTCAGTAAACTCATTCATCTTATCTATGAATATTATCTCATCAGCAAATATGCTACATTGAACTTCCCCACCTTGATGCTAATTCCATTCTTATTAAAACAACATTCATTTAAAGAACTCCTTTAAATATATATTGATTACTACAAGAGATAAACTTTTATCTTATACTTTTATATATATATTTGTCTGTTCATAAGCTATTTAATCTACATAAATCTTTCAATTTGTATGCGATTTCCTAATATATTTCTAACAATCCATTCATTTATTCAGTTACCTTTTTAAGATTATTACAAGTTTTAGATATATTTACAGTAAGTCAAACCACTCTAATTGTAATCTTATTATTCGCTTTTTTCTAAAAAAAACTTTTCAGGTAAAAACATGTAATCTCTAATTTTTTTGAAATGCATCTTTTCAAGACCTTCAAACAGCATATTTTCTATTTATTTTTTTGCTGGTTTTTGTCCCTATGTTTTTATATATATAAGTTTTTCAATTACTACTATTGTAATAATTAAAAAAGCAAGTCATATATAACGTGACGTTACTACTATTGTGTACGATAAATTACTTTTCATTGTTTCTATTAATAATTAATATCTATCTTCAATCACATCACATTTCATTCTTCTGATCTTGGATTCCCATTCAAACTTATATTTATTAAATCTCTCCTTTCTTTGTAATTTTTATATTTCCCTTCTCTTTGAGACCAAATTCACTTATTCTCATGCACATTTTTACAAAATTTATATCCCATTTATTATTTCACTGCTAACCAAAAGAGTTTTCCCTTTTTTTATAACTGGATTTTGCTGCCATATTTTTAAATTTTTCTCTAGTTATTCCCAACTTTTATTTGAATTTACCAATTTTCTTATTACTACTTCTACTTTTTTTTTTTTTATCAAGTCTGATTTTTTTTAAAAAAAAAATTCTTTAATTTAGTAGTTATCCATTTATGTTTCTGTTTTCCTGTGTTTTGGTTTTTCTTTTAAAACAATATCAGGTACTAAATTGTGATCTGGATCTGAATCAGTTTAGTATTTTCGTATGCATGTTAAATATCAAACAAATACATCTTTTTATTTTTTCAATGCTTATTTTATTAAATTAGAATTAATCCATCTGACAGTATCAATGATAAAGAAAGATAAGTTGATAATATACTTCATGTTTAATATTTAGAGTATTCCATATACAAATACTCCCATTGTGATTTTATTATCATATTTTTTCTATATCAGGGGTGGGGAACCTTTTTTATGTTAAAGGCCATTTTGATATTTATAATTTCATTTGTGGGCCACACAAAATTATCAATTAAAAAATTAGACTACTATATTTCATGAAAAATTTAATGAATTTACCTCTAATCATTAAGGATGGGCATCTTTTTTAACTGGCAGGCCAATTTCAACTTTCTCTTTTTAAACAAGAGCCATAATTTTTTTGTGAATTAAAAATAAAATAATACAATTATTAATAACTGTTCCATATTTAATGACAATTTTTTTTTATTCATCTTAAACCTATTTTCATGATATATATTCTCAAATTTTTTTTATGTCTGGACTGGTTAATTCTACAGCATTCATTTATAAGCTTCCCTTCAGAAAGTGGTTTTGAATTTTTTGCATTTTTTTTTTAATAATTTGCTCTCACAGAATGTATTGGTCCTTTTTTTTTTCAAATGTGCAATTATCTGTGTCAATCTTACTCCATGAAGCCGTCCTAATAAAAAAAAATTAAATGCAAAATAATAAAATGAAGTAAAATATGAATTTTATTTTTGCTAGTTATATGTTTGTGTGTGAAAATTATTTTAAAAATAAACTATGCTTTTAGCATTGTAGACTAAAACTGTAGTCAGACTAAACAATATAAATTTGTCAGAATATTGCATCTCTGATAAAATGAACATTCTTATAACTTACAATTTCCCACAATTTTTTTTATCATATATTTCTATCCTATTTTTTAGGCATATTTTTCTCATCATCATCAAAATTAATAGTTAAGATGGGTTTTTAGAGTAACCATAATTTTACTGGTGTTATTTAGAAAACTCTTTTGCACTTGGATTTAAAACTCATTTCTATCTCCAGTATACAAAACTCGATTATTTACCCTCTACAATCATCTAGCTTGATATGAAAAAGTTTTACAATATGTAGCTTTTCTCTTTGGAAATAAATTTAACATCTTTTTTGACTTATTCATGTCTTAGCATTTCATATACCATTTTCACATCTTTTTTTTTTTTAATTCCAATGGTTTCTAGACAGGTAGTCATAATTGAATTAACCCTTTCCTAGTGCTGCGTAGACTTAAATATTTTAGCATTTTTTTGGTGTTTTTCTTTGTCTCACACATCAATGTAAAATATATGTTAAAATGATTATCAGAAAATAATAAATCTGACTTCATTTGATAGATATTTTTGTTTACTACTCAAATAAATTTTAAATGTTCACATTTTGTTTCTGTAAATATTTAAAAAAATGAGATCGCAATCAAAACAAAGATTTTAAATGTCATCATTCCTAGAAAGATTATTTTCAGTTTATAAAATCAAAATATTTCTTAATTCTTATTATTTTTTAAATATCAAAATGAAAAATTATTTATTTTATAACGAATTATGCTTTAAATGTTTTGAATATTTTTTGCAAAATTGCAATATTTTTTTACTCGTAAATATAAATTAGATTGTTTACGTAAAGTTAATATTGTAATTTGCTTCAGGCCATATTTACGTTAGCTGCTAATATAACTATATTTTTGAAAATGTATTTCATGTCAAAATAAGTTATTAATAATTTATATTTCTTGATATCTAATAAATATAGTGTAATTTTTTTTTTAAATATCTAAAACCTGTAATAATTTCACAAATAAACATGTTATTGAATCATTGGAACTACAAGGTCATAAAATGCTGGAACATTTTACAGCCTTGTCAACAGACTGGCTGAATATGTCAGGGTGGGGCTTATGTCTATTGTTAGAGTGGAAATTTTGAATTTCCCACCACAATTTTTTTTAGCAAAACTTTTATATAATAAAATACTGTTTTACACGCATTTTAACATATAATACGAGAAAAATTCACCAGAGGGCGAATTGGATAAAACACGCAATACTGCGGAATAAAACCATGGAAGGTTAATATGTTCATTTATGGAATAACTTCTATTTTTTCAGCCATCTCAATTGTATTTCAAATCGATCTCTATAACAAAACGTTAATGATATTTTTTTGTTGTTTCTTTATACTTTTAATCTGTCAAGTTCATAGAATTAATATTACTTAAATCACTTATATTCTGTAATTAAGGAAATAAAATGCAAACAACAAGCCTAATATATTTTTATTAAATTTTCCACATTTCACAAAAATTAAAAATAATAAAAAGTTCATTGTAATATTATCAATATATATATATATATGTGAGTGCATTAAAATGTGAAATTAAACACTAATGTATAATATAGTTTTGAAATTGAAAATAATAAAAAGGAAGTATAAGCAATAACTTTTAAATTCATATCATTATTACATGGATCTGTAAATAAAATATGAATTAAAAAGAGATGTTTATTAGGAAACATGAATCAAATGATGGATATAAACTACACATGCAATGTTATCCCTTGTTTTGTTCATGTAATTTGATAATTGAATGTTTTAATTATGATGAAGTTACCATTGGCATAAAAAGAATCCAAATTACTACTGAATTTTAGTAGAAATTGTAAAAGATATATAAGTTTTGAAATCAAAATACAATAAAATCTCCTGTAGGGAAAATTGATTCCAGAATTTAATTATGTAATCTATTTATTATAGCATATATTAAAATATATTCATTTAAGAATAATCTATTCCAGGCTTTTAACTTAGAAATAACATCACCTGTTGAACAGGAAAAATAGATAAAATATGCAGGAGTATCTAAAAATAACCAGAATTTTATAATAAAAAATTGTTTAATTATTTTTAAGTGTTATAAATTTAATCTATTTCAAGTTACTATCCATTTGATGCAATACAATTGTCAATGTAATCTGGAAATACTTGCAATGATGCCTTTTAGTCTGAAAAAAGGGACATTTTTTCATTTGAGAGATTTAAAAAAAATCACACGAAACAAGATCAAGCAAATATGGCTGATATATAAACTGAATCATGCTGGATTTAATTAAAAAGAGTTTCACACTTGAGACTTTTGGAGATGACACTGTGGGGCTGAAGCTTGCATTCTTCTTTGTCATAAAACAGGATGTTTACATTTTACCACATCACAAATATTTCAGAACTTTCAGATAAAATAAATGCCTGACCATTACGAACTAAATTTGAGAGAAAAATGCTATTTGTGTCAAAAAATAAGAATTGTTTTGACTTTGGACTTTCACCTATGGTAAATTTAACATTTCAATTAAACGACATACAAACTTATGCTTTTATGAGATCAGCTTTTTTATAATCTGTTTCAAGCATTCAATTTTTTTCCTTGGCGTTTTCTGTAAACAAAAATAGAATTTCACATTGTCAAACTTTTTAGCTACTATAAAAAAATTGACAAAAAGTTCCCTTTACAAAACAATGTGTTATCTGACCTCATGGTTTCACATTGTGTTGTCATTTGGCAGATAGACACAGAAGAGTCCCTACAAGAAGTATGTAACAGCTGAAGTATATACTATAACTGGTGCATAAATCAGAATGATTCCAGTTATTTTTAGTTCCCCCCTCATATAAGTGTACATGTCTAAGTTATGCTGTAAAAATTGACTTTATTAAAACAATTCAATTTTTTTAAAGCATAAGCAAATCTGAATAAAAATGGTGTTATTTCTTGATACTATATTAATTAGTTTTTTTGTAAGGTACATAAACTGTTAATTTAACTATTCTATATTAAGAACTTCCACATACTGGTTTGGAAATTTTTTAAGAATAACAAACTCCATACAGTAGTGACACCAAGTGCAAGCTTTAATAATCAATGAATGCAATAAGATTTGTGCATAAAATCCCTATCTAGTGCCTACTCATCCAATATCTCCAGACTAGTTTCTATCTTGTGACTCATTTGTCAGGAGCTTTGGATCTGAGAGCACTACATCTAGATCTTAGGATCTAATATAATGTTTCTGCAGCCACCTTTTATCTATCTAGTTCTAATAAATCTAGTAAACCAAGATGAAATCTCAGCCTGTGTAAGCATATGGCATGGTGATCACATGATGAAATTTTTTTGAGATTATATTAACTAATTTGGTTCATGGGAAATTTTGATTTTAATGAAAACAAAAATCAATCGTCTAATACTATAAAATAAAAAGTATTAATAAACTTATCATAATAAAAATTATAAAGCACAGACTATTGATTTAATCATTTAATATTCAGGATTCTTGCTTGGAAATTGCTTCATAATGATGAAGTAGCATTGACATAAAGAGAATTTAAGGTACTACAAATATTAGAAAATTTGAAAAACTTGTATAAAGTTTGAAATGAAAATGTACTAGAGTCTCCTACAATGAACATAAATTCATTTTATTCTTTAGTCAATCTATTATAACCCCAATTAAACTGCACATTTAATGGTAATTATCTTGAGCCTTCAGAGCATAAGTTATCATCTAACCTTTTCTTATTTAAGGTGAAAATTATTTTACATACATAAAAAATATATACAGAATAAATTGCTGAAGTTATAAATAGATAATTATACTATGACATTTGATGCTCTAAACAAAGTGGAAAATCTCAAGCATTTTGAGCACATGGAATGTCAGCCAATAGTATTCTTAGTAATTGCATTTTACTAATCTTGAAGAGAAGTGGAGCTCATTCTAGAAATGTATAATGCGGCTGATTATTAGAGTGGGATGGACCAAATAAAAGAGTAAATTACACTGATAAGTTAGGGAACAGATTAATATTTGGCATTTCCAATGCTGGGCAATTAATATATATAAAGATGAAAATTGCAATGGTTAAAGTTTTTAATCATGAATAGTAGAAAATACTATTTTGAAAATAAATTAATAAACTATTTATGAATGATCCTAAAACCTGCTGCTGCTTTTATAGGAATTTGTCTGATGTGAAAGAACTAAATGGTTATTAAAATATGCAATGAAAAAATCAGTACACTATATTTTAATCATATTGAATCTCTAAAATCCTTATATCTTTCATATTGCTGATAATAAAAGATGTTTAACTTCAAGCAATAAACACAAACTATAATAATTGTTTAGACTACGTTTCCTGCCCTTTTAATAAAAGTATGATTATCAATTTTTTCATTTAATATCTAATTAAAGCTGTGACAAATATTGTATAATCATGAAAAACAACTATTGGAATAAATAATGCTACCTGAAAATTTTGCCATTTGTTCTATATAACACAGAAAGATTATAATAATTCTGTCTACAAATTTTAGTCATTCTTTTGTAAAATCTTCATTGCTAACAGATTTTTCAAATAAATAAAAAATTGCAACCAAAGAGATCAATTACTCAATATATAAGCACCAAAATGATAGAATACTTACTGCCCAAGCATACATTTCTCCATAAAAATAAATGTTGAAAAAACATAGAACTTTTAATCATATTGGATTTAAAGAAACATTGAAAAAGCAAATGAAAGCACTATTCTAAAATTACAGAAACAACTATAGATGTCATAATAAAAATAAACATCAATGTAATATGTAAAACTTATTGATGAATTACAGAAAATAATGAACAAAGTCATGAATTAATGTAATACCATGCAAATTATATAGGTGTGAGTCTCAATAAATCCTAACCAAATCAATAATAAATTCCAGGAGGTTATTCCAAATCCAATTAAATTTCAGAATAACTAAAAATTAAATGATACAAAATAGCATCCTCTTTATCCGCAATTTTTAATTTTGATTAATTACCAATAAAATAATTTTTACAGATCATATAAACAATGTCATTCATTCACACATAAACTCCAGATATTAATTATTGTAGTAATAGAATTTAATGCCCATAAAATAGACATATTTGCAAGATGTAATAGAAAAAAAATTGTTATAGTTTTAAATTTCCAGTGTAAAGAAGATCGATAGCCAATCACATTTTACTGATGCACAAAACAAAATATTTTCATTAAAAAAATGCTAATTTGGAACAACTAATATTAAAACTAAATTATTTCCAAAACACTAATTTATTTCTTAAATATCAATTGATTTTTTTTTTTTCATTTTAGAGTATTGAAAATCTAGTAGTTCTTCCCCTAATGATATCAATTTTAAACTTGAATAATTGGTAACATCAGATGGTAAAATTTAATCTCTAAATTCTCACTGATAAAGGCAGAAATAAGAAACTGGTCTAAAGATGGGGATTAAATTGTATCACTATCTAATAACCACTGATGATTTGAGCTTAAGAGAATTATTTATAATTGATATTACTATAATTATATACTAATAGTAATAACATTAAATTTCCAGAGTTATGTTAATTCAATACTAGTTGAAAAATTTAATATGTCAACTATTGCTGATTAAGCTCTGAATGTGAAATATATTGCTCAGATATAAACACTGAGGATTGCCGATTCCTCAACAAGCTTTGTGTTAAAGGCTTAGCCAGAGAAAGCATTTAAAATACCTCTGTCAGGAATCCTCCCCCCAAATCCCTGACCATGGTTTCATGCTTTGGTACTCCTCGGAGAGGTGCCAGGATGGGTTCAGACAGTAGATCTAAAAATACCAACCCAAAGCCAGCATTTAACTAAAAGTTATCTATTGAATGGAAAATCTGAAATTTTCAGATACCTACATGTCTTCAAACCCAACTCAAGTAGCTATATGGGGCTGACAGAGATATTTTAAATGCTTTCTCTGGCTAAGCCTTTAACACAAAGCTTGTTGAGGAATTGGCAATCCTTAGTGTTTATAACTTACAAGCTTAAGAGAATGGGGTCGTGTGATCTATGACATTTTTGACTGTTTATAGTTTGCCTTAAGTCTTATGCAATGTTATATTTCTGTGACTACTAATATATGGTATGGCTGAAGATCTCTCAGCCCCATATAGCTATTTGAGTTGGATGGCTGGGTTTGAAGACATGTAGGTGTTTGAAAATTTCAGATTTTCCACTCAATAGATAACTTTTAGTTAAATGCTGACTTTGGGCTGGTATTTTTAGATCTAGTGTCTGAACCTATTCTGGCACCTCTCTGAGGAGTGTCAAAGCATGAAACCATGGTCAGGGGTTGGGGGGGTCTGACATTTTAAATGCTTTCTCTGGCTAAGCCTTTAACATAAAGCTTGTTGAGGAATTGGCAATACTCAGTGTTTATAACTTACAAGCTTAAGAGAATTTGGTCATGTGATCTATGACTTATTTTGACTATATTGCTCAGATATCTTAAATCTTTTTTTTTTCATATGTCAAAGCTTTGACCAGGAAGTGAACCCGGGCCAGCTGCTTGGAACGCAGCTATGCTAACCACTAGGCCACTGATGCTTAATACGAGAATAAGTCCAACTTTAAATTCTTTATTATAAATATCCCCTAATAGTTTGTGATGAATTTATATGCTGGCTTAAAATCCAGTTTAATGTTTTAACATTAAAGTTATCATTGTGGTTAAATAGCGTCTTAGTTCTTATTAAATCTATGACAACCTTTAAAAAGTCATAGTAAATAAAATAAAAAATTTATGCAAAATTAAAAATAATGAGAGAAAAAAATTGGTTTTATATTAAATGGTTTTAATGACTGCACTAAAAAGAAATAAAAGTATGGGTGTGGAGGTCTTCTATTTCAAGTTAAGTTAAAAAAACTCCTAGTTGTAAATATAGGGTGTTTGAACTCAGACTTCCAAGCACCCTTCAACTATCCTCACTATCTCATACTACTGACACAATGACCATATACATGTAGAAAATAATCACCAATATACATATTTCATGCTGAACCAGCACTCATCAGTTGGAGCACATTATCTTTCACACGTATATAATCAGTGCTCAGTTTATATTAAGAAAGCAAACCTTCATACTTTAATGGACAGGTTTCAATCTACTCCAACTCTTCAGCTATGCATTCCATTCAAATCGGATGATAGAAAGCTCAAATCCCATGCTGATGCCACTATTGTTGCTATGCCCATTATAGGACCTTGTCCATTTAAATACAAATGAGGATAGTTGAAGGGTGCTTAGAAGTCTGAGTTCAAATCCATTATATTTACAATTTGTCTCCATGTATATGAAGAGTGCCTATAAAACCACTAAATATCACATGATCACTATTTCTTATGCTTGTGCATAACTTATTAACACAGGCAAAACTCTCCATACAGTAAGGTCACTCAGTGCCAGCCAGATCCACGACTCCTCACTGACAAAGGCTACAAGCCAGAAACTAGTCTGGGGATATTGGATGAGTAGGCACTAGATGTGGATTTTATTCACAAGCCTTCTGGAATCCATTGATTACTCTGGCTGGCACTACTGTATGGAGAGTTTTGCCTGTGTTAATAAGAGTGCCTGTATTTCAAATATTTACATATTTGAGCTTTCTATCATCAGATTTCAATGGAATTGATGCCTGAAGAGTTGGAGTAGATTGAAGCCTGTTTATTAAAGTATGACAGTTACTATCTTAATATAAAGTGAGCCATGATTATATATATATATATATATATATGTGTGTGTGAGACATGATCATCTGGACCAACTTATGAGTGCTGGTTCAGCATGAAATATGTATATTGGTGATTATTTATCTTTTCTATATGTAAATGGTCAAGTGTGTCAGTGGTATGAAATAGTGAGGATAGTTGAAGGGTGCTTGGAAGTCTGAGTTCAAATCCCCTGTATTTATAATTAGGCTCAATGTATATGAAGAGTGCCTGTATTTCAAATATTTAAAACTCCTAATTGTGTATGGAGAGTTTAGCCTCTTTATAAACTCCAATTGTGGTTGAAGATTTCTTTTTAATACTCAGTCAATAAAAGCATTTAATATATTTAAAAAAATTGTCTATTTTTAAGTTTTTAGTATTGGCATAATAAATGAAAATGTAAAATTATATTGTACTTTAAATTGGCTGGACAGTTATTGTTGATATATATATATTGTACCGGTCGAAAAACACATCGATCCAACAAACCCCTGAATACAGGTAAAGTACCTCGAGTCTGACCACGTACAAGATATATAAATCAGGTATATCGTGGATTCTGCCCTATTTACCTATATCCCCAGGTCAAAGATCTAATCAATAGCGTTTCTAGACAATACGATCGAATTCCTTTACTTTCACTGTGCCGGCAGCTGGGTCTTAAAGCATGAGATTCAATTTTATTATATTTTAGTGAGAACTTGGGTGATTGGTTGATAGGTATATTTAAAAATCAAAATTTATTTAAAATAAAAGTAAATAAAATGATTCGAGAACACTGGAAGTTTGTTTTAGTTATATATATTTAAAAATCATTTCTCATTAATCATTTTACATTAGTTTAACTCAAGCTCTAAAACAAACAAAAAATTACAATCTTTAAATTAACTTTAGAGTTATATGAGTTCATGACGACTTTATTTATATTAGCGGTTAACATTGACATTATTGAGTTTGTACAATTTATTTTGTGAAGTTTATACATCTTTACTTTGGTTTACATGTATTCTCCTTTTAAAACAACAAAAATGGTTTTATGATTAAATGATCACAGATTTTAAAATTCCCCGTGTACATTTAGTACAAGTTTGTAATGTAGCGGTAGGTTTAAACATCTGCCTAACGCACATATATAAGAATAACTATTTTTATGAATTCTTTATACAAGATTTTAAAAAAAACATTTCTATTGATAAAAAAAAAACAATTGAATAGACGATTATAAGAAGACTAATTTGACGTCTTACTCCACTAACAGATAAAAAAAATTGATTTCATTTCTCTTTAAAAAAAATAATTTAGATTTTCAATAACTAATGTTTTATGACTTTAGTGGACCTTGCTGGCATAGCTTATAAATAACTTTAAAACTATAAGCGGTTATAATAAAAAAAAATAGATCAGTTAATTATCAAGCAAACAAGCCACTTCAATTGGACTTACAACTAAAAGCAAACCTATAATAAAATTGTAACGTGAATTAGCCAAAACCAAACGATTTTAACTAATTACGAAAACAAATAAAAGAGTTGATTACTCAGATCGAAGATCCTTTCGTAGAATCAATTCCCTATGGCTTACGTATTAGATAGGCAAAAGAAAAACAAAATAATGTCGGGTTAATAAATATCCGAATGCAAAAGGAGAGAAGCGTAAGTAAGAACATACGGGCCGGATTACGAACACTTGTATGCCTATTCCAATGAAGAATAAAAGGGAAATTGATACATCCACATGTGTCCATATATCGATAGGAGATAGGACTTACGGAGAGCCCTCATATTCACCTCTACGAATTCTGCTGACAAACCAACTCTATCTCAACCACGCTGTCCGATTCACAGGCATATGCAAAAAACGGAAGCTAACTCCAAATCAATGACCGTTTTAGGTCTGTTCATGAGACTTCAAGCATTCTTTATTAACCCGAGATATTATAATTATTAAATAGGAACGAATTATAATTAAATAGCCTTAAAATGATCTAATACTGCATAGAGACCAACCTGCGTAACCAACTATTTTATATAAATATTTAACCTACAAGAAAAAAACATACATGTATAAATAAGGGAATTTAATTCTCGAAAAAATCCCCCTTCCCTCTTTCCTAACTTAAAAAAAGGCAAGATAATTAACTGACGCTATCCAGCGGCGCTGTTACTATTTCAAAAATCTATGGCATATTTTATTCTATTTTGAATTACAGAAATATAAAATAATAGAATCCCATTCTGGGAAATCTATAATAAATTTATTTGAAATTACGGTAGATTTGTTTAGAAATATATATATTTGACATAACCTCACTCGCGAAAATAGATCAACTTACTTTACTTTTAAAATCAAATCGTTCTTTATTAAAATTCCCTTTCCCTAATAAAACATAATTTGCTCTCTTAGCAAACTATGCTCTTTGGACCCCCGTGAGTGAAGTTTGTCAAAATAAAATAAAAAATCAAAGCATGAAATCTCATACTTTAATTAATAAACAAAACAAATAAATATTTTTATATTCAACAATTAAAAATATTAAAAATTATCGTGAGCTTGAGTTATTAAAAAGAAAAATATTATAAATAATTTAAAAGAAAGGGTTAAAAAGGCAGTTAAAAAAAAAAGATTCTTAATAACATTAACTTGTCACATCTTTTTTTTTAAGCTTTATGAAACTACGGTTATATTCTAATGATAATTTTTAAAATCTTGATGACAGGATTTAAACTCTTCGGCATTTTACTTGGAGTTCCCCGGTATGAGTGCACGGGCGAACATTGATGGCTGATGGCATTTGAAGGCAGGTTCTGGCAGCAATGTAATGGAAGATTTCAGGTCTCGGGAAGGAAAGGGCAGTGATTTACCCTTTTTACTCCTCGATCATCATGGCGTGAAGACTTCTACAACTTTTTGTCTGTTCTCTCTCTGGTCTCTGGTCACTCTCTGCTCAAAAAGGGCCACCATTTATTACTTCCTGCTGCCTCAGGTGATCTTTTAGAAACAATAGAAATTGTTTTTATTCTAATTTTAGAAAGTTTGTACCTCGATAAGGATCATTATATTTCAATATAATTTTATGTTAGGTTTTAATTTAGATAACAATGTAGAATCTCTACTAATTAATGAAGAGAGATTCCACAGTGAATGGATTTTGGTAATTTATCAATGCTTTTAATTTAAACATTTATTTCAAACTTCTTATCGAGGTACAAATCTTTTCAAAAAGGCCATCTTGGATTCTTATACTGAAAATAAAACATTTTAAACATATATATCTAAACAATATAAAAAAAATTCAAAATTAGTTATTTGAATTTTTTTTTTTTAATAATAAAAATAGAATAACAGTGTGTTAGTATAATTATATGATCCAAAATAAATTTTAGGATTTATTCAGGATGGTTAAAAAATGTTAAAATATTTTTTAGAATAATAGTAAAATAAATAATTAGGTGGGTCAGACTGTGAAACGGCAAATCTGAATCAGATTTACCATTTCAATATATATATATATATCACTAGAACTTATTATAAAAAATAGGGATTGACAATTAACTTCTGGACATAAATATTTAATGACTTATGTAATAACTGAAACACACAAGCTTATTAGATACCTGTGTTTATATATGTAATATATAGGGTATATGAGCACAGACTTTCACACGTCCCACCACTCTACACACTATCTCATAACACTGATACACCTGAACACATATATGTTGAAAAAATAAATAATCACCAATATACGTAAAGAATCTCAGCCTCAGGGTGGCCTTTGAGCATTCCATCATCAGATTTTCAATTGGATGAACGGTTGAAGAGTTGGAGGGTGGAGTGGATTGAAGCCTGTCCATTAAAGTATGAGGATTGGCTATCTTAATATATATCTGAGCATTTATGGCATATATGTGTAGAGATGGTAATCTGGACCAACTGATGATTGCTGGTTTAGCATGAAATACGTATATTGGTGATTATTTATCTTTTCAACATGTATGTGTTCAGGTGTATCAGTGTTATGAGATAGTGTGGAGAGTGGTGGGTCGTGTGAAAGTCTGCTCATATACCCTATATATTACATATATAAACACAGGTATCTAATAAGCTTATGTGTTTCAGTTATTACATAGTAGAGATGTCTGCCCATTCCTTCTATATATATTGAATGGATTATGTCCTGTACATGAGGGGTCAGATTGACCTTAGGTTGTGGCAAGAATCTCAGCCTCAGGGTGGCCTTTAAGCATTCCATCATCAGATTTTCAATTGGATGGATGGTTGGAGTGTGGAGTGGATTGAAACCTATCCATTAAAGTATGAGGATTGGCTATCTGAGCATTTATGGCATATAGGTGTAGAGATGGTAATTGCTGGATTAGCATGAAATACGTATATTGGTAATTATTTATCTTTTCAACATATATGTGTTCAAGTGTATCAGTGTTATGAGATAGTGTGGAGAGTGGTGGGTCGTGTGAAAGTCTGTGCTCATATACCCTATATATTAATGACTTATATACAAAAAATATTTATATACTAAGTATATATGTTTAGTATATGTATACAATTATATATGTATAATAAATTAGTAACTACGTTTTATATTTAAAATTGTTTGATAGTATTTAATTCTATTTTAAAAAAAAATCCAAGGAAGAAAATTGTGATCGTTTTTAAAAAATTACGCGAATTTTCTTTAACTTTCCAAGATGTTTTAAATAATGCAGTTTTCTATTGTTTTAAAATAAAAACTATTAAACATTTTTAAATATCTTAGTTACTGATTTATTATACATACATAATTATGTACTCATACTAAATATGTATATATACTTTAACAATTTAAAATATTAAATTGGAAAAAAAAAAATTTAATTGCCCTCTCGCGACATTATTTAAACCAAATGAAAATTCTGAGAATAATTGTTGAATATTTTCCCCAATCTCTGTTCTATATGTATCAAACTAGTTAATATAGTAAAAAGATAAATGTTTCAAATGGATTAGTGTGATATCAATTTTCAAGCAATTCTACTGAATTTAAATATATTAAATCTCGATTTTAAAATTTCATCCTAACGTGAAAAATTGATCAAAAGTTGACAGATTTTGCAAAATCAATAAAAGCATTTAATAATGCAATCATTAAGCTAATTATTAGATTGCTATTCAATTTATTTTTATTATATTTTTACATAAATAAATCTTTCCTAAAATTAATATAATAAAAAAATGTTCTCTAATCTGAATGTTATATATATATATACATTTTTTTAAAAAGTTGATATTCCATCTAATGATGTTAATACATTTGTAATCAACATGTCCATTCTAATTTCAGAAAAAGATATATAGTCAATGAGTAAGAAGTTAGTTTTGAGATCATCCACAAATAAGTTTATTTGACATCTTGCAATGCAATCTTTTAACCTATTTTTTAAAAACATGATGCTTTGCCTGATTATAATATATTATTATACACTATGTGCATCAAACCTTTGGATGTCAGAGGCATCACACATCCTAAATCAAACTCTCCATGCACACATAAATTTGCAGGTCTTTTATCATTTCTTTTTCATAATTATCATTTATGTAAATTTGAAGCCTCCTGCAAAAATAACATAGAACAATATATAAAAGATCTCATTAACTGTGGATTCAAACCCAGCCATCTCACAAAAAGGTAAAACAATTTTACCAGAAGTTATATACCAACCCTCCCAAAGATGACAGACTATGGATTTTTCCTTATATTCGTTCCCTTACTATATAAACTATTCAAACCTCTCTTTCAAGCTAAGTTTTCACACACACCCCTTCAACCAATAGATTAATTAACAATCCAAAAGACTACCCACTCTCTGATCAGGTTCCTCACACAGTGTACAAGATCCCATGTTCCCGAACTGGCTGCTGTGCGCATCTCTCTCCACTTGTGTCTTACAAAAGAGCTCTGAATAAACCTGAATATAATTCCATGTTTTTAGAACATCAAAGATCCACTGCCATATGCTTCCACTGTATGCATAGAATGCCATGACTCTAAACATAAAATCAAAGAAACGTGGCTTATAGCCAGCAATACCTATGCTATAAACCAAAAGGAAACATGCTTTTTTCCCAAAAGTGGACGTTCTAATCCACTTTGCATATATTTTCTATTGTGCTCATACAACCCACTTGCTATGATTATGAGAAGACAAAACTTCTCGAAAGCACTCAGCCAATTAATATTACAATTTGTACTTGGCTTCACCATTGCCTGCATTTTAACATATTTTTAGATTAATATATATATAGTATTAAATTTACAATAGTAGAATTTGAAGATAAAATTAAATATTTAGATATAGACATTCACAAAGATAATGGTAATAAAATTACATTAAAACATTTTATTAAAGAAGACAAATTAAGAAAAAATATTCCTTGAGATTCACAACATGCATGGGTATAAAAGATGGCAGTAATTAAAATTTTTAAATACAGAAATGATGAATATAATACAGATAAAAATGTAGCTGATTTACAAAAGAATTTATTAAATTATATAAAGATTATGGATATAAACCTAAAACTTAGAAATATACTTTTTAATTCTAATTAAATAATATTTCTATACGAAATGATTATAATGATAATAGTTTAAATAAATAATAAGTCAAACTTTCATATCCCAAAATTTATAATACATTAATAAAAAACAAACATTATAATGATAAGTGTATATATATTGAATGCCCAAATAATAAAAGTCTAGATAAATTAATAGATAATTATAAACTAAGAGGCAATTTAAAAAAGAAACTGTCCATAAAATTAACTATGATCCTTGCAATTGATTTACTATAGCCATTTAGGGAAACAAAAGCCAAAGAACATAATGCAATTAATAGGCAAGATGATAAATCTGCTTTATACATTCATTATTTAACATATAGACAAAATAGATTATATTAAAACCTTTAAATTACATTAAAGATCCAAAAAGAAGACAAATGTATGAAACTTATTACATTAAGCATAACTTAAATAATTGTATGAATATTTATAAAACTTCATTAAATTTAGTTAACAATTAGTCAGTTAAAAGTGAATGGAAAATTGTACAAGAAGTATATATAAAATTAAAGAGAAAGGATTTCACCCCTTTAACATATGCACCTTACTGACTTTTATAATAGCTCAACAGAGCATCATTAGCTATTATAAAAGTCAGGTGCATATATCAAAATGGTGAAATTCTTTAATTTCATGTCAAAGCATTGACCGGGAAGTGAACCTGGGCCAGCTGCTTGAAAGGTGGCTACGCTAACCGATATGCCACCAATGCTTGACTACAATTTTTTTGTACTTAATAAATAAATTTGAATATGTTATATAATCAATTCTCTATATGAAGATTTTATTCTATTTTACTGTTTTTATTTTGTTATTGTTGTTATTTTACTTCCATTATGAAACACTAGACGGTGGTATATATGCAATGAATAAAAAAAATGAGAATTAGTAAAAGTGTAAAAGAAAGGAAAGAAGCATGTAGAGAATATAAGTGTGCTATTAAGGATAAGGAAAGTGAAAAAGATAGTAATGCTAAATGGAAAAAGTACTTAGAAAAGAAGAAGTTGGCTAAAATAGATATTTATAGAGAGAGAGAATGAAATTGAATAGTAAATTGTTGGAAGATATTAATAAAAGTGGAAGAGATGGGAGTAAAAAATTTTGGAATTATATTAAAAGGAGAAATGTAGGGGAGAGAGAGTTAGTATTACTAGATGATGAGGAAACAGAGTGTAGCTCTAGAGAAGATTTAGAGAGAATCTTAAATAGTTATGTAATGAATATAGAAAAGATGTTAGATGTGAATGATAGAGTGTTAGAAAATATGAAAGAATATAGTAATGGGAATATTAGGTTTTCAGAAAATGAACTAAATGAGGTAGAGAAGAAATTGAAAAGTGGGAAGGCAAGAGGTTTAGATCGATGGGCAGCAGAGATGGTGATGAATTTAGGATATAGGGCAAATGTAAAGTTATTATCCTGTTTTAATAAAATGGCACAGAATAAAGTTTTCCCAAGTAGTTGGAGTAATACAAGAGTAAGATTATTATTTAAAGGAAAGGGTAAGGATCATAGAAAGTTGAATAATTATAGACCGATAGCGGTAACATCAGTTTTATATAAAGTTTTCTCGTATATGGTGGCTAGTAAAGTTGTAAAATGGATGAAAGAGAATAATGTAGTGGGGGAAATGCAAGGAGGTTTTAGATTAGATAGGCATATAGGAGATAGTTTATTTGTAGTTACACAACTTATGGATATAAGTAGGAATGCAGGTAAACAGTTATATATGAGTTTTATAGATATAGAGAAGGCATATGATAGAGTAAATAGAAATAGATTATGGATAAGTTTAGTAAATTTGGGAATGGATGAAGCTTTAATAGATATTATTAAGAAATTATATGAAAATAATTATTATATATATATATCAATTAGGGAATATAGAATCAATTAAAGTTAAAAATGGTGTGGGACTAAGGCAAGGATGCCCTATGTCACCTATTTTGTTTGTGTTGTATTTGAGTGAAATGGAAAGAGCAATAGAAAGATTAGGAAGAGGGATAGAGATACCATTAATAGGTAGTAAGGGAGTATATATTTTGTCAGGTCTTTTTTTTGTGGATGATATATTTTTGTGTGCAGAAAAAAGGGAAGATATGGAAGTTATGTTGAGAACATGTGCAAGGGTGGGTAAAGAGATGGGGATTAAATTTAGTGAAGAAAAATCAAATATAATGATGGTTAATACTGGGGAAAGAGAAGATGTAGAATTTTTATTGGGAGATATTAAGTTAAGTGTGGTGAATAGATATAGTTATTTGGGAATTATTTTAAATAATCAGAAAAATTATTTGGATGAATGGGAGAAAAAATTGATAAATGAAGCAAAGAAAAGAAAGGGATTGATAAAGAAATTAACAGTGTTTTCATATAATAAATATGATGTAGCTAGAATTATATGGAAAGGAGTTGCAGTAGCAGGGTTAACATATGGTAATGATGCTTTATATATTAGTAAAAAGATATTAGATTACTTAGAAAAAGCTCAAAGGGAAGTAGGAAGACATGCATTGGATGCAGAAGTATGGACAGCAAGGGAGGCAATTCAAGGAGAAATGGGATGGTCAAGTTTTTATATGAGAGATGCAAAAAGTAAAATGAAAATGTTTGGTAGATTGCAGTTTATGGATAATAAAAGAATAGCTAAAATAGTATTTAATTGGGTTATGAGTAAAGGGCAGGTAACAAGATGGGTGAGAAAGGTAATGCGGTATGCAAAAGATTTGGATAAAGAATTTATATCAGTGTATTTGTACAAAAGATGGGATGATTGTGTTAAGAGGATTATTGAGTGTTATAGTAGTAAGGAATGGGATAAAAGAATAAATTTATTAATAAAGACTAGGGAGTTAGAGAGATGGAGAAATAGTATGGAGAGTAAGAAGAGTTTAAATATATATAGAAATAAACAGAATATTAGGTGTGAGTTAATATATGATAATAGTAAGGAAAGTAGTTTATTGTTTAAGGCTCGAATGGGATCTTTAGCTACAAAAGAATATACATGTAAATGGAAAAATATGGGTGATTTATTTTGTAAATTATGTAAGGAAGGAATAGAAAATATTAGGCATTTGTTAATTGAATGTAAATGTTTGAAAACAGAAAGGGTACATATAATGAAGTTGTGGAAAAATAAATATGAAAAGAGTGATTATACAGAAAGTAAATTATTGGTTTTTATGCTGGGTTTGGGAAAAGATAAGGGGGATTTAGATATAAAGGTTATAGAGTTGACAAAGAATATTTTGTGGAAATGGGATAGAGCAGATTATGGGTAAATTTAGAGTGGGGAATGTAAAATAAAGTGGCTAACAGGTTTATCTGGGCATAATTGCTGAGATATTCTTGACTTCGTTTAAGGAGAAGCCATAATACATCACATCACATAACACGACACGAATAAGGCAAAAAGCTAAGTAGAAAATTTTTTTAAATTTTTATTTGGTTTTAATGTTGTTTATGTGTACATTGATCTTTTGAGAGCAGCAATTTAAGACAATTGATTGTGGATGAAAGTATAAATTGTGATTGAGAGAGTGAGTTATTTGAAAGATTGAAAATTTTTTGTGTTTAACTGTTTGAAAGATTTTTGTTTGCCATTTTAGGTATAGTAGTTTTTTGTTGTTTTTTTTTAAAAAAGTTGTTCTTGGTGAATGTGTGTTAGTGTAAGGATGATTATAAAAAAGTTGTATGTAAATTTAATTCAGTTTAGTTAAGTTTATTACTGAAAGTTTTTTAAATTTCAAAATAGACATTTATTTTGAGAAATAAGGCAACGTTTGGGAGCCTAACGTTAGGAAACACGTGGTTGTGGTTATAGTTTGATCACGTTTGGGAAAAAGTTTTTATTTTTTCTGTATAAGGGTGTGTGAAGAATAGGAGAGGTATTATAAAGAGGTACTTATAAAAAAGTTGTATGTAAGTTTAATTCGTTTTAGTTAAGTTTGTTATTGAAGGTTTTTTTAAATTTTAAGAGACATTTATTTTGATAAAAAAGTTAATGTTTGGGAAACCTAATGTTAGAAAATAAGTGGTTATAGTTTGATAAAGTTTGGGGAAAAGTTAAAAAGTTTTTATTTTTCCATATAAGGGTGTTTGAAGAATAGAAGAGACATTATAAAGTCAAATATACAATAGGTGAATTGAAAAATAAGAATATGGATTGCATTTGTATGGCACAGTGTATATACGATTGGCAGAAAGGAATTAGAAGAGCATTAGTAGAATGTACAGTGTGTGCTGAGGTCTATCATTTGAAATGTTTGAATAAGAATAGGAAGGATGTGACCGGTTTCTGGTTATGTAGTCAGTGTGTAAATGTATTTAAAGAGGTGATAAAGTGGTTTTTAAGTGTAGGTAGTCTAGAGAAAAAGTCAGAGGAGATGAAGCAAAATTTAGTTAAGGGAAGATATGACAGAGTATGGTTTTAGTGGAGTGACAGGAAATATGGGTGGAGAAAGTAGTAATGCAATGGAGATGGTTAGACAGAGAATAAGTAAGATAGAGAAAGAAGTGAAGGATGTAGAAGTAAAATTAAAATGGTTAGAGACAAAGTGTGAGGAGATAAAGGAATTATTGAGTAGAAATAATAAGGAAAAAATGGATAAGGAGGTCCAGAAGATGGTAGACAAGGTTACAGATGGAGTAGAGAAAGTAGATTATGAGACAGTGTTGATAGGAGATTCACTAATAAGAGAATGTGGGGATATAATTGCAAGGGAAAATAGAAGCAGGTATGTTAGAGTATGTATGCCTGGAGCAAAAATTAGGGATGTGACAGATAAAGTAAAAAAGCTAAGTAGTAGAGATGTATATGTTATGGTAGGGACTAATAATTTGTTAGAGCCATCAGAGAGAGTAATGGATGAGTATGTAGAATTGATTAGAAATTTGAGGGAGATTAAGAGAAGAGTAGGGGTAGTTGGAGTATTACCAAGATTTGATAAGAGGTATTTGTTAGATAGAGCATGTTCTATAAATGAGAGAGTGAAAAAATTGTGTGAGAGAAATAATATTGTGTTTGTGGATGTATGGGATTGGTTTATTGGAAAGAGGGAGTTGTATAGTAAAGATGAATTGCACTTAGGAAAACAAGGAAGTGAAGTTTTAGGGAGTTTGATATTTAAAGAATATAATTCGGAAAACTTTTAAAGGGGGGTGGGCTTTTAAATTGTAATATTATCAAAAACAAGACGAATGGAAGGGATATAAGAAATAAAAAAAAGATGGTTGATTTAGATATAAGTGTAGATGTGGAGAGGGAATAGTTTTGTAAGATTAATGGTAAGAAAGTTTGTTATAAACGTAATGGAGAAGAAAGAATCAGAAGAATTTATAAAAGAATAGTTAGGAAAAAAAAAATTGTTAAAATTGGGGTTTTTGAATATGCAAGGTGGTAGGAGACCAGAAAAGTGGCTGGAATTAAATAAAGCAATTGAAAATGCAGAGCTGGAGGTATTAGCAGTAGTGAAAACTCATCTAAGAGAAGAAGAACCTATTTTGGAAGAGGTCGTATGGCAAGGTGTAAATAGAAAAGAAAAAGAAAAAAGGGGTGGTGGTATAGGTGTTATATTGAGGAAATATTGTTAAATGACAAGAGCATTTGTGGTTTGAAATAAGGTTGGATAGACAAGAATGGATGGTGGCTGTAGTGTATATAGCTACTGGAGATAGTCAAACTGTAATGGAGTGGAATAGTAGTATATATGAATACCTAGTTAAGGATATACAAATTTTTAAAGAAAAGGGGAAGAGAATAATGGTTATAGGGGATATGAATGGACATATTGAAGAAATTGATGATGTAGATAATAAGAATGATCAGTTTTTGAAGGAATTTTGTCAAAGAGTAAATTTGAGCATTGGGAATTTATCAAATATTTATGAGGGCCAATACACCTGGTCTACGAATAATGTATTTCACACAATAGATTATGTATTGGTAGAGAAAGAGGGAATGAATAAAATACAGAAAATTAAGGTGTTTGATAATGAAGAGAGAGTATGTAATAGTGATCATAATTTTATTGTAATAGAAATGGTTAGTAATGTGATGGAGGATAGAAATAAAGGTAGAAATAATAGTGAAAGATGTGGATGGAGAGTGAATGATAAGAATAAGTTGGAAGAATATAAAATAAAAGTTGAAGAAACCATGGAGCAGTTGGATGGGGGTGAGTATAAGGACTGGTGTGGTGAAATAAAAAAAGTGGCAAATAGGATTTTAGTTGAGAATATGCAGAAGAATAAAAGTAATAAAAAAATGAGAGTTAGTAAAAGTGTAAAAGAGACTAAAAAAGCATGCAGAGAATATAAGTGTGCTATTAAGAACAAAGAAAGTGAAAATGATATTAATGCTAAATGGAGAAAGTATTTAGAAAAGAAGAAGTTGGCTAAAATGGATAATTATAGAGAGAGGATGAAGTTAAATAGTAAATTGTTGGAGGATATTAATAAAAGTGGAAGAGATGGGAGTAAAAAATTTTGGAATTACATTAAAAGGAGAAATGTAGGGGAAAGAGAGATAGTATTAATAGATGATGAGGGAATAGAGTGTAGCTCTAGAGAAGAGGTAGAGAGAATCTTAAATAGATATGTAATGGATATAGAAAAGATGTTAGATGTGAAGGAAGTAGTGATAGAAAAAATGAAAGCAGTTAGTAATGGGAATATTAGGTTCACAAAAAATGAATTGAATGAGGCAGGGAAGAGATTGAAAAGTTGAAAGGTGAGAGGTTTAGATGGATGGGCAGCAGAGATGGTAATGAATTTAGGGCATAGAGCAAAAGCAAAGTTATTATCATGTTTTAATAAAATGGCACAGAAGACAGTTTTTCCAGTTAGTTGGAGTAATACAAGAATAAGATTATTATTTAAAGGAAGGGTAAGGATCATAGAAAGTTAAATAATTATAGACCAATAGCGGTAACATCAGTTTTATATAAAGTTTTCTTATATATGGTAGCTGGAAGAGTTGTAAAATGGATGGAAGAGAATAATGTAGTGGGGGAAATGCAAGGAGATTTTAGGACAGATAGGCGTATAGAAGATAGTTTGTTTATAGTTATACAACTTATGGAGATGAGTAGGAATTCAGGTAGATCATTATATATGAGTTTTATAGATGTAGAGAAAGCATATGATAGAGTAAATAGAAATAGATTATGGGTAAGGTTAGCCAATTTGGGAATGGATGAAGCTTTAGTAAATATTATTAAGAAATTATATGAAAATAATTATTATACTTACCAGTTAAGGGATATAGAATCAGTTAAAGTTAAAAATGGGGTGGGATTAAGGCAAGGATGCCCTATGTCACCTATTTTGTTTTTGTTGTTTTTGAGTGAAATGGAGAAAGCAATAGAAAGACTAGGAAGAGGGGTAGAGATACCATTAATAGGTGGCAAGGGAGTATATATTTTGTCGGGTCTTTTTTTTGCAGATGATATCTTTTTGTGTGCAGAAAGAAGAGAAAATATGGAAATTATGTTGAGGACATGTGCAAGGGTGGGTAAAGAGATGGGGATTAAATTTAGTGAAGAAAAATCAAATATAATGATGGTTAATACTGGGGAAAGAGAAGATGTAGAATTTTTATTGGGGGATATAAAGTTAAGTGTGGTGGATAGATATAGGTATTTGGGAATCATCTTATGTAATCAGGAAAATTGCTTGGATGAATGGGAGAAAAAATTGATAAATGAAGCAAAGAAAAGAAAGGGTTTGGTAAAGAAACTAACAGTATTTTCATATAATAAATATGATGTAGCTAGAATAGTATGGAAGGGAGTTGCAGTAGTAGGGTTAACATATGGTAATGATGCATTATGTGTTAGTAAAAGGGCTTTAGTTTATTTAGAGAAAGTACAAAGGGAAGTAGGAAGACATGCATTAGATGCAGAGATGTGGACAGCAAAGGAGGCAATTCAAGGAGAAACGAGATGGTCAAGTTTTTATATGAGAGATGCAAAAAGTAAAATGAAAATGTTTGGTAGATTGCAGTTTATGGATAGTAAAAGAATAGCAAAAATAGTGTTCAATTAGGTTATGAGTAAAGGGCAGGTAACAAGATGGGTGAGAAAGGTAATGCGGTATGCGAAAGATTTGGATAAAGAATTTATATCAGTATACTTGTATAAAAGGTGGGATGATTGTGTTAGGAGGATTGTTGAGTGTTATAGTGGTAAGGAATGGGATAAAAGAATAGAAGCATTAATAAAAAATAGGGAGTTGGAGGGATGGAGAACTAGTATGGAGGGTAAGAAGAGTTTAAATATATATAGAAGTAAACGGAATATTGGGTGCGAGTTAATTTATGATAATAGTAAGGAAAGTAGTTTATTATTTAAGGCTCGAATGGGATCTTTAGCAACAAGAGAATATACATGTAAATGGAAAACCATGGATAATTTAGTGTGCAGATTGTGTAAGGAAGATATAGAAAATATTAGGCACCTGTTGATTGAATGTAAATGCTTGAAAGCAGAAAGGGTACAGATAATGAAGTTATGGGAGGATAGACATGAACAAAGTGACTATACAGAAAGTGAGTCATTAGTTTTTATGTTGGGTTTGCGAAGAGATAAGGGGGATTTAGATATAAAGGCCATAGAGTTGACAAAGTTTATGTTGTGGAAATGGGATGGGGCAGAATATGGGAAGACTTAAGAGTGGGGAATGGAGAATAAAATGGCTAACAGGTTTATCTGGGCATAATTGCTGAGATATTCTTGACTTCGTTTAAGGAGAAGCAAAATACATCACATCACATTAAGGAGAAGCCATAATACATCACATATAATCTAACATTTGAAAAGAACACTAAACCATGTGCTGAAAAAGGCTTTTTATATGTAATTATTATTTACATATATAGCTGTTGGATATAATTTATATGAAAGAACAGCATAATGGATTTCATTAATTTTCTCTTTCTAATATTATAGATATATATTATTATACATCAAAAAATTTCATAAGATTTTTTGGTTACTAAAAATAAATAATCAGTTTTTCCATTTAAGAGTTCATAAGAAGTTTGAGCACTACAAGTATTGGAGCTGGATATGATCTGTGCTTTTTAAATTCCTGTCTACATTGCACCAAATATCACAGGGAAAAATTATGATAATTAATTATTTGAATTGCAGTGCTGAAATAATATTCATTAAATATATTGTATTATAATAATACACTCCATAGTGCTCAACTCTGAATATAGTTAGGACTATCCTAATCTGATATGCAGACTACACTCTACATAGAAGTGTCTTTTGCAAAGACACTTTAAATGGGAAGAAAACACAGCTTTGCTATTTAACTATTTTATGTAGGTATGATACATAATACAGCTTAGCATTACACTACATTATACGGGTGTCAATGGATAAGGGAAAGCATCATTGAAACAATTTTTTTTCACTGGAAAACTATTGGTTTGTCTTAAATACATTTTGTGATTTACACAATTTAGCATTTGTGATAGAATGGGAAATTCAAAAGCTAATGATTTCTGGATCAAATTTTAGCTGAGAGGAGGGGGTGACAGATAGTGCTCTAGTCTGATGCTTGGGAGATCAAACATCACATGACCTCCTGAGCAATTAACTTTATGTTCACTCTTTAAAAAATATTTCAATTTTATGAAAATAATCTTTTTACTCTACTTATTTGTGACAAAAAAATTATCAGAGGAAAAATGGTCAGAAATATATCCATAAAATAAAAAATCTAATGCTCTATTACTCAAAAGTTCATAATAACTTTGAGCTTTGATAGTGAAGAGTCGGAGCTGTGATTCATTCATCTTTAGCTTAAAAATCTACCACTTTAATAAATTATATATGTATTTTCGTTCAACTTTGCAGTTGGACAAAAGTTGGACATTCCCAATAAGGAATTCATTTCTAAGAATCTGTCTCTAAAACAATTTTTTAGGTAAAACTGACTTTTAGCGGCCACAACCTTTCATCCTCTATTTTTAAAAAATTGAACTATATTTTATTCGTAATATATAATTGTAAAGTAAAATATGAAATATATATATATGTACTTTTTTACATGAAGGTTTATAAAAAAAACTTACATTTTTATGTGCAATTTTGAGCTAAATTATAAACTATTAAATATTAATGCTCACATGTGGCAAAACTTAAAATAATTTGCCAATGCACTTTATTGTTCACAAGACTGATGTTAACGAATGAGTGGTCATAGACTGGTGACATTTTTGCTGAGAAGAATGTGCTATATATTTCGACAGAAATCCTGCACTTGTTGGCAGATTTGATGACAATGGCAAAACATGGTTAATAGAGAGATTGACGAGGCGTAAAACACCATAGGGGGATGAGAGAAGACCATTAGGTATTTAGTGGGATAGAGAGAGTCTCGGTCAAGAAAGTGTTTTTAACAGAAACTGAAGATAAATCAGCTGCCACTCTGGAACTGCTCATACAGCAACACATTTTATCTGGTACGCATATAATCACTGACAGCTGGCATGCATATAGCAATATAAGCATTCTAGATAATGGATATACCTTCACTCTGTCATCATCCACCAAGACAACCTTGTTGACCCAGACAACGAACTTATCCACACTAAGAATGTGGAAAATATGTGGATGAGAGCAAAGCGTAAATTTGGTACCAGCAGAGCTTTGTTTTCATCCTACCTGCAGGAATTTGCATTTAGGGCTATGCACGAAAATGCCACCGTTTTCCGGAATTTCATGTGCATAGCTCAAAACTACACATAAAAATGTAAGTTTTTTTTTTTTTTATTAACCTTCATGTAAAAAATACATTTATAGTTAGATATACTTTACAATTACATAGTACGAATAAAATATAGTTCAATTTTTTAAAAATAAAGGATGAAAGGTTGTGGCCGCTAAAAGTCAGTTTTACCATTTTTTAAATTAAAATATATATATATATATAACTTTTCTTAAAAGTTTTATGATAAGTTTTTAATTAAATAATTTTCAAAAAAAGAACTGAAGAATACATATGTGAGTTACAAAACAAAGTGATTTCAAAAGAACATTAGCAGTTATTTCAAGTGCTTAGAATCCCTGATGATAGACTGTGTCCTATACGCTAAGGAACTAAGAACTTTGAGAAGAAATCTTGACAAATTTAGACATGGTGAATTTCTAGAACTAACAATAGGTCTTAATGGAACATTGTCTTTATACAGGTGAGGAATCTTGCTGAAATACGAAGTTAATTTTTTTTTGTCTGAATCACTGAAATACCTTTGTCAGCAGGAAGAATGCCTATAGATATATCCTGTTAACTCTTCTGCTTCTTTTAGAGTCAAGTTTTGGGTCCAATGATATCCAATAATGGAACAGTAGATGGTGTAATGGCAAAATTCAAACCTTTTTCAAGAACTGATAATTCACAATCTGTAAGATGTTTAGAACTAAGATTTTTCACTGATGATGATGATAGACTAGTTGCATTATGACTTTTTACTTGCACATGTAGATGTACAAGCTTCTTCTTCTGAAGTTCTTTTATCCTTCCATGTAACTTACAACATGATCTGTTCACTGCTTGACAAATTCTTGAGAAATCTTCATCTGTAACTTTGTTTTGTAGGAATGATTCCACATTTCTAATAGAATGCAATGTTTGATACTTGGTAAACTGTTGAACCTTTATACTTTCTCTCAATAAGGCCTCATTTGCTCTCTGAATAATTTTCTCAGCTCTCTCGGAGGAAATAGGAGGTTTTAACTTCTGATTTACATAAGAAAGTTAAATGATTTTCTACTTTAGCCAGTTTTAGACATAATTTTTCTAAATTTCAACATAGCATTGGGTCCATACCAAATACTTCGTATTTGTCTGAAGGTTTGTAGTGATGGCATATTATAAAATGTGATATGTTGGATTATTTCCATCATTATGAGTGAGTGTTGAATGTATAGAAAAATTTAAACTTTTCAAATACAAACAATTTGTTAGTAATAACACACAAATAGACAAGTTAGTAATTACACAATGTTTCGAGTAGTATTATTCTCTACTCTTCTTCAGGTGTTGCTGGCCTATATGCACAGTGACAATATTCGCTTAAAAGTTGAACTCTTAACTTTAGATTCTTGAATATCGAATTTAAGGCAAACGCTCTACCAACTGAGCTATTCTGTCAAAGGCAACATATAGTAGAAATTTGATATATTAACTATATGAATATTATTACCAAAAATACTATATATTTTTTTTTAGCACTTTACTTTTTTTTATATATATAAATCATTGTAATATTCATTATTTGTGTTTATATATATATAACATTTTTAAAATTATTATAAGTAAAAAAAAAAAAATTAACAAAAATCATTAAGAAATAAAACTGGAAGTTAGATAGATAGTTTTTATTCACATTTCAAACAACTCTTATTACTACTCCATTATGTTAAGTTTTTGATAAAACAGGTTTTATTTTAAAAAATTATTTATTTTCATTTGCTTTTTCATTTTTCTAAACAATTGAAAGATAAATATAATTCTTGATTTATGATATCCTTTTTCAAATAAAGGAACGATTGCTTATGCTTTTGTTTAGATAGTCAATTTTACTTGCTTCCATACCCCCCCCCCCCTTTACCAACACTGAAACAATCCATGAAAACTGTGTTTGTATTTCAATCACCAACATATATAGATCTATTCATTTACTGAAAAAAATAATAAAATACATTGTAATATTATATATGTTGGTGGTAACGCAATCAAAAAGAGCTAGAAAAATGGGTTTTCAACACAAAAAGATTAGAAATCATTAGTTTAAATAATTGAGTCAAAGATTTAGATTACAGAAATTGCACAGAATTCAAAATATTTTAGATAGAACTGTAACATAAATGTCTTCCTATTTATAAATCTAATATATTTATTGTTTTTGTAAGAAGAAGAAAAGACTTGTCTCTGATAGTGATAAATTTGTGTTTTGTAATGCTACCAGACTGCTCATATTAAAATAAAAACTTAAAAGTTGTAATATTTGATAATGGTAAAATTAAACCATAGGATCAATCCATATGTTGACATTTATTTGATGAAAATTAACGTAGAATGTTTACTGTAAACTTAATAATAATAATACCCTATTATTGACCAGTGTTTGGATAGCTGTCAAAATTATCTGACAAAAATTTCCAGCATCATTAGAATAACAGATGGATATTCAGCTCTATTTAGAACCAGTAAAATATTATAAAAATTGAGATACAGATATCAATTTTGTAACTAAACCAGATAAGAGCACATATAACCCAGAAATCTTTGATTCACTGAGCGATTAAACTAATTTCATATTCACCAAATTAAGAGCAAAATTTATTCCAGTGTAAAAATAATAAAACTGATAGCTTAATTGAAATTATAACAATTGTAGGCTGAAATTGAAATTCAAATTGAGTGTTTACCTGAAGATTTGTGATGGTATATTACAGGGGTCGGCAACGTAGAGCACATGTGCCAAGTGTGGTACACATAACAATTATCAATGGCACTGATTAAATTTAAATAGTAAAAAAATCTTTTTTAATTACAGCGCACGTGTTTGCACCATCAACTACATTTTGCATACGCGACTCACATGTAAATGGAAATCATGATTCAGTTTAATTTAGTTATTTTGTACAGTTAATGTACATTTCGATCTTAGCTATTTTCAATAAAGATAAAAACTAAGTGAACTTATCTAGTATATATAGTAATTTAATTTAAAAACTAAGTGGGGTGGAAATTGTTTTTTTTCCCCAGGGAGGATTAATTTTGCTTGAATTTTTTTTTTTTTGACAGTCAATTGACCATTGATACTTTTTTACTCAACTATGTGTTTAGAATAAATTTATGTTCAGGCAGAATATTGTATCGATTAATTCATTTGAAAAACTTTTATTCGTAGTTATATAATAATACATTTTAAGTTTTGGTACATTTATTTAAAAAGTTTATATTTGGTGATAATCGGGTTAATGCGTGAATTAAGTCCGCAAATACATGAGACGATATCGTTCAGAATCTCAAAGAAGTTAAAAATCAATGTTTTTTTTTTTTTAATGTCTATTGTGTAATTAAAACAAATCTCTCATAAAGAAAAATTCCAAATATCCATAGTTTAAAAAAAAAAAAGAATATATGAAAAACTTCTAATTTCGATTTGATTTTTTATATCACAAAAATGAGTTTCTTGGAAACATTTTTGACGAATGCTTGTTTTATTTTGTTAGAGTTAATTAATCAGCTTTTTAAAATAAACAATGGAAAGTTAAAGGCGTTTTGCTTATTCTGAATTATATATGTTAATCGTAATTTTAGGAGATTTGAACAGACTTTCAAGCTTCCTTCTGCTATCCACTGTATCTCATACAATTGATGCACACAACCACACACATGTGAAAAAGATAAATGATCTCCAATATACATATTTTGTGCTGAACCAGCACTTTTATACATCAGCAATTTTGTAAACAATGCACATTTTTTTAATCACTAACGGGATGAATTTTCTTCATGCTAAAGCAAATTTTAAACATATCGTTTGAATGTAATATAATTTAACAAAACATATTTTTCCCATAAGGTCCTATGTATTTTAAAATATTAAATGACCAACCAATATAAGATCTGATTATAATGGGCTTTAAAAATATATAATTTTGAAGCCCATTATAACTAGACCAATTTTTATACTATATATAAAAGAATTGATAAAATTATGTCGGCACATGGAATAACATTGTAACATAGATTTGGCACGATAACCACTAAAAGGTTGCCAATCCCTGGTATATTAGATATGTTGGCCTATTTTCATCATCTATCATTAATTATTGAATGTATAAAAAAATGTAAACTTTATTTAAACTTTTCAAATACAACTTGTTAGCAATAACACGCAAATAAACAACACACAAGTTTGTGTGTTATTACTAACAAGTTTGTATTTGAAACGTTTAAATAAAGTTTAAAATTTTCTATACATTCAATATTTAATCATAGATGGTGAAAATAGTCCAATATATTGTCACATATAATTTAAATTGAGCCTGAAAAAATTAATTGTTGTTTGGAAAATATTTTTTTTATTTTTCTATCATTCAGCAATAATAAAAGATAATTGTTGAATACTAAATATGGATAAAATTATTATTTAATTTTTAAAAAAAAAGAGGATAGACTATAAAAATTAAGGTTTACGTGTAATTTAAATGCAATAAAAAAAAAAGTTAATATTAACAAAATGACAAAAAAAAAAAATTAAAAAATAAACTTTTTATATTACATAATGAATGTCATTATTATTTTTTCATTAGAAAATTAAATTGATGTTGTCAAGCGTTGGTGGCCGAGTGGTCAGCACAGTTGCTTTATAAGCAGTTGTCCCGGGTTCGCTTCCCAGCCGATGCTTTGACACATGGGGAAAAAAAAAAAATTGATGTTATAATTTAATTATATTATTCGTAACATAATTAAACAGTAATTTTTAAAGGAAACGATGAAGAAAAAAATCTGATAAGTACCGACATTGTTTCTCTTTTAATTTTTCTGGTATAGAAATAAGTCTGAATTGCGATTATTTTATAAAATCAGACTTTTATATACATTCAAATTCATTTTAGCAAATAAGCAATTTGTCACCTGACGCTTTACTTCTAGTCTAAATCATCCACTCTGTCACTTCATAATTGTAATTAGCAATCATTGATAAACAATTTGCAAAGCAACTGAAAAAGACAATAAAGTTTTTAAAAAATAATAAAAAGATTGGAATTTGAATTGTTTGCGCAACGTATCAAGATCAATTTCCCTTATCTTCGTCTTTTGTGGCTCCATGATATTGTTTTGAAACCATTTACTTGCTATTATGCATTTTTCAATAAAGGATGAACAGGATTTATTGCAGTTAATAATTTGTGAGACCCCCGATATATAAAGATGGCGGAAGCAAGATGCATAATGGAATGAGATCAGTAGAAAACTATTATCACACAATGTGATTTTTTTTTTTACAATCTAAACAATAATATATAGGGTATATGAGCACAGACTTTCACATGATCCACCACTCTCCACTCTATCTAATAACACTGATAAACTTAAACATATATATATGTTGAAAAGATAAATAATAACCAATATATGTATTTCATGCTAAACCAGCAATCATCAGTTGGTCCAGATTATCATCTCTACACATATATACTATAAGTGCTCAGATATTAGCAATCAGGTATATATATATATATGTATTATATTATTAAATATATGTATTGTGATATATCAATACTGATGTGATTGTTTTGTTTTGTTTCAGGATGAATTAATTACAGAAATATGTACAACTATTACAGTCATCAGATACTTCTTGACACAACACATGTGGATTCTATGTTTCCTTAGTCACAAATTAGATGGCCATAACTCAGTTCACACCTGTACCCACAATGAAAAACTGATTTGGATATCCACTAATCACAGAATAATATATTAACATTTATTATGTAGGTATACCAGAACAAAATAAGATAGCATATATAATTTAAGCAAACACAAACTGTTTATAGTATTTTTAGTAATACTTTGGTATATACTATATTTTGTTCTAAGCCCTTCTCATGTAGATCATACATAGCCTAAAATAAAATACATTATTTATTGAATTATAAGTGTAACATATTTTTCAGCATGCACTTATGTAACACAGATGCTTTTAATAAGAATAGTACGTATATATAAATTGTAATAATACTATAAACTAGATTTTTTTTAAATAATATAATTATGTATAATAATCAATCTAAATAAGATTAAACAAACAACTAATTTATTTGTAATTATTTAATTATCAATTTGGCTTTCATCTCCTATTGAGACTTTTTCAAGATATAATGTTTTATACATCACATGACAAGTTAATTACATTTACTCCACCTATTGGACATTATTCATCTTCAACAACATAATTAACATTGTACATATAAATCTATAAATAAATAAAATAAATATATATTTAAAAAATTTATAAATACATATTCATATATTTTTATGTACATATGTAAACAAATAAATATTCTTTCCCGTCTTCCTTTTTATATAGATTTTCATTCACAATTCTACCATAGTTTTTAAATCTTCCAATTATTTAATAATGCCCATTTTCCACCTAATTTTTGCTGGACCTTTAATTACATTTACACATCTTTCCAAATTTTTCAGAATATATAAAATTAATACATCAACTTTTGTAAATTTTTTAATTTAATACATATTTTTTGTTTGCATTTATATAAATATATTAGCATCACATGATCACATTTCCTATACTCGCACAGGTGGCAATACTGTATGGAGAGTTTTGCTCTGTTTATAAATATATTAACATATAATAATTGTCTTCATTATGGTTATATGTAATAAACAATATTCAGATAATATTGTGTATTAGTAAGTAAATAATTAAAAATAGTAAGAAAATGTAGCTAGGTATATTTTTGATCTACTGCCTGAATGTTCTAGCTCTTCACTGACGTGAGCCATAAACTTGAGACCGATCGGTCTGAGAATGGGAATAATTCTAGATAGAGATTTTATAGGATTTTTCTTTAGTAGTTATCAATAAAAGCTTGTTAGAGCTATTGGTACACTCCCTATTTTACATTAGGTGTATATAACTCTATAATTGTACTTCACGCACATGTAATGAAGCTATATAATTAATAATCCTAAATTATCAGTCTGCGCGCTCTCTGGAAATCTAAGTTCCCATAATCATAGCTCGTTACTGAGAGATATTTGTGATAAAGCCTTATGTAAATTTATGCAAATTGCTTATAGCATCCATTTTTTGGAAATTCAAAGCAAGCTTCTCTTCTGTTTATAACTGTGGGGTCGCTTGCTATATATGAAGCTCTTTGACCTTGTGTTTAGCGTCGTTTCTTTCTGTGCATATTATCTTGGCAGTTGTTGATAGGAAGGTGTGGCCTGTAGTTTTTTCATTTATCTCTTCTTTTAATTGATAATTCTTATTAAAGTCTTTTCTGGTTCTAATGAGCAAAATAAAAAATAGTTATATATACTATTGTCAAATGGTGAATTTGACTGCTTGGCATTTAGTTTCTGCAGTATATTTTTACAGAGAAAAGGTTAAGAAAAAGCAGTATTCACCAAACAATCAAATTTCATGTCATGAGAATTTACAATTTTCCTTTTTTATTTTAATCTCTTTTGTTGATCAATACTGAGATAGCTATTTAGAAAAAAGAGCATAATCTTAATTGGAAAATTTTTAAACTTTTGGCAGACTTGAAGCCTAGATCTTGAGTATAATAGGTGAATGCACTTATACTAGATTCCTAAAATCTTTAATGCATATATGTAAGAGAACTATGGTTTTTTTTACAGTTTATCTATTTTCATATATATATATATATATTGATTAGGAATTGTCTCTGCAAAATATTGATTGCTAAATGTGAACTCTGATATTAAAGGTTCATCAAGATTACTTTGATGCTTTATTTTTCAGATTTAAAAACAATTTGGTTAATTATTTTTGACAAGATATGCTTTAATAATTATAATCAATTATAATTAACAGATTAAATCATGTGACTGCATCTATTATTCCAAAATGAAAATCCAATAAAACAAATAACGTATATAAATTGCTAATAAGAAGGAGGAGGATGATGATGATTATTATTGACAATGCTATTTTGAATAGTAATAAAAAGCAGAGAAATCTTGCACATCTTGATAGTATTAATGATTAAATCTGTATTCTTTATATTGATTAGCTTTCACTATTATTTAAAATATGGACTGTAAAAGAATACTAGGATTCACTTTGATAATTTGTTAATTACTTATATGTGTGAATTTTGTGTTTATTATTTTTTTCCTCTTGGTTAAGTCCTTGATTCAAACTAAGGAAACGTCATTAATAGTACCATATTTCCTGATCAATTATCAAATTCAAAAATATTAGCTTAATCTAATATCTATTGAAGAAGATTGATCAATACAATTGTTGCCTCTTGTAAATAGTCACTCAAAACATTTCTCTTATATTTATAAATGTAAATTTAAATATTTATAAAGTGCACATATTGGTTTGTTTTTTTTTCTATTATTCTATTTGTTTAATAAATATCAATTTAGATATTGATGATAATAAAAAAATCTAATATATTACAATTAATAAATATTAAATAATAAAAACTGCACTATAGCTATGATTTCTGTAGTGCCCAGATGTTTTAAGTAATGTTTTATTTTTTTAACCTGGGTTCAAATTCAGGCTGCATAAACTTGAAGATTTTTACCAACAGCATGGGATTTTCTAGATAATTGGCCTGTAGACAATCAGCTTTTTAAACAATACTGGTTGGTAAAATAGTATCTAATTATTCTTAGATAGATAGTAAAATAAGAATAGAAATTCACTCGAATCCTCATTTCATTGTCCCGCACTTGGAAAGTCTTTTTTATTATTATTCCTCTGTGAGAGGTTATTTGAGATATCTGTGACTTACAAGCAGTTATTTAAAGGCTGTTTTGCACTTTTAATGTTTTAGAAATTATTATTATTATAAGCTACATGAATCTAATACGCATTAAATCTTGCTTATATTAGACATATTTTATTTTAATGAATTGGTAGTATATTAAAATCTTTCTGATGGTCAGACTTCTTGTATAAGTTTGAGAAATAAGTGAATAACTAGTTACAACAAAACATTGGCAATCAGATACAATACGTAATAGTTTTCACACTTGTAGCTTTTTTTTAACTGAACATATTTTGCACTAATAGCAGAGTGACTGATGTACATGGGACTTGTTTTGAAGTCAACTATCCTTTTTTTAAAGTTCTATATGAAAACCTGCTTGATTTTTAGATAATTAATGTTGTTTCTTAAATTACAGCAACACTTCCCAATATCCAGAGTTTGTTACGCATTTAAATCTAGATGATAAATTAATATGAAAATATTTTTCCATCTCTGCTTTTCAATTGATTACTGAACAAAGTAAAAAAATAATATGCAAAAAAAATTTTTAAAAAACAATGCACTAAAAAGTAGAAAAATAAAGTAATCTGCTTGTCGGTTAATTTGCCATTTTTAGAAAATATCAGTGATCGTAAAAATCTAGACTTATTATAAAACAATTGGAAATTGCAGGAATATTGTCATTTGATTTTTATGATTTATTTGAGCCTCAGATGCTGACAATATTTTTGTAATTTTCAAGTGTTTTATAACATGGCAGATTCTTAAGATCTCATATTTTTCAAGAATGGCAAATTAACCGAGAACTTAATTATTTTATTTTTCTACTTTTTAGCCAGTTATTTTCGTAAAAGCATTATTTAAAAAACAATTTTTTTACATATTTTTTACTTTTTAGTTATATTTATTATATTATTTTTAAAAATTCTTAAAACTATAAAAAAAAATCAAACAAAAATTACAATTTAATAATAAGTTGTGAAAGTAAAAAATACACCTACTAACAAACAAATTCTAAATTTAAATATCATGTGATCATCTATTATATAAAAATATTTATGTATTGGCTTATAAATTAATTTAATTAATTAGGTATGAGTTAAATCAACATTAATAAAATTTTATTCTATAAATGTGATATTTCTATTGTCTCGGTTGTTAAGGAGTTCTTGGGAAGCATAAGGATGTGAGTTTGAGTTTTTGACTGTTAAAAAATTCAAAAATGTGGTCATACTGACAGGAACATACACAGACAGGGCAAGTTAATAAAAACGCATTTAATATTAAAATTGATTGTTCTGAATAGTAAGTAAATATTTTATATTAGTTTGTTTAATCAATGGCTGAACCATGTTATATAAGCAATATATAAATAATTGAATATGCCAAGAATATGAAATATGAATCAGTATGACTTAAGAATATTTTATATAATATACTATTTCACACAAACTTGTAATTGTTGTATCTTATAAAAATCAATAACTTTTTTAATATATAAATTAGGGGGGGGGGGGAATTATTATTAATCAGCTAATTGACAATATTAATAATTAGTAATGAATATGATGGAATGTTATAAAATAGCATTTCAAAACCTTTTATTAGTATTTATTCTTATACTTTATAATGAATGCATTGGGAAAATATTTTTTATAGATTAAAAACAATAACATTACCATTCTTTTTCATTTGCCTTGGATAGTGCAATCTTGAATAAAATTGCCTATTGTTCTCACATATTTGTTTCTCCAGACCCCCAGTGATGGAATTGTTGATGTAATAATTGAATGGGATTATTGGTAATAAACATTAACTTTTAATATCTGACTTTGTTTTTTTTTTAAACAATATTTTTTATCCTTCTTGTTTCCTTGTTGATCAAAATATTCTAAATTATGATATATTATTTAATTTGAAGTGAGAAATTTATATTACACAATACTGAATCCATGTTAGATTTTTAATTTTGAAGAGAGAGTTGTGTTGTATAATTCCTATTTCTAAACATCACATGATCACCATTTCTTATCCTTGCTCAAAGCTCCATACAGTAGTGCCACTCAGTGCAAGCCAGAGTAATCAATGGATGTCAGAAGGCTTGTGCATAAAATCCCTATCTAGTACTTACTCATCCAATATCCCCAGACTAGTTTCTAGCATGTGGTTTTCATCAGTGAGTTTGTAGTTAAGTAGAGATAAAAGGTGGCTGCTGGAAAGTTGCATTAGATTCTAAGATCTAGGTGCAGTGTTCTCAGATCCAAAATTCCTCACTGATGAAAGCCATAAGCTAGAAACTAGTCTGGGGATATTGGATGAGTAGGTACTAGATAAGGATTTTATGTATAAGACTTCTGGCATCCATTGATTACTCTGGCTTGCACTGAGTGGCGCTACTGTATGGAGAGTTTTGCCTGTTTTAATTCCTATTTCTCTAAGCTGTTCCATTAATTTTGAAGAGAGATGTTTGTTGTATAATTTAATTATTTCAAGATAATTTCTTCATCTTCTGAATGTTACAGAAAATGAAGTGACAAATCCCTTTCTCTGACTTACTCTTTTAGCAATCTGTTTTTTTTCATTCTAATCACTAAAACTTGTGATTATAATACAGTTCATTTTAAAAAATAGGAGATTTTAAATACTTGTTATGCAATTCAATGTATTCTTCTTACTCTCCTTTTATCCAAAACTGCACTCTTTTACCAAGTAAGCAATAATTTCAATAAATTTTATTAGTTTTCCCATCTTATGTCTAGCATTTTTACAAATCAACTAATTTACATAAATAAAAATAATAAAATATTTTTTATAAATTGGAATAATAAGTAAATTATATAGAATAACAAAAATATTTTTATTATTATTTATTCTAGATACTAACAAAAATATTAACTTTATATGCAATATTTTAATATTGATTTGTATACTTCTTAATACATAATTATTTATGTGCCGGTCAAAACATGTTTATACATTTAACATGAGCTGGAACTAACAAAGTGTACTTCAAACCCAGTCAAGCCCAAGATTTAGGTCAGGGACCAGCCTGAATTCGAACCCACTCTCTAAGCCCCAGATCAAACACCTAATGAATAACATAATAGTGATGGCACATGAGAATTAATTTTAATCCGGCCGACTAGCAAAGCTGAGCAAAACAATGAGACATCTATTAACTATGACTATATTAAAATATATATAAGTATGGCTTTATGTGTGGAAATGGAGGAAAAGGAGTTCGAACTACTCAAATAAGTTAGACAATAAAATATAGCTTAATATACTGACAAATTATTATATACATTTATAAATTAAGTACATTAGTATGTGCGTGAATGAGCAAGCGTAGATAATTACATAGTGTCATTCACGCTATTATTTCTCATATGCTCTTTATTAGCTAAATAATATATTACAAATAAACACACATCTTTGGTGGGTCCAATATTAAAATTCCAATCTATTATTAGAAAAAAAGAATTCACATAAAATTGCTATTAACGCTTTGGATTACGGTTCTGAAACATGGTGACTAGCATGAGCGTTCTGAGATTCATTATACATATGATATAAACTATTTTTACACCATTGAGGTTGTGAAAATAAACAAAATACATTTTAAAAACATATTTGAAAATGACATTTGATTAGATGACAAAATATTTAATGAAAAATTATTTTAATGATAGTAAGACGAGTGCTTTATTTTCCCCAAGGCATATAGATATATAAATTATGACGGTGGGAGTGTATATGATTGAAATAAACTTAATTAATAAAATAGAAGTAATTGGCATTTATATATATATTTTAAGCAAAGCGTAATTTTAATATTAGAGCATTAAAACAGGGTCATGAAGCAAAAGAAATAATAATATGAAGAAATTTGCGGTGCTGACATAATAGCCTAAAAATAATAGGAAAAGTCATGCTTCTGGACGAAAACAAAGTGGATGGGCATAGCGTGTGCTAAACTTAGGGATCACCGCCAGAGGCCTTTTTATACAAAGAAATGGATGGGCATAGCGTGTGCCAGACTTAGGGGTCACCGCCAGGGGCCTTTTTATACGAAGAAGTGATATGCATAGCTTGTGCCAAACTTACGGGATCACCACCAGAGGCATTTTATAGAGAATAAATGTGGTTCCAGATAGCTCAACTATCTATGGAACGAGATACGAAAAGAAATCTATGGGTTCAAACTTGTCGCAACCCCCAGATTAGAAGACTAGAAGCACGTAATATATATATACGAAGATAGGCTAAATGTTGGCAACGCAGTAATGATAAATGTCACTAACGGCATGAAATATAATTGACTGCTTTAAAATAGATGACCCTTATTTGAATGCTATAATTTATATAAATAATATCACTATGCAGTTATAAATATAGAGAGAGATATTTAGATTAATAAAATATACATGAAGATTTTATTTAGTAAAAAAAAAAAAAACATTAAGAATTACCCCCATCCCTTTTCTGATATTTAAAATAATTCAATCCCACCTTCATGATTTTTATAATAACTGAAATATTTAAATACTGTATTTGATATTTTAAGAGTATGAAAAATGAAGTAAGATTAGCAGTTATATAGAAAACAAATTATAAGTCACCCTTTCAGAATTTAATAAATAATTATAAAATAAATGTTTCAGAGCATTAATTAGCTTGAGTTCTGGATTTTCCCTGGGTAGAAAATCCAGAGTTAAACAAATATATATTTTATATTAAAAACGAGCCTAAAATGTTGATTCGTAAAAACAATCTGGCGAACGTATTAATTTATAATGCAGTATATATGTATATTTAAAGGGGACATTAATAACCTTTTCATGAAGGTTTAGTTAAAAATGACAGAAAAGATTTTTATAAATTAAGCTCGTCAGATTGTTTGAAATTGGCATATCAATAACAGATATATAAATCAAATAATAAATACATATAAATAAATGACCGCACCAAAGTTAAAGAAAGTTAAGAGCATATGAGAGAGAATTAAATTTATATAAATTATTTAAGAGCAAATTACATGTTATTTATATAAAACAAAACATTAATTTAAAAGATAGAAAATTGAACAATACATTAGAATCTTGATAGCAGGATTTGAGATTAGTGAGGCTAGATTCATTTTCAAATAGTAGCATAAAAGTTACCTTGCGCAAATTTAATAGGTCTATTTTCAAAGTATGGCTCATGCATGGCAAATTGAGGATCCAAAATGAATTCTTCTTGGTGACAGCAAGCTTCTCTATTAGCATTTTTAAAGTTCTCCATTGGGCCTTTACTTCACTTTAGGGTAGCAGAATATTATGGCCGCGGAAGATGACGGGTCAGGAAAAGCTTTTACTAGATCATCTTGAGATTTCAAAACAGCATAGTGTCTAGTAGCAACCACTTCTTTCAATAGTAGCTCAATCTAATCTGTGATTCAAAATTCAGTCATTTTATACTTTTTCTTTTATCAGTTGTTTTGAAGACGCAACAGTAAGATAACGTCCAAAAATAAATTCAAATCTATTTCCAGATTAGAAATAGATTTGACAACATGTTTTTAACAAAAGTATCTCTAATCTTAATCCCCTTTTAAGTAAAACTTTAATTAAAAATACCTACCCCAGATTAAAACAATAGTGCTTCCAACCCTTAATTATTTTTAGACAATTACTGCAGCATCTTCCATATTGGACTCTATAAAAATATACAGTTTAATAGAAAAAGTACTTTAAAAAGAAAAAGTTTAAAAAATGACGTATAATAAAATATTTACAAAAAAAATCAATCTTTTGTTAGTAATTTTGCTCCTATATATATATTTGAATCGCACCTATAATACTTTAATAAAAAAAAAAAAAAAGAACTAATAATTAATAATAGAATTAATAATCATAAATATTGAAAGTTAAACTATAAATTTAGGCACGCATTCCAAATATATACATAAAAAATATATATACGACAAAAGGAGCGGGATGGGATATAGGGGTTTAAACATAGGTTAGTAGATGGAAACATGAAGCACAATCTTAAGCTAAGATTGACTGCTTCATTTATTTACTATATAATATGCACACTCGTTGCATATTGTCTAAATTATTTATCTATAGCCAATATGAATTATCATTCTCTATTCAATATACTTTAAATGGATTTTTTTAAAGAATAACAATAATAATAATATATCTTTTGTTTTTATTTTCAGCACTTTCCTGCTTTCATATAAATTTTATAGTTTCAATATATATAAGGGATCAAGATTAATTACAAGAGTTCTCGTCTTAATGTTTTGTTTTTTTTTGTCAGTCATTGAATGGTTGTTTTTAATTAAATTCTTATACAGTACTGCTTATGAATTTTACATTCACTTAAGTATTAAAAAAAAAACCCAGAACAACACATTTTCTTTTAATCAAATTATTGTCAGAGAAAAAGAAAAATGAAGAAAAAGTGGAGGTAGTGTAAAAGTTTTAAGATCTGAACAAGACTTCTAGGACAGTTGAAACTGTTATAAATAAAAAATATTTGCTTAAAGTGTTAAGTAATGTTTACTAAGGCTGTAACCTCAAGAATGTGCGCATAAAAATGCGATAGTAGAGACCTCTACAGGTCTTAACCACAAGCTTACGTTTGAAGTTTATACTGAAATATGAAAAAAAAGCAAAATATTGAGGGAGGAAGAAAAAGTAAATAAGAGCTATATAAGAAATAATAAGAACTTTTTAATGCAGGACTTTCTTATATTCAAAACATTCTTTAAAAGAATATCAGGTCTCAATAACATGATTAGCTTAATTTAAACATCCTAATTTCACAATTTCGATGTTTAATAGTTGTTTAAACACGGAAGAGTAGCAACTGCTGTTAAAGAATGAACGTCAATTTTTTTGACAATATGTTTAGAATAGAACCTATGTTTAATACAATTAAAATTTCATATAGTGATGCTTAGTTAGTCATGACCCTGAAATTATTCCGCCGATATATGTAACAATATTTATGCACAGCTAGTCATGATCTTGAAATTATTCCCCCAATATATGTAACAATATGTAAAAAGTTTCTATCTCTCAGTTAAGCTGCAACTTCCACCGATTAAAAAGACTGATTGCAGATAGTTTATAAATTTTTAGTCTGGCCATGAATTAGATATATGAGACAAATTTTTAAAAACTTACTGATAAAAAATAAGTTTTAAATACGTATATTTTATGTTAGCATATATTGTAGTAATTAGCTCTCACTGTGACTTCAAAAAATAGGAATTTTAAAAAAAAGAAATAGATACACGTAATCTTGAAACGAATAATTATTTTCATTTTAATCATATATAGTTGCAGGCAAAAATCTGATTCTATAAATAGAGATCTGTTGTGTCTATTTGTTTCACACGTAAAGTTGTTTTCATTTTAAACTGTCTTGTTTTTTTTTGTTTTAAGTTGCTGAAATAAAATCTTTATTCACGTTTAAGTGAAAAGTTTTTTTTTTAAAAAAAAAGAGGTTGGTTGAAATAATATAGACAATTATTTTATTTTATATTTGTTTAAAAAATATTTGTGTGCTAATATTGTTACAAGAACAAGGAAGATATAAGATTTAAATTTAATAAAGTTATATAAAAATTAATTATTTAAGTCATATTTTTATTATTTTTTGTTAATATTAAAGTTAATTTTATAAATAGTTGAATGCAAGGCATATAAAAACAAATGTTCAAGGTGTGAGTGTGGGCATGCAAAACGAACAATGGAAAATGTTAGCTTCACATGGTTTCTAGGAAATAACCAAAGTAATTTCAGATGTCATTAATTTTGCAGTGGGGGTGTTTATCTTTTAAAAAAGAAAACTAGGTACTTGATAAGAAACTTTTGATCCAACTAGATTGTCTTCTTTTAATATAGTTTTAAAAAATGACATTAATACTAAAGTTCATCATCATTATCAATCCACTGCAGGATGAAGGTCTCTCCAAGTTTAATCCATCTTCTCCGATCTTTAGCTTCTCTTCTCCACATCACCCCTGCACACTTTCTTATTTCATCCCTCCATTTCACATGTGGTTTCTTTCTGGGTCTTTTACAATCTCTTGGAATCCAGTTTAAAATTTCAATTGTCAATCTATTATCATCTCTTCTAGCAATATGTCCAGCCCAACTCCACTTCAATATTTTAATTTTTTCAGTGAGGTCAGTAACACCTGTTTGTTCTCTTACCCATACATTGTGTTTTCGATCTCTTCTTGTTACTCCCAACATACATCTCTCCATACTTCTTTGAGTGATCTGAAGTCTCTGTATTGCTCTTCTATTAAGTGTCCAAGTCTCAGATCCATAAGTAAGAACTAGTAAAACACATTTGTTAAAAGCCTTCCTTTTCAAACACATAGGCATATTTCCTTTTAGTATCAAGTTATTTCTACCAAAAGCACTCCGACCAAGTTTAATTCTATGATTAATTTCTTCCATTATGTTTCCATCTGTATTAATAGTCTGACCAAGGTATTTGTAACTGTTAACTTCTTCTAATTCATCATAATCAATCTTTATTTTCATATTTTGAGCAAATCGATTAAACATTACTTTAGTCTTTTTAACATTTATCTTTAGTCCTACTTTCATCTGATAATCCCTGCAACATATCCTGCAGCACAAGCATTATTTGCAAAAACAACTACATCATCTGCGAAATCTAAATGACTTAAATAATCTCCATTTACTTTCACTCCTTTAGTTTTCCATTTTAATCCACAAAATACTTATTGCAACACTGCTGTAAAAAGTTTTGGAGATATGGAGTCATTTTGTCTTACACCTTTCTCAATGTTGACTTTCCCAGTATCATTATGTAATCTAATTGTTGCTATTGCATTTTTATAAATATTCTTTAAAATATGACAATATCCTGGATCTATACCTTGATGATCCAATGCTTTAATCACTGAAGAAATGTTTATAGAATCAAATGCCTTTTCATAATCTACAAATCCAAAACATAATGTCAACTCCTATTCATTTGTCCTTTCTATAACTTCTCTCAACACCTGGATATGATCTACTGTACTAAAACCACTTTTAAATCCAGCTTGTTCTCTTGGTTGGTGGAAATCCAATGTTCTCTGTAGATGAGTTGTAATTATCTTGGTAAAAATTTTATATAAAACTGATAAAAGGCTGATAGGTCTGTAATTTCTAATATCTTCTTTATCACCTTTTTTAAATATTAATATTATTACTGCATTCTTCCAATCATCTGGTACATCTTTATCATTTAGACATTTGGTATATAACTTTGCTAAAAAAAATTCTATTTCTTCACCTGCTTCTTTTAATATATCAATTATAAGTCCATCATTACCTGGAGCCTTTCCTTTCTTCATACATTTATTTACGTGTCTCACTTCTTCATTTAAATTTCTGGGCAATTCGGAAGATGTAATAGAAATAGGAGGTACTTGTTCTTTATTACTATATAATTCTTGATAAAAATCTTCTACCAATTTCATGATGTCATCTCTCTTTTTAGTAACAATTCCATTTTTTTTTCTTATTGCAGATTTTCTTCTACAACTTTCCTTGCTAGTTCACAGTTATACTTTCTTATATCATTTTCAACTCTTTTCCGCACCATTTTACAAAATTCGAGATATTCAATTCTTTTCCATGCATCATTTTTGTATATCTTCATATTCCTTCTTTTCTTCATAAATTCTCTAGTTTCAGTAGAAATTTTATTGGTCAATTGCTGCTTTTTTCTACCAGCTATCTTTGTTGCAGTTTTTAAAAGTGTATCAGTTATTTTCATATTAATTTCATTCAAATCTGAATCGTGTTCAAAATCTACTAATACTTGAAGCCGATTTGTAAGTTCTAATTTAAATTCATTAGAATGTTTCTGAAGATTAGGAATATCAACTGTAAATATTGTTTTTCTTAATAATTTTTGTCTCTCTAGTTTCACATTAACACGTATCTTACACCTTACTAATCGATGATCACTTCCTGTGTTAAATTTATTAAGAACATTACAATCTTGAAATACGTATTTCCTATTAGTCAAAATATAATCCAATTCTGCTGTACCTTCATTTGGATGCTTCCATGTCTATTTCATTTTAACATTTTTCTCAAAAAAAGAATTCATAATATAAAGTTTTTTTTCTGCAAACTCCACAAGTCTATGTCCTCTCTCATTTCTATTACCATAACCAAAATTACCTACAGCACTTTCATCTTTCATTTGTTTACCAATTTTAGTATTAAAGTCCCCATAACAATTTTAAAATGTTGTTTACTCTGATCAAAAGCCTTTTGTACATCCATATAAAAGTCTTCTGCTACTTCATCACTATGAGAACTTGTTGGGGCATAAACCTGAATTATCTGCATTTGGTATCTGCTATTAAGTTGTATAACTAATCTTGCCACTCTCTCCGATACACCATCAAACTCCACAATATTGTTCTTCCACTTTTTATTTATAATGAATCCTACTCCACTTGTATTTCCAACATTTGTGCCTTTATAATAGAGTATATGTCCACTTTTTAAATCAATTGTCTCTTCACCTTTTCTTCTAACTTCACAAAGTCCAGTAAGGTCTCATTTAATATGAGAGTTCTTCTTCTAATTCTTGCAATCTTCTTCACTTGAAAGTGATCTGCAGTTGTAAGTACCTAAATAAAAAGTCGTCATCAAATGGCAGCCTGAGTCCACAATCAGGGGATTCTTAGCACCCACTGCCTTTGGCCATCAACTGCTGCCTTGGTTGGTGACTTTACAGCCTCCTGGGAATAAAGGCCATGCTTTATTTTTGTCTGTCATAGTTGTATATATGTATTGGAAAAATATTTATCATTTACACAAACATTCATTCTGCCTTATCAGGCACTGAGAAGAAAGACCATGGTGTTTCTTGATCTTAAGCTCAGAGGTAAAAAGCCAATAAACTCACCATGCTGGCTAATGCATGTTGGTGAGCAGCCCATCCATGTTCGTATACTATATGAATAATCACATAGTAATAACAGCTGCAATGACAAGAACGTATGGAGTGGACATTAAGAATTTGCCCTGCTCGGTTCCTTTAAGGCCTCCAAGAGGAATCAAAGGGTCTCCTTTCAGTTAATAGAAAACTCCTTTCTGCAGCCATACTAAAGTTACTAACCATGATAGTCAACTAGATAAAAATAGTCTGGCAGGACTTGTGAAGCCTCCATGGTATTATGGTGAAATAAAACAAATGCCTAAAATAAAATAAAAGCCTATCTAAACTTCAGATTTAAAGAAGTTACATTTTAAAGATATTTGGAAGGATTATTGCATGGACCAATTAATAATTTATTATTTCCAAAAATTCTTAATTTTTTACATCTGATCATCTTCTAAACAAGTTTCGGGAACAATAGACTTTCATTTAGAACTTTAAAAAAATGTAACCAAAATAAACTTTCTTTAGTAATCATTGCTTCTTATTTTGTCAACAAGTATCACCCAGGAAAACCCCTGAAAATAAGATTCAAAATGAACTTGGAATTTAAATAATAAAAAGAAAGAAAGTCATTGTTTTCATTAATAATAATTTTGTTATGAATTGTTGCTATGCATTTTTTACTCTTAGATCTTTCAAAGAAGTGTTCTTTTTTTTTTTTTTTTTTAGTCTTGCGTTGTTAGCCGAGAGGTATCGCAACCGCCATGCAAGCAAGTAGTTGGTTGCAGACGGGTGTGGGTTCGCGTCCCGGCAGATGCTATGACATATGAAAAAAAAAAAGAAGTGTTCTTTTAAAATAGCAAATAATAAATTTTTTTTTGTGTACATGTTTTCAAACATCCCAGATTATATTTATGGTATGAATGGATTATACATATTAAAGGTTATATAATGATTATTAAAATTTATTATTATTATAAATTTTTAAATCTTATAAATACATCATTCCAGGTTAAAAAGAATCATGTTTATATGTAGTGAGTCATTAGGGATACAAGTAAGGCAATGGTAAATTTAATTTGTTATGCAAATCATTTAAATAGTGGTCTTCATATACTTGGTGTTGTCATGTGCAGTAATATATATATATAGATAACTTTTATTTGTATAAGATGTAAATTCCTCTTATTACAAACTTATTTTATCTGAGATATGCGAATTCCTTTTATGTAGCTATTTCATTTTTTATGTAAGAGATGATAAAATTCTTCTTATTTTATGTTACATGAGAATATACATGAATACATGCAGCAATATGTTTATTTTGCTTTTAATCACTTTATTAAGTACGTCATTACTTGTGATTCTAAGTTAGCTTGTTCAGAAGTTCCCTATATATTATTTTGTGTGTAGTAGTTTATGTATAAAACAATATTCCAAATTAGTTATTTTATTAGTAAATAATTATAATACTCTTTTATATATAAGGGATTCGAACTTGGACTTTTATATGACCCTCAACTCTCCAAGCCTTCTCATATTGCTGACCCACCTGATCACACACATGTTGAAAAGATAAATAATCGCCAATATTCGTATTTCATGCTAAACCAGCAATCATCAATTGGTCCAGATTACTATCTCCACACATATATATAATCAGTGTTCAGCTTTATATTAAGAGAACCAATCTTCATACTTTAATGGACAGGTTTCAAACTACTCCAACCCACAACTCTTCAGTCACCCATTTCATTGAAAATCTGATGATGGAACGTTCAACCCTAGTTAACTTTTTTTTTCAGCTTATAAAAAAAAAAACACACTGAATAACACTTTGGATTTTTTTATATTTCGAAAGGCTGTAATAATTTCATAAATATGTTTGTTATTAATGACAATATAAAATCACTTAAATGTCAGTAAAATGTATATAATTTTTATTAAATCTGGTTTTCATGTATTTTCTTTATAACGTCATTGATTTATGGTCATGTGTCTTAGATTCACTATGGCACTTTGATATTAAATATGTATACACCAATATTTTCTTTTGCTTAGCTATGTTAAATTACTATTATATGTTATAACATTGTAATATAAAAGGAAAAGGATGATGTTTATATTAAAAGAAACTTTAAGATTATTTGTTTACTTACTCTAAATATATTTTGGAATCAATAAAATGTTCCTTCGATGTATCATATATGTGATAGAAGAGTCTTAGATATAAAATATGTTTTATCTTTTATAAGTTTAGCTACTTCAATATTATTTGTAACCATAACGAGAATAATAGTAATAATTAATAATATTTGTTTTAAATCTAGATCCTAAGATTTAGATGCAGTGCTCTCAGATCCAAGACTCCTCACTGACAAAGGCCACAAGCCAGAAACTCGTCTGGGGATGTTGGATGAGTAGGCACTAGATGGGGATTTTAAGCACAAGCCTTCTGGCATCCATTGATTACTCTGACGTTCACTGAGTGGCAATACATATAGAGAGTTTTGCCATTTTTAATATTTGTTTTATTGATAATTTTTTTTTAGAAGTTTTGTTTAAAATCATCAATTTGGATATATTAAATATTATTACAATATATTTTTATAAAAAGAAATTATTTCACACTCAGCTGCCTACTATATATATATATAATTTTAATGCACCAATCAGCGCATAACACTTCAAATTAAATCACAATTTATTATAAACTTAATATAAATTATAATACATAATAATTAGTGCCTGAGCGCTTTCAAGAGAACTTAGCTCTCATAATATTGAACACCCTATCTATTAATGGCAAAAGAGTTTATTTTTGTTTTAATCCTTGCAAAAATTTGCAGTTATTTCAATTATTTGATTGAATGTATAATATTAATAACTGCACTGAGAATATGTCAAAAGTGGGAAAACTGCAGTTTGCAAGCCATATGTGGATCCAAAAGCTATTCTGTGTGACTTTCAAAACATTTAAGAATGTTGGTTTTCATTAGTATTTTCAATAAATCATATATTAATAATCTAATATAGTATGTATTTATATTAGAATACTTTATTTCAAAAATGCTTTAATAGATAAATTTAAAAATCAAGAGATATTTTGAAACTTTAAATTTTTAGTTTAAATCAGGGGAAGGCAAATAGCAGCCTGAGAGCCACATGCGGCCCGCCAAGACAATTAGAAAAATCTGCCTTGAACTGAGATTTTCTTCCTGTGCACAACCCAAGATTCATCTTGTATTTTCCACTAGGATATCCATGTCAATACACATGTGCAGTGTAGATACAAAGTGCAGTGCTTTTCCAGTTGATCTGGTCAATTTCAATTTTGTCTTTGCATTAGCAAATATATCCATTTCCAATATTAGTGAAACCGTGAACTCTCCAAAAAAATGTAAAGCAGTGTAATTATTGTGTCATGAAAAAAAGGTGCAGCCCTCCACTAACCTTCGCTTCCACAAAGTGGCCCCCAATGCAGCCTTCCACTAACATTCGCTTCCACAAATGATGTGGCCCTCTACCAACCTCTGCGACCCCTGAGCCAAAACAATTGCCCACCCCTGGTTTAAATGATACCATTTAAAATGGATGTAAAATCAATTTTATTATCATATTTGATTTGTATCTTGCTAACTTCTGATTTATGTAATAACGAGAAGCAAATTTTAGAGCTCTCCAATACAATTTTAATTTTTAAAATAATTATCACCAAATAGAAAAGACTGATTCTTTCAATCAGTTGATAAAGATATATTCTGTATGTAAATATTTTGTCATAATTTAATTTACAAGCATACAACTTCTATGTAACTTTATTAGTGCCCATTATTAATAATAGCTTATATTTACTACATATGCAGATTCATCAGAAATATATTTTGAAATCATTTACCTTTTTGGATATTTTTCTTCTTTAAATAGTTTATATATAATTAACAATTATATAGATCAAATAAGAGAATACATGATTATATATCTGCATATAAAAATGGTATATCCATTATAAAAAAAATTAAAAATTAAAAAAAACTTAAATTTTTTAGTTCACGATAAAATCACTTCATTTTTTAATTTATTATGGAATAAACATCATCATCAAACATCAGCCTAGGTCAGCAATTAGGGAATTCTTAGCACCCTCTGCCCTCAGCTGACAATCACCCAACCTTAGCTGATAACTAAAACTATAATTTAATTTTATTTGTTATAATTGTAGATATCTAAAAAAAATTAATCATTTACACACACACATTTATCATGCCTTCAAGAAAATTCAATTAATATTTCAATTAAATACTATCAGGTTTTGTAGAAGAAAAGCTATGATTACCTGATAGCTAAGGCATGTTATTGAGCAGCCCATTCATGTTTTTTATCATATGAATAAATATATAGTAATAAAATCTGCAATAGTATTACAATATAGAATGAACATTAGAAATCTGCCATGCTTGGGTATTTTAAGACTTAAAGAGGAATGTGTTTAATTCAGCCTTTATTTACACATTTGTTTGCACTATGTTTTTCATCACTGTGGTCAAATTAACAAATACGTAAGTACCCAAAATATTATAGAATGTTAACTTATTATTAGATTGCTAATTATATAATTTAACAATTTTTTATAGTTTATTTTTATTGATGTCATTTTTTTTTACTGATATTGATATTATTTAAAAATAAAATTATATTATTGATTTTATGTAATGATGTATAATTTTTGTGTGTATTTAATTAGTGATTATTAGATGTTTTTGTCAAATAATTATCACTGAAATAGAAAGGTTGTGGAATTCTTTTTATTTTCTAAACAAATGCCACAGATATAAATCAACTATGTATTAAAAAGTCATATTTAATGCATGAAAATGTGTTATATATAATTCTAGCATACTGTGGTATAATGCATAAAGCTAAACTAGATATTACATGTTAAATAACACCAATTACTAGGCATGATACCAATCCAAAGAATGGACCTGGCTAATATCTCATCATGCCACATGTTTTGCCTTATACTGAAGATTCTCTTAGGTATTTCTGGTTGTAAAAGAAAATCAGCCCCATTTACACAAACATAGCAACAAATATTTAAATTAGATCATGTAACTAAAGTGAGAAAATAATTCAAACTCTTGAATATACACATCTAAATTTTACAGCTTACAAATAGAAAACAATGCTAGCAATCATAATAAATTAAAGGTCTATAGATATTTGCTTTTGTCATGATTGAAAAAAGCACATCTCCTTTGAGATTCAATAATCAAAAATATGCAATTATATTTAATCCCATACCTACAAATCAGGTTTTTAAATTAATATCATATATTAGACACAAAATTATTGTTTTTTTACCACAGCAATAAATTTGAGAGTAAAACATCCACGAATTGCATCTCAATTTTTCTGATGCTTGAACATCACATGACCATGAACTTATTTGATTATTTATTTATTTAAATGCATGATGTTTACTGACAATATATGATGCTAGAGTTACAGCTATTCCCTCCCTGTTTTACCCATTTCACATCTCAAGCTTTCTGAATATATTTCTATCTTAAACAAAGTTCACATTTTCTCAACTTCTTTTCTCCATCATTTTATTCATTATCTGGTATCTAATTCACAGCTTGTTCTTTTATATTATATCTTTATTGAGCATCTTTCAAATTTTTGTTGAATAATTCATATATCTATTTGAATTTATTTTATCACTCAGATTATTGTTACTTATATCTAATTTCTTAACTAATGACTCTGATATTTTTTCTCTAAATACTCTTTATTATCAAATGTCAGTTTGTTTGTTATCTCAGTTCTTATTGTTTTAAATGCTGCCAATACTAAATTGTTGTTTGAATATATATTATTTACAATGAACCAAAGCATAGAAATTTATTCACATTATCTGAAATTTTTCTTATTTAATTTTTTTCCTGATGATCATGTGATCATTATTAGTACTCTATTTTCTCTTTAAAAAATATTAATCTCTCACTTCTCTTATTTTTACCCACAATGCACACTTTCCAATGATATTATCATATATATTGTTATACTAAGTTTAAAATGACTGGCTAATAAAAGAAATAATATATAAAAAAGTAAAAGAAAACAAAGTATTATTTTATTTTATTTATGGATATATAACCTGGTCATAAAAAAATGTGTAAGTATGCATATACATGCATGTGAAAATAAGTGTAAACAAACACACACATATCAACAATTTTTTTTATAAAAGATAAAAGTGTTGAATATTAAATTTGGTAATAGATATTAAAAATAAATTAAATAACTATTCTGATATTTAAAAAAAAAATATATAGTAATGAATAAAATTTTATTTTGTTTATTTATAAATGGGTTTATTTATGGAATTTTTTTTAACGGGGGAATATATAAAAAAAATTATTGATTTTATTATCTGATAGAATAGAGAGATAGACGGAAAGCTCATGAACTGTTATGAAACAGAAAGGTTTGTTTCTAAGATCTAAAAAAAAAGTACAACTTATTTATTATTTTGGGAAAACTACAAACAACATGAAGCGCTAAATTAAATGAAAGAAGAGGAGAGAGATATTTCTCTCATTAGCCATATCTCTCAAAGAATTGGATATTTTAAAAAAAAAAAAGATTAACGTGAGTTTATGTTTATCTTTCAATATCATTTTATATTCAGTTTATGATGATTTTATCTTTAAAACAAAGAATAAAATATTCGGATACATTTATCCAAATAATCAACTCATTTCAACTATCTAATGCCGTTAAGAATTTCATTGTCGGATCACATAACAAACTACGATGAACAGAAAAACATCAGATTTGGTGAAAAATTAAACAATTTATAGTGTTTTTTTCAATAAGCTAAATATATGAATTTTTTTTTCTCTATAGTACAGGCTTTTTCATACCTGCACTCCAATATGTAATAAATAGGGGTTTTGAATTCAGATTTTCACATGACTCTCAACTATCCATGCTATCTCATACTGCTGATACACTTGATCACACACATGGTAGTCGTGTGAAAGTTTGAGTTCAAAACCCCTATTTATCAATAAGTTAAAGTAATTCAAATTATAACAACGAGCTATTATTAATTTATTTTATTCTAGAATATTCTTATTTTCATTTTTTTAATAATATTCAAATTAAGTAAAAAAAAAAAAAATTATTGATAAGCGAATATTTTACAATTTTTTTATTATTCACACACACACATTAGAATATCTGAGTTTTCCAGATAAATAGTTTAAAAAAAACAGTATGCGTCTTCATAATTTTATAGTTAGGTATTATTTGTAATTTTTTAAAAATAAATATGGGATAAATAACTATAAGCTTATAAATATCTATTTTGAAATACATTAAATATATTTTGTTATAAGAAGCAACAGATATTTTTTTTTGTTTTTGCGTAGATTAATTTATATATAGGAGTTTGAACTCAGACTTTCACACGACCCTCAATCATCCATGCTATCTCATACCACTGACACAATTGATCACCCACATGTCGAAAAGATAAATAATCACCAACATGTGCGTGATCAAGTGCATCAGCGGTATGAGATAGCATGGATGGTTGAGAGTCGTGTGAAAGTCTGAGTTCAAACCCCCTATATATTACATATAGACGTGCAGGCATGAAAAAACCTATACTGTAGGGGAAAAAATCATATTTCTATAATTTATAAAAGATTTTATGATTGTGCCTGCAAATATTTAACGTTTTCTTTACATGAGTAAATCTTAATGTTGAAATTATAAAATTGTTTCTAGTTAAAATAAATAATTTTCATTACGTTGTTTTTATTTGATTATTTTGTTTTAGAATAATAGAACAATTACAAGAACTATGAGTAACCAATTTTAATGTAGATTAAAAAAATAAGAGTATACAAAAAGGCACATCATCGGGTACTAATTTATTTATTTTATTATTTCTTTCTTGTTTTATTATTAATTTAATTTATGCATTATTATATTTCATGTAATAAATTATTGTTGTTATCAACTGTCATGAATAGTCCTTGGTCTCAATTTATAATTGCTTTATTTTGAATCTATGACAAATTCATTCATGTTAGATATCATAATGAATTTATGGTATTAATTTATTATATTACCCTTAGTATCATTTAATAGTTATCTCATAATATATAACTTTGGTGTGTTGACTGTAAGGGCAATATAATGAGGTGGAGTGAAGTATGGGTATCATCCTGATTTTCATGGCGCTTGAAATTTATAAATAGTTGCAAGTTGAAATACATCAATAATTAATTTAATGTATTTGGGGTATGGTTATAATGTTGCTGTTATTCTAAAATTATAACATTACAATTTTGTTTGTAAAAGCTGTTATATTCTCCATTACAATTTTGACTTTCATGTGCTGGACCATTACAATATATATATATTGTTTACAGAAGAAAGATGTAAATGTAAAGAAAGACTGAATATTATCTAGATAAATAGTTTAATATATATGTATAATATCTATTTCTAAACATGATGATACACACTTTGAAATGCTGCCTGCATTATTTCTTAAAATTACCCCATTAGCTTCCAAATGAAATAAGGCAGAATATAAACAAAAATTCTCACTTTTGAGTTCTTTATAACATATTGGCTATATTTCTTGATTATCATCTTCTGCCAAAATAATATGCAATACAAATTTTCTAAAAATTGTTACCATAAATTACGATCATTTTAATCAGTCCAATACTTTTAATAATATACATTTAATACTTACAACTTGTACTAACCAAACTTAATTCTAAACATCACATAATCACTATTGATTACTCTGGTTTGCACTGAGTGGCACTACTATATGGAGAGTTTTGCCAGTTTTTTTTTTTTTTTCAAATTTAATTCTACAAATTAATGCTGAATACATTCTCAAAGGCTACCCTTCTTGCTGTTAATCATCAGGGTTGATTTTTCAATTAGACTGCCCTTTGCAAACTTACATTATAATAATCAGTTTTAATCAGTTATTTCTTCCAATTTTATTGAAATAAAAGGCTATCTAAATGTTTTGAGAACATATGTATTTGGTTACACATATATCCTATTATTTATTTAAACAAATAATTATTATTATTATTTTGCTCATTTATCTTTTCGACTGTGTGACAAAATATTGAATATTTATTCAATACTGCCTTAATTTCCTAATTTCTTACTACTTTTCTACTTAAGTTAATCTGGATTATTATCTGCCTTATTATCTTATTCATGATTGTCAAATATATATAACTACATGTGGGAATTTGCTATTAACCGAAAGAATACTCATCCTCATGTCCACTCCATATTTTCTTCTCATCTCTGATGTTATTACAGTTGATTATTCATATGGTAAACAAATATGGATAAGCTGTTCACCAACATGCATAAGCCATAGTGGTGAATCTACTAGCTTTTTACATCTAAGTTTAAGACCAAGAAATACCATGAGCTTTCTTCTAAGTAACTTGATAATTTTCAGCAGAATAATTTAATAGAGACTTTTTATTTAAGTACCTACAATTACAAATCACTTTCAAGTAAAAAAATATTGAATGAATTGGAAAACAAATTGCCTAATATTAAATAGAATATTATTGGACTTTGTGAAGTTAGAAGAAAAGGTAAAGAAAAAATTGATTCAAAAAGCGGACATGTACTTTACTACAGAAGCACAATTGAAATGACCTTTTTCATAAATACAATTTGAAAGAACAACATTGCGCAAGTTGATGGTATATCAAAAAGTGGCAAGAGTAATTATTCAGTTTAATGGAAGGAATTTAAATGAAGATAATTCATGTTTATGTCCCAACAAATTTTCATTGTACTGAAAAAGTAGAATATTTTTATATAGGTGTACAAAATACTTTTGATCACGCAAAGCAATATTTTAAAATTGTCATGTAAGACTTTAATGCTATAATTGGTAAATGATTGACAGATAAAAATACTAAAGGTGAATTTTATTATGATGGAGAAATGAGAGGATACAGAATTATGAAGTCTTTCTTTCAGAAAAATGTTAAACCAAAGTGGACATGCACATATCCATGTGAAAGTCTGACATAATTCAATTATATTTTGGCTAACATAAAATAACATATTAAGTTGTTCTTAAAAAATGTAACTTAGGAAGTAATCATTGACTAGTGAGAGATGAACATTATTAAAATAGATAATATTAATAATAGATAAATACTTCAATGAATTGACTGGGACCATAAAAACTGATTTTCTAGTAAAAACTATGATAACGATAGCTGATACAAAGTAGTAGCAATTTAAAAGTAAATTTCAGCTGAGACAAAAATGTATTAAGAAAAAAGATTATGAGACTATTTTAAAATAATCCATTAAAAAGAATTGATATCTGGATTTCTGTAAAATATATGTAAAGGAATTAATAATGTAATATTTTCAGGGACATGCAAACAGTTGGCAGTTGAATATATATGTTGTTAAATAAGAAAACTAAATGCAATGTTCAATAAAACTTTAAGAGTTTATTTAGTCTGAAAAATAATAGTTTTTTTTTATAAAAGCAAAACTCTCCATTAGTGCAAGCCAGAGTAATCAATGGATGCTACTGTATGGAGAGTTTTGCTTCTGTAAAGAACAGCTTGTGTAAGCATAAGAAACAGTAATCATATGATGATTGATGGTTAAATAATAATGGCATTAGTAAGATAGAAAGTTGGTAATTCAACTTGCTAGTTGAATATAAGATCACTTAGATCTCTATAAAGTTCATCATCTCCTGCGAGATTATTATATAATTAAAGTCTCTTTATTTTGCAAGCACCTTACTGCTCACACACATTATATCAGAGACAGTCCAAATAGATTCTTGTCTAGAGCTCTTCTTTATTTATTTCCAGAACAATTTTATATTACTAGATTAACTTTCCACTAGTTTACTTTTCTTCTTCCTCCAATACTGGCATTAGTCTCACATTCGACTGACAGCAATACTGTTTGGCAACACTTGTGCACATTTGACAATTCTTATGCACACCGGAGGACACTTATACTTTATACACTCTGTGCACCCTGACAATTCTACATACTGCTTGACAACTCTTGTGCACACCTGCTTAATTCTTCTGCAGACTCTTTTTTCACTTTTGCTAATTTGCATAAAGACTCTTATTAACGTGTAAATTAATCTGTTGATATTTTCAGTAAGTTTTATTTCTTTCCACATACTCAACTGTTTTATTTCTGGAATATTTTACATATTAATATTTATAGCTTATATATGCACCTTTATTTATCTTACATAAATACATTAAATATATATCTGTGTGTGTACACAGCATTCTTCCCCCTACTTCAGACAATGCAGAATTTATCTACAAATAAAAAAAATTTATGTACACAGAAAAAAAAACTTTTGTTTATTTATAATATAGTCTTGCAGCTTTACTGTTTTTCTCCATTGTCAAATATGCTTTGTTGGAGGTAACTTTTCTTCCTCAGCTCTGAAATATTTTCTCCTCACTCAATATTGATCTCAGTAACTTCTTCTTGAATAGGAGAACTAGTGGAATTTTTAACTTCAGTTTCATCAGAAATATCAGTCTAATTTTCTTTCTCCCTGTTAGGAATGACCACTACATCTTCTAATGGTTTAATTCCCTATTCGTTTTTATAGTTAATATAACATTTAAATATTCTGCCTTCTTCTAACCTTATTTCACATATTTTCCGAGATATAAGTTTTGTAATTATTCCCATTAGCCATTTCTTTTTTTATAATATCTTTAATCCGTACACTTTGGTTTTCACTAAATGTTATACTTTCTAAATAACTGTCTTTCTATCTAACTTTAGACGTCAATTTGTGCTGCAGTAGAAATTTATCTTGGACATTTATTTTTACTGAAGCAATTTTAATATGTCTGATATTTATTTCATGAATTGGCATTCTTCACCATTTAATCAGCTTTAAACATTTTGAAATTTTTTATTGCTAGATCTTTATCAAATAGTCTGTCATTCTGCATCTATAACATTTGCAAGTTTTAAAGTAACATGTTTTTTTAGTATGACCTTTCTTACCACAACAATAGCAATTCATTTTTCTACCAACTTTCACTTAAACATATCCACAATATCTTTCACTTTGTTTATAAATGTCAACTTATCGGACACTTATCGATTTACTCTTTTGCTGTAAATCCTGCTTTGCCATTCGTCATATCATAACTTTGATAAATAACCTTCAAGTCTGCAACTCAAACATCTTTTTGTTTTAAACTTGCAGCTAGCTTTTAAATGTCCTGGATTTCCACAACAATAATAAGTTGAGGGTTTCTTTTTAAATTTCTTGTTTATCACACTTTTTTTAGCCATGCTTATATTAGTTTCTGAAAAACTGCACTCTGTCACATTTCTAAAGGTTTGCATATGGTCCAACATAACTTCATAAGCTAATAATTCTTCTCTTGCTAGTAAAATTTTTCTAAGCTTTATGTCTCTAATGCCCCATAGAAACTGATCTAACATCATTTTATCGGTCAAATTTATAAATTCGCAATTCTTCGCTAATGTACATAGAACCAGATCAAACTTGTGTATGTTTTCATTTTGTGACTGTATTCTCCCTTAAAAATGAAGACACAAAATTTTGATGTTATAGGTTTAAAATACCTAGTTTTAATAGTAGGGCTTGCATAAACAGTTTGCCATATTCAAGACATCTTTTCTGCACATCTGTAATAATATTGCAACTTTAAGTTTATCCTCTGTTATCTCATTCATAAGCATGTATTTTTCAATATGATTAGTATATATTGGTTATTGACTCAATCAAACATTGTTGCCACATTGTTCTGCATTTTTACTTCACTACACCACTAAGTCTACTTTCTTATTAGATAATATCTTCAAAGCTTCACAGGTTTATCTTTAAATGACTGCACTAGATAATATCTCACTAATCCTTCTTAAACTTTCATTTGTTGATTGTGCCAGATAATATTCAGGCCTCACAAGTTAGACTGTTGAATTGCACCAGATAATATTCAGAAATAGACCAAATAAATTCATTTAATAATTAAAGTGTCTTTATTTTGCAAGCACCTTACTGCTCATATACATTATATCAGAGATAGTCCAAATAGATTCTTGATTAGAGTATTTATTTCCAGAACAATTTTACATTACTAGTTTAACTTTCCACTAGTTTACTTTTGTTCTTTTTCCTCAATTACTGACAATATTCTTACACTTTACTGATGACAACTTGCCTTGCACTTTACATTATTAAGTGACACTCTTGCATTCATTGGACAACACTAGATATTGCTTGACAACACTTATGCACACTGGAGAACACTGCTTATATTTTCTGCACTCTATTCACACTCACAACTCAAGACACTGCTTGACAACTCTTGTGCACACCTTCTTAATTCTTCTGCATACTCTTTTATCACTCCTGCTAATTTACATAAAGACGTTCATTAACATGTAAATTAACCTGTTGCTATTATCAGTTAGTTTTATTTCTTTCTACATACTTAATTAACTGTTTTATTTCTGGAGTATTTTACATATTAATATTTATAGCTTGCACACACACCTTTATTTATCTTTAACAAATACAGTAAATATATATATGTGTATTTGTACATGAACACAGCATAATGGTGTAAGAAAATGTAACTTTGACAAAGAAAGCTGTAGAAATAAAACAAATTCTGGTATTGGAAAGAAAGTTATTTTTGCACTAGAAAAAAAAAGGAACTACTATTAATAAGAAAGATGAAAAAACTAGTTGTCTGTGAAAGATTTATTTCTTTTTCAGCAAATGCATCTATAACTACGTTGTAAATATCTATTCCTTTTGTTGTTGTTGCTAATTATAATAAACCAATTAATTCTTCTCTGGTATTGTTCTGTATACAATAAGCTAAATAAGCTGATTTAACTCATCAAGACACAGAGAAATGAAACTGGAAGTTTAATATGTACTTTTTTGCTATATTTTTGGTCATTTCCAAGATTCTGACTTTTATTATATGTCTAATCAAAGGTATATCTTTTATCCTTTGAATAATTTTTTGTTTGATTTTCAAAATCTTCAGAAAGAATTAATTCAGATTTTAACAATGTTTCTTTTAGATTCACCATCACCAAAAGATTTTCCATGTTTGACAATTACATGTAAGGCAATATAACAAGGAGCAGTTATATTTGACTGATTGTTGATTAGGTTTAATTAAGGATTTTGACTGAGCGTTTTTATTTTTAATGTCTCATGCAATAAATTTTTCTTATTGTTCTTCATTTTTATCAAGAAGAGATTTATGGTTTGTTTCATAATGCCATTTTTCTGATAAGGTTCTGCACACTACTGTTCAAGAATATAAAACACAAATTACTTTATCACCCTTACTAATATTGCTATATTTTTTATCCATCAACTTTGGAATTTTCTGCTACTCGATACTGATAATGTTTTTTTTATTTTATTTACACTGATCAAATTAAGTACAACAACAACAAAATAAAAAATATTGAGAAACAAAAAATAATTTGAAAAATTGATTATATGTATAAATATAATAATTATTTTAAATCGCATTTATACTGTAGTGTCTGTTTCTGTATTAAGTTCAGTACACATACACACAAATGATACACTTCACACTTTTTTTTTACAAACTTATGGAATGCCATGTTGTGTATACTAGTCAATGGAACACATATAAATGCATGTGTGTTAGGGATGGAGCAAGAAACATGCAACTAATTCAAATCAGAACAAATTATCGTGAGGAAAATCAATTTTTGTTAATTTCTTTCACACAAAACAAAATGTCCTAACAAATAATTTCAATATTTATATACCATCTCTCACATGCATAACATAGGTTCCCATAGTAGCCCTATATAAGTTAATGCAGTGGCAGATTTGACAGGTAAAGATTCATGAATCATGGCTCAACCATGTCAATTTTAGAAATTGCCTGTCATACATCATTCCTAATAACCATCAGTTTATTAGTTTATCTGTCCGATAATAGCAATTATAATGATTAACAAATCTATTAATATGAAAGACAAAATCTGACTTCAGTATATCATTAAAGAGTTTTATTTTTTTGATTAAAAAAAAAAGCAGTAAGGCACAAAGGCATTTTTATGGTTAAATTTTTTTTCTGCATAGTATCATACATACATTGATCTATTCTCTCTTGTATTCCATCTTGTTAATTTCAAAACATTTTGTTTAATATGATAATCCCACTATATTGTATTCTTATCATTTTTCTCCCAAAAATCTTTAATTTTGTACAAAAGTTTTGGTTTAGAGATTGAAGATTTGACTAGCTGAGCTCCATACCAGAACAAAGACTGTGAATGCTTTATTGATTACAATAATGCCTTTGATTTGGTTGATCATGTCAAATTATCAAATGTTCTTAGAATAATGCATGTACCAAAGCATCTGACTATTGTATAATTAAAATATAAACAAAGGCAAAACTCTCCATACAGTAGTGCCACCCTGTGCTAACCAGAGTAATCAATAGATGCCAGAAGGCTTGTGCATAAAATCCCTATCCAGTGCCTACTCATCCAATATCCCCAGACTAGTTTCTGGCTTGTGGCCTTCATCAGTGAGGAGCCTTGGATCTGAGAGCACTGCACCTAGATCTTAGGATCTAATGCAACAATTATGTGCTAGTATGAGATGGTGATCATGTGATGTTTAATAATTAAAATATGTTATAGCAAAACAGATTAGTTTACATTGAGATAAAAAATATGCATTATAGTATATTGCAATCTATCTAATCAATTTATATGTTGAATGTGTAATGAAGGAAAAGCCGAATCCACCATATTTTAAATTGGTAAAAGAAACACCAATATTATCAACACATGATGATGATATCCACATTCAAAACTAAAAATGAAGGAGCTTAGCAATATCTAAATTTTATGGAGACATTGCAGTGAATGGTGAAGGTATAGAAATTTGTAAAGAATTTTTACTTAGAATAATCATTATCATTAAAAGATCCAGAAATAAATAAACAAAATGCTTGAAAAACAACATTAGATGTAAAGATGTCTTTTAAAAGAATGATAGAAATGTTCAAGCTATGGTATTTTCTGTGATTCTTTATAGATGTAAAAGGTGAACATTGATGAAAAAAGAAAAAGCAACGCTGATGCTTCTGTGATGTTATTGATGAAGATTTTGAGAATATCTTGAATAAAAAGACAAGTGTATAAATGGAAGGTACTTGCTTTGAATACAGAGGATCAGTATGAAATTGTTTTATTTTAATTATATAAGATGATGCATTTCTTAGTTTATAATTTAAAGTAATCCATAAGAAAGCACATAATAATATCCAGACTTTTTAATATCCTTTCAAGAGCAATGTCCATTGACTATTGAAGTTTACAGAAGATGATTCTGGAATTGTATGAAGATAACTGCTTATGGTAAGATTGATTATTTCTAGATTGATTAGCAGTTGAAGAAAAATAAATAGTTTGGCCAATTGAATGCACTATTACACTTATTCTGTCACTTTAGTCCTTGATATTAATTACCTTTGAAGTACCTAATCATATGACTATTATTATCATGTTTAATATATCTCTGAAAGAATTATGCTCAATTAAAAAAGAGTATAATGAGTGATGAAATCCGTCATTGCTATGATGAATATGCCACTGATGAGTTTGGATTATATATATATTCCAATTAAGAGTTCAAAATTACTTACAAATTTAAGTAGGCTTCATACTGCTATCATATTGCTCTTGATTTTTTCTTATCATGGCTGGTGATCCTCTTCACCTGCACTAACAGCGTTACTGTAGAATGGCAATCTATGAAAGAGCCTATTTTCTTCTAAGTTTTATTATACAGTATCATGCATTATATTAATAATTAAACATCACATGATCACCATTTCTTATGCTTACACAAGCTGTTAAAACAGAGGCAAAACTATCCATACAAACTGTCACCCAATGTAATCCAGACTAATCAATGGATGCAAGAAGTTTTGTACATAAAATCCCTATCTAGTTCTTACTCATTCACTATCTTCAGACTACTTTCTAGCTTATGTCTTTCATCAGTGAGGAGCCTTGGATTTGAAAGCACTGCACTTAGGATCTAATGCAATCCTCTAGCAGCCACCTTTTATCTTTTTAATTAATTATAAAAGCTATGAGTCCAAAATAAAAACATTAGGTCCTAAGATCTAGCTAGAATGCTCTCGAGTCCAAGACCCCTCACAGATGAAAGCCTTAAGCTAGAAAATAGTCTGGGAATGGAAGTAGGCAATAGATAGCAATTTTATGCATAAACCTTTCTTACATCCATTGATTACACTGACTTGTGTACTATTATGTGGAGAGTTTTGCCACTGTTTTAATAGCTTGTGTAAGTACAGGAAATGGTGATCATGTGATGTGTGATTTAATAACAATATTGCCCAAGAGATGTTGGTGACTATGATTGTTAAAAATAAATAAATGTATAGATACTGAACTGGGTTCAAATCTACAAGTGAATAAGCATGGATGAAAAACATCGTTGTTTTCATTTCGGACTCACAGCTTTAGAGTTAACTTAAAAGATAAAAGGTAACTACTAGAGGGTTGCGTTAGATTCTAAGATTTAAGTGTAGTGATCTTAAATCCAAGGCTTCCCACTGCTGATCATAAGCCTGAAAGTAGTCTGGGAATATTGGATGAATAGGCACTAGATAAAGATTTTATGCACAAACTTTCTTGCATCTATTGAATAGTCTGGTTTGCACTACTGTCGGGAGAATTTTGACTCTATATTAATAATTAACTTACAAAACCAAACTTGCTTTTACTGATCAATAATCTCGTAATCAGTTATATAAATTATTTTTTTAAATCAGTTTCAGATTTACATTACATTAACTTTATTCTTTTTTTCATGAATATTTTTTATATGAGTATATATGCGTGTGTATATTGTTTTCTTTCCAACGATGGAGCCTAACATTTAGACTATAGGATGCTATGAACGAGCCATAGCTTTTAAATTTTAAAAGTATTGCAATTGGAAAACCCAACTCGATAAAATCTTTTTAACCCACCTGTTTTTATTTAACCGGAGTGATTTTCTTTTTGCTCATGCATCAAACATTCCTTTGCATTTAAATAGTATATAATGTACTTTGAAATGTTAAATAGAGTTTTAGATTATTAAAATAAATATATAGTTGATACACAGTTAGTTTAAGATTAACCGCCATATTGAATTTATCTACGTCCACCAATTTAAAAAAAAAAAATAACACTTTGAAATAATCTACCTGTACAGCAGTTATTTAGTTAATGGTAAAACGTAGCTGTTAAACAGGATTACCGCAGTAGCGTACAGGTATCATACTTTAATATTTTTTAACGTTTTTGTTTGTTTTCTTGATTTTTGAAGAAAATAATCTGGAAGATTTTTAATTTTATTTTTTTAAATCAATACTATTAATTCTTCCTGTAATTTAATTTTATATTTAATACTTGGCTAATTTTAGCTTTAAATGGCAGATGATAATTATAACTGCGAAACTATCACTGCATAATTCAAAGTTTCTGAATTTTTAAATGTATTAAAAGTTTAATTTATTGGAGTTTTTTATTAAAGGTAAAAAATATATTATTGTTGCATAAAATTTATTTTTAAAAAACTTGTTTTCACCGGAGAAAGTAAGGGCTTAATTTTACTTCCGTACTTGCATTTCATAGCATTTAGATCAATCTTATTTTTTTAACTTATTAAGAACAATAATTAAAAAATAAATATTGGATTTATTCAGTGACTTAGATATTGAATGGATGTATGGTTTATTTTTCATTCTAGTAATGTCCAAACAACGACTAATACTTTTAAATTTTACTATTGTCATAATTGAAATTGTCTTATTTAGTCTATTATGAAAAAACAAGCTAATACTTTTAAAAATATATAAAACTTAGAAAGGTAGAATAGTGAATAGAAGAAACCAGAAGTATGAGATGAGTGAACTCCATCAAGTGGAGATTGAAAAATCTAACAGGTGAGCGGTCCTCTGAACTAATGCGTTTTATATGATCACCAGAAGTCGCTAACGACATTTAATTAACCATTTTATTTAGTATCGTAACAAAAACTATCGAATGTATAGCATTAATTCATTTAAATTTTAAAATGTGAGGATAAACTTATGGATTTAAAATTGTTACATTAATGTCGGAAGCCAAGAATTATGCACTGACCTATTTGGGGCATCTAATTAACAAATTAATAATTAATCGTATTTCGTTTCGTATGGTTTGCTTTTTTTATTAAATAAATGTCTTAGAAAAATATGCTATTACATTATTAAAAATATCTAGGCAATAAAATTCGCCTATTTATAATCTGGAACAATAAACTTAAAAGATTTATTGTGTATGTCATCTGCGTATATGCCGATATACGTTTATATTAATAGTACGAATATTGTATGACTATATAAAATATACCGTTTACAATTAATCAAATATATTCGTTGAACCCAAGATTTTTAATCATCAAATCAATCCCCGAATTAAAAAAAAAAATTTAAATGTATTATTAGAGCTGGCTGGAGATTTTGCGGAATCTGGAGGAAATGTTATTAATGGGATCCAAAATATTCGGAAAAAAGAATTCTATTATCAAATTTTCTTAGAAATTTGAAAATGCGGGGCTCGATCTGAACACAAAAACTAACATCCGAATCAGCTCGTGACTTCAACTGGAATTTATGAAAGTAAATAGTACACTGATTTTAGCGCCTCCTATTGTTTATATAATTTTAATACCGTTAACTTCTAACTTAAAAACAACATTCCAATTCTTTCACACTAACATGTCAAGATTTCTCAAATAAAACGCAGTCATGTCCTAATCAAAGAATTAGAATGAAAACATAATAAAAAGTCTGTCAGAGCAAAGTAGTTTAATAGGCATATTTAATTCCATAGAATTAGATAAGGATTTGACACAAATATTTAACTTTCAATACAATTTTAAACAGAGAGAAAAACTACTATATATTCAATATTTTACCCAAAGGCCTACATAAATCATAATTTATACAAGTTGTATTTATTTGTTGGCCTATTTCCATCATTTAATATTAAATATTGAATGTTTTTAAAAAAATTTAACTTAATTTAAATTTCCAAATTACATACAACTGTTAGTAATAGCCAACAGGCTAATATTACCAATAGTTGGATGTAATTTGGAAATTTAAATAAAGTTAAATTTTTCAAAAGACATTCAATACCTAATATTAGATGATTTAAATAGTCTAATAAATGAATACAGCTAAAGTATCATCATCTCAAATCTTCAAGAAAAAATAATTTACATTAGGATGGGCTTTTGGAATCGCCAGATCCCATTTGCCACCATCTCCGATGTCATTGGTTGTTAATAAAGTCCAGGTCCATCTTTTTTCTAAATGCTCCTTCCTTGTTCCATTGACCTTTCTATTGGGCTCATGGCTTTAATAAGTAAACTGAAATTAGCAAATGAAAATATTCTTGGAAAACTTATTTAATTCCAAAAAGTGAGATGAGAACAGTTTTTGTAAAAAAGATCATTTTCTTTAATTGTATGTTAAATTTATTTAGTTAGTTTATATATGAAGGTATAAGATATTTAGCATGTTACATGTATTTGCGTTAGTGCTTTTAACTAAGTACACAACATGCACTACACATTTTAGCTATACATATTCATTAGGTGTTCTAGAGGTTTGAACACTTGAGAATCATGTTGGAACAGCAGATTGAGCTTTATATATAAGTATCATAAAATGATTTGTTTCATTATAAAGTCTGAATGTATTAACATATTTTTACGCTGTTATTCTATCATTGTTCGCAGATGTTCAAACCTCTAGTATTCTTAGCAAGACTATTTAGCCAAAATACATGTATAATGTGAGAAGATTTAGATTATTATTTTATTATATATAGTATTTGAAGTCTTAAAGCTTATGAATAATATACATTGGAAACTGAAATTTGCTTATTGTTTATTTATATATACATATTCCACCTACAATTATCATAATATGAAATCAATTGCGATTCAACTTACAATTATGTAGAATTAATTTCATAGTAGAGAATTAACTTTTTTAAGAAATTAAATGTAACAAATTATTCACATTTCAGAATTATTAATACAACTTAATATACCAAAAAACAAGATTAAAGTTGAAATGCAAGTTACATTAAACAAAATTAATTAATCAAACCACATAAACATGTAAAAGAATAAATAACCACTTACCCACATCAATGCTTAGTAGAAAACTAACAATCATTTCATCACTATTCAGTACTTCATCCTGAAACAGGGATCTCATTAGGTGATCCTGGAAATTAACATTAGACCCCCACCCCATCACACATCACTATGATGATTTTTAATATTTGAATTGGAAATTCAATATTCTATTCAAGAGATTGAGAGAAAGGAAAGTAAACTTTTGAAAAGCATGTAAAGACATATATTATCAAAAATGGAAATTAATTAAATCCATTATACTGCTCTTTCATATAAATTATAATAAATAAATAAATCATATACAACAGCAGCTATCTAAATATATATTAAAAATAATTATACATAAAAAAACCTTTTTCGCTGTATGTTTTAGTGCCCTCTCAAATGTTAATCTATTTTAACATTAATCGATTATTGCATATATAACACCATCTAGTGTTCCACAATGAAAGTAAAATAACAATAGATAATAAACATCAGTAAAATAGAATAAAATCTTCGTATAGAAATCTGGTATAACTTCAAAGAATTGACCAAATAACATAATATAAAAAATAAATAATACATATATTATACAACTTTGTATATATATTGTCTTATATAATTTTTCAATAATTCCCAATTGTCCAGTTGTTAACTAAATTTATTGAAGTTTTGTAAATATTCATTCAATTATTTAAATTATTTTTAATGTAATGTATTTCATATATTTGTCTTCTCTTTGTGTCTTTAATGCAAATTAATAGAAGAGATGATAAATCTGCTTTACATATTCATTATTTAACATATGACATAAAATAGATGCTACAAAAATATTAAATTACATTAAAGATCCAAAACAGAAGACAAATATATAAAACATAATAAAAATAATTGTATGAATATTTACAAAACTTTAATAAATTTAGTTAACAACTGGTGAATTGGAAATGAATGGAAAATTATGTAAGATAATATATATATAAAGATTACAAAGAAATCAAGTCATATGTCACACGACCTAATTTAATAAGCTTGTATCACAAATGTTATATACAGAGCTCACAAATAAGCTCTATATATAAAGATGTGTAATATGTATTATTTATTTATACAATATATATATTTATTTAATATATGTATTTATTTAAACCACTAAACATCACATGATCACTATCTCTTATACTAGCACATAATTGTTAAAAACAAGTCAAAACTCTCCATATAGTAGTGCCACCCTGTGCCAACCTGAGTAATCAATGGATGCCAGAAGGCTTGTGCATAAAATCCCTATCTAGTGCCTATTCATCCAATATCCCCAGACTAGTTCCTGGCTTGTGGCCTTCATCAGTGAGGAGCCTTGGATCTAAGAGCATTGCACCTAGATCTTAGGATCTAGCCAGAAACTAGTCTGGGGATATTGGATGAGTGGGCACTAGATAGGGATTTTATGCACAAGCCTTCTGGCATCCATTGATTACTCTGGTTGGCACAGGGTGACACTACTGCATGGAGAGTTTTGCCTTGTTTATGTATTTATTTATTGTTATGTTAAGTAGTCAATTCTTTGAAGTTATATTGAATCTCTATATGATTTTATTTTATTTTACTGATGCTTTATTTTGTTATTGTTATTATTTTACTTCTATTATGGAATACTAGATGGAGGTATACATGCAATAATTGGTTAATGTTAAAATAAATTATTAACATTTGAAAAGCGCCTTAAACCATATGCCACAAAAGTCTATTTATGTATAAATATTTTTAATATATTGTCATTTTAACATATATAATCTATGAAGTTAACATGAAATATCAGCTTCATGATCAATCATTTGTCTACTTTACATCAACTAATTTAATAGCTGGAATTCAAATTACTAAAAATAAACAACTGTCATTCAAAATTTTAAGATTTATCTTCTTCCAATGTGTAAGCTTGTGGTTAAGACCTGTAGAGGTCACTACCTTCGCATTTTCAACCGCACATGCTTTAGGTTTATTGCCTTAGTAAATATTACTATTTGTGAATAGTAACTTCTAGACATCATAATGCCAAAGCGCAGATCACTACTCATCATACTGCATTACTTTCTCCAATTATTTAAATCATTTGATGTTCATCAAGAGGTCACTTTTATTCTACCTCTTTCATTAAGTACATTTATCAAGTTTTTTTAAAAGGATTTTATATTAACTTGCTTGTCGGTGTTTCTGTTGGTATGTCCACATTTTAGAATTAACAATAAAAAAATATCTGTCCCTTTTTATAACTCAAACTCACATTCTTACGCTTCCAAGAAAACTTAGTTATTGAGCCAACAGAAATATTACATTTGTAGAATAAAATTTAGCTAATATTGATTTACTTACTTAATTAAAAATCGAATACATAAACATTTTTATATAGTAGATGTTCATATGATATTTAAATTTAGAGTTAGTTTGTTAGAGGGCATGTTTTTTATTTTCATGTCTTATTATTAAATTATAATTTTTGTCAGACTTTGTAGTTTTAATATTTTTTAAAAATAATATGTAAATATAAAAAGTAAAAAAAGAAGTTGTAAAAAAAGATTTTTTTTTAAATAATGTTTTTATATAAATAACTGACTAAAAAGTACAAAATAATAGTAATTCACTTCTCAGTTAATTTGCCATTATTAGAAAATATCAGAGATCTTAAGAATTTAAACTTGTTATAAAATAATTGGAAATTTCAGAAATATTGTCATTTCATTAAAGCAATTGAGGCTCAAATAAATCATAAAAATGAAAAAAGGCCTCAAATGCTTTTATGAAATGACAATATTTCTGCAATTTCCAGTAATTTTATAACAAGTCTAGATTCTTAAGATCTCTGATATTTTTCAAGAATAGCAAATTAACTGAGGGGATTACTTTGTTATTTGGTACTTTTTATTTGGCTATTTACCATAAAAGCATTATTTTTAAAAAAAAAAAATCTTTTTTTTTATACATTTTTTTTTATCTTCCATCTTCCCAGTCCTTCTAATATTTTATTTTTCATTTATTCTTTTCATCACTTTTAATTTCTATTTTTCCCCAATTGTTCCATATAAAGTCTTACTACAAAACATTTTAAAAGTCTTTTACTTAGGCTTGAATTTTTTGTAGTGCTCTTCTATTAAATTTCAAAGTCTCAATTTCATAAATAACTACTGATAATATATCTTTATTTCTTCACATATTCTAAGTGCCTCTGTATACTGTTGTGTATCACGAATACAAATAAACACAACAACACTTTACTAGTTAATCATTTATTACTATTACTATACATAATGCTTATAAATACTAGGGAAGCATAATCACCGTGCTAACATGGCTTCCCTCTGTAGTCCCGCAGTTGCGATAATATTCATTCTGCAGTAACTGTGACGTCACCACGAATACACTACACTCCTTCCCTTTCCCCCCTTTTTTGAGACGTGTCATAGTCCAACAGACGTGCAGGAGGGCGGCGTACTCACCGAGGGCGACCACTAGGTGTTTGTGGTTTACTCTCTCGGTGTATACTGGTGGTAGGTGTGGCCACCTGAATGGGTTCTCCAAGTGCTGTCTCATTCTGACTATCCTGGTTTGCCGCAGTTTCCTCTGTGTGGGCATTTACCGCTCTAGGTCGCAAGTGGTCTACATGTCTTTTTTGAATTCTTCCGAGTCCGTTAGAATCTCGTATGACAATGGTCCTGTCTGATGTTGGATAACTGCAGGTATCCATGGTGAGTTCTTTCCAGCCCTACGTGTCAAAATTGTATCCTGTGGTTGGAATGTTCGTACCCTTTGTATCGGTGTCTGAGTTATTTGCAGTGCCCTGTCAGGGTGCAGAAAATCCAGGCATGTTCTTATGCGCCGCTTGAACAGTAGCTCGGCCGGGCTAAGTCCTGTTGCTGTTGATGGCGTAGTGTGTTGCATTAGTAAATAACGTGCCAGCCGCTGACTCCAGGTCCCGTTGCATAGACATTGCAACCCTCCTTAACAGATTGTACTGCACGTTCTGCCAACCCGTTGCTTGATGGATGATACGGAGCAACTCTTGCATGGCGAATGCCATTCCGGTGAAGGAAGGTGGTGAACTCCATCGCAGTGAACTGAGGGCCATTATCTGAGACAATGCATTCGGGAAGACCGTGTGTTGCGAAAAGTTCTCTAAGTGCTGAGATGGTAGCTCCAGTCGTTGTCGATGGCATTTCACGGACGTCGATCCATTTTGAGTGTGCATCCACGACAACTAAAATCATTTTCCCCTGGATAGGTCCAGCGTAATCCACGTGTATTCGTGACCATGGCAGAGCTGGAATCTTCCAGTGATGTGTTGGTGCACATGGTTGCTGGTGTCGTATCTCTTGACAGGTGTTACATTTAGCTATTAGTTGTTCTATGTCCTGGTCCATTCCAGGCCACCAGACGTATGAGCGTGCAAGTGCTTTTGTTCTCACAATTCCCATGTGTCCCAGGTGCAGCTCACGAAGAACTATGGGTCTAAGAGATGTCGGTATGACCACCCGTGCCCCCCACAGTAAACATCCTCGGTGTGTTGACAACTCATTTTTTCGCGACAGATAAGATCGAAGATCTTGTTGAATGTGTGTTGGCCATGCTGTCAGGATGCACTCCTTTACTCTAGATAGCACAGGGTCTGCTTTAGTCTCTTTCTCGATCTGTTCTGCAGAAACTGGTGGGTTTTCCAAGTCCTCAAGGAATAATACTGCTCGCAGCTTCTCCTCACTCTGCTGAACTGCAGGGGATGGCCACCTACTCAATGCATCTGCGTTCCCTATGCTCCTCCCTGGTGCATACTGCAGTCTGAAGTTGTAAGCCGTCAAGAGGCATGCCCACCTTTGCATTCGGGGTGATAGAATGAATGGGGTCAGCTGGTCCGACGTGAAGATTACCAGCAGTGGCTTGTGGTCAGTCACTATCTCGAACGGTATTCCATATACGAAATGGTGGAAATGTTTCACCCCGAATATAATAGCAAGTGCTTCCCGGTCTATCTGAGCGTAATTCCTTTCAGACTTGGTGAGCGTTCGTGATGCAAAAGCAACCGGTGAACATAGGCCGTTTGCATACTTCAGGCTAAGTACTGCTCCCACTCCATATGGTGAAGCGACGCAGGTTACCACCACTTGTTGGTGGGGATCGAAAGGCACCAGCACATCGTCGGACGTCAGGGCCTCCTTCAATTGTGTGAACGCTCTCGCGTGTTCTTTGGTCCATGACCATACTGTATCCGCCTTAAGCAATTTATGTAGTGGTTCGGCAGTCATAGCTCGGTGTGGCAAAAAGTTACTGTAGAAGTTGAGCAACCCCAAGAATGCCTGTATCTTCTTCTTATCTGTTGGTGTCGGTGCTCTCCTAATAGCAGCCACCTTGTCGGCCACTGGGTGCAGGCCCTCTGCATCCAGGGTGTATCCCAAAAAATATATCGACACTCCGAGGACACATTTGTCTTTATTTACACTCAGCCCACAGGCAGCCAATTTGCTGTAGACTGTTCTTAATTTGGTGGTTAGGTCCGTATCAGATGTTGCACATATCAGTACATCATCGAAGTATGGGAAAACTCCCTGAATACCTCCTAGTATGTTGTCCACCATTCCCTGAAATATTCCTGGGGCCACGCTAATGCCGTACTGCAATCTCTTCACTCGGAAGGCTCCCCGATGAGTGATAATGGTCTGTGCATCTGCCGATGCCTCATCTACCGCAGTTGTAGGTATGCTCGAGCTAAGTCTATTTTTGCAAACACTGAACTCCTAGGAAACGATGCGAGAAACTGGTGTACTGCTGGTATTGGATATGGGTGATCTCTTAATGCTTGATTTACGGTCACCTTATAATCACCGCAAAGACGGACCTCTCCTGACGCTTTGATGATGGGCACCACTGGTGTTGCCCATACAGGGTCACAAACTGGCTCAATGATTCCGTCCTTTAATAAGGTGTCTAGCACTGCATCAACCTTTGGTTTCATAGCCAATGGCAATGGCCGGGCTCGGAGGCGAATAGGTGGTATTTTTGGGTCTATCGGTAAAGACACTGGCGATCCTCGATATCTTCCAAGAGTAGTGATGAAAACCTGGGGAAAAGCATCAATGATATCTTGCATTGGTGAATGTCGAACTGAATGCACCCCCGATAAAAATATTCCCAAGGGGGCAAACCATTCACAGCCAAGTAGATTTGTATATGCTCTTTCCGCAATTAACAGGCATAAACAAGCTGAATACTTTCCGTATTTGACGCTGACAAAGCACTGTCCCATAAAGGTGATCCAGTTTTGCTGAAAATCTCGCAGTGTCGTTTGCACAGGTTCCAACACTGGCGGTTTTCCTTTGCACAAGTCTTGAAAAACTCCCCGAGATACAATTGAATATTCTGATCCGGAATCTACTTCCATGCAACATTTAGTATTGTTAATAAGCACTCTTGCTGTAGTTCTGAGAGTTTTGCTGTCACTATGGAGCTTGTATATTAAGTCCAATGCCCCATCAGTATCCAATTCCCCTTTCACTGCCATGCACTGGGTGGATGATGTCTGAGTGTCCTGTTGTCGGGCCTTACATATACCCTTTGGATGTGACCTGTCTTTCAGCAAAAATGGCATTTTGCTCGGCGAAAAGGGCATTCTGTACGAACATGTGTACCACCACAGCCGCAACATGGCACAGTCGGCATTATATGTTTTTGTAACTCCGTTTTGTATTTGGTAGGAAACTGCCGGTGGTGTTGTATTAGATCCACTGATGATGACAATCCAGAAGCATGCATCTCCCGCACCTGGGTCCCCGCTGCCTCGGCTGCTAAACTCCTCTGCACTGCGGCATCTAGGGTTAATGTTTCTTCGGTGAGCAGTCAGCGCTGTACACCTTCATCTCTCAGTCCACAAACAAACTGATCACGGAGGCGCTCGACGAGTGTTGTGCCAAAATCACATCCTTCCGCGAGACGTCTCAGTCCCGCGAGAAAAACACTAATAGTCTCTCCCTCTTTTTGTTCACGATGGCAAAACTGGTAGCGCTGATAGATTATAGAGGGCCTTGGATTGAAGTATTGTTTAACACAGCGGTGAGCTCGTCATATGACCTTTTTAACGGCTGAGCTGGGGCTATCAAAGACCGCAATATCGATAGCATTTGTAGTCTGCAGGCTGCCAACAAAGTAGCGCGTTTCTTGTCTTCACTTGTAATATCATTCGCCAGACAATAAAATTCGACTTGCGATGCATACGTATCCCATAGTTGTGGGAACTCAACGTCGAATGCAGATAACTTCCCGACAGTTGCCATCCTTGAGCATTAACCCCTTGTTGAACGTCTTCGCGAAGAAAAGTATTTCTGTAGTTTCTTGCCGTAATCCCAAGATAAAGAAAATAATGCAGCTAGCGGCATCCCATCCTCGTCGCCAAAGTGTTGTGTATCATGAATACAAATAAACACAACAACACTTTACTAGTTAATCATTTATTACTATTACTATACATAATGCTTATAAATACTAGGGAAGCATAATCACCGTGCTAACATGGCTTCCCTCTGTAGTCCCGCAGTTGCGATAATATTCATTCTGCAGTAACTGTGATGTCACCACGAATACACTACATATACTCCCCTCTCTTCTGTGTTTGCTGGTTTTATCCCTACACACATTGAAATAGAAATGTTACCAAGTTTAATCTAAAACAATAAATTTCATTAGAGCAAACAAATTTGACAACAAATACAAGTGTTTTATCAAATGTCTAAATTATATTACAATTTTATGATTTTTAAAAAAAATGTGAAACAACATAATCCCATATAATAAGAACAAAATAATATAATATTCATAGAATTTCATGAATTTCCGTGAACTTCCATGTAATAAAAATATATTTCAGTACAATAACAAATACTTTCTTCAGAGCTTCTTCTTTCTCAAGTCATAAGAATGTGTGTGGTGAGATTTTTATTTTCTCCTCATTCTCAAATTCTATTGGTTGAGAATAAAAAAGGAAGAACACATTTTGGCAGTCAGAGAAAAATCTAATTCATCAGCCATGCATTCACACATTAAATTAACTCACTATGACATCAATTTTAATAAAACACATATCCTGGCAAAAATTGAACAGTATGACCAGAGACTACTAAGGGAAGCTATAACCATTTTAAAAAGGCCTAAGAACATAAATGAAAAGTCTGAATTAAAAGAAAATTAATAATATTTGGAAAAAGCTATTGGAAAATAAAATATTTTTTAAAACTTCTCAACCAATAGAATTTGAGAATAAGGGGGAAATAATAAAGGATAAAAAATAACTATTTTAAATCTCATCACACACATTTTTATGAATTGAGAAAAAAGAAGCTCTGAGGAAAGTACTTGTTATTATATTAAAATGTCAGCTATTTAGCTATTATATTTTTATTACACAGAAGCACCCAGAAATTACTATGAATTCATCAATTATCCATGAAAATATTAGAATATATATATATAAGAAATAAAACAGGCAAAACTCACTATACGTATTGCCACATACAGCAAGCTAGAGTAATCAATGGATGCCAGAAGGTTTGTGCATAAAATCCCCATTTAGTGCCTACTCATCCAATATCCCCAGACTAGTTTCTGGCTTGAGGCCTTCGTCTATGAGGAGCCTTGTATCTGAGAGCACTGCACCTAGATCTTAGGATCTCAGATCCAAGGCAGTCTGGAGATATTGGATGAGTGGGCACTAGATGGGGATTTTATGCACAAGCCTTCTGGCATCCATTGATTACTCTAGCTTGCTGTGTGTGGTAATATGTGTAGTGAGTTTTGCCTGTTTTAATAACAGTTATAAGCAAGCATAAGAAATGGTGATCATGTGATGTTATATAAGAAATAATTTTATGATCATAATTGTGGTGTGTAATTGCTAGTCCTGAGACTATAATTAATATTTAAATTTAGTTTAATACTTTACGATTCCTTTTGCATTAATAATCTGATCAAGATATTTGTAGTTTTTATCTTTTTCTAATTCTTTATTATCAATTTTTATTTTCTCCATTTTTGAAAAGCCGTTAAACATTACTTTGTCTTTAATAGCATTTATTTTTAATTGTACTTCTGTGTTTTCAAGTAGATAGCTTTGGTAATCTTTTTTATCTCTGAAGCTTTATGTGCTGAAACAATAACGTTATATGAAAAAAATGTTAAGGATTTTAATAATTTCTAATCTTTTTTTATTCTTTTATCTTCCCATTTTAATCCAGAAAATAAATATTTATTAATTCTTTCTATAACTTCGCTTAATACATGAATATGATTTACTATGGATCACTTAAATCCAGCTTGTATATTTTTTCTTCATGTATCATAGCATTAGCTGGGAAGTGAACCCGCTAATGCGGGACAACTGCTTGTAAGACAGCTGTGCTGACCTATCGACCACCAATGCTTGACATCCAGCTTGTATTTCTGATTCATTTGAGTCTCAAGTTCTCTATGCGTTTTAATGATCTTAGTAAAAATATTGTATAGAACTGATAATAGAATATTAAATATGTAATTTCTAATATCTTCTTTCCCATATTTCTTAAATATCACTATCATTACAGCATTTTTTCAATCATCTGATATACCATTAGAATATTTCTGAAAGTTTAGATATCAATTGTTAATAATACCTTTTTAAATATTTTTATCCCTCACAGTGTTTTAACATAGTATATATTAAATCTTACTAAATTGGTGATTATTCCTTATGTTAAATCTATTTAAGTCATCACCATAATTGTTTTCAATCATTACCAATCCATTGTAAGATAAAAGTAACATTTAATCCAGTTTCTCCACATCACTCAGGCAAACATACTTATTTCATTTATCCATATCACATATGCCTTCTTTCTAGTACTTTTAAGTTTCTTTGGTATCCAATTTAAATTTTCAACTGTCTATCTATTACCTCTTCTAGCAATATATCTAGTCATATTCAGTTCAGTTTCTTAATTCTTTTAATGATCTTTGACACCTGTTTGCTCTCTTACCCGTGAATTTCATCACTATTTTTTTCTTGTTACTCCTAACATACATCTCTCCATATTTTGTTGAATGGTTTAAAATATCTATATCGCTATTTCATTAAGTGTTCAAGTCTCAGATCCATGAACATAACGTGATAAAACATTATTAAAATCTTTTCAAACATATAGATACATTTCTTTTTAATATTGTTATTTTTACCAAAATCACTCCAAATTTAATTTTATGATTAATTTATCCATTATGTTTCCATTTGTAATAATAATTTAATCAAAGTATTTATCATTCTTAATTTCTTCCAATCCATGATTATTATCTTTATTTTCTTTTTTTTTTGTAAAATCCATTGAATATTACTTAAACTTTTTAGTGTTTATCTTTAATCCTACATTCTTGTTTTTATTTGATAACTTTTGGAAACATTTCCTGAAGGTGTAAAGCATTATTTGAACAGGTGACCACATTATCTGCAAATCTGATGATTTAACTAATTTCCACTTTTACTCCCATAGCTTTCTATTTTAATCCACAAAGTATTTTTTGTCAAACTGCTATAAAAAGTTTTGAAGATATGGAATTACACTGCCATGCACTCTTTACAGTGTTAATCTTCTGAGTATAACATTATTTATATATTTTAATAAATATTCTTCCGAATAAAACAATATTCTGAATCTAAATTTTGATAATGCAAAGTTTTTACCATTTTAGAAGTACTTATAGAATCAAATGCTTTTCCATAATTTACAAATACAAAGCATAATGGCAACATTTATTCATTGAATCTTACTATAACTTCTTTCAAGGCCTTGATGTGATTTATTGTGTGCTACAATCACTTTTAAATCCAGCTTGTTCTTTTGGTTGTCAGAATCCAAAGTTTGGCTGATAAACGAGTTATAATTATTTTAATAAAGATTTTATACATTTCTTTATGTTTTTTTTTTTAAATAATAATTTCATCATTTTCTGGAGTTTTTCCCTTCTTCGTAGATTTAATTGCATGTCTCTCCTCTTCATTTAATATGATTGGCAATTCAGATGATTTAGAAAAAATGTAGTGATTATTTTGTTTCTTATTTTTTATTACTATATATTTTTTTATATAAAACTCTTCCACATATTACATTATATCATTCCTCTTTTTACTAATAGTTCATATTTTATTCTTATTGTTAAAACAATTTTTCTTTTTGAAACTTTTATTCTCTTCTGTAGCTTTCTTTACCAATTCACAATTATATTTTTAATATTATTTTTAATTTTTTTTTCATATCATTTTATAAAACTCTAGCTATTCAATTACTCTTAAGGTCTAATATTTAAATATTTTCATGTTCATTCTTTTCTTCATGCATTTTCTCATCTCAGTTGAGAATTTACTGATCAGGTTACTGCTTTTTTGTATTAACTATTTTTCTTGTATTTCCTAATAGAGTATCACTTGTCTTTTTGTTATTCTAAATGAAATATATTAAAATGTTTTTATCATCTCCTCTTATACACTTTAATGCAATCTTTTCTTATAATTCCTTTCAGTTTTGACTATCCTGCAGTCTTCATCAGAACTCCCTATGTAACTGTAATTTTAATATATATGAAGAGAAATGCAAAAAAAGTAAAGGAGAAGATATAAGAAAAAAATATTCAGTTACAGTTGTAGAGAGAGAAGTAAAAGTTACAGAGCTCTGATGAAGACTGCAGGACAGTCAAAATTGAAAGGAATTATAAGAAAAAAATTGCATTAAAGTGTATAAGAGGAAATGATATAAAAAAAAATTAATATATGAAGAGAAATGCAAAAAAAATAAAATAGAAGATACAACTAAATTAAATTGTGAAATGTGTCTGAAGATTAGGGATATGGACTGTCATTACTGTCCCTAATAGTTGTTCTCTTTCTAGTTTTGTATTAACATATAACACACATTTTAAGTAATCATTACAATCTTGACAAAATATAATACAAACCTGTTTTATCTTTATTTGGATGGCTCCATGTCCATTCCCATTTAGAATTTTATTCAAAGAAAGAATTTGTACTATACAATTTTTCTTTTTCTGAAAACTCCACAAGTCAGTGTTTTTTTTCTAGTTTCTGTCCCATAATCAAATTTTACCACAGCAAAGTCATCATTCAATCATTTTCTAGTTGTAGCATTAAACTTTTTCATGGTAATTTAAAATATTGTTAAATCTGATCAAAAATATTGTGTATATCTATATAAAATCCTCTGCTTCATCACAATAATAACTTATTGGGGCATAAATGTGAATTATCTGTTATTGATATCTTCCATTAAGTTGAATAATTTAAGTTTGCCACTCTGCCTGATATACCATCAATGTCCACAATGCTGTTTTTCCTCCTTTTATTTATAATGAACTTCTCTCCATTTGTATTTCCAATATTTGTGTGTTTGTAATAAAATACATGCCCATTTTTTCAATCAACTCTTCATATTTTCTTTCTAATTTCACAAAACCCAATAATGTCTCATTTGATTTTTTTTTTCAATTCCTGCAACATTCCTTTACTTGAAAATGGTCTTCAATTATGAGTACCTAAACAAAGGGTATCATTAAATGACAGCTTGATTCCACAGTCAGGGGATTCTTAGCACTCTTTATCTTCAACCACTAACTCCTGCTTTGGCTGAGCCTTCTGGAAGTAAGGATCATATATGTTTTGTCTTTTTCTATTGCAAATATATATCAAAGAGAGTTTGTTTACACAGCCATTTATTCTATTTTTTAAGAAAATTTGATATTTTAATTAAAAACTAACAAACAACTGAGAAGAAAATTCCTTTTTTTTTTAAAATCTTAAAAAAGGGAAAAACCAGTAATATCACCATACTATTTGATATGTGTTGACGAACAGCCATCCATGTTCATTTACTACATGAATCATTGCATCATAATAATGGATGCAGCAATAAAAATATATGGAGTAGATATTAGGAGTTTGCATCTACTCAGTTCCTTTAATAGTTCAAAGAAAAATTTAATGTTTTCTTCCATTTAAGACCTCACTTCTTTCTGAAACCATCTAAGTACATTAAATAAATTTTAAAATACATATTTTCCAGTAGTCCAAATATAACTCATCTCTACTGCTTCTTCATTTGGATACCTTTATATTCATTTTTATTTTGAATTAAAAAAAAAAAACAATGAATTTTTAATATATAATTTATTTTTCCCCACAATTTCTACAAGTCCATATCTTTACATTTTTCATTATGTATCCAAATTTATCCACAGATTTATATTTTTAAATTTTGAGCATTAAAATGTTTCATGCTGTTTTTAAAATATTGTTGTGATCAGAAATATTCTGTACATCTGTGTAGTGTAAAAACATGTATTTCATCATATTGAGAACCTATTGGAACGTAAACCAAATTATTTGCATTTAGTATATTCCATTAAATTGAATAACTAAGGCTGCATATCATCAATATTTGCAGTGCTGTTATTCAATTTTATATATTTATGATGAAGACCAGTCATGTGTGCTTTCTATATTTATGTATTATAGTAAAATACAAGTTCATTTTCCAAACTGGTTCATGCTTCACCATTTTTTTTTATAATTTCACAAAATTCATTCTATTTAGTATTAGATACTTTATCATGAAATGTACATAATCTTCCATAATCTGTAAATGATTTACAATTGTAAGTATCATAACTTTCTTATTGCATTGTCAAATATATATCATATAATACTAAATTATTCATGCACTTTACTATTGTTACACAATGTTTTATTTACCACCCTCTTTTACAGTTTACAGTTTTTATTGCCCCAGCAATCTTCTTCAGAACTTTATAACTCCTAACTAGTTGAAGTTAGGAGATATAAAGTTCTGAAGAAGATTGCTGGGGCAATTGAAACTGTAAACTGTAATAGAGGATGGTAAAAAGAGGGTGGTAAATAAAGCATCATGTAACAGTAGTAAAGTTCATGGATGATTTAATATTATATGATATAATTGTAAGTATCCAGATAAAATATGATCATCAACTAGCAGTCTTAGTTTGTGATGCAGTTTTCAGCCTCCATGTTTGACAAGTCATAATTTATTTTAGCTTGTGATACTTTTAAGCATGAAAAAAGAATGAGCAATCATTCACAGACACATTTACATATTTATCTAACCTTCAAAATATTCCAATAACTATCTAAATTTAGAACTGAAAGGCATTTGACAAGCCAGTAAATACCATTTTTGTTGATGCGTATTATTAAATGTCTATCCATCTATGTTTAAAATGGCAGTTATTGCTTAAGTAAGTAATGCTAACATAGTTATAACAAAAAGTTGGGGAGAGCCTTAGAAGTTGTAATAAAACATCAAATAGAATATCTAGAAATAATGTTAGGATTAAATGTCGGTACAATGAATTTCTGTTTTTAATAAAAGCTGAGAAATAACTTGAATAAGAGATAAGAGAAAAAAGTTAAAAAATTTTGATAACTTATAAACTTGCAATCATAATCTCAATCATGTATAAAGTGTTGTAGAAAGAATAAAAAACTAAATGGAGGGTAATAACATTTTCTATTAGATTTTAGTTCACATATGATTATTTGTGATAAAATAAGATCAGCTCACTATTCTATTGCCATATATAGTAAATGTAAGTAGGCAGTTATTATCTGATGGTAATGCATTTAAATCCCCAAACTGGTAATCATTGATTATTCAAGTTTACTATAGATGGCACTAGAGTCAAAAATTGCTTTTATTTTATCACACATTTTGCATTTATAATAAACACATATATTCAATATTGTTTTGACTAATAGTCAAAACATAGTGCTAGAAAACACAGCATATATAAAGTGCATAAAATTAATAGTTTAAATAAATTATGTATAATAACACAATTAATAGGAATACAACATATGTATGGTTGTATATACACACATTTAAAAAAAATATTTTTGTGAAATATGAAGTATATATGTATTAATAACAATATATAAACTTGGTTTGAGTGCTTTTGGTAGAAACAACTTATTATTAAAAGGAAATATGTCTATGTGTTTGAAAAGGAATTTTTTAATAAATGTGTTTTACCAGCTTTTACTTATGGATGTGGACATAACAGGAAAGCAATAGAGATCTAAAATGAAATATATTGCTCAGAGAACAAACAGGTATGAATAACATCATTGAAAGAATTAAGAAATAGAAATGGAGCTGGGCTGGACATATTACTAGATAGAAGAGATAATGAAATATGGACAGTTGAAATCTTAAACAGATTCCAAGAGATTGTAAAAGATCTAGAAAGAGATCACATGTGAGATGAATTGATGAAATAAGAAAGTGTGTGGGAGTGATGTGGAGAAGAGAAGCTAGCCATTGAAGAAGATGGATTGGATTTGGAGAGATCTTCGTGCAGTGGATTGATAATAGATGAAAATGGTGATGATGAATGAACACAATATATAAACAAAATTAAAATACAAAACCTTTAGGTTTAGAAAAAAAATTAGTTTAGTAAAACAAAAACTAAATTGCCTTTGATCTAAAAAAAAAATTATTTGGCGTAATTTAAAGAAGACGGAAAAAATAATTCTTTCCTATGTTTTTTATTATTATTATTAATTGCTTATTATAAATAAAAAGCAAGAATTTATCTGTTAGAAAGGAGACTTTTAAAAAAAAAAAAGATAAAGAAATTTAGAAAGAAAAAAACTATTTTTTTCATAACCTGTTGGCTTGTTTAAAACATGTATACGTAATCTTTTTTGAATAGTGGGTTTATAATATATTGTTTGCCATAAATTGGGCCATTTCTAAAAACAAAAATTCACAAATATATTTAGGATATAGTATACCAAAATGAAATTATTTTTAAAGGAAATAAGCTTTATATAACATCATTATGCTAGGGCTGTGTTTTCCAATCTTTTCACATTTGTACACTCCTTTTAAACCAATTTTTATAAATTGTACACCTTGTTTTTAAAAGGGTAGCTATTTTTTTTAAATACTGATACTTTTGTTTAGTGCCTATCTTAATGTAAAATAATGGATAATGAGTTGGGAAAGGAAAATTACAAATACAAAGTATAAATCACAAATTTAATTTTATAATATTCATAACTGAAATAAGTATAGCTTTAAATTAAATATTGATCAAGTATTTAACAAACTCTTAATTTAATAATATTTATTTGTATTATCTGGAAAGTCTGTGGAAACATTGTTAGTGAGACCATAGAGCTTGCTTTGATGCACTTATTTGTTCAAGATCTTAAAAACATTCACTATTTATTTTGAGGCAATCTCTAAACAAATTTTGACATGTAACTTTACTTCTGAAATGTTAGATATCTCTTTTCTTATTTTGTTCTGCAGTTCCTGTAATTTTTTGTGGATTTGAATTGTAAACTTTGTCCTTTTCAATCATTACTGATTATTTTCCACATACCCCTAAACAGCCTAATGCATATCCCCAGGGGTGCATGTATCACTGATTGGAAACTACTGTGCTTGTATAGTCATGAATTTACTACAGATGATAAAGAGTCATAAGCAATCTCAGATTACCCATTTCTGATTTGCAGGGACATTTTAAAAGTAATATTTGTTCTAATAATTTCAATGTATAGTAGTTATTATTACTGTTAATCACACTGCACCATAGAAACAATACTCAAAACTTTTACAATAAACAATTCTCAATCAAAAAGGTGAAAATTTCCATTGAAAGAATAATAAAATAAAAGATTATATTATAAAGCAGATGGTTGTTTCTATAAAAAATAGAGAAAATGGATAATATAAAGTTGGAATTAGAAAAAATTAAAATTGTTAGATTATCAATTGTGCTCAAGATTTACAGAAGATACTTATTAAATGTATCAGAATATGTGGGATCAAAGTATATTAGATTGATAATGTATATTGGATAGCTGTAGTGAGTGTGAAAGTCTGAGCTCAAATCCCTTCTAATTAGATTAGTAATAATATTTTTAAAATGCTTTTATTGAAGTTGGAAAATAAGTTTGTTTGTTAGTTTAAGTTTTGATCTTTTTTAAAGTTAGAATGAAATTTTAAAATCAGGAATTAATATATTTAAATTCAATAGAAATGCTTGAAATTTGAGCAATTAATTAAGTTATACAAGCATAATCTATTTGGGGCATTTATCTTTTCAGTACATTAACTAGTTTAAAATATTAAAAATATTTAATGTCACATCACACTATTGCAAATAATTGTTTTTAGAATTTTGATTTGTTTTAAATAATGCTCATGAGAGGGCAGAATGAAGATTTTTTCTTTCAGTATAATATTTTTTAAACAATTTTAAATTCTTAATATATATATATATCATATTTAGTATATGCACATAATTATATATGTATAATAAATTAGTAACTAAGTTTTATATTTAAAATTGTTTGGTAGTTTTTATTTTTATTTTAAAACAGTTGCTTTTTTTAAAAAAAGGTAAAGAAGAAAATTTGCGTCATTTTAAATAATGATTGCCAATTTTCTTCTTTGTCTTTTTCACAATTGTTTTAAATAATGATGCTAGTTTTCTTTTTTAGATTTTGGTTTAAAATAAAAACAATCAAACAATTTTAGGTTCTTGTTAAATAGCCACTGTACATTGCTTGGTGATTCTGTTTCTGTGTAAAAACACAATAATATCATTTTCATGGCTGAATGTATGGTACACTACTATGATCATAGTAGCTGTTTAGTGGCCACATGATGTGGTTTATGTGGCTAAAAGTATGGCACTACTGATCATAATAGACCTTTATTCTGCCATGTTCAAACCTATGGCTAATACAACACTACAATCATAATAGCCATTTAATTGTTGTCATGTGATGGTGTTATTTTCTATGCATATGCACAGAAATGTTCACTCAGCTTTGTGTGGCTTTCTATGCATATGATCAGTAATGGCACTTCACTACCATTTAATCTGAGGCTGTGTATACTGGAATGTCTTAGAACTGTTGAAATGTTCCAAATGGTTTTCCCTAGACCCCAACTTATGTAGTATTACCTACTACTAATTGTCATCATGTCAGCAATGCTTCCCTACACAGTGTGGAAGTGTTTTAAATTTGGAAATCGCTCTGCCACAGCACAATTGCAGGTGTTTGTGAAAAAGTCCCATTTTGGCCATGTCTCATATGAGAACAACAAAATGACTGAAGGCAATAGCATAATGATTCAATTATAGGATGTACCAAGCACAAAAGCTGATTCAGTTGCCTTTCTGCAGGCTCAAAACATCGTGCCACATGTCAATCAATGTTTATATAATACAGGTATGGCACTTAGTAGATGAACTTGATAGTTGTGATAGTTTGTGTGCTACTCACATGCCTGTAGGTGAACAGTATCCATTTCACATGGGGACATGGTTTGAGGATTCAGTTTGAGAGAGCTCTGCCATTTAAGCCTTTTGTTACATCCCTGTCATCAAATAGATGGTCCTGGACTTATCGTGGAGGTAGATGAAACCCTTTTCTCATGGCACAAGAACCATCAGGGAAGGATGCATCACAGCAGTGGCTTTTTGAGGGTGTTGTCTGGGAGATATGTGAATGTTTTGCATCTGCCATCCCCTGGCACTCGGCAGTGATGCTGCTGGATGCCATCCATCAGAACATGAAGCCTGGATCTATCATCTACTTGGACTGTTGGAAAGGGTATAAGACCACTGACTTTGAAGTGGCATGTTTAGCCACCTAACAGTTAACTACTGATATAAGATCGTTGACTCCAGAACATGTGCTTACACCCAGACCATCAAGAGGTTTTGGGGTCTACTGAAGTGGCAAAACAAGAAACACCATGGCACAGCATGCCAATGTTTAATCTGGCTGAATTCATTTGGACATGCCTTCATAAAGACATGTCTAGAGCCATATTACAGCAAATTACTGCCCACATAACTCACTAGTTATATGTCATTAATAAATTTATTTTTTGAATGAATTTGTTTTGGTGTTGTGATTAATTTGTAAGCCAATCAAATCCAAATTTTTTTTTTGTTTTGGTATTGTTCATTTGGTTTTTCTTTAAAGCTTTAATTTAATATTCCTACCAGACTATCATTGTTGAAGGGTAGAGAGTGGAGGAAAGTAGGCTGGCCTAAAACCAAAAAAAAAAAGTCTTTGATTTGTTATTGTAAATAAAAAGAAAGTGGCCTAAAAATTGGATAAACAAAAAGAAAAGGTAAAAGCATGAAAAAAAAACCAAGTCTAATTAATTACTGGAAAAAAGTCCACTTTTTAGAGTATATTTCTTGTACTATTCTTAAATAAAAAAAAAAAAAGAAGAAAACCACCTCTGCCTAATTACTATAAAATAAATTATGCTTTTTGGAACACATTATTATTAAAAACAAAACACCTCTTTTTGTTAAAAATACAAAAAAAAAAAATTAAAAACATAATATAATTACAAAAAAAAAAAAAAGCTGTCATGTAAAATAATTTTAAAAAAAAACACTGCTTTTTTAAAAAAAAGTAAAAAGAAATAAGAATGAGATACTTTTTTTTAAAAAAAAAAAAGACATTATTTCAAAAAACACCACTTTTTGATGGTGCTTTTTAACCCCTCCTTATTTTTAAGAAAAAAAAGCCATATTAAATAATGTAAATTGTTTGACAGGCCCAGGAATGTTATATTGCTATGTTTTTGCACAGAAACAGCCCAAAGCGATGTACAGTAACTATTTAAGAAGTACCCAAATTTAAATAGAAAACTTAGTTATTAATTTATTATTCATATATAATTATGTGCACATACATTGAGACTATATATATATTAACCCCTCAATGAAGCTAACTGACTATATACAGACATGGCTTCAAGTCATGCTAAAACTGGCAATTTTTACATTATTGTAGTGAATTTATGCTCATTTTAAAGTTTAAAAAGTACCATAAGATGCTGCCTTTTCTAGAATTATTTTACAAGTAAAAAATAAATAATATTCCAATTTAAAGTTTTAACAATGGGAGAAGGCAGTCTTTCCTAGGTGCAGATTGGTTGTTCCTCATATTGTGCAAAAGAGAGCACTTAACAATAATTTTCACCACTCCAACTTCTTTGTTGTGATTTTGAAAATGAATGTTTTACAGTATTTTTTTACATATAAATTATTTTGATAAAATATGCTGAAAATAAAATTATTTTATAAAAATAAGTAAGATTTTAGTAAAAATTATTTACTTTTACATGAACTTGAGAAAGAAAATCAATGACATATGCAACATTTTCTAATAGGTTATAAACATTTTTTGGGGGGGTTCTCTATAAAATATTTTTATAATTATAAATAGGAATTTATTTTTTTTAAAAACTTTCATTCACTTTCATATTCTGAAATTATTAATTTGCTTTTTACAAATGAAACTAAAATGAATATAATATTAAAAGATAAATATATTTTTATGGCTGAATTTGTAATTGACCAATCAAAAGTTTAGATTTTTATCTCACTTGACCAAGCAGAATTTTTGACTAGGAAAAGTTAATTTACTGCAGAAATATTTAATGATATATATACACTATATGTATGTATTAAGTGAAGTTCATTTACAATATATACATGTATCATGTATACATACTAAATATGATATATACATAAGGGGTATACATTTTAACTTATAGCAAAATATCTAGTAATATATATCAACTATAAGTGTCCAGCCAATTTAAAGTACCATATAGTTTTACATTTTCTTTCACTGTGCCAATATTAAAAGCTTAAAAATGATAGAGATAAAAACAATTGTTATAACAAGGGATTGACTTAATTAATTTCTGCCCCCCCCCATGCTTTTGTTTCATATTAAATCTAAAAACCTCATTTGTGGTCTGAAGAAACAATTATTTAATATTCAATTTTATTTATTAGATCAGCAATCATATGTAATTTAAACAGAAGAATTTATGCCCTAAGCACATACACTGTAATGTTTGTTACAATAGCTGAACAATGTCTTGTTGAGTACTGAGGATGTTTTCAAGCCAAAGCATGAGATAGAGACTTGAAAAGATGAACCACCATCTTATCTTTTGAACCTAAAGTCAGTTATATAGGCCAATCTAAATTGTCTTAGTTTGAGAGCAGAAAGATGTTTCTAAATTCATTTTACATTCATTAATCTCTTTCTATATATTAATGTTTATGAAATTGTTCAATTTCCTATGTATTAATATTATGAACTATTAGAAACTATAATATTCAATTTTATTTACTAGTGTATAGATCATATGTGATTTAAACAGAAGGGATTTCCCTCCTAAGAACATGTGCTATAATGTTTGTTATAATAGTTGAACAATGTTTATATTATATATGATCTCTGTGCTAGTAAATAAAATTGAATATTATATAGTTTTAATGGTTTGTAATAAGTTTTAAAATGTCACCAACACAGTTTTCTTTTTAAAAATAATTCACAAAATTCAATATATATAATTCAATACACTTTCTTCTTTTTAAATCTTGCTTTTATATGATTATAATAATCATATAAAAACAAGATTTAAAAAGAAATTGGTGTATTGAATTTTATGTATCGGGTTTGCAATGTTAACATGTAATAAATTGAAAAAATTCATGAATGTTAATTTATAGAAAGAGATTAATAGATGTACAGTGAATAAAGAAATATCTTCATGGGGTGCTTTAGACTGGTCTATATAACTAAATTTAGATTCAAAAAATAAAATGATTACTTTTATCTTTTCAAAAGTCTGGTTTGAGAGTATCATCAATACTCAACAAGATATCATTGAGTTATTATAACAAATGTTACAGCAAATGCTTAGGATCTAAATTCTTCCATTTAAATTATTTTATTTCTTTTTAATGCACAGTCAATAAAAACATTTAATATAAAAAAAATATGTCTTATTTTTTTATTATTAATTTGCTTTTAAGAAAAATGAAGTAGGCTATCTATAACAGAGGAATCCAACACATTTAAAAATATATCAGTTCATTATTGGATAGTCTCACCAACTTTAAGAATATATATGTCAAGAGGCTACGATATGGAAAGAAAGATTTAAATTTAATAATAAAATATAAAAATGATCATTATTTTTAATAAAATAAATTATTAACTAAAACTAACAAGGTCATATAGGTTCGAAAAAGATAAAAGAAAGAAGAAAGCAAAGAAATAATTATCTGCTGTTAAGATTATATTATTTCCCAAGCAAAAACTGTTCAGAAGTAAAGAAATATTTCAAAATCTATTATTAATTGGTGGATTAAACTTGTTTTTGTTTGGTTGTTCTTTTTTAATTAGAGAAAATATAGTTAAAAAATGATATCGAACAGTGGTCTTCAACCCGGTCTGTAGACCAGCACCAGGCCGCAGAAGTTTTTTTCCGGTCTGCGCTAGACTGACAAGAAAGTTTGTAATAACAAAATAATAAGATTTTAAACTTTTAATTACTATAATTTTTATTTATTTTTTCATCGCATTTTTACCCAATTAAAAAAAAGAAACTGAACGAAAACAAAATCTAATCAATCATACATAAATTAATTTGTTTTTAGATTTATCACAGATGTTTATGTGGGGTGGGGTAGGAATAATTTTTTTATTTTTCTAAAAAAAATCAAAATTAAAAAAAAAAGTTTTTTATTATACAAACTCCGGTTGTCTTTTGATAGCCAATCACGGCTGCTTGTCAGCTTTGTTTATGTGTTAAAACAATAAAATGTAACATTACCAGGCCGCGATTTTAAAAATACAGTGACTTTTTTTTATCTCTTAAATTTTTTTTACTCCATCTTTTAATATTTCATTTTTAGTGTGTTTTTTTTTGGGCTATACGACAATTTTTTTTTGGCTTTAACTTTTATTTTTTAAATCAATTTTTATTACCTTTTTTTAAAAATAAAAACCAAAAAGTAACTTCTGTCTCTAACTTTTACAAAGTATTTCTCAATACACCCCCACCACTCCAAAATAAAGTAAGATCAAAAACTTCTGACTTTTTCAAGTTTCACTTGTTGTTTTTTTGTTTAAAAATACGGTCACTTTTTTTTAGTCTATAAGGTGATATCTTTTTTGCCTTTATTTGTATACTGCTGTTATGCTAAAACTTTTATTTTTAAAACCAATTTTTATTACTTTTTTTAAAAAATAAAAACAAACCAAAAATAACTTTTGTCTCAGTGAAGACAAAGTATTTCTCAACCCACTCCCCCCAAAAAAATTAAAACAGGATCTTTTTTGGCTTTAACTTTTAAAATTTTTGAAATCAATTTTTATCATCTTTTTTTTAAAAATAAAAATATTTCTGTCTCTAACTTTTACAAAATATTTATCAATCCACCCCCCTCCCCAAATTAAAATAATATCAAAACTTTTGACTTTTTCAAGTTTCATTTTCTTTTTTTGTTGTTGTTTAAAAATACACCCACTTTTTTGGCCTATAAGGCAATATTTTTGGGGGCTTTATTTGTGTACCGCTAATATACTAAAACTTTTATTTTTAAAACCAATTTCTGTTACCTTTTTTAAAAAATAAAAACAAACAAAAAATAACTTTGGTCTCTATCTTTTGTCTCAGTGAAGACAAAGTATTTCTCAACTCACTCCCCCCCCCCCAAAAAAAAAAAATTAAAATAAGATCAAAACTTTTAACTTTTTTAACATTCAGATGAATAACATTTTATTCTTGCATGTTTTAACAATGAAATAATAAATGTAGAAATGCAAGGACATTAATGGGAACGATTGTTATTGTACTGTTTTCTATACCAGTATGACTGCACAACTCGAGAAAGAGTGTTCAGCATGTGAAGGTAAGCAAACACCATTACAATACACAATAACTAGTGTGCTGTTTTGGTCAGTTATAACAATTATGCTCATCTAAGGCTAAGCAGGTTACATCTTTAAAAAAATTTATCTGTAAACTTCTGCCGGTCTGCTAAATCTTATCCTTATTTTTGTTGGTCCACGGGTGTGAAAATGTTGAAGACCACTGATATAGAAAAAGAGAAAATTGAAGAGACTAATATAAATAGATAGAATATTAATGCTTATAATTCTGGTGTTTAACTGTTACACTCAAAAGATGTGGAAAATTAAAACTTTGTGCTATTGGACAGGCCCAAATATTTTTTTCTTTGTCTGAAATGAAAATCATTAATGAATATCATCTTATTTATTTCAGAAGAAAACTTTGAAAAGTGATTATGTTGTGAAGTAATTATACCCCAAATATTTGGATTTTAATAATGTATGATTATTATTGGGTATAACTCTACTAATATTTATTTTAAAATTATTTTAATTTATATTAAATTATATAACCATTATTATATTTGAAAAATTTGCTTTTTGTTTAAATTCTGCCTTCATAAACACAAAAATTTTGTTAATGATTAACAATGCATGCAAATTATCATTTCAATTACTGCAAATATGGTGACATTGTTTTAATTGTTATTTTAAAATTTGATGTAAAAAGTCCATTGCAAAATATCAGAATACTAAAAAATAAAAATTAATGGTACTTATGTATTAGTCCTGCAACATAAGAGAGGTGGGACACCTTTTCACATCCACAATAAATGTGAAATAAAATAAAAGTACAGAACATTCCTAAATTAAGTGTGGATTTCCTATACTTTTATTTCAAGATACACTTAATATTCAAAATTGTGGCCGAAGAAAACGTTTTTTTTGTTGTTTTTTAATGCCTTACTGATCAAATTAAATGAAAGTGTTTTTTATAAAATATTTTCAAAATATATTATTTTTATGAAATATCAATTCTGGAAGTTAATCTCTGCTTATGCTTCTCTATCACTTGTTAAAACGCATAGTCTAGGTAAAATCTAATAAGATTAACTTAACCTCCACTTTTTAACAATTATGAACAAAAACACTTCCTTTATTTAAAAAAATCTTTTAAGGTCTTTAGCTAATTCAGAAAATCTTTCAAAAAAAATATTTTTATGGAATCTGTAAACATTATGATTCATTTCTTTTTCTATTTTAATTAATGACAAATATTTTTTCATGGATTAGTCATGAAATCCAATGAAAATGTATTTTTAAAATATATAGCTCCACCTAGTGTGCATCACTGAAAACTTAATGAATCGATAGCTCATTAATACAGTTAAACTGGATAAATAGCTGGACAATTTGAAATATTACATTGTTATTGTTACCTACATGCATACAAATTTCGAAAAAAAAAACCCTTTGATACAAGGTTATTAAAAATTGGTTGTAATACTTTACCCAAATATGCCAACCAATAAACAAAAGAATTTGTAAATTAAATAAAAGTATTTAAAAAGTCACTTTAAATGAACAGAATAGAATTATCAAATGTTCAATTTGCCATTAGTGTGTTCAAACATCAAACGACCGGGGGGGGGGGGGTCAGTCATACGATTATTTTATTAGATTTTAAATACAGTTGTTAGTATAATAGATTTTATTCAAAATTTAGCATTTAAATCTAAAAATGATAGTAAAAATTTAATAAGTTTACTAAATGCATATAGACATCGAAATTAAATTCAGATAATTACAAATATAAATATTTTCCAAGTATGTTAAATTTATTTGAAGAAAATTCTGACATGGTTAATTGCATCTTAGTGTATATTATTGAATTAAGAAAGTTAAATGTGAAATTAATTCTAGATCTAAAGATTTTAATGGAAAGACCTTGTGTTTCTTTTATCAATAATCAATTTTAAAAGTAATTTAAATATCACAAATACTTCAAATTAAATTGCATATTTGTTTAATAGGTAGTTAAGTACAGTAATTACATTCCAAAGTGATTTATATGAAATTTATAAACAAAAGAATCCTGAAGTATGCAAATTAGAACTACAGTAGTTTTCAAGTATTCATTGTATTTAGTTCCAAGCCTTCTTATGGATACTTGGAACAATGAATAATATCAAACATATATATATATATATGTAAAACCACTAAAACTAGTCTGGGAATATTGGATGAGTAAGCACTAGATAGGGATTTTATGCACAAGCCTTCTGGCATCCATTGATTGCTCTTTTTAGCACAAGATGGCACTACTATATGGAGAGTTTTGCTTTGTTTTGAATTGTTTAATATATATATATATATATGTACACAGCTATGATATAATTTAATTTTAAAATATGTATTATATATATACACACACATCTATGATACAGTTTGTTTGAAAAAATTTACACATTAAGGCAATAAATTCTTTGAATGCAAATTTTTGATTATTGCAACTAAAACGCAGTAAATATAAAGCAAAAGAAAATATTTCTCATATATTTGTTTTTGACTTTATTTATCCATCATTGTGTTTTAGAGACAATTGGCCAGGATTTCAGAAGCCAAGTTAACTTGCTATCTATGACTCATATCGCATTTACAATTGAATCTATTTCTTTAAACCATTAATCATCACATGATCATCATCTCTTATACTAGCCCATAATTGTTTATAAACAAGGCAAAACTCTTTATACAGTAGTGCCACCCTGTGCCAACCAGAGTAATCAATGACGAAGGCCACAAGCCATAAACTAGTCTGGGGATATTAGATGAGTAGGCATTAGATAGGAATTTTATGCCCGAAGCCTTCTGGCATCCATTGATTACTCGGGTTGGCACAGGGTGGCACTACAGTATGAAGAGTTTTGCCTTGTTTAGAATCTGTTTCTTCAAATTAAACCACTAAACATCACATGATCACTGTTTCTTTAAATTTTGAGAAGACTTATTGGCTACATATTAAAGATGACGCATGAATTTAAACTAAACGGAAATGCCATATTATTATAACAAAAACATCAATTCCTGAAACAAATTTTGATCTTTACTAGATTCAATATTTTCAGTGTCTAAAATAGTTTTAATGATATTATTTCAGAAAAGAAACCTAAAGCTTCATTAATGTCTCAAATCTTTCAATCTTCCAATTCAAAACTTTTTTAAAATATATACATTAAAAATATTTTAAATATTTTTTGAACATATTCATATGTTACTTATAATGGAAATACTTATTAAGTAATAAATATGTGATGTGATCTACTACAGTTATGCCATCTTGTGTTAGCTTGAATAATCAATAAATGCCAGATGGTGGTATTTAACAAAGAGCTGGTCTTTCCATATTCCCAGACTTGTTTCTAGCTTATGAGTTTCATTAGTATGGTATTTTGATCTGGATCTAGTCAACTTAGAATTTTTGTATCCATTTTTTATTTTTTAGCCTGAAATTCAAATACAGCTAAAGGATTTGAATTCAAGTCATCTTGCTTACATAGTTGTGTAGATTTGATATCATTCTATTATTTATATATTTTGGTGTTGTTGGTTTTTTTAATAACAATAGTCACCTAGATAACTACTTAAAAGTAATATGTAGATAGAAATCATGTGATGTTCTGTTGGTGTGGAGAACAAATTCTGTGTTGATCATTCTGGGACAATGATAATAGATAGTGTATTAATACTAATTTACTATAGATGCATCAAATAATGAGTAAAAGAATAATGCTTTAGAATTAATGCCAATTTTATATTAAGATCCTTGAATCGATTTTAATTCTTGCACAACTGGTGTTCAAACTTCTTATGAATTCTCAAACAATAAAGTCAGTAGATTATTTAGTGAATGTACTTTCAAGTTTGATAGAAAGCAATAAATAGTCAATTTTAATATTTGGAGTTTTATATTTTATAAAAAATATGCACATCCACATATATTTATATATGTAAAAATATACCATGCATATATGTGGGATAAATGTATTAGTAATCTGTATATAGAAATCATGTGAGAGGAAACCACACTTTCAGACATGTTCTAGAACATGTCTGGAAGTTTGGTTTCCTCTCACATAAATGATGCAACGGTAACTCGGTATCAGTCAAACCTGAAAATGTTTTGGACAATCTTGGAATTTTTTTTTTTTCTATACAATATTTGCCAATAGGTGGGGATCTTGCTGTTCTTAAGTTAAAATAAGGAGGCTAAACTGTTAAAACTCTCACCATCCAATATTGCCAAATTTACTATATATCGCCTTGTCATTTTCTATCCTTCCAAGAGAAACTGTTGGAGAAGACTTCTGTGGTGTGCTATTTAAAGATTATCTCATATGCTAAATACTGAATTATTTGTCACTAATAGAAGTAAAAATATAATTTTGAAGAGTTTATTTCTTATATACATTTAATTATTTAAAGATAACTGATTTTAAACTTTTTATTTCAAAGCAAATTATTGATACTTTTCTTTTACACTTTGCACAATTTGGCACAGTTAAGTTTCCAACTTGGATCAGGTCCCAGGATCTATTCTGGTACTAGAAATTCTGGTACTCAAACTTCTTATGTACTTCCAAGCAATAAAGCTATTTGCATGTTTGCCCTGCATGATTTGGCATAATTGGTAGAGCATCTGACTTGGGAAGATCAATTCTGGAATTCACAGTTCTGGCACTCAAACTTCTTATTAACTGCTGAGCAATAAAGCCATTAGCATTTTATTTCTTCTGACATTTTGATTGGCTAACAGGCTTCTTCATAGCTAAAAATGACAAAAAGAAAATGTTAAAAATTTTACAAACACAATATAGTATATAAACAACAATCTAAAAACATATAATTTTTTAGTGATTCACATATTTTAAAAAAAGAATTATATAAATCAATTACAATTTATTACCTTAATATTTAATGGTTTGATGAGTCAATAAGGATATGAACATTTTAAAATACAATAAATCCAACACATTTGTTTCTTGATCTATTAATTTAAATGGCATAAACATCTTAACATTCATATTATTTTTAAAAAAATGTAATATAAAAAAGTATTACACTATGGTAGAATGATGTATATGTGTATAATATATATATACATAATTATAAGGACTTGAACTAGACTTTCAAACTCTCCATAGCTATCCAATCCATCTTACACAAACTACCACATACATGTGACAAAGATAAATGATCTCCAATATACGTATTTCATGCTGAACTAGCACTCAACACTTGTTCCAGATCACCATATAGACAGGCTACATGTATATATGTTCTATATATAATGCATTTACTGTGGAAGATAAGACTTTGAATTGTTGTGCATGTACATAAGATAAAATAGTCTTTAAATAATATACTGCAGGGGGCAAAGTTCTTTTTTTTTTTTTTAAGTGTCATAGCATCGGCCGGGACGCGAACCTGCAACCCGAGAAACTGTCTGCTAGTGCAAGGCTGTCACGCTGACTTCTCGACCACTAATGCAAGACATGGGGCAAAGTTCTTTTAAGAGGAATAATGAAAAATAAAGATATTATTGTTGTTTTACCCTCCAATAGCAAGATGCCAATTCATTGACCAATTTTGGATGATTAGTTGAGTTAAATACCTGAAGAAAAAAAATATCTATTTGAAATCCTGAAAAAAATCAAAAGTTTTTCCCAACGTAGATTTGAATCCTAAGTAGGTGGGTGCTTTAATTAAATAAATGCATTGCACGACCCTTCATGCATGTATTTATATGTATAACTCTAAATGAAGATGTTAGATTATAACAGTTAATAAACCATACCGGTATTATTCTGTTGTCAAAAAATTATTTTGAATTTTCACATTTTTCTGCAGAGATGAAAACTTAATACTGTATATATAACTGCAATTTCAGAAAAAGCTCTGAAATTGTTTAATGGCTTAATAAATTTATTTTATCAGTGATGTACAATTTCATTTTAAAGTTGTAGAAATAAATTCTTTTTATAAAAAGATATTTAAATTCAAGAGCATTTTATGATCCTGTATATTAAATATTCATTTGCTTTGGAAACGGTAAACAATACATTTTAACAGAGCTAGGAAAGAATATGATTCATTCATCAAGCTTGCATAAATTAAATATATATAAAATGCAGATGCATAATTTATGCACATTTTTGTTTATAAAAGCAACTGCTGTTACATATATATGTTGAGAGTGTAAACATATATTTAATTTACGCATATTTTTATTTACTTTCTTTTTAAATAATGTGATACTTGGTGTTGTTTTTTTTACTGACAAATTATGCTGTTTTGTTTCTATTTCAAACTACCATATATATATTTTTAAATATACTATAATGCAATGCGACTTCTTATATCCAGCCTACACATGCTCTCATCAAATTTTCATTTTTTTTTTTCTCATGTGTCATAGCATCAGCCGGGAAGCGAACCCACTAAGCCGGGACAACTGCTTGTAAAGCAGCTGACCTCTCGACTACCAATGCTTGATATATTTTTATTTAATTGTACAGTTTAGATATTTTAAACATTCTTTTATTTTTCTGTTCTCAGAAGAAGATAATACAACAAAGAGCTAAAAATTCTTGGTTTGAATTTCAACTCTTATTACTCGAGAGTCACATGACTTAAAAGTGTCAAACTATTTAATTATTTTTATTTTATTCAATAAAAATTTTCTTCTGTTATCTATTGTAAAATATATTAAAACTAATACCTCTATTGATTCTTAATAGAAATAATTCCAGAACAATACTATATAAATTCAAATAACATCGGATCGCTTTCAACACTGACTGTGTCCTTAGCCTAGAGGTCATCGCAGCCGTTGCAGACGGTTGTGGGTTCGCGTCCCGGCCGATGCTATGACATGAAAAAAAAAAACTATACTATTTGAATTTATAATATAGGGTATATGAGCACAGACTTTCTCATGACCCACCACTCTCCACTCTATCTAATAACACTGATACACTCAAGCACATATATGTTGAAAAGATAAATAATCACCAATATACGTATTTCATGCTAAACCAGCAATCATCAGTTGGTCCAGGTTATCATCTCCCACACATATATATTATAAGTGCTTAGATATATATTAAGATAGACAATCTTCATATTTTTAATGGACTGGCTCCAATCTACTACACACTCTATCTCTTTAACCATCCATACAATTGAAAATCTGATGATGGAATGCTCGAAGGCCACCCTGAGGCCGAGATTCTTGTCACACCCATGTTGACCCAAGGTTAATCTGAACCCCAAATGTACAGGACATAATCCATTAAATACATATGCAAGGATATTGGTGATTATTTATCTTTTCAGCATATATGTGCTTGAGTGTATCAGTGTTATTAGATAGAGTGGAGAGTGGTGGGTCATGTGAAAGTCTGTGCTCATATACCCTATATTACATATATAGACACATGGTATATATTAAACCTGTGTTTCAGTTATTATTTGAATTTATATAATGTTATTTTTGAATTATCTCTGTTGAGAATCAATAGATATGTTAGTTTTAATGTATTTTATTCTTAATTTCTGTTCCTTTTGTATTCACTCCACTCCATTATAAATATCCTGCTATTTTATTCCATGTATCAGATTTTAATAGATTTGTAGATTATATATAATTCACATACATAGATTTAATATATAGGGTATATGAGCACAGACTTTCACACGACCCACCACTCTCCACACTATCTCATAACACTGATACACTTGAACACACAAACATATATATATATAAGTATAAGGTTTGGCTATCTTAATATATATCTGAGCACTTATAGCATATATGTGTAGAGATGGTAATCTGGACCAACTGATAATTGCAGGTTTAGCATGAAATACGTATATTGGTGATTATTTATCTTTTCAACATATATGGGTTCAAATGTATCAGTGTTATGAGATAGTGTGGAGAGTGGTGGGTCGTGTGAAAGTCTGTGCTCATATTCCCTATATATTACATACATAAATACATATATAATAAGCCTGTGTGTTTCAGTTATATACATAGATTTATTAACTTTTTCATTCAAAGGCAGAAAAAAATAAAGTAATGCTCTTTGTCTTAACACAATTTGATATCTCAATATAAAACCCAAATCTTTTTTTTCTTATTTTACGATTTTTTTTTTTAACTTTCCATTCTTTTTTTAAAACAATAATTCATCTTTTTTTTTGAAATTTTTTGAGTGTATTTACTTCATCGCCTGTATTTTCCTTGCTCTCATCAGGTGGTTTGGTCATATTGCCTTCTTTTGTATCAAGAGTTTGGCCTCAAAACAATCCATCCATAACAACTCCCACCCAGTCTAAAACCATTGATACATCTTCATGTGGGTCAGTTAAGTCCAGTAAACCTAAACAAAGTGATCCACAAACTGTCCTCAATTCTTCAACTCCTGCAATAATTAACCATCCAGATGAAAAGACTTGTCAAACACACAACCCGAAAGTCAGCATAGTTAATGTTTCCCAACAGTTACAGCAAACCGAAAATGACTCGGGTCTAAAATTTAAAACAAATTCCTATAACAATAAAAAAACACTTTTATCAAAAGAACAGGAAAATGAAAAAAACACTATTAAACTTCAAAAACCTCAAAAAACCGACACAACAAATACCCAAAATACAAATAAGAAAATTAAAAGAAAATCAATTCGTTCAGATAAATCAAGCTCTGATGATGATAGCGCCCATCTTATACATTACTCACCTCCACCCTCTAACAAACAAATTGCAGATATATCAAGCACAAAGCCTCGCAAATCCATAGAAAAAAAGAGGAAAACCATGGATCCTACAACCATCGATACCATTGATCCTTCTGACGAATCTCAGACAGATTACACTACTTCATCAGACACAGAAGACTTCATGGATGCGTTTCCTCAACCAACAACTATATCACCAATCCATCCACAAATTCAATCACAAGACTCTGATTGCCAAACAACATCAGACCTCATTAACATGGAGATGTCCCACATTGACTTGGTACACTTTGCTGAGGACGGTTTGGATTAATCTATCATGTTCTGCAAAATTGCTGGCATTAACATTCGCGGCATCAACTCAATTGATAGAGTTCTAGCTATTAAAAACTGGCTTTCGCTCTGCTCCCTTCATATTCTTCTTATGGGTGAAACTAAATATCACCATAAGACCGATCATAAAATACTATCTCTTCTCTCAACTCTCGGATTTACTAGATTTTCCATAGGTCATTATGCTTCAGGTGGAGTCGGTATTCTGCTCAGCAAGTCAATACCACCAAACAGTTTTAGCATTCTATTCCTAGATGCCAATATTATTATCATAGAAATAGACTATTGGGGTTATCCGATCATCATAGCTTATATATATACAGCCAAAGACACCTCTCAATATCTAAAAATAATCCACATCCTAAATGCTATCAACGCTAACAGAGCCTCCCCTACTATTCTTCTGGGAGACTTTAACACCACATACAATGACTTCAACAAGAGATTTTTGCATCTAATAAATCGCAGATTAATGTGTGGAGAGGGCTTCTTCCCTCCCGAAGCCTACTCTTTCTATACTAAAACTAAAAAGTCCCTGATTGATTTGGTTTACTACACCCCAGACCTCCATTTCAACCTTGATGCAGCCTTGGCCCCTGTTGCTTTCTCTGATCATATGGCTCTAATCTTACAACTTACACCTATTTCAATCCCTGCACCTATTGATGGACCTGGTAAAACCATGCGCATGATCACCCAATCAAATATGACCGAAGCGATAATATCTGAGACATACATCCTTTTCCAGAAAATAAACATCCTTTCCCTTCCTGCTGAGGAGGGCTGGTTTTCCTTCATCGGAATACTACAATCCATATTAAATCACCACGCCAGAAAAATCAAAGGACCTAATGGCCTTCTAAATGATCTAACAGACATTAATATACAACTTCAAGCTTTACAACAAAATTTCACAAATACAGAAAAAATCATCTTCCTTAAAAATCTCTACAAAATCAAGCAAAAGTCCCTTGCAGAATATATATCCATCAGAAGAGCCAAATGTTTCTTAGCACAACAACACTGCTGGATGAGAGACTACCTTAGATGGGCACTGGGGTACAATAGAAAACAAATCACTCCCTTATCCATTAATTCTAATGGAACCAATCTCGTTGGCTTTCCAATGATGCAGCACATCAGCAAACAATTCTGCCAATTAATGCAAAAAGATGGAGCTCCTCCTATAAACAGCTGGTTGGATGCTGGTGACCCTGGCAAACATGGCATCACAGAAATCCAAATCAAAAAGAAGATAACATCTCTCCCTGACGGCGTTCATCCTGGCCTTCATGGCATCCCAAATTTCCTTCTCAAACACCTCAGTCAATTCACTGTGCCAATTATTAAAAAAATGATTGATCACCTAGCCTCCGGCAACAGAAACATAACAGATCTTTACCCAGTGGCACTCGTGCCTTTTATTAAAAAAGCAAAACCACTAAATGACATTAACAATATCCGGCCAATTTCCATGACCCCATTGCTTATCAAGATAATTGAGTCAGTCATTAAAGATCAAATCCAAACTCAAATCCTTAGCCATATCTCGTCAAACCAATACGGAAAAAAGGGATCATCAACCTCGCATGCTATGTCCAATGTAACTGCACTATTCAATTACATCAGAGGACATCGTAAATCAAAACCTATTGCTGTCCAGCTGGATGTTGCGGCAGCATTTGATTCAGTCCAGATAAATATCCTCCTGGATATTCTGTTGGAATGCGACATTCCAGCCGGGATTGTTCAGATGATCAGCAATCTGCTCAACAACAGAGAGAAAAATCTCTCTGTTGATGGCAAGATCACACCAGGCTTCAAGCCATACAAGTCGATCCCTCAAGGATCTCCACTCAGTGCCCTTTTCTTCACAGCATACATCAACCCTCTTCTGATGGATATAGAAAAAACCTCCCTGGAATTTTCCTTCCCTCTCTCAATAAAAACTTCAATGTATTTGCATATATAGATGACATCATGGTTGTTCTTCCCACCATTAAATACCTTCCCCATCTCATGAACATCTTAAACAGAAATACAGCGAAACTTGGCCTACAAATAAACTTTAACAAATCTTCCATCTGGAAGATTATGTCTGGTAAACAAATTAACTCTCCCTTTTCTGCAAAACCCCAAAGATACCTAGGTTTCCCAATCTTCAAAACACCAACTGCAATGGCAAGAGAGATTCAAGATGCAATCCTCCATTCAACTGAAGCCATCACCACGTCACTCTCTAGAGTATACCTTTCATTATATGGAAAGGTTGGCCTCCTCAACATGATCATAATGCCAAAAATCTCATATTACCTTCCATTCGTAAAAATGTCTAAACAGTTTCAAAATAAAATCAACCGATTATGTACCAAACTTCTTTGGAGAGGAAGGACAGTTGCTATTAGCTTGCGAGGCATCCAACGACCACGCAGGTTCAATGGACTGTCATTCCACTCAATACAAGCAATAATTTTACAGAAAACCCACAACACTCTACATAATCTGATCCTCTCCTGTGGATACTCCAACATTATTAAAAAAATTACACCGACAGATCGTCCTCCGCCCTCTGCCAGTTCATGGATAGCCTCCCTAATAGACCACCTACAACTTTATAACCCAATAATGCCCTTTAACCTTAACAAAAAAATCACCTTATGGGAAGCATACAATATAATCAACTATAATCAACAACCCATAAAAACCAGCCTAAAAGTAACCAACCAAAGACTCATTTCACACTTTAAAAGATGGAGTCTGGAACCCAAATTCCTTGACTTCATCATTAAAATAAATCTTAATGCGCTTCCCACGAATTGGTTCCTTTATCACCGAAGAGGTTTTACCAGCATTGACCCTATATGTGGTCTGTGTGCTCGTGAAGATGAAACCATAGACCATATTATACACCGGTGCCCAAGACTTAAAACACTGAAAGATATAATTATAATCAATTCCAACATAAGACCTGATATGATTTTCTCACTTGAAAATGCCATTCATAATGGGTTTTTTTCAATAATAAGGCTTTCTACCTTTGTCCTTTATTCCATATGGATAGTGAGATGCAAAACTCTCATGGAATTACCCCCACCACAAATCATACCATTGTTTTATCAAACGCTCAAAAAAATCAAGAAACGTGACCAGCTCCTGGCCTCCAGTAAAGTCTTTGATGACACCTGGTCTTTAACTGCTCTTTCCTTTTCCTGATTATCAACTCCCACCTACCCAGCATTATAGAATAGGAAATTCTAAAAGAAAATATTCATGTTTATATAAAAAATGCTTATTCCATTAATCAAGTTCTTAGAATCTCATCACTATACCTAACCACATAAGAGTATAACAATTGTACTCTCATAACAAAATCTAGCCAGATAACAAATAGAACATTATACAATCATATTATTGTACAATTTATTCATTTATCTATCCTTTATTAGTATGTAATCACTATTTATTGTTAATAAAATTTTTGTTGAAATGAATAATTCATCTTTCCCCTATTATTCTTTATATCTTCAATTCAACAGTCTTTGTTTTGATTTCATACTAGAGGGTTTTTTTTTTATTATGTCTCTGCATTTTTCATAACATTTCCTCTTTTACATTATTAATTTACATATTACTTATGCACTATAAATCTATCATTGCTACAATCTGTTTAAGATAGACAATATATAGGGTATATGAGCACAGACTTTCAGATGACCCATCACTCTCCACTCTATCTAATACCACTGATACACTCAAGCACATATATGCTGAAAAGATAAATAATCACCAATATACATATTTCATACTAAACCAGCAATCATCAGTTGGTCCAGATTATCATCTCCCATACATATATACTGTAAGTGCTCAGATATATATTCATACTTTAATGGACAGGCTCCAATCTACTACACATTCCAACTCTTCAACCGTCCATCCAATTAAAAATCTGATGATGGAATGCTCGAAGGCCACCCTGAGGCTGAGATTCTTGTCACACCCATGTTGACCTAAGGTCGATATGAACCCCACATGTACAGGACATAATCCATTTAATACATATGCAAGGATGGGCAGACACCTCTACAATGTAATAACTGAAACACAGGCTTATTATTTTTAAGATAGACAATAAATCAATATTATATGGAATGCAGTTTATACTTGCAATTTTTTGCAGTTAGTTTTCAGAATAAATATAATTGATCTTATTGACTTTATTATTAAAAATCTATTTAAGATAATTATTTGAAGGTTTTAATCAATCTAATATTTTGAATCTACATTAATTGTTTGTACAACTTTATGTTTAACATTAATTTTAAATACAGGGTATTGTATATTTTAACGGTATTATACTAATTTCCATTACTTTAACACAAAGGCAAAACTCTCCATACAGTAGCGCCACTCAGTGCAAGCTGGAGTAATCAATGAATAATTGTTAGAAGAAGGTCTATGCTAAAATATGTACCCACGCCTTTTTCTTAGCTATGATTATGAAGCCATAGAGCTTTGAAAGCGCTAAGCTTAAATAAATTTAATAATATATATAACTTCTTTAACAAGCGTTATAAGTGCATAATTATTGATAGTCTATTTATTAAAACATACATTTTCTCTTTAGCTACTTAAAATATCAATGTCTATGTCAATAAATGTACTAACGTCAAGATTTGCATACATTTATGAATAGTTGTTTAATATGTTTCAAACAAATTGTGTAGATATACATGCCATTACTGAACATTGTTATTAATTTCCTGTTTTATTAACTTCTATATGTTTTAAAATAAAAATAAATTTTGATCACTCTTACACAAAATTACTGTGAATATTCCTGTTTAGATATTTTGCTTTAATGATTGGAATATATGCCAATTGAGCTTTATTATATTTAAAAAACCATTTCACCAAAATAGAATTGAATTGTATTTAGAGTACCTCAAGGTAATAAAAAAAAACTATCTTCAAAAACGTTATAGTAAATTTTAATAAAGTTAAAAATAAACAAATTACATATAACAACTTTATGTATACCACTAAACATCACATGATCATTATTTCTTATGCTCGCACATTACTGTTATTAAAACTGGCAAAACTTGCCATATAGTAGTGCCACTAAGTGCCAACCAGAGTAAGATCTAGGTGCAGTGCTCTCAGATCCAAAGCTCCTCACTGACGAAGGCCACAAGCCAGAAACTAGTCTGGGGATATTGAATGAGTAGGCATTAGATAGGGATTTTATGCATAAGCCTTCTGGCATCCATTGATTACTCTGGTTAGCACAAGGTGGCACTACTATATGAAGAGTTTTGCCTGTTTTAACTTTATATATAAACAATTTTTGCAAATATAATTAAACATTTAATTAGACAATGATATTTCAAAATCTCCCTTCCCCCAAATTCTGTAGTTATTATTTTTTAATTAAAATTGCATACTATAAATAAATTTCTTAATTTTATATTAAAATATATTTACATTTTTTTTCTGTTAATAACATAAATATCATCATCATCGTTTTCAACTATTATGAGTCTTCTCCAATATGAAGGTCTCTTCAAGTTTAATTAAGCTTCTCTGATCTCTAACCTCTCTTCTCCACATCTTATCAGAAAAATTCCTTATTTCATCCCTCCACTCACATATTGTCTACTGTCTTCTCTTGTAGCAATATAGCCATCCCAGATCCATTTCAGTCTTTTAATTCTTTTAATGATACCTCTTTGTTAAGCATGTATAATAGAACCAAACATGGTCAAAGATCAATTAGAAGTAATATAATAATTAATTATTCCAAATAATGTTTAAGATTATAACCAATTAAATTGTCAATATAAAGCTTATCAAACCTTGACATACCATTACAATAACCAAGTGCAAGTTCTTGATATGATCATTTCATGGTTTCAATAATGTCAGTTTTTAGCTGACTGTGAATATAATCGCATTTCCCCCCACATAATGTAAAAACTTCAATAACTTTAAATATCCAAATCTAAGACTGCTTAAATTTCAAGACACGAAATAATCACTAAACAGACTAATGTTATTATGCATTTAACTTTACTCATTTTAAAATAATTCACAGTAAAGTTTGAAAGTATAATAACATTAGTCTATAACATTATGCATTTAAGTTATTGGAAACGATATTGCTTCTACGAACTGAAATGGTTTGCTATTATTGAATCTTTAGATGACATATGATTAGGGTGACACATTATTAAAGTAGGCAAAACTCACTATATGTATTGCTATACACAGCAAGCTAGAGTAATCAATGGATGCCAGAAGGCTTGTGCATAAAATCCCTATCTAGTGCCTACTCATCCAATATTCAAAGACTAATTTCTGGCTTGTGGCCTTCGTCAGTGAGGAGCCTTGGATCTGAAAGCACTGCATAGTTATAAGCAAGCATAAGAAGTGGTGGTCATGTGATGTTTATTGGCTTATAATTAAAGTATCATGAGTGTTTTGTTTCGACAAAAAAATTGCTATAAATTATAAAATGGACATACCCATACTCAAAACAATTGGTATCTTATGAATTATGCTACAATTATAAGTCAAAATATAGTAATTAATATTTTATGAGCACTTATAGGTCCAGATTGTTGGACTGAACATGGACTATCATACCCCAAAGTTAAAATGATAGTTATAATAAAAGTAGATTCTACTTGACATATATCAATAGGAAATGTGATTTTTTTATTCAAAAGCATTTACTATACAAACTAGCTAAATTTCAATAGTTATTTAAACACTCAAATTGCCCATTTGGATTTTCAATCTACATATATATGTTTTAGGAATTTTATTATGAATATGTGCATTTTCTTGGGTTTTCCAGTAGTAGTAGTGATAATAATTATCATCATCATCATTATCATCACTCCTTAAAATGAATTGATCAAAAGAAAGCCATCAATATTCTCTGCTTAATGTAACAATAAAATGAAAGTGAATCTTACAAACAATATAGAAATTTAAAGATAGTATTTTAGCAACTGACAAAAAAACTTGTAGCTAATTTGGAGTCATTTCATATTTTTATCTGATGCATTTAAAGTAAGACATTGGTCAAAAAAGTAATGCCACAATCTTATTAAATCAGTATACGATGCTTTTGTATGATGATGATAGGAGTATTTACAATGATACACAAATTTAAGTGGCAGATTCCAATGTTATCCATTCCATTAACTCATTTAGATTTGGTTAAAGAAATCCATCCTGATGAAATTAACACAGTTTTTTTTTTTTTTGTAATCAAGCAGAAAGACTGCAGGTCTTAATAAAATACCTGGTTAAATTTTAAAAGATGGAAATATATTACCTTTAAAGCTATTGCAGTTTTTAAAGACTATATGGACTCATAAATCTGTGCTATCTAATATTAAGGATGTTTCTATTATACCAATTTGTAAAAAAATAATAAAGTAACAACAAATGCAGTATAAAATATTAAGAATTTTATTGTTCAGATTATCAAAGATGTAATGTAGTTTTTGACAAACAAGAATTTGTGAGATATAGTTTTTGTCTCCAGACAAATACAAAAAAAAAAAAACCCATGTGTAAGATTACATATTTCTTTTATCAATTTCATTAATTGAAAGATTTGATTCATATTGAAATTAGCTGATTGGTCCATCAAAGTTTTTTTGTATTATATAGCTCCTACATATTAATGTAAGAAGAAGCATTATTACTGCTATTGGAAGATCTATTCAATTATGATAGCAATTTTTGATAGTTTTATGCAGTTCCATGAAGGAAATGTCAAAAGGTGATAAAGATTTTATACTGGCATTTTAACTTGTACAGATTAAAAACAAAAACTTAATTTTCTTAGCTTCTAGATTTACAATATGCTGTTGATTGTGCTACTACCTATCAAGACTTTGTTTAATGTTCAAAAGATTTAAGTGCTTTATTATTCAAAACTTAAAAAATTCAGCAATGTTTAGCTTGGATGTTATAAACTTGAAAATATGAATAAATTGACATAAAGGCAGAATTGGAAATTGAGAGCAGATTTGGTTCCATAAGTGGAGCACAAAATGCATCAGGCAGTGAAATGAGTGTACAAATATGGAAATTTTTTTAAAAAACAATTTGCATTAAATTAATAGTATCCATTTGCTAGTGTTGGTATTAAACCATTAAAACATCACTTGGTCACCATTTTTTATTCTTACACATGCAATTCAAATAGTGATGTGATATGATGCATGGTGACTTCTTATATGGAGTCAGGAATCTCTCAGCAACAATGCCCAGAGAAACCTATTAGCCATTATACCTTCCCTTTCCATTCCCCACCCTAAGTGCTCCATACCATTTCCACAACAATCTTTGTCAACTCCACAGCTTTTATATCTAACTCCCCCTTATCTTTTCCCAAACCCAGCATAAAAAGCAATGATCCATTTTATTAGCAACTGTGCATAAAGTAGTGCCACCTAGTACAAGCTATAGTAATAAACAGATGCCAGAAGGTTTGAGCATCAAATTACTACAGAAACATTTTTAATGGAAATAATACTCATCACCAGGCTCACCCTCTTTATTCAAAAATTGTTCAATTCTCTAAATAAATTTCACGTTCACTTAAAAAATTTTCTGATTAATAATTTAATTAATGCTTAAATAGTCTCAGTTTATTGAAATTCATAAGTGATAATATAAATGAAGTTACTAAATGTTATTAAAAGATAAAACAAAAAAATTGTTGCAACTTTAAACTGATTTAATTGAACCCGTGCAGATAAAATTATCTGGATTTGAAAGTTGTATACCACAAAAAGGAAAATTAACAGGGGTCTCCCTGGATTTGTATTTGACAATCTACTGAAGGAGTATCTTCTTATTCCATGGGATACATGATATTAACCATACTTATTGTTTGTTTGTTTTTTAAAAAATAAAAGTTTACATGATATTAACAACTTTTATTACTTGTTTTATTAAATAAAAGTTTATTCTTATTACACAATATTTCTGAAATGTTTACAGGTATGAATATAAAAGTACACAGATAAAATAAAATTGAAATTAAAAATATAATTGCTATGTTCAATGTGATTTAGAAATTTTATTATTCTTATATCTTCTCTTTTAACTTTCTTTGCGTCTTTCTTCATATATTCATATATAACTTTTCTATGCTCTCTTTATATACACCTTAATGCAACTTTTATATAGAATTACTCCTTTATTTTCCTTACAGTTTCAACTGTCCTGCAGTCTTCATCAGAACACTTTTTAATCTTCACCTTCTTCTTTTACAATCATAAGGTGATGGTTAAAAGGAGCTCTGATGAAGACTACAGGACAGTTGAAATTGTAAAAAAATAAAAAAGTAATTATGTATAAAACTTGTATTAAAGTGTATATGAGGAGAGTATAGAAGACTTTAATGTGATTTCAGGATATCTACAAATAGATTTGTATGGATAAATTGATTTTTTAAAATTAACTTAATAAGTAAAATAAAAGAACATTTAACAAATAGATGTGAGTAATTTTATAAAGCATCTGATCATCATCATCATTTTAAACTATTAATAATCTCTTAAGTTTAATCCATCTACTGCCATATATTTATGTAAGCATGAAATTAAACATAGCTCAAAGTATATATAATCAGGCCATGAATTAAAAAGCACTCTAAATGTTAAATAAAAGATCAAAAATAGAATAGATCCACCTATTTTTGGAGCTCTAGTGTTTAGCATACTTCCTTGTTTATATATATGAAATTAAAACACAATTTAGGGATATTGTATCGTATGGAAGCTTGCAGTCAGGATAACATGGGTTATGCTGTGCAGGGATTTAAAAAGTCTTTAATTTTAGATGTAGAAAAAAAAATGTACAGAAATGGGCAGCCAACATTTTAATAAAGTTTTATTCATCTTTTTCAATGCAAATTTGTCCTTGAGAGCTATTATGGTAATTTATAAAATAAATTTCAAAAGTATATCTATGGCTTTATAGTTTTTAAATTTTTTTTTTCTGTTATCAAAATTGTGACCAATTGTAAATGAAAATAAACTTGTAAATTGTATTTGACTGTTTCTTGCTTAATTAATTTACATAAATAATCAATGGTAGTTCAGAAGGAAAACACCACAATACAGTATTAGGATATTACTTAATTCATTTGCAAGTGACAAATTCACACAATTAAAAGCACATATACACACGTTTTAGTTAGATGGAAAATTATTTCCATTTCTTATAAATATCAGCAGTTAAATTTAAAATGAACAGTTATGTAAACTATTATATTATTTAACAGTAAATAATATATGCAATAAAATACTAAAACTTTAATGTAAGAATTTATGTAATTGATTCAGCCTGTTATATTTATAAAAATGGAATTGATTAAATTCCTGTTTGACTAGAATATATTTGTGTATGTTTTTAATACATACTAAAATTTAACAAAGTGGTTTTAATTATAATTCCAATCAAGCTGGAACATAATTGTGCGTATGCGTTATGTTTAGTAACAGTGAGTATATTTTATTTTTTACATTTCCAAATAAAACAAAAGTGTTTAATTTAGATAATTTTATTAGCTAATTCAGTTTGGTTAATCGTTTATATATATATATAATACATATAGATAGCTCGATCTATATATATAACTTTTAGTGAACGTAATCAGTATTCTTTATTAATATTTAGTAAAGTATAAGTATTATTTATTAATGGTTAGGGAAAGTGGTTACTTTCATTTAAAGTTGTATATGTGGATATCCATCTTTTAATTATAGTGGTTGTATTGATAACAGATTGAAAATTCATGGATTAGATAAGTTTAAGTTATTATTATGCGATGTAGACCAAGCTTATCTAACCCATGAATTATAAATCTGTTGTCAAGAGAACCACCATAATTAAAAGATGGATATATATAACTTTAAATAAAAGTAACCACTTTCAATGTTCCATTAATAAACAATACTTATACTATTAATTTATTAAGATTAATTTTTGAATAATATACTAGACAGGCCTTTTCTTCGGGATGATTGAGAGAAAAAAAAAATACGAAATTAGATTTAAAATAAAAATGTTTTATTATCAAACAAATATACTGTATATATAAATACCTAAATGGTTACTTTAACTTTTATTATTGCCAAAGATAAAATTATTAAAAAAAAAAAAAAAACGTATTGTAGATAAAGCATATGTGCGTGTGTGGGTGAAAATATCAAATAAATATATAGCATGTGTGTTTCGAATCAATATTGAATCTAATTATTTGATCATAATTTTTAAGCTTAACTAAGTAAGGTAAGCTTTTATTACGCAAAATTTTGTTGGCCGATATATTTGATAAGTTCCAATCGTATTACTGAACTGCTTATTGGTCTTGAGATACATATAAAACAATTCTACATAAATATCTAATAAAAATATTTTAACAATAATATCTGTTAAAAATTATTAATTTATATCAATATATAAATTTAGACTTAGTAAGCCGAAGATAATTTATTTGAAACTAAACATCACACGATCCATTGATTACTCTGGCTTGCACTGAGTGGCGCTACTGTATGGAGGGTTTTGTAAAGAGATGGGGATTAAATTTAGTGAAGAAAAATCAAATATAATGATGGTGAATACTGGGGAAAGAGAGGATGTAGTTTTTTTATTGGGGGATATAAAGTTAAGGGTGGTGGATAGATATAGGTATTTGGGAATCATCTTATGTAATCAGGAAAATTGCTTGGATGAATGGGAGAAAAAATTGGTAAATGATGCAAAGAAAAGAAAGGGTTTGGTAAAAAAACTAACAGTTTTTTCATATAATAAATATGATGTAGCTAGAATTGTATGGAAGGGAGTTGCAGTAGCAGGGTTAACATATGGTAATGATGCATTATGTGTTAGTAAAAGGATTTTAGATTATTTAGAGAAAGTACAAAGGGAAGTGGGAAGACATGCATTAGATGCAGAGATGTGGACAGCAAAGGAGGCAATTCAAGGAGAAATGGGATGGTCAAGTTTCTATATGAGAGATGCAAAAAGTAAAATGAAAATGTTTGGTAGGTTGCAGTTTATGGATAGTAAAAGAATAGCCAAAATAGTGTTTAATTGGGTTATGAGTAAAGGGCAGGTAACAAGATGGGTGAGAAAGGTAATGCGGTATGCAAAAGATTTGGATAAAGAATTTATATTGGTATACTTGTATAAAAGGTGGGATGATTGTGTTAGGAGGATTGTTGAGTGTTATAGTGGTAAGGAATGGGATAAAAGAATAGAAGGATTAATAAAAAATAGGGAGTTGGAGAGATGGAGAACTAGTATGGAGAGTAAAAAGAGTTTAAATATATATAGAAGTAAACGGAACATTGGCTGCGAGTTAATTTATGATAATAGTAAGGAAAGTAGCTTATTGTTTAAGACTTGAACAGGATCTTTAGCAACAAGAGAATATACATGTAAATGGAAAACTATGGGTGATTTAGTGTGCAAATTGTGTAAGGAAGGTATAGAAAATATTAGGCATATGTTTATTGAATGTAAATGCTTGAAAACAGAAAGGGTACAGATAGTGAAGTTATGGAAGAATAGGTATAAACAAAGTGACTATACAGAAAGTGAGTTATTAGTTTTTATGCTGGGTTTGCAAAAAAATAAGGGGGATTTAGATTTAAAGGCCATAGAGTTGACAAAGATTATGTTGTGAAAATGGGATGGGGCAGAATATGAGAAGACGTAGAGTGGGGAATGGAAAATAAAGTGGCTAACAGGTTTATCTGGGCATAGTTGCTGAGATATTCTTGACTTCGTTTAAGGAGAAGCCAAATACATCACATCACATAAATTATGTAAGGAAGGAATAGAAAATATTAGGCATCTGTTAATTAAATGTAAATGCTTGGAAACAGAAAGGGTACATATAATGAAGTTATGAAAGAATAAATATGAAAAAAGTGATAATACATAAAGTGGATTATTGGTTTTTATGCTGAATTTGGGAAAAGATAAGAGGGATTTAGATATAAAGGCCATTGAGTTGACAAAGATTATGTTGTGGAAATGGGATGGAGCAGAATATGGGAAAACTTAGAGTGGGGAATGGAAAATAAAGTGGCTAATAGATTTCTCTGGGCATAACTGCTGAGAGATTCTTGACTTTGTTTAAGGAGAAGCTACAGTACATCACATCTTTGTGTTATTTGAAACTAGTAGGTAAAACTTGTATTATCATAGTTTAAATTCATAATTTGACTATTCCACCATGAATTTACTAAATGATCTATCAATACTCTGACTCCCATAAATTGCGGCTCTTTAAAATAATAATTCATTTAATTTAATATATTTGTATATGGAATAAAAAACTGTACAAAGTAATTTCTGTATTTGTGTATATATGTATAATGTATATTTCTTTAAATGTTTGTATATGCAAAAATTAATTTTTATTATTCTTTTTATTTGTAACCTATTGAAAAATGAAAACATTCTTAAGGGCATTTGTATATTATTATTCTGAACTGCACAAATTCAAACTTTTTTATTTTCTGAATTCTTTTAATGATTAATCAAAGTTTTGATAGGTAATATTGAAAATATTAAAAAAAATATATACCCAAAGCCTACAGTTATCATAATACATACATTAATGATAAAATTAAATTGTTAAAAAAAATCAGATCAAAGTATTTTTATCCATATCAATAACTGCATTCCATAATGATTTTTAACTGTTTATAACATATAAATTAAAAACAAGCAATTTTACATTAAAAATTAATTTTCAACAGTAAATAGAAACAGAAAAGTAGGATAGCAACCTTTTATGTCTGTCTGTTTGTTATTATACCAGTCAGGCTAAAGGAAAAACATGGTCAAAGTATAATAACTATAAATACATTTTTATAATAAAGTTAAAATCCGTAAGCTATGTAAATAACTGGAAACTATGTATAATATTCACAAGCTAAAAATTTGTTATTCTACATAGTTTTCAGTAAGAAATTTATGGCATTGACTGTTAATATCAGTTCATTTCTTTATCAGCCCAGATTAAAAGAAAAATCACATGGTTAGGAAAAACATACAAAAAATTAAACTTAACTATAAGCATTGTGAAGAGTGTGGAATTGCTTATCCAAGAGCAAAACCTATTCCTTTGTCCTAACATTTAATTTTCAATAAAAATGATAGGCAGTTTTAATGTTTCAAAGTTAATCGTACACATAATATACCAATAAAATAAGCAAAACTCTCTCCATACAGTAGTGCCACTCAAAGCAAGACAGAATAATCAATGGATGCCAGAAGGCTTGTGCATAAAATCCCTATCTAGTGTCTACTCATCCAATATCCCCAACCCAGTTTCTGGCTTGTGGCCTTCATCAGTGAGTTATGAGCAAGCATGGGAGATAGTGATCATGTGATGTTTAAAGGTTTAATACCAATCCTGCCTAATAGGTGGTGACTATGGTTATAAAAGAACCAGACACCAAAATATACGGGTGCTGAACTGAGTTCAGACCATATGACTAAATAAGCTATTGAGCTTAGATTGAAAATATTTATGTGTTTTCAATTTTATTCTCATAGTTTTGTAGTTATGTAGAGATAAAAGGTGGCTGCTGGAGGGTTGCATTAGATTCTAAGATCTAGGTGCAGTGCTCTCAGATCCAAGGCTCCTCACTGACAAAGGCCACAAGCCAGAAACTAGTTTGGGGATATTGGATGAGTAGGCACTAGATAGGGATTTTATGCACAAGCCTTCTGGCATCCATTGATTACTCTGTCTTGCTTTGAATGGCACTACTGTATGGAGAGAGTTTTGCCTATTTTAACAACAGTTATGAGCAAGCATGGGAGATAGTGATCATGTGATGTTTAAAGGCTTAATATACCAAAAACATGCACCCAGAATATATAGTTCCTCTTTTATACAAAAAATATAATTGCTAACAAATCTTGCCAATTTATTTGTTACAGATTCTCACCTGTATGTGAAATAAGAAAGTAAATATTTTGTGATTCCATAATAAATATTTATCTTCAAAACATCAACTGAAAAACAACATTGGGCAAGTAGTCACCATTACATTGTTCAAGTTTTTGAAACGTAGTGCAGAGAAAGTCACAATGTTTACTATGTATACCATGAAAATATCATATGACCCAGATTGCATAATGTATTTCAGTAGCAAATTCCCTTCTTACTTTAGTTCTGACATCTACTGTGAGCTGAAAGTAATGAATAGATATTATGATGGTATGCAGAGCTATTAAAAACTTATTAAATATTAGCATGTATTGATTGCTCAAACTTACACTAAATGTTATAATAGAATCTACCACTTTTATTATAATTTTCTTTTCCATATGTTAAAGCATCGGCCGGGAAACGAACCCGCGACAACCGTCTGCAAGCAACTACTTGCCTGCAAGATGGCTGCGCTGACCTCTCGGCTACCAACGCTTGACATATTTTTTGCTACTTAATAAAACAATTTTTTTTCTTATCAAATAAATAGAAAATGAATTAAAATTTATTATTTTTACCTAATGAAATTTTTCAAATGAATATTCATCAATAAAATTAATTAGTTTTTACACATTTTACCTTTTACCATCATTATTATGATATATGTAACTTTTATTACAATGCAGTATCGAATCACACAAAAAAAATTTGTAATCAAGTAAATGCAAGTAATGAATTTAAATTTATAATACTTTTTTATTAAATTATTTTTAAAGGAATATTCATTGATAAATTATGTTTAAATTACACTAATACATAATACTTAATTTTTAAATATTTTGTTATAACTACAGATATGTCATTGAATGGTTTATTAATTTCTGTAAATTTTTCCAGTCTGTAAGTGTATTTCAAGGGATTCAGAATAATGGGATGTAATAATATCCTTCAATCATTACATCTCAGAAAGAATGTTTTTAGTAAAAATACTTTATTATAAAAGGAAAATATACTATTTCCCTCATATCTGTGGATTCACTATCCATGCTAAAAGGAAAATATACTATTTCCCTCATATCTGTGGATTCACTATCCATGCTTTCAGTTACTAACTTTTGAAGAAGCATTAAATAAAAAGCTCACGTATTTACTCTCTCTAAATCTGTGGTCTTCAACCTTTTCACACCTGTGGACAGGCAAAAATAAGGATAAGATTTTGTGGACCAGCAGAAGTTTACAGGTAAATTTTCTTAAAGATGTAACCTGCTTAGCCTTAGTTAAGCATAATTGTTTTAACTGACCAAAACAGCATACTAGTTATTGTGTATTGTAATGGTGTTGCTTACCTTCACATGCTGAACACTCTTTCTTGAGTTGTGCAGTCATACTGCTACAGAAAACAGTACAATAACAATCGTTCTCATTAATGTGTTTGCATTTTACGTTTATTATTTCATTGTTAAAACATGCAAGAATAAAATGTTATTCACCTGAATGTTGAAAAAGTCAAAAGTTTTGATCTTATTTTTTGTTGGGCGGGGGGGGGGGAGTGGCTTGAGAAATACTTTGTCATCACTGAGACAAAAGATAGACATCAAAGTTATTTTTTGTTTGTTTTTATTTTTTAAAAAAGGTAACAGAAATTGGTTTTAAAAATAAAAGTTTTAGTATTTTAGCGGTATACATATAAAGCCAAAAAAATATCGCCTTATAGGCCAAAAAAAAAGTGGGTGTGTTTTTAAACAAAAATAAAAAATAAAACGAAACTTGAAAAAGTCAAAAGTTTTGTTCTTACTTTATTTTGGGGTGGTGTGGGTGTATTGATAAATACTTTGTAAAAGTTAGAGACAGAACTTATTTTTTGCTTTTTATTTTTAAAAAAGGGTAATAAAAATTGATTTCAAAAATAAAAGTTAAAGCCAAAAAAGATCTTATTTTAATTTTTTTTGGGGGAGTGGGTTGAGAAATACTTTGTCTTCACTGAGACAACAGTTATTTTTGGTTTGTTTTTATTTTTAAAAAAGGTCATAAAAATTGGTTTTAAAAATAAAAGTTTTAGTATATCAGTGATATACAAATAAAGGCAAAAAAGATATCGTCTTATGGGCTAAAAAAAAAAAAAAAGGCCATATTTTTAAACAAAAAAAATAACAACTGAAACTTGAAAAAGTCAAAAGTTTTGATCTTACTTTATTTTCAGGTGGTGGGGATGTATTGAGAAATACTTTGTAAAAGTTAGAGACAGAACTTATTTTTTGATTTTTATTTTTAAAAAAGGTAATAAAAATTGATTTCAAAAATAAAAGTTAAAGCCAGAAAAAAAAAATTGCCCCGTTTAGCCAAAAAAAAAACTCACTAAAAATGAAATATTAAAAGAGAGAGTAGAAAAAATTTAAGAGATAAAAAAAAATCACATTACATTTTATTGTTTTAACAATGCTGACAAGGGGCCATGATTGGCTATCAAAAGACAACCAGAGTTTGTATAATAAAAAACTTTTCCTACCCCCCCCCATAAACATCTGTGATAAATAGAAAAACAAATTAATTTATGTATGATTGATTAGATTTTGTTTTTGTTCTGTTTCTTTTTTTTTAATTAGGTAAAAATGCAATGAAAAAATAAATAAAAATTGTTATATTAATTAAAAGTTTAAAATCTTATTATTTTGTTATTACAAACTTTCTTGCCAGTCTAGCGTGGACCAGCAGAAAACTTCTGCAGCCCAGTGCCAGTCAGTGGCCTGGTGGTTAAAGACCACTGCTCTAAATTACTCTCTCTAGATTTATTTTATACACTCATTTTTCACAATTGCATTAGTCAATTATTTTATTAATTATATTTGCTTGTGTCTTAATATATATATATATATATATATATCATAGGTATATGTATATATGTCAAACATTTATATTATATAAGACCAACTGGTAGTGGATATGAAAGAGAGTACTATATGTCAAATAAGAAAAAAAATTATCCAATGTTTTAAAACAATGTTTACTTGAATAGAACATTAACATTTAACTGAAAAGCAATATAGACAGGAGATCGCTTAAACATTGATATATATTGTAGTTTTGCTCACTAACATTGGAAAGAAAAGACTCTCTGGCTAACCTACTCTAATTTAAAAATAATCCTTATTTTTTTAAAAAAATGATATAACGATACTTTACTTTGACTAGCTCAGAATATATTTTTAACATACCATATCTAATAAAATTAGCATTTAAAATAATTTATCATATTCAAATAATAAACTAGGCTAATCAAATAAAATAAAATAAAATATTTAGGTTCAAATTAAAATCCCAACTCATTTATTATACTAACAACTTAAATTACAATTAGCTCATTATTTATTATTATTAATAAAAATGGTTAGATGAAAATACTAATACAAAATTATAAAATTCTTTACATGAGACATTCAGCAAAGTACACTGTTGGTTTATCATTGAGGAGGTATCCCAAAAGATATACTCTCAATGGCATAAGAATATTATCCCTACTTAATTTATATAACAAAACTATCTTGTAATACTCTCATGTCTTATAACACAGAGAATAATACTAACCTAACAACTTAAAAAATTTCTTATGAAAACAATAATTCAATTACTATTCTTTCATAAAAATAACATTAAAATTTAACATTAACTAAAATTCTTATCCATCATCACCTCATACAATTCTATTATTATTCAATATCTCAGGTTTGTTCCCTAATAATAACAATAAACAAATTAATACCATGTAATTAAATATAATGAGGAATTTTACATATATTTAACTATTCACACAAACAACTAGAATATTTTAATTCATAAAATCATACATCTATTAGACATGAGGGGTCACAGTGACTTGAGGTCAACATGGGCATGACAACAATATTGGCATCAGTATGGAATTTGGAAATTCTATCATCAGATTTTCAATGGTATGGATGGCTGAAGAGTTGGAGTTGGAGTAGGTTGAAGCCTGTCCATTAAAGTGTAAGGATTTGCTATCTTAATATAAACTGAGCACTGATTATTTATATATATATATATATATATATATATATATATATATATATATATGGGAGATGGTAATCTGGAACAACTGATAAGTGCTGGTTTAGCATGAAATAGGTATATTGGTGATTATTTATCTTTTCTGCGTAAGTGTGGTTATGTGTATCAGTAATATGAGATAGTGTGGATAGTGAAGGGGCTTGAAAGTCTTAATTTAAATCCCCTATATTTACAATTAAGATCCAGGTATAAGAGTGCCTGGTATTTCAAAATATCATATAATATTTTATTTCTTATGTGGCATTTACAGAAAACATTATATTCTTAATATAATTGCAATATTAAATATTTCAAAATTAGCATTGGATAATTTTCATAATCACCAATAATTAAATCTTCTATAATAATAATATATTTTATTAATCATGTGCAATAATATAATGATGTAAGTAATTTGTATAAATCATGTGTGTGGATATGAAGATTCAAAGAACACTTGGACACACCAAACTCTCGAAACAATATGAATTCCAAAACATTAACAATTTTATTATGATTTCACAATATACTATATTTACAACAATATAAATTTACAAAATTTAAAATATTTACAAAATAACATAAGAAAAAATAATTAGATTAAAAGATATACCCAAGAAAACATAATAAAAATAAATAAACATTAAATAGCCTTCGTTCTGACTATTTACTGTGGAAATATAGAATATATAATACATTATAGTAGTTATACTATTATTTTCTACAACTACAATAACGATATTCTATAATAAAATGATAACAATAAATAAATGCAATTTAGTCAGCTAATAATAAGCTTCACCTTTTGTAAAGTAATTATAATTATAATAATGCCTAGCACTTATTCAAAATTTAACATATAACACTATATTGAAAATACTAGGCACATTGTTTATATACCAGTTCAGGTATATTTTAAAATTTTAATGCAAAATTAAAATAAAGAAAAATATAGTTACTGAAATAAATTTAATCATCATTTTATAAAACATTTTAAAAATAATCCTATAATTTTATTCTTCATAAATTTAGATATTACACTTTCATCATTCTTTCTCATAATCAAACAAAATATGCATTAATATTTGAGTTTAATCATCTTTAACATTCAAACATTTCTAAGAATATCAAATTATTTCTTTTCCACTTTCACTATAAACAGTAAATAATTAAATATCATTTGTGATAAAATTTTTCTCTCCTCTTGCATTCACAATTATTGACAACTTTCAACAGTCTAGTTATTAATCTAACCAACTTTTAAACTATCATTTACAATGCAATATCCAGTGGTGACTAATAGTGATTATAGTGAGGCATATGAGTACAATAATAACTCAAATGAGTATGAAACATCATGGTTACAGTGCTTAAGGTCACATTTATCATGTACCTTAAATTTTTGTCATGGCTTCTATCTGAGCTCTTACTGAACTATGGAAACAATGCAACTGTCCATGTACTAACTATACAGATCTTTGTTATCTGTATTTAAATTCTTAACTTACAACAATATGATTTACATATAATATTCTTTCTTAATATTCCTAGCACCCAAGATTTCATTTTGCAACTAATTTCTCAGAACACTATCCTTTATCTTCTACATTCTGAATACTTCTAATCTCATAAAGAAATACTAACCTTGTTACATAAAATAATCTCCAAACCACATTTCCAAAATAAATATCTAAGATTAAATTCAAAACAGTTAAAAATGTATACGCAAATAATTTCAATAAAATATTCATTATCATACATTCATTCACTTATATTGTAGTACTAGATAATTTAGCAATCAACATTTTCATGTTATTGTATCTAAAGAGATACCATCCATAATGATATATTAACAACTCATAATAATGTAAAAATATATGCATACTCGAGCATTCATAAAAATTACTTAAATACCTTTAAATAACACAAGGCATTTTTTTAGCTTTACAAATAAGGAAAGATATAAAATATAGATTGAGTTAAACAGCTTAAGTTGTTTGTGAATTAATGTCATTAATTGTCACATGGGGGCTAAACTTTCCATACAATAGTGCCACAATTGCAAGCCAGAGCAATCAATGGTAAGAAATGGTGATCATATAATGTTTAGTGGTCATTACTTGTCTCTTTTAAAGAAATGTCTCATTTAATAAGTTTAGAAGATAATATACTCTTTCTGTTGTTAACATTAAAAAAAGAATATACTATTTAAACTATCAAAATAAGAGTCATAGATCACATGACCCAATTCTCTTGAACTTGTAAGATATAATCAATGAGGACTGTCAAATCCTGGGGGTGGGGTAGAGAAGTGGAGGTGGGTGGGGGGTCCTAACAGATATTTTAAATGCTGGCTCTGGCTAAGCATTTATCACAAAGCTTGTTGAGAAATTGGCAATACTCATTGATTACTATTTAAACAGGCTTCAAATGCAAAAATAATAAAACATGTAAGCCAAATTTCCCAGGAAATTAATAAAAGTATCTAATTCTGATTTTAGCATTTAATTTAATTTTTTAATTTTGGATTAATTTTGATTTTTTTTTTTGATGATTTAAGTTTAAAGAGAAGCTATTTTGATGTTATGTTGGTCAATGCATCAATTCAAATCTCATTTTTTTAATTTTTAAAATATTTTTATTTTAAAGTTTTATAAATGTTGTAAACTCAGAATATTTGGACTTTGCTGCTTCTTAAATGTATTTGTTTAATTTTTTAAACTGTTTTAAATAAGTAAAATTATCATCATGTTTTCAGTCATCAGAATCCACATGTATTCTATTAAAAAATTATGATGAATTTAATAAATACGCTCATATAATTTGTATATGGGTTCTGTTTCTTACAACTGATGGATCTGATAAATTGATTTTATATTTTGCACTTTTTGTTTGTACCGCTGATATTTTTTCCCTTTATTACTACTAACAGTAATTACCAATTCTTTAATTTGAATATTTTTTAAGTTTTTACTCTTTCAATTTGTTTATCATTTTAAAATGTTTCAATATATTTTCATTTTTAAGTGTTGAATAAAAACATTTAAACTAAGTCATTATAAAATGTAATCTAACTATACCAAATTATCCATGTATGTCAAATATGCCAAAATATCATTTTCTGTATATTGTTTCTGTTAACTATAAAACTAAATATTTTCGAAAATATTATAGGCAAGGGAACTTTGAGATAAGAGAAGTTACATCTTATTTGCATAATGAGAGGAGAGTTAGAGATTTCCTACACTACCCTTTTTTTAAAACCACAATTTATCTTTGATGTATATTTACATTATGTAGATAAAAAGTTTAAGAATATCTATGAGAAATGATATAAAAGGAAATGCTACAAAATAATTATCTAAACAAATGTTGAAATTTTAGTTTGCTATTACAGTAATAGAAAATAAAAAAATATAGATCAAAACATTTAAATAATAGAAAATAGGGAAGATTAATTATGGAGTCATTTGATGTTTGAGCATAAAAGTCACAGGTTAATTTTCATTTCATGAACTTTTGGCTCTTAGGTTCACCATTCTATCACTGTACCAAACTGTGCCTGGATTTAAATATTTAAAATATTGGATAACTAATAATCACCGAGGACTTTGGATTTGCAGTTGAAACTAATGCATTTATATATCCAGAAGTCATATTTATAGTTTTTATTCTATCAAACTAATAGCTTGAAATTGAACAAAACCTTTAGGGATATGATAAATATTAACAAAGAAAATCACATGACATTTTGCTAGTAAAAGCTATTCTAATTGAATCATAAAAAGGAAACTGTAGTTGTCATAAAACAGAGAGCATTAAAATATATAATTATTGACTTAAGATCAGATCTAACCAACCAACCAAACAAACTAGCTTGTGTCAGATTCTTAAGGATTTTTTAAAATTTAAGTTATTAGCATGAATAGTATAGAGAAGGTTTAAGATGGGTGTTGGATATATAAGTGCATTAGTTTCTGCTTTAAATCCAAAGTCTTCTCCATTGTCAAAAGCCTAAAAGTAGCCCAAGGATGTGAATATAATAGCATTACCATTTAGTATGTATTAATTACTCAAACCTACAATAGGTGGCTTGGGTTGGAGTAAAAATAACTCTTCTTAAAAGGTTATGTTCAATATAAATTTCAAAAGCTATGTAATGTTTATTCTTTAATATATAGATTAAAGATGATTACTCCAATTTGAACTATAGGGACCAAATTTCTTGCACTCATTCTTTTGATATCATTCATTTTAAATAAATACATTAATGATTATTAGTAATTATTTATTAGGCTAAATATCATAGCATATGAGACCCAGGTATAAACTTTAAAAATTGTTAAAAATTAAAGTTGTTTTTTACTTACCAATAACCACATGGTATCATTTATTCAACTTCATCTCTCATTTTTCCATTAGTGTTTAACACTTCTATTTTGTCACACATTATTAAAACATGCATAAAAATATGTGAAAAAGGCGAATAATCCTCAGATATATTTCTGGCTAAATCAACACTCTTTGTTTAGTGCAGTTAATGGTCTCAAATGTCTTATTCTTTATTTATTAATGTTAAATTATTACAATTTACTCTATAAGTAGTACATTTCTTTCACTCACTCATTCACTTTAGGTCAATGCAAGAAAGTGTAAAAGGTTATGACCTGGACCAACTGATGAGTGCTATTTGGCATGAAATGCATTCTCAGAGATCATTTATTTCAAATGTCTATTCATATATCCAAGAGTGCATAAAAAAAGAGAGAATGGAATTGGATTAATTAAAATGTATATTTGCATTAAATAAGACATGATAATCTCCAGCTTAATAAATGATTAGTAATAATCATTAATCTATTTATCTAAAGTAATTGGTAACAAAACTATGAATATAATAAATTTGACACTTGTAGATTAAATTGTAGTAATTTGATTTTGATAAATACTGAAAAAATGATGAAGATGTGAGATATTGTGACCTGGGCTAACTAAAAAGTCTGTTTCATTCAGAATTGTATCTTTAGAGGTTATTTGTCATTTTCAGAAATTTTTATTTATCTGTCTCAACTGTTTGGGATGGAATAGAAATTTTGTGTATAATTAATGTTGATCTAAGTATAGAATAAGCAAGATAAATTGATAAACATAGGACTGTTTAATTTTACATAGTTACTATAAAATATATAAAATTTTATCTCTTAATTTTATTGCACTAAATATTCAAAATCTCTTGTTCACATTTTATTTTACTTAAAGCTTATTTTAATAATTGTTTAATCATTTATGATTATTTGATCTTATTATCATGATGTTAAATGTCATTGCATTATTTGTTTGTGAAAATTATTATTTGTCTGATTATGTTATTATTACTATTGCATTTTAATCTATTAGATAAATTATTATTGTTTGCATTTTTGTAGTTATTCTTGTTTACTTTATTTAATAACATTCTGTTTTATTTACATATATTATTTTCAACTAGTCATAGGGAAATAAATCTCACATGTGTTTATTTATACTGTATGAATTTTACACACACTCACCCATAAGTAAAAGTTTTAAAAGAACAAGGAATCACTTAATCTTAGAGCTTATTCACATATAAGTCAACTTTCACTTACCATGATTCTATTGTGTGCCTGAATTAAGCATAGTAAGTGAAGGTTGGCTTATATATGAATAATTTCTAAGATCAAGTGATTCTCTTGTTCTTTTAAAAAAACTTATAAGTGAGTGCATGTAAAATTTATACAGTATAAATAAACAGAGCATGTGTGAAGATTTATTTTCTTCTGAATTGTTACAGATAGATACTGCACTGGATAAATAATTATTGATTTATATATATTATTTTTGGAAAAATCATTTGAATTATAAGAAGCTTCTATGTTATACTTATTTCTGGATATATCCATCATAAAATAAGATGTGCATTTGAAAGTGCTGAACTTTTGTTTATAATGTGACTGTCCATTAATTAGTTGAATTATAGAGAAGTTCTAAAGAAAGTTTGTAAATATATACTACGATATTAAATTAAAACTATTACATGGTAACAGCTCAAGCTTATTTAAACTGTGAATCTTCACTCTGCTGGTAAAGTGGCTTCTATAAGAAAATGATGGATTAAATTAAAATTGTTTACTTTTATCATAACAATAATGTTTATGAACTAACAGACCCAAGAGAACAATAGGATATTTGATTAATGATAGTACTATTAAATAATAATTTTAGATATTCAGATTATTTTCTAAAGAAAACTTGGATTACAAAAACACCAAGACAGAGACCAGCCAATAAGATAGAAGCAAATCTAATCCAGGGTCAGTGCCCTCTATAGGTTATGAAAATCAGCTATAACCCAACGTTATAATTAAATATTATTTTAATAAAACAGTATTTTTATAAATTTAATTTCCTTACATAGTTATAAACTCAATTTTATTGTCACAGTCAAAAAAACTTGAATCTGAAACAAAATTTTAGTGTGAAAATGAATTTTATTGGCGTAAGTCAAAATAATTACAGTCTAAATTTCTATAAAAAAAATATAGTTGTCATACAGGCAGTAAATTAAATTTTATTAGTACATTCAGAAATTTAAACTTAAAAAAATGTATATGAAACTATATTTTATTGATGATGACAATAAAGTAAATGTTATTAGGAAAATCATTGAAATTTTACTTCAGCAAAAAGAAAAAGCACGGGTCATCCCCCCCCCCCCCCCCCCCCAAAAAAAAAAAAACTACCTAATAGATTTTTATTTGGGAAACTGATGTGAATTCTTCTCAATAAATAATAGATAATAATTTGAGATTATAGATCATTCTAAAGAAAAAAAATGTGTGTTTATATATATACACACACTTAATATTGGAATTAATTCTACAATTTTCACTATGTCAATAAATACATTGATAAATATTTTTATTTTTATACAGCACGGTATTCTCTTATTATATATTACAATATATCAATCAATAAATAAAAGCTATAGCAAGTTTATGGGGTGAATGCCATCTTGAGTAGCATTTAACTGTTAGGATGGCTATTACGTCATAAGTTGACGATACACCTTCCACATTTTGATGGCTTCCACAATAAAATAAAAACTCACAACTACTATCATTTTTGTGTACAAATTTATCACTTAAGTTTGGTTTGTCAGAAGTTCTGGTGTTCACATTATTTGACGAGATCGCACGTTTATTTGATGGGGTCTCAAAGTTAGAAATTTATGGGCAGATATTAAAAGATATTATTTTGTCTGATATATATATATTGGTATCAGAATTACTGTTTTGTTTTTATTATTATAATAAAAAGGCACTAATGGGATGATGAGTATATGAGAATTTGATATTAACAATTTCAATAGATGGTCATTTAGGTTTAATAGACATGTTGAGAAATTTTTTTTGAACAATAGAATAGTGGATCAACAGAACAAAGTGGCAGTTCTACTGTATTTTATCGGGGATTGTAGAAATAAGCAAATCACTTTTGAGAGTTCAAACTATCTGAGGAACTCATGATGTAGTAGTAAAAAAATATGTGATTATTTCGATTCTGCTTCGTCATTCCATGTACCCCTTCTGCATTTTTGACATAAATGCCAGGTCAAAAAAAAAATTTAGTATGATTCAGTGTTTTGTGATTTGATTAACATATGTATATAACAATGCTTTTTAGAAAGCATTTACTTGAGTAATTTTTAATGTATATGTTTTGATATTCACAAGAGCACAATTAGAAAAAAAAAACCTGGCTTGTGAAACAGTTATAAAATAAGCATGAAAAATCCAAGCCTCATACTATTATTAGCTCCCCCCCCCTTTTTCAAAAAAGAGCAGTTTTTTATAGTGAGACTAGTGGAAAAGTATCAAGAGCGTGCTTTTCTTTTCTTTTTTTCCACGTGTCAAATGCGTTGACCAGGAAGCGAACCCGTGGCAGCTGCTTGGAAGGCAGCTATGCTAACCACTAAGCCACCAACGCTTGACAGACACCAGCATGCTTTTCTTATAGGCAATTAGAACAAATAACAGAAAATGATAAGAATATACACTCTATAAATAGAAAGGCCTAAAGCTCATCATTCTAAAAATAACAAAGGAAAACAAGATCTACTCATAAGATAAAAACGTGTTTAAAGATAAGAAAAAAAAAAAAAAAGATGCCATTTGTGTCGGAAAAGCAAAAGTAATTAAACCAGTCCTATAATGTTAAAAACTTTTATATTTAACAGGAGCCTTGTGATTCTGTTTAGATCTTGATTAGTATTTGAATTGTAAAAACAAGTATTTATACATCAGTGGCCAAACATAAATAACCTAAAGGCAAACCAAGGTATAAAAGTATACAAAGAAAACTAGGAACCCAGCCAAACAGATAGAAGACAATTTATTCCAAAGATATTGCCCTCTGTAAGTACAAAATCAGTCTAGTAGTTGTTATGCAGACATTATTATTATTATGGTATGCCTTTGAGTTTATTAGATATTATTATTAATGTATTTTGAGTAATCTTAATTTATCTTTTCACGTTGCCATGCTTTATTGTATTCTTGTACAGTCCAATTTCAAAATTAAATATTTTAATTTTATTAAACAGTATCTGTAAATGAGACATTTATTTTATATAGCAGGCGCGATGTTTATGAATTGTAATAAACTAAAGAGCAGCTTTTCAAGCTAATTCACATGCACTTTATGAATCTTAATAATAAATGATTACTTTCACTTCCAACACAAGATAAAGTCTTTGTGAAAGAATAGAATAGAATGAATCCACCTATTCTTTCAACCCAAACGCTTAAGTGTGGGCAAATCTTAAGCACTGGAAATGAAAGTGTGAAGATTCATAAAACGCACGTGAATTAGCTTTAAACAGTATCTGTATAAATTTATCTTCCATACATAGTAGTTTATGTCATAGATGGCAATTAGTGGTTCAGGAATAACAAGTAGAGCTTTGATTTAAGAATCATTAATTTTGGACTGCAACATTCTACAACTGGTTGATATAAACAGCATACGACATTACACATATTAGGAAAGGATATGAAACTTTTTTTTTCCCCAAATGACATTACATTTTTGGTAGTGTTCTTAATAACAAAAATATATTTGTTTTTTATAATTATTTCTTTAGGCTGATATTTAATTTTTTTCTCACTGTTATGCTATAGTATTTATTTTTACAAGAGACTGAAAGTATATATATATATTTTTAACAAAGAAAGCTAATAAGTGATTTTAAATATCTTTATATTAATTTAAGACTTCACTCCTACTGTGTATCAGTTATACAACAACAACAACAACAATATATATATATTTCTCATGTGTCATAGCATCAGCCGGGAAGTGAACCCACTAACCCAGGACAACTGCTTGTAAAGCAGTGAACGCTGACCTCTCGACCACCAATACTTGACAAGCAAAATATATTTAAAACAATTTAAATAGAAGTATTGTAACAGTAATTAGGACTTCATTTACCAGTCTACATTTTTTTGTACAACCTTAATGAGTAGCTACTATTTTTTGAATAAACATGGCAATGTTAACCATTACTACTATCGTATTTATTAGCTACATAGTATCATGTTAATATTAGCTCAGAGATAAAATTCAAAGTCAGTTAAAGATCAGCATTCTTCAGTTCTATTGGGTTATTATTTTAACTTCATCCTATTTTTTCACATATGCAAATTATTAAAAGATATATTTGTTTTTATGCAAAAGATGATAAATCATTAAAATAATACACTTGTTAGATTAAATCGTAGTAAAATACAATAGATAAATAATGACTGATGAAGACTTTTGAGGTGATTTGATGATGTGAGTCACCTAATGAAGCTAGTTGACAAAAATCAACTTGATATTTTTAGATCGTTTCGAATGTCTTTAAATATTTGTTTGAAGGAGAGTAATTTTCAGCAGAAAATGTTCATATATGAATATAGCATATTATTAAGCAAATACCCCCTCCCCTATCAATGTTTAATTTTATTAATTAACTTTGATGTGAATGTTCAACAATCTTCTAGAAGTTCTTAAAAATACACATTGTGTTATTAAAATATTTTTTAATTTTAGTCAAACTGTATTATATTTACATTTTAATATATACACATAATAATACAAAATTAACCTAGAATTTCTACAGTGAAAATAATTTTATATCAAGTATTGGGATGCTTCATTCATTGAATCATTCACTCAGTATTTTCACATGTGAATAATTATAGATTATTATGAATGAGAGTATAATATTGAACTACACTTTGAAATAAAGCAAATGAAATTTGCTTAATATAAATAATATTCAAGCCTATTCAGATTTGTGGTTTCTGATGTTTAGATTGGTACAGCTGATGATGGAAGATTCCTTGAAACTAGTCATGCAAGCTTATATTGTTATAGTTCATAAGTTGGCTATTATGTAACATCTTATATTTTAGTTAAATAATGAGCTAATAAAATATCTCATTCATAATATTATATGAATGCTTATTCTCTAAACAAATAGTACTAAGTGATTTAAAAATTCAGCAATTTTTTTTTAGTCTTCATGAGAGTAATGATTAAAATCTTTCTATTTCAAATTTGTTGTATAGTGTTAAAATATTATACATGATTTTAAAATTAAATATAATTTATGCAACATTTCTTTAAAATCATAGCTAATAAATTAATATATATGTACAGGGAAGTCTAGGATTTGTTTTCATTATTTTCATTTTTCTACTTATTTAGTTTTGTGTTTTTAGTATTGGAACTAAATGTTATTTCTTCCCAGCTTTTTTGTTTCTTAGTGTATCATTTTATCATAGCATAAAGTTTTTGCACATGGGCAGTTTTCATTATTTTTTTATTTTTGAAAGATGTACAATATGTTTTCTCTTCATTCTTTTTTCTAGACTAAATAGAATTTTCTCAATATTATTGTTTAAAATCAAACCTCACCACCGATGATTACAAACGTGCTAGTTTTGAGCTCTAATCTATTATAAGTTGTTTTACGAGTACTTGTCTGTTTCATTCATCACTATGGTTTTATTATATTTTATTTCTGTTATTTTGTTCCTGATTGTTGTAGAATATTTATTTTACCAAATAAAGGAGAAAATGGTGAATTTGAAATTAAGCTAAACTTTCTGAATCAGTATTGAAACTAAAAAGTTTTCCAAGGAAAGCTACAAAACAACATATCTTTCACATGCAAAACACGAATGATATAAAAATGATTTTTTTCTGAAGTCAGATTTTAAATTATGATGTGAAGTTTGCACAAAATAAATGTTATAGATTTTTTTCCAAAAAGTATTGTTTTAAAGTTTTCTTAAGTTGTACAAAAACTTTAAAGTTATAATTTAAGATCTTTCACTTACATTTTTTTAATGAAATATATCCAGATAAAACACTTAATCTGAAATCCCTGATTCCAGGTTGTTGTTTTTAATTTGTGATTTTTTTCAAATTTCATTTTAAAAATAGATATTTTGTCTTTTTATCATAATTCAAACTATTAATATATAAAAAAGAAATCACCTCATTGTAATTAGGCTTATTAATTTATAAATATTTATTGTTTTTTCTTTATATAAAACTAATTTATGCATTGCAGAAGTTAATAATCAACATTGAAACTTTGTTTAGATAATATTTTGAATTATAGTTTTCAATTGATGGTCTACTTGTATATAAAAAGCATCCAATTGGCAAATATTTAACCTGTAATGACTACAACTGGTATATGATACCACTATAATTTTTCATATGCTTTTATTGTGTCTGAACTCTCAAATTATTTTGGTTTGAATGAGAATACAAACAAACATACTTAATAAATAAAGAGACGACTAGAGCAAAATAGTTTAAACAACTTTTTAATATAAATATTTAATATATTAATATTAGCAAAATCATATAAGGTATATATATATACTTTATTTACAATTTAGCACATATTACTTATACTAACAGTTTGCCTGAAGGCTTACTTTTAATTATAATTTAGAATGAGGTGACCTGCAATTTTACCATCAGTTGGGATGTAGCTGGGTATGAAGGTTTGTCCAAGTCTTCATGTTTATGGGTTATTTCTACATTTCCAAATTATCCTCTGCATCTCAGATAAAATTTGCTTTCATTTATAAGTTTTAAAATCAATCCCAGAAATCCTTTAAGTTACTGTTTTTGGATTATCATCCAGGAGATAATTAATGTTCATAATTATTAATTTTCTTGCAAAATCATAGAAGGCTAAAATTATCTGTTTTTAGATTGTTATCTAGATCAGTGGTCATCAATCTTTTAGATATTGCAGACCACTAACATAATTTTTAAAGATACAAATTAATATGAGCATTGAATATGATATGCATATATATTCATTTATATATCAGTTTTAATTTTAACACTAGGATGCACCATAGACAAATTTGATGCTTAGTCAATTGTGCAGAATTTGGTATTATTTTACTTTTTCTATGCCGCTGACTGAGTAGAAGTTAATTGAATGCCTTTGAGGTAGATGTTTTACAAGTCACAGTAGTATTTCATAATAAATCAATTAGCAATATAATGTTCTCGTTCTATTTTACATATAATAATACAGCTTAAACAAAAATTATTATTTATTAAAAATTTTATTAAATGAGCTTAGAAAATTTAAATAATATCTGAATTTTTTGTGAACCATTAAAATTACATCACAGACCACTAGTGGTCCACCGGTTGCTGGCCACTGTTCCAGATGATAGATGGTTTGGAGGTAACTGCTCCCCCCCCCCCGAATTAGAAAATACTGCTACACTTATAAATAATAATTGTAATTTTATTTAAATAAAATATTCTTTTTATAACATTTAGCATATCATCATCATCATCATCATTATCAACCATTATCAATCCACTGCAGGATGAAGGTCTCTCCAAGTTTAATCCATCTTCTCCGATCTTTAGCTTCTCTTCTCCACATCACCCCTACACATTTTCTTATTTCATCCATCCATCTTACATGTGGTCTCCTTCTGGGTCTTTTACAATCTCTTGGAATCCAGTTTAAAATTTCAATTGTCCATCTATTATCATCTCTTCTAGCAATATGTCCAGCCCAACTCCACTTCAATCTTTTAATTTTTTCAATGAGGTCAGTAACACCTGTTTGTTCTCTTACCCATACATTGCATTTTCGATCTCTTCTTGTTACTCCCAACATACATCTCTCCATACTTCTTTGAGTGGTCTGAAGTCTCTGTATTGATCTTCTATTAAGTGTCCAAGTCTCAGATCCATAAGTAAGAACTGGTAAAACACATTTGTTAAAAACCTTTCTTTTCAAACACATAGGCATATTTCCTTTTAATATCAAGTTATTTCTACCAAAAGCACTCCAACCAAGTTTAATTCTATGATTAATTTCCTCTATTATGTTTCCATCTGTATTAATAATCTGACCAAGGTATTTGTAACTCTTAACTTCTTCTAATTCATCATAATCAATCTTTATTTTCATATTTGGAGCAAATCGATTAAACATTACTTTAGTCTTTTTAACATTTATCTTTAGTCCTACTTTCCTACTTTCATCTGATAACTCCTGCAACATTTCCTGCAGCTCGGAAGCATTATTTGCAAAAACAACTACATCATCTGCGAAATCTAAATGACTTAAATAATCTCCATTTACTTTCACTCCTTTAGTTTCCCATTTTAATCCACAAAATACTTCTTGCAGCACTGCTGTAAAAAGTTTTGGAGATATGGAGTCACCTTGTCTTACACCTTTCTCAATGTTGACTTTCCCAGTCCCAGTATCATTATGTAATCTAATTGTTGCTGTTGCATTTTTATAAATATTCTTTAAAATATGACAATATCCTGGATCTATACCTTGATGATCCAATGCTTTAATCACTGAAGAAATGTTTATAGAATCAAATGCCTTTTCATAATCTACAAATCCAAAACATAATGACAACTCATATTCATTTGTCCTTTCTATAACTTCTCTCAATACTTGAATATGATCTACTGTACTAAAACCACTTTTAAATCCAGCTTGTTCTCTTGGTTGGTGAAAATCCAAGGTTCTCTGTAGACGAGTTGTAATTATCTTGGTAAAAATTTTATATAAAACTGATAAAGGCTGATAGGTCTGTAATTTCTAATATCTTCTTTATCACCTTTTTTAAATATTAATATTATTACTGCATTCTTCCAATCATCCGGTACATCTTTATCATTTAGACATTTGGTATATAACTTTGCTAATATTTTTTCTGTTTCTTCACCTGCTTCTTTTAATATATCAATTATAATTCCATCATTACCTGGAGCCTTTCCTTTTTTCATACATTTAATTGCATTTCTCACTTCTTCATTTAAAATTCTGGGCAATTCGGAAGATGTAATAGATATAGGAGGTACTTGTTCTTTATTACTATATAATTCTTGATAAAAATCTTCTACCAATTTCATAATGTCATCCCTCTTTTTAGTAATAATTCCATCTTTTTTCCTTATTGCAGATATAAATTTCCTACCAATACCAAAATGTTGTTTTACATTCTTAAGACTTTTATTTTCTTCTACAGCTTTTCTTGCTAGTTCACAGTTATACTTTCTTATATCATTTTCAACTCTTTTCCGCACCATTTTACAAAATTCGAGATATTCAATTCTTTTTAATGCATCATTCTTGCATATCTTCATATTCCTTCTTTTCTTCATAAGTTCTCTAGTCTCAGTAGAAATTTTATTAGTCAATTGCTGCTTTTTTCTACCAGCTATCTTTGTTGCAGTTTTTAAAAGTGTATCAGTTATTTTCATATTAATTTCATTCAAATCTGAATCATGTTCAAAATCTACTAATACTTGAAACCGATTTGTAAGTTCTAATTTAAATTCATTAGAATGTTTCTGAAGATTAGGAATATCAACTGTAAATATAGTTTTTCTTAATAATTTTTGTCTCTCTAGTTTTACATTAACATGTATCTTACCCCTTACTAATCGATGATCACTTCCTGTGTTAAATTTATTAAGAACATTACAATCTTGAAATATGTATTTCCTGTTAGTCAAAATATAATCCAATTCTGCTGTACCTTCATTTGGATGCTTCCATGTCCATTTCCTTCTAACATTTTTCTCAAAAAAAGAATTCATAATATAAAGTTTTTCCTTCTCTGCAAACTCCACAAGTCTATGTCCTCTCTCATTTCTATTACCATAACCAAAATTACCTACAACACTTTCATCTTTCATTTGTTTACCAATTCTAGCATTAAAATCTCCCATAACAATTTTAAAATGTTGTTTACTCTGATCAAAAGCCTTTTGTACATCCATATAAAAATCTTCTACTACTTCATCACTGTGAGAACTTGTTGGGGCATAAACCTGAATTATCTGCATTTGATATCTGCTATTAAGTTGTATAACTAATCTTGCCACTCTGTCTGATACACCATCAATCTCCACAATATTGTTCTTCCACTTTTTATTTATAATGAATCCTACTCCACTTGTATTTCCAATATTTGTGCCTTTATAATAGAGCATATGTCCACTTTTTAAATCAATTGTCTCTTCACCTTTTCTTCTAACTTCACAAAGTCCAATAATATCCCATTTAATATAAGAGAGTTCTTCTTCTAATTCTTGCAATCTTCCTTCACTTGAAAGTGATCTGCAGTTGTAAGTACCTAAATAAAAAGTCGTCATCAAATGGCAGCCTGGGTCCACCTCCAGGATATTCTTAGCACCCTCCGCCTTCGGCCACCAACCGCTGCCTTGGTTGGTGACTTTACAGCCTCCTGGGATTAAGGGCCATGCTTTATTTTTGTCTGTCATAATTGTATAATTGGGAAAAATCTTTATCATTTACACAAACATTCATTCTGCCTTATCAGGCACTGAGAAGAAAGACCATGGTGTTTCTTGATCTTAAACTCAGAGGTAAAAAGCCAATAAACTCACCACGCTGGCTAATGCGTGTTGGTGAGCAGCCCATCCATGTTCGTATACTATATGAATAAACATATAGTAATAACAGCTGCAACGACAAGAACGTATGGAGTGGACATTAGGAATTTGCCCTGCTCGGTTCCTTTAAGGCCTCCAAGAGGAATCAAAGGGTCTCCTTTCAGTTAATAGCAAACTCCTTTCTGCAACCATTTAGCATATATATATATATTTAAAAGCACATACACACAGTGTTTATTTTTTATTAATCTGCCACAACAGTATTAAAAAATTGAACAGATGTCCAGCTCAAGATTTTGCAAAAATCAAATTAATTTGAACTGAGCTCACACAGTATAATTTTTATGCCGTTTTTTGGGGTTATTGGTATAACGTAGATAATTTTTCTCCATGTTTTGAAAATTATGGATATTTTTTCTACTTTTTTTGATAATACTTATTATAATAATGTTTATAATAATAAAAAGCAAATTTATTTCATTATAATAACTGACTGTAAGAAAGTAATCAATTAAGTCCAGTTAAATGCTACTCTACACAAAGTCATATTTTTGCAGTTTTATTGTGATACTTTAACAAACTTTTTTAAATAAATATTTTAATATTTCTTACAAATAATGCTTATAATAAAGAAAAAAATCAAATTTGGAATGATAATTATATAAAACAAATATTTTTATTAGGAATGAAATGAGATTCCACTTGTAGCATTTATATTATAAAATCCCATTAAAGCAATTGTGAATTAATTTTTTAAACATTAAATGCAATTAAACACATGTATAAAGAGATATTTATTTATATAACACTATGTTTTAATCTAACACTCATTTAGGGATCATGCCACTACATGTGCTGTAAACTAGTAAATACATTTAAGAAATCTCCTTTCCAAACACAAGATAAAGTCTTTTGAAAAGATAGAATGAATCCACTCTACTTTTTCCTAAACGTATATGTATAGGCAAATCTTAAGCATTTGGAAATGAGATCTGAGATATTAATTAATCACTTTTAATTCCATTTGCTATGTTTTTATTATTGATAGCTGCTAAATTTTTATAGATTAAAACATATAAATAAATAACTCATTATATATACATTTATTATTACATCTAATACTGAATGTGCAGTAAATTGTAAAAAAATTGCAGACATCAATAATAAAAACATAGCAAATGGAATTAAAAGTGATTAATTAATATCTTCACGCTCTCATTTCCAAATGCTTAAGATTTGCTTATACTTAGAGAATAAAAAGGTAAAGTGGATTTATTCTATCTTTTTAAAAGACTTTATCTTGTGTTTGGAAAGAAGATGATTCCTTTAAAATGTTTATTAGCTTACTGCGCATGTGTAGTGGAATGTGTAATTACTAAATAATGTAATATACATATAAACTTATTTTACAAATCGAAAGTATGAAATATTTTGAATTACGAAATATGAGTTGTACATAAGTTTGCCATTAAGTTATATTTTATTAATAGTAATAATTATATTATTTCTGTTTGTAAACTTTTAATGATTTCTGCTGCGATTATTATTATTTTTTTGTATGTGTGATTTTTAATATTTGAATACGAGTATATTTTATATGCTTGGAGTTTAGATGTAATTATAGGAGATTTGAACACAGACTTTTAAGCTCCTTTCAGCTATCCACTCTATCTCTTATAACCGGTACACATGATTTTTATGTTTTATCTCTATCCACCCACTCATTCATGCTCTCTTCAAAAAACAAGCAAACAAACAATGGATTAAAACTTTCTATATTGTTAAAAATACTGTTTTTTTTTTTAATAGTCAGTTTTCAACTTGCATAAATAATTTATTTCACATCTTTTTGCATAATTTAATTTATGCTTAAGTTTAAACAATTTATAAACCTTCCTCATAGTGATTAATTACAGCATCCCTTTGAATAATAATATCATAGTGAAAAGAAATAATTTTTTTTTAAGTGTCATAGCATCGGCCGGGACGCGAACCCGCAACCCGGGCAACTGCCTGCAAGTGCAAGGCAGTGGCGCTGACTTCTCGACCACCAATGCAAGACTAGTGAAAATAAATATTTTTATAGTCTTTATATATATATAAAGAATATATTATTTGAAACACCGTAAAATAATAGATTTCCTGCAATTCAACATTTTTTTAATTAACAAGGTTATCTTTTTTCACTTTGCTAAAAAATGAAAGATGTATCTTTCCCTTCCTTTTTGTATAAATGTTAAAGAAATAAAATTAACTTGCTATTATATCTAAGCAAAGTGACTTTGCTAGTAATAAAATATACTATTTATTTTCTTGTTTATTCAAATAAATGGTATAAAACGTTTAGAATTTTATGTGCAGTTTATGAGTATTCTATATATATTAAATGTTTTAGTTACAATTAATAATTTTTATAGATGCAATATTTATTACATCAAACATATATAGTTAATGAAAAGTATTTAAAGTTGTTTTTTAAAGATCTACATCTTAATTTATTATATATATTAAAATTGCTTTTTTTTCCCCATGTAAGTACCGATTTACAACTGCCTGAATTTTTATTTTTGTTTAATTAACACATTCACGTATTTTTTTATCGTATAAAAGCAAATAAAAGAAAAGTTGTAAATGACTTAAATTTTATTTTCTAAATCTAAAAACACTTTATTTAAAAGAATTTTTTTAATACAACATGTATATATGCTAATTAATATAGCATTAAAAATATGTAAACATTAAATTGCTAAACTATCCAAACAGTATTTGTATGAATGCACTGCCATCTATTGTTGGAATTACAATAATAAAATGAGCCTACTATATTTGCATTCACGTTTTTCAGTATTTATAAAGATAGCCAATATGAAAATGATCTTAATAATAACGAATGCGCTATTACACATGGTTGTTAACTTATTTACTGAGGTTTCGTCAAATATCTGTGTGCATTTGAATATTTCACCCTTGATAGAATCATTTGTCAGTGGATATTCTTATAAGAACTGGAAGTAATCCTTATTTTATATTTGCAAAATCTAATTCTGGTAAAGTATATTGATATAAATAGTACTTCCATTTTTATTAATTCATTGATTATGTATATAGTATATCAACAAAAGATAAACAGTCTTTAAATAGCGCATTGCAAGACAAAAAGCCTTTTCAACAACTTCCTAAAAGGTCTTAATGAAGGAGGACATAATACCAAACTGGGTACTGAAGTTTCAATATTTTTCTACTTTTGTTTTCCTAGCTAAGATTAAAACTACACTTTATCAACCATTTTGAATGGTTGACTAGGAGAGATATGAGACAAATACTTGAATATAACCTGAATACATTTACAAGTCTTACTCTGTCGGTATTCAAACTCAGATCTAGAATATGATAAATAGGTGTATTATTGTTCATTATATCATAAAGCCTTTTTTCACACATGTATAGATATGTTATTAAACAGGCAAAACTCTCTATATGTATTGCCACTCAGTGCAAGCCAGAGTAATCAATGGATGCCAGAAGGCTTGTGCATAAAATCCCCATCTAGTGCCTACTCATCCAATATCCCCAGACTAGTTTCTGGCTTGTGGGCTTCATCAGTGAGGAGCCTTGAATCTGAGAGCACTGCACCTAGATCTTAGGATCTAACACAACCCTCCAGCAGCCACCTTTTGCCTCTACTTAACTACAAAACTATGAGTCTTAAACTGAGAACACCATAATATTTTCAATCCAAGTCAGTAGCCTATATAGTCATATAGATCAGTACCTATACATTTTGGTGTCTTTGGTTCTCTGATAACCATAGCCACCACTATCCTATTAGACAGGATTGGTTTTAAGCCAATAAGCATCACATGATCACCATTTCTTATGCTTGCTCTTAACTGTTATTAAAACAGGCAAACTCTCTATATGTATCGGCACTCAGTGCAAGCCATATAGTGGTGGCTATGGTTATTAAAGAACCAAAGACACCAAAATGTATAGGTACTGAACTGTGTTCAGACCTATATGATTATATAAGCTACTGAGCTTGAATTGAAATTATTATGGTATTTTCAGTTTAAGATTCATAGTTTTGTAGTTAAGTAGAGATAAACGGTGACTGTTGGAGGGTTGCATTAGATCCTAATATCTAGGTGCAGTGCTCTCATATCCAAGGCTCCTCACTGATGAAGGCCACAAGCCAGAAACTAACCTGGAGATATTGGATGAGTAGGCACTAGATGGGAATTTTATGCACAAGCCTTCTGACATCCATCGATTACTCTGGCTTGCACTGAGTGGCAATACATATAGAGAGTTTTGCCTGTTTTAATAACAGTTAAGGGCAAACATAAGAAATGGTGATAATGTAATGTATAGATAATGCATGCTCTCTTTATTGCTTCAAAAATATTTATGAAAAATATACACATGTATGGAAAATATTTTAGTATTTAAAAACAGCAGTTAAATGTTATTAATTTTATTTCCATGAGAAATTTGCATTCATTTACCGGTATTATTAGTGTTATCAAATAATTTTGTGAAACCAATTAAATATAATGAACGAGGACCTCTGAATATAATAATCAAAAATAAATAATCAAACTAATAAGTATTGTTGATATGGATGAATAATACTAATTAGAAATAAATAATGGAGAATATAAATTACTGACTATAAATAGTAAGCAAATAAATAAAAAGACAATAGCTATCAACTCTTAAAAAAAAAAAAAAAAAAGTTATAGGAAATCAATATAAAGTAAAACAAGTTTTATAATAAAAACACAAACTACCGATTATTAACTTGCTCTTATTTTCCATGCTATAAAGATTTTTTGATTTTAGTTCTTTTTCTCCTAAATAAATCTTTAAAAGAATAAATGGTAAAGCTTAGTAAGACAAAAAAAATTCAGAACTAAAGATATCTAATTTTAATATATATACGATTTTATTAAAGTCTTGATATTTGAATACAAGTATAATTATTTATATATATTTGATGTAATTATAGGAGATTTGAACACAGACTTTCATTCTTCCTTCAGCTGTCCACTCTATCTCATGTAACCGATACATGTGACCACACACATGTGAAAAAAAAAAAAGCCCCACTATACATATGTATGGTCATATGTATCGGTTGTATGAGATAGAATAGATAGCTGTAGGGAGCATGGAAGTCTGGGTTCAAATCATCTATAATTAAAGCCTTGATAATAAAATGATAACTGATATATTGTCTTTACATATAAAAGCAACTAAGAATCACTCTTCTATTTCTCATTGGAACTGAAAGCAGAATCTATATTGAGTTAAAAGATTATTCTTTCTTTTCAAATTAAGAAATAAACAAACAATGAGTACAATCTATCAATATACCCAAATATGTATACTTGTAGATATGTTATTATATTTAAGCCTTTCTGATTCATGGATAATGATATTGATGTTTCACTTGATACAACTGATGAAAGACTTCCCTTAAAACCAGTCTATGAGCCCTGTATTATCATAATTTACAATTCAGAATTTGCTACTATATATAATAGCACATATATTAAATTTTTATATTTCAGTTAATAGAGAGCATTGAAGTAATCTCATTTATAAGAATGTTTTAAGTTATAGATTTGTGATATATATTAATTACATAATTTGTTTTATTTGCAATAAATTTAGATACAGTAAACATATTTAATATCTTATTATTCCAATAAATCTTTTTTTAAATTAATGAATAGCAAATAATAGTAAATTGTCACAAGTGATGGTCGAGTATTGTTGCAGTATAACATGGCCTAGTTATCACCACTTTCCTTGAAGCAGAGAGTTTCATGTGTATACAAACTTATGTAGTAATAATAATGATCAAAGATAGGGTTGTATTATCTATTATTGGGAATGTGTATCATAATTGTAAGGGGATAGTAAATATGTTATTGAGAAAAGACAATAAAATATTGCAAACAAGATGCTTTTATTTTAATAACAAAAGAAAAAAAATTCTACCGACATATTTATTTTTTACAAATATAATCAAAATGCTGACAACAAAAAGACCTTTACTGTAATTAAAATTGCAGTTTTAAATAGCATTTAAAATTTTAAATGCTATAACAACATACTTATTTTAATAATAAAAAATATTTTTATTAATATTTTTAATGAAAGAAATTAAGTTAAAATATTTATTAACAATAAAATAATTATTAATGCTTAATTAGCCAATATCTTCACCTCTTTATCACTCAGTTTAATATAAGAACACTTTGTTTTGCATTTATTCAAGCAATTTTATTTTACTTCCTTTTAAATATTTCAACTACCTTGTGATCTTCATCAGAGTTCTGTATAATATGTTATATAAAAAGTTCCAAGTAGAAAAGTGGTATTAGTGCTTAATTATTTTAATGGTAGCATTTTATAAATATATAACAATTTGTCAATTATTAAAACCGAATTTCTTTAATATAAATAAAATAAATTAATAACTAAATAATTATTATTTATTTCCTTATTTACAATGGTAGCATTTTAATAATATAAGAATATTTTTACCATTTGTGATGAATACTGTTATTATTTATCTGCTATGTTCTTCGGGCACCATATTGAATTTTTAAAAAAACTGATCTGAGACACAATTTTCACAATAACTTCAGTTTTAATAATGTTAGAATAAAAAACTTTGATTGGAACTAGAAAAACTAAGAAAAACAATAAGGCTAAGACAAGTATTGATTACCATTTAAAAAGTAAGGAAAAAAAGAAATTTCAACATCTGACATAATTATTACTTTATTGTTTGTTCATAATTTCTAATTCATCATTAATTAAGTTTAAATTACATCTTCAGTAATAATTTTTTTGTATTCTTCATAAAATTATCTTTCAAACCATATATAATATGTCTTACCTGAGATAATCCATAGCTTCAGAATCTCCAAAACTATGCGCATAAGAATTCTTCATTTTTATCTTGTACTCCAAAAGTTACCAAAACTCAAAGGCATCTATAAGAAAAAGATTCATCCTAATAAAAGATACAAAACAAATCCTCTCCAGAAGATAGATATGCATTTGTCATAGCAAATTGGCTTCTTGTCTATCTAAAACTAGAAATTGTAGGCTACTATCTGTGTCACTGATAAAATTAGTTTCATCTCTTCATTTTATATTTTTTTGTGTACATCAGTGATGTTTATATTCTTTATGCACACCAGTGATGCTATCTTGTTATTATTGTATCACATAGATACAATAAATAAATAAATAGTCCATTTGTTAGCTATAGACTTGAGAAAATAATGTGATGAAAGATATGGCAAAACTAGTGACTTCACAGCATGAGTATCAAGGCATAGACAAGAATCAGAATTTGATTCTTTGCCTGTATATGCAATCTTTCTGCACATTTGATTATTAGTTTTGTAAATCATTACTTGTAAACACAAACACACCATATAAACATAATAAATTATTAAACCTTTTGAGAATCATTATTTTTATAAAATAAGTTTATTTTTATAAAATAAATTGATTACAACACACAAAATTACTGTATATATGAATTCATATGAGCATAAATAAATATAGAATTTATATATATACACACACACACCAATACAAATGCAAATTAATAAAAATTAAATCATTTTTCAAATAATAAATTATCAAACCTTTTGAAAATCATTATTTTTATAAAATAAACAGATTAGAACACACAAAATTACTGTACATATGAATTCATATGAGCCTAAATAAATATAGAATTTATATACACACTCACCAATACAAACACAAATTAATAAAAATTAAATCATTTTTCAAATAATTAAAAAAAAAATTAAAATATTATCCAAAAAATTGAAAAATTAAAATTGTATACTTACGAGCTCGATTTTCTGCACTTGCGTTTAGACTCCATGAAAGGCCTTGTTTGTGAATGATCAGCATATTTTTAATCTGTTTTGTCAAAACCATGAGGCCGATAAAAGTTTTCTGTCTTCATTGCTACATGGAAATTAGAAAATTGATCAAAAAAAATTAAATGCTCCTGTTGTGAAAAAAATTAATAAAAAATCCAAATTTCATCAGATTTTTTTGTTAAAGACATCTTTAGAAAGCTACATTAGAGATATGTCAAATGCCCATATTTCTGTTGACATCATACTTATAGTTTTTATGTCATTAAAAAAAAGAAAACAACATTTTGACCAATCAAATAAGGCACATGGGACACCCACTTACTTGCACATTTTACTTTTACTGTAAAATATACGAAACATAATTGTTTAAGAGTATATTTTTTTCATGTTTTTACACAATCACGATTGAAAAATTGTAAAATAATTTGATAATACTTTTGCTACATCATAAAATGAAAATATCATAGTCAGAAGTTTATAAATTAAATTATTTTACATGTGAAATGGTTTAACTATGAAAAAACATGCTCATAAAAAAGTGAATGTTTTTAAAATGTTGATATAGGAAATATTAGCACAAATAAAAAAAGATACAATCTTTCTTCACCACACTGACCTTCATGGCAATGGGAAATCATTGATAAAAACAAGCTTCACCATTACTCACTCTCTTATTTATTATGTTATGCCAAATCTTTCTAGGGAAGCTTCTACAAGTTTAGCTTTATGAAAATAATTCTTTTAAATTTTAAAAAATAATTGTTTTAGTTTTTTTTAAAATCCTATTAATTTAAATAACCCCTGCAAATAATATATAACTCTTAATATATCATCATTATTTTTTATCATTATTGAGCCACTATAGAATGAAGGTCTTTCTAAGCTTAATCCAGTTTTTCTGGTTTATTAACCTCTCTTCTCCACATTGCATCAGCAAACCTTCTTATTTCATCCAACCATCTCACTTGTGGATGCTTTCTTGATCTTTTATAATTTTTTAGGATCTAGTTGAAATCTTAAACTCTTAGTACGTATGAGAATATTAATAAAATAAAAAATTTCAAATGAGCATATTATAAGATCAGTCTTTCAGAATCATTATAATAAATGATGCTTTCTTGTTATAATCTCTTGGGATCCAGTTGAAATTTTAAACTCTTAGTATATATGATAATATTAATGAAATAATTTTCAGATGCATATACTATAAAAGCAATCTTTCAGAATCATTGTAATAAACTTGTAAAGAATATCCTATCACACTAATCTATTGATCAGTTGAAAATGAATTATATTCTATCCACACCTAAGTCTTATATTGATAATAGACTAATTGATATTTTGTGGGAGTGTAGCATTATATTAAAGGTGATCTTAGCAAAGCTTCAATCTAATGTTTCACAGTTTCAGATTAAATGCAGATATAAATTCTATTAATTTAAACAGCCCTGCAATTGCTATTAAATATGTTAGCACCTAGTCAATCAATCGATAGTATTCTGTCTCATGGATAGGTCCAGAGAGTGGTCATATCACTAATTCATTCATTTTCCCACTCCACTCTCTTCATTGCCCAACTCTTCAGTTTCAATAATTCTTCTCATCCCTTATATAATCCAACAATGTGAATATTTTTTATCCTTTCTTTTTACTTCCACGCACTATTTTCTCCAAAACATCTTTCATTAAACTATACTTTCTTTTTAATATATGTCAAATCCAATTTCTATTTCTAATTTCCTCAATTAATCTTCTATTAAGTAATATAGGAATTTAAACACAGACTTTCAAACTCTCTTCAGAGCCATGTACTCTATCTCATACAATCAATAAACATGACCACACACATGTGAAAAAGATAAATGATCTCCAATATACATATTTCGTGCTGAACTAGCACTCATCAGTTGGTCCAGATCGTTACCACACACACACATATATAATCAGTGCTTGGCTTATATTAAGATAGATATCTTCAAACTTTAATGGGCAGGCTTCTGATTATATATGTGTGTGGGAAATGATGATCTGGGTCAACTGATGAGTGCTGGTTCAGCATGAAATACATATATTGGAGATCATTTATATATATGTGTGTGTGGGAGATGATGATCTGGATCAACTGATGAGTCCTGGTTTAGCACGAAATATGTATTTTGGAGATCATTTATCTTTTTCACATGTGTGTGGTCATGTTTATTGATTGTATGAGATAGAGTGGATAGTTGGAGGGAGCTTGAAAGTCTGTGTTCAAATCCCTAAACTTCTTAATTCTTTCCAAAAACTTTATTTCCATATATTAACTAATGAATATATATATATAAATTCACATATACACTTTCCAACGTTTCAACTGTTTTTTCCCCCATCATTACAGTCATTTTCAAGGATCTACAATAAGAAATACATATCTTTTCATAATACTCTAAATACAAAATCTCTTTCTTATATTAACATATCAAAAAAAAAAAAAAAAAAACAGTTGAAGCGTTGGAAAGTGTATAATATGTGGATATATATATATATGTTCATTAGTTAATATATGGAAATAAAGTTTTTGGAAAGAAATAAGAAGTTTATGCATTTATTTATAATGTTGGAGAACATTTATATTTTAAATGAAAAATGTGTTTGTTTAATTTGTCATTGTATAATAATAATATTATGGTGTAATATATATTGTTCAAATCCCCTATAAATTCCAAGTATATACATTATACTTGTATTTAAATATTAATGAAGTAATAAATTATTAATTTTACAATTTTTTTAAAAGAAGGTTTAAATTGTTGTTTTTTTTTTTCATGTGTCAAAGCATCGGCCGGGAAGCGAACCCGCAAACCCGGGACAACTACTTGTAAGGCAGCTGTGCTGACCACTCGGCCACCAACGCTTGACAAGTTTAAATTGTTAAAATATATTTGATATAAACTATACAAAAGTTAAGGGTCTCTCAAATTTTCCCAATTATAGACTATTATTTAGCATGATTAAAATATTTTTTTACTTTTTTATTTCATCTACGCGCACAAACACACACACACATTTTTATAATAATAAACTGAACAAAATTAATAAATTTCGTATATGTACATATATATAAGAATGGAATGATTAATTGCTTTGGGGAGGGGGGCATGTGATTTGAGTATTAGGAATGGCAGGCTGAATTTCAATCCATGAACTTTTAGCTCTTCAATCCATCATTCCGCTACTGTTCTAAATTATATAGGCTGATAAGATTAAAAAGTCTATATAGTTCAATAAGAGGTGAACGCTTTAATCACTAAAACGTGAAAAAAAAAAAAAAAACATTTACCGCAATTAATTTTACCCCAAGCAAAAATAAAAATGAACCTTGATTTTAAAATAAACTTTATTGATAAAATAACGTGGTAAATGCATAAATAATATTGGTTTAGAAGACATAAGTGCATGGTTAATGTTTTATTTTGATATACGATGTACTGCAGCGATTATATAATATAAAGATCTTTTCAAATCAAAGCCACATCATTTCGGCAACTTCCTTATCTATCTATCTCACATGTGTTTTTTTTCTAAGACTTTTACAATTTTTTTGAATCTACTTGTAAGTCTTCAACTATCTTTTGACACTTCATAAGATAAAAAGGCGCATTTTTAAACTACTATAAATATATAATGCCTATAGAGAATAATATTTTTGAAAGAACACTTATGCATGACTGAATAAACAAACAGGTTGTAGGTTAGTCTGTTTAGTTACTAATTTTTACAGTTTACTGGGGTGAAATGGGAAAGGGGGTGTAAACTGACATGCATTTTTCCCACAAGAAAATAAAAATTAATTGTCATTGTTGTTAACATTTTATATTTTATATTTCTAACAATATTAGGAAGTTTTAAAACATGGGAAGTTTATAATGAGGTAGTGAAATGTTGAATTATTAACTGCACGCCTTTTTAATCTGACATTTTTTGAGAGCAAAGAATGAATAATTCTAAATATTAGAATTGACTTTGTACATGATTTATTATATGAAAAAATATGCTAATCATTATAAACCTCTTAAGTCATGTCAAGGTTGGCTTTAAAGTAAATACACTTTGTTACATTGATAAAGTAACTGAACTGTTTTATATGGTAGTTTATTAAAAGAGACTTTCTAATAGAAATATCTTAAATTAATATATCTTCCACTATGAAGCTTTGTGCAATCCTTATTCCAGTTTTATATATCTTACCTAATTATTTTACCCATCTATACTGCTTTAGGATCTGTATAATGTAATGGGATGAGGGTATCAGGGTGGTGAAGGTAATTCTCAAAATAACCATTCATCATCATAAATGATCCATCAAAAGAAATCAATAGTCAATCTGGTGACTGGATTGGAAATGGGTCTTCTGTAGACCAGGCTAACTATTTAGCTTGTGGCAGATTATTGAAACCATTAATTTTGATCCACCAACTAAGTGCTCATCCATCAGAATACATAATCATTAAAACTATAATGCTGGAATATTAAAACATGCTGATCATCATCAATGCTTTGGGCACTTAGTAACATTAATGTACTGGCCATTATAAACTTAATTTATAATGGGACTAAGCTAAAATAAAATGTAGTGCAAGGGCTTTGAAGAATATAATCCTCACATCAACCAGGACAAGGTCATACTGGCTACCTCTTAAGCACTAAATACCACTCCACCTATATATTCAGCCTGTTATATTTGAATCTAGCTCACAGAGAATATAAACTCTATTACTGTATTATTGTATATGACCAAAAGATGATGGAAACAGATATTCTAAAAATATTTAGAATCAGTGGAATAATTTTCATAATTGAACACAAGTTTATTAACAATAAAAAATGATATTAAGGTCTAGAATAAGGCTATGCATATCAATTATGTCTTCTGATTTTGATTAACATATAATAATAACAAATTATTACATTGTCATTTACGTATATGTGATTAATGCAAAATTCAAGTTATTACATTGGTTTACATATATGTTCCATTAGCTCTACTTAAAACCCATTCAACACACAGGCATATGGCTTGATATAAAATAAACATGTTTGAATTTATCAAAATAATAAAATTATTAAAAATATATTTCATAATTAATTCCATTTGAAAATTATACATAAAATTCACACATACGTGTGCACCTATGAATATATAGATGATATGAATTAATATTATTAATCTCTTTTTCAGTCAATAATTTTTTTTTTTTTTTTTAAAAAATTAAGTCAATTTTTTTTGATAGAAAACTCAAAAGTTTTTTTTTTATGACATGTTACTCTCAAATAATTAATTACATCTTTAAATTAATCTAAAAAAAGATTTTTGATGTCCTTTTTTTCTTTTTTCAAAATAAATTGTCCATGAATCAATCATTACTTTTAGACTTCAATTCAAGCAAAATTATTTACTTGTTATCTTTTAAAATATATAGATTTTTAAATGTCATTTTTGCTACTCACCATTGTATATACATTTCTCTTTGTGAGTTGGTCTTGATGAGACAGGTATAATCCAGGATTGTCATAATCAGGAAGTATAATTCAGCTATGGTTGTTGGCATTGATAAGTTCCCTTCTGGCTATGATTGATCCAGAAAAGTTAGCTCCAGGATAGCGAACTGTTTTCCAGAATACTTTTAAGGCTATGAATTTCAACTACAATTTTCTATTTTTAATTCATCTCTCATACAATCTGAAGATTTAATGTTATCTGCAATTCTGAATGAATATGCCACAAAAATTCACAGAAGGCTGTCAAGCGTTGTTAGCCGAGAGGTCATCGCAGCCGCCTTGCATGCAAGTAGGTGGTTGCAGACGATCATGGGTTCACCTCCCGGCCGATTCTATGACATATGGAAAAAAAATTCACAGAAGGTGATATAACAACATAACTCACCTTTTCTCCACAGCTATTCTTCTCTGATCCCTTTCTAACTTATATAATTCAACTGAGTTAAAGAGATGTTGCCAATTATTCCTTAACCAGTAAAATAATTAAGCTTTCTCAATTGTTTTTGGAAAATTGTTGAAATATTTTCTGTTTTAATTTTTTTAACTTCATCTTCAGATTAAATGTCATGTTATCATTCTAATTACTGTAGACTATGCAAAGATTCAGGAATTCCTTTCTTAGCCATTGGGAATTATTTTAACCTGTTGAGCTTAGATTGAGTTATTGCAACTTCAAACACTTTACTAATACTTTCCTAGAGATTAATTAAATTATCTTCAATTATGTCTAGTTTTCACAATAGCTATTGACCCTTATCGATTGTGCTCATGACTATTGTGTTTTAGTGCCTCTTAGTAAAGCTGCTGTTTTTGATAAGGAGTAAGACTATAAAAAACTGACTAGGTGTATCTGAGAATAGCATTTAGCTTGTTTACTTAATCCATTAAAATTTCAATATAATGCAAGCCTAATTCCTGCATTTTAGTACAAAACAATTTATGCAACATTCCCCAAGTGAATTGCATTCTTTTTATTAAACAAAAGAATGGATTTTTAAAAGGAAGACTGTCTACAAACAATTTAAACAAAAAAAAAAGGAAAGGAATTTTTTCATCAAACAACCATATGCAAATCTGGGCTGCAGAAAGGAGTTTGCTGTTAACTGTAATAAAACTCTTTGATTCCTCTTTGAGGTCTTAAAGGGTTCAAGCAGGGCAAATTTCCAACATCCTCTATACGTTTTTGTCATCACAATTGTAATTATTATACAATTATTCTTATGTTAAACAAATACGGATGAACTACTTACTAAGAGCATCCACAAGTGTGGTGAGATTATTGGAGTTTTACTTCGGAGTCTTAAATACAACATGGTTTTTTTTATTATCTTAGTTACCTTTTGAAATATCATTTAAGTTTTTTTGAAGGCAAAATAAATGTGTGTGGGAATGAACTTTTTTTAAAAAAATAAATATTTATAAAACTAAATTATGTCTCTTATTCACAGGAAACTATAAAATCACAAGCAAAAGTGGTAGTTGGTAGCCAAAGGTAGTGAGTGGTAAAAATTTCCTGCCATTTGATTATATTCTTTTATTTAGGTACTTAGAACTTCTGATCTTCTTCAAGTGAGGAAATATTGCATAAATGGGAAAAAGAACGATCAAATATTGAATGGAATATTGCTGAAATTAGTGAAGTTAGAAGAAGAGGTGAAATAAATAATTGATTTATAAAATGGATGTGGATATTATTACAAAAACAAAAATATTGGAAACACAGATGGAATGGAATTTATTATAAATAAAAAGTGGAAGAATATTATTGTGGAAATTGATGATGCATTAGACACAAAGAATAACAATTAAATTATTCAAATTAATGGAAGCTAGCAAATGTAGACAATTCAGGTTTATGCCATAACAAGTTTTCATTGTAAAGAAGAAGTAAAAGATTTTTATATTGATGTACAAAATACATTTATTCACACTAAATATTTTAAATTTGTCATTGAAAACTTTAATTCTAGAATTGGTAAAGAATTAGAAAGATAAAAGTGCTTTGGGTAAATTTAGTTAATAGTGATAAAAATGAGAGAGGACACATTTGTATAGTTCATACAAAAAAAAAGTTATATATTAGGAATTCTTTGTTTGAAAACTGTTAAAACAGAAATTGATGTGGAAGTATCCAAATCAAGATACAGAAAATTAAATTACATTTTGACTAATAGAATATATATATTTTGAGATTGTGCTGATTATAATTTGACTAACAGAAAATATTTATTTCAAGATTGCAATGTTTTTAATAAATTTAATACTGGAAATCATCCATTGTGAGATGTAAGACGTGTTAATGCAAAACTAAAGAGACAAAATTATTATGAAAAACAATATTAATTCTTGATATTCCTAACTTTCAGAAACACTCTAATTGCAATTAAATTATAAGTTGAAAAAACATTTAAAAATATTAACAGACTTACTTACCTTGAAGGTGGTTCACATTTGAATAAAATCAATAATAAAATAACTGATACACTATGAAGAATTGCAAGAAAGATAGCTGGCCAAAAAACAGCAATTTCCAATAAATTTTCAGTCAAGGCAAGACAATGTAAAAAGAAAAGGAGTATAAAAATATTTGTAAATGAGCCATTATGAAGAATTGAATATCTAGAGATTTGTAAAATAATACAAAAAAGAATTAATAATGAGATGAGAAAATAGAATTGTGAATTGTAAGGAAAGTTGTAGAAGAGAATAAGTCACAAAACTATAAAATGATATATGTCTTGATTTCCTTGTAATAATATCTTGATCTACAATAAGAAGAAAATATGGAACTATTACTGAAAAGAGAGATGACATGAACTATGTAGAAGACTTTTATAAACAATTATATAGTAATGAAGAACAACAACAATAAAGTATTCCCTATTGCCAAGCATTTTATATGAAGTGAGACATGCAATTAGATCTATGAGAAAGGGAAAAAATTCAGAACATAATGGAATTTATAATTGATATTTAAAAAAAAAATCAGATGAAAAAAAAATGTTCACAAAATTATATCATCATCATCAACCATTATCAATCCACTGCAGGATGAAGGTCTCTCTAAGTTTAATCCATCTTCTCCGATCTTTAGCTTCTCTTCTGCACATCACCCCTGCACACTTTCTTATTTCATCCATCCATCTCACATGTGGTCTCTTTCTGGGTCTTTTACAATCTCTTGGAATCCAACAAAATTATATACAAATGTGTAAATAATAAAGTTGTACCAGATGATTGTAAGAATGCAATATTAATATTGATATTTAAAGAAGATAATGAAAAATATAAGCAATTATAGACCTACCAGTCTTTTGTCAGTTCAATATGAAATCTTTACCAAAATAATTAATTCATCTTCAATAAATTTTGGAATTCTATATAACTAAGAGTACAAGCTGGATTTAACAGTTTTATCATGGCAAATGACATACATGTATTGATGGAATTTTTAGAAAGGACCAGTTAATGAGTTGTCACAATGCTTTATGTAGGTTATGAAAAGACATTTGATTCTATAAGGATATTTATGGTGGTTAAATCGTGGGATTATCAAAATATGGACATAGGATATTGCCATATTCTAAAGAATATTTATCAAGATGCAACATCAATTATTAGATTCTATGATAATATTAAGAAGATTAACATTGAGAAGGGTATGTAACATGATGATTTTATATATCCAAAACTATTTACAGCAGAATTACAAGAAGTATTTGGGGATTAAGATGGGAAGCTAAGGAAGTAAAAGTAAATAGAAATTATTAAATCATCTAGATATAGTTGATGATGTGGTTGTTTTCATAAAAAATACCTCCAAACTTCAGGAAATGTAAGAGTTATCATATGAAAATAAGTAGGATTAAAGATAAATGCTAAAAGATTAAAATAATGTTTAATGGATTTTTTGAGAAGAAAATAAAAATAGATAATTATTAATTAAAAGAAATTAACCACTACAAATATTTGGATCAGATTTTTAATATAGATGAAAACATATAATAACCACATTCCACTCTTCTTACACTTTAAAGCAAAATATATTTATTAATTTTACAGTTTCGACTGTTCCTAGCAGTCTTTATCAGATCTTATTATTTACTAACACTCTTTTTATTATATGTTATATATTAAAAAAGCAAAAATAAAGTAGGAAAGAGGGAGAGAAACTATTGAAGATTATATTATAGATGAAAATGTAAGGGATGAAATTAAAATTGGATGGAGTGTTTTTGGTTGAAGTAATAATATTAAAAGGAAATATGTATATGTATATGAAAATGAAAGTTGTTAATAATGTATTTTACCATTTCTTATTTATGATTTGAGATTTGGATATTTAAAAGCAGACCAATTCATTAACAAATAGGAGTGTCAAGAAAAGATTGAAAATAAAATATAAGAGAACACACAAGTATCATTAATACCATTGAAAGAATTAAGAGACTAAAATGGAGCTCAGTTGAGTATATTGCCAAAAAAGATGATAATAGATGGATAGTGGATGGAAAATTTAAATTGTATTTCAAAAGATTCTAAAAAATCTAGAAAAGTGATCATACATGAAAATGATGATTGAAATAAAGAAGTTTGCTGGTGGGTTGTGGAGAAACATGCTAGAGATTGAAGAAACTGGACTAAATTTGGAGTGACCTTTATTATGCAGTGGTTTGATAAAAGTTGAAAATGATGATAATCTATCATTGAAATACATCTGAAATGCTTTTAAGTATAAACTGAGTTATTAGTAAAAGGTTTCTAATCTTACCCCAGACATTTTTTAGTAATTAACAATTTATATACGTTTACACCTGGGTCTCATTTTACGCGATAGATAGGTTCCTCAGAAAACACACGCAAAAGAAATCGCACAAAAATAGACGTAACTTATCTTGAAAAAGGGAGGATGCGGAATGTGATTTTTCAAAATTCGCATAAAAGCAAAGCACTAATGTAAAATTACTTTAAAATTCGCGCACAAAAAAAAAAAAAGGAAATAAAATATGACTAATAAAAAATTTCAAATTTGAAAAAAATTGATACAAGACAAACTTTTTTTAACTATAATATTTAATTTTATTCAAAACAATATATTTTATGCATAATTTACAGTACAGTACTGTAATTTTCATTTTTTTATACACGTTTTAATTATTATCGCTATTTGCTGATAAACAGGTTCATTTGCAAACTGGTAAAAAATCAGATTCTTCACAAGAGGAAATACAACTAGTGCCAACTTCACTCTCATGTTGTGTTAATGGTTTTCTGGTGACAACGTAATTAGTAATTAATCTTTGAGATGATGATTTTATTAATTGTTTATGAAGCTCGCGATATCCAGACATACAACCATTTAGCTCTCGTTGGAATTTAAGAGCACGTTGTGATTAGTGTCATTTATAAGAAAATAATTTGCCAACTGATTAAAAATTAACATGCAAATGTTTGAACAAATTTACATTATAATCTTGTAAAATTTAATGTGTGTATACATAAAATGTGGAAATCATGATTTTAATTTCATTATTGCATAAAATCTTACTATTATAAAGCGCTGAAAATATTGAAATTACTAAAAGTTGAATTCCAATAATGTGCTATTACTTTCAATATGACGTAAGTGCGTGAAATTTATTATTTAAAGTAATAGCGCATTATCGGAGTTTGACTTCCAAAGAAACATGAATCGCGTAACTTCAAAATCGCATTAAATAAATCCGCGTAAAACAAGACCCAGGTGTGTATGTTCTATTAAAATCACCACTTCCTAACTGGAGATAAAATTCAATAGTACTACCTGAGGAATAAGCACAAAGTTTGAATAAAATAACAATGGAAATAGTGATTTTACTCTATTTGAATTTTCAGCTACTGTTTTGCAATTGATTTATTTTACACACACCCATATATATATATATATGCGAATACTTGTGCAAAAGTTTTACCAGACAATGCAGTGAAGAAACAAAAGATAAATGAAGGTAAAATAAATAATAATGTTTGCTTAAAAGTTTTTTGAGTTATAAGCCAGTTTAAAAGACGATTTATAGAATATAGTTAATGTTTTGAATGCGATATATAAAGACTTTATGATGTCGATTTACTTTGCGCTCATGGCCATTTTGAAATCTAAAAACCACCGCTGACACATCCAACCAATAAATGAGATAAATATTGAATAAAAATATTTTAAATTCATATTTTAGAAATGATAAGCTAGTAAGAATAATATGCTTTATTTTATTAGGGATTTTTTTTTTTAATTTATTTTTATAAAATGTGTGAAATATGATGGTGCAAAGCACTAGAGTATACAGAAAGGGAGAAGAATGGTTTGGTCAATAGGAAGTATCATCCAAAAAAATGCAGAAATCTGATCAAACCAAGCTTATAATTTCCAAATACTAAAAGATTATAACTTCTAAAATATGTATTATATTATATGCTTATAATTTCTAAAATATAAATTTAAAGTACTTTTATTCAATATTTATGTCATTTATTGGTTGGATGTGTTAGCAGTGTTTTTGGCTGATCTTTAGATTTCAAAATGGCCATGAGTGCAAACTAAATCGGCATCTGTTGCCTTTTTGTTATAACTTAGAAACTAAAATTATATTTATTAAATTTTCTAATGAATTGATTTGACTCATTTGATACTCATGGAGAAATAAAATTCTTCATTCTATGCTGACATTCCAAGAAGTGTTGCATCTGTATATATCAACTAATTCCAACTCACTATACATGACTAGTCTTTTAATACTTACATTCCAGTATTTCATAACTTTCATTCTTATATAAAATTATCATACCAATAATTTAATCTCTTTGCTGCGCAATCTATTTATTCCTAACTTTACCCATTATGATTGAAAAGATTTTAGCACATTCATCTCTAATATGTTAATATTTCAACCAAACATAAATAAAATCCACATTATATATTGTTGGACTCATATATATGTTTTCTAAAGAGTAATAGAAATTAAATCTCCCAAGTGCAATCATTATTAGCTCCCAAAATTGGTCACCTGAAGTTCTTAAAAACGTTATTTTAATGTACAATCAGAGTTGATATCTTAAATAAGAATGGATTGAACACCCAAAATCCAACCAAGAAATTATTCTCATATTTCTTATAATAGTTAATAATTGTTTCACTCTATCTAGATGCCATAGTGATACTACTTGGTGAGCATATTGATATTCTATGATAAATTTATACTAATTTATTATATATTAATTCTAATCCATCATCTGTATTAGTAGAAAATTATACTAACCCTCCCTTCCCACCATATAAGCAGTACATCAAATTTTAATATTGCCATCAATTTTAAAAAGTGGAAATGTAAACCAGATATTTTATATTTCATTGCAGTTTTATATTTTTACATTTATTTAAAATGTTACTTATTACTGTATCTTTAAATATAGCTTTATGTATATGAAAGCAAAGAGAGAAAATCACTCTTTCCCAGGCTAGTTTATATATTAAATCTTATTTAATTATTACAGTCATGGTGTTAAAAGTGAGATGCTATCTCCAGCCTTGCATTATTGATTATGTCATATTCCATATGGTTAATAAATTAAGTTCACTCTGAATTGCCAACAATGTTGGCAAAAGTATGCTTATAAACATCAGAGCTACTAAGAATAAATGAATTCACCACTAAACATCACATGATCACCATTGCATAGGGATTTATGCACAAGCCTTCTGGCATCCATTGATTACTCTGGCTGGCACTGAGTGGCACTACTGTATGGAGAGTTTTGCCTGCTTAATAACGGTTATGTGCTAGCATAAGAGATGGTGATCATATGATGTTTAGTGGTTTAACACCAACCCTGCCTAATAGGATAGTGGTGGCTATGGTTGATAAAGAGCCAAAGACACCAAAATGTATAGGTGCTGAACTGAGTTCAGACCCATATGACTATATAAGCTTTGAGCTTAGACTGAAAATATTATTGTGTTTTCAATTTCATTCTCATAGTTTTTTAGTTAAGTAGAGATAAAAAATAGCTGCTGGTGGGTTGCATTAGATCCTAAGATCTAGGTGCAGTGCTCTCAGATCCAAGGCTCCTCACTGACAAAGGCCACAAGCCAGAAACTAGTCTGGGGATATTGGATGAATAGGCACTAGATAGGTATTTTATGCACAAGCCTTCTGGCATCCATTGATTACTCTGGTTGGCACAGGATAAGTGGATTTGTTCTATTTTTGATACCTTTGGTCAACATTTAGGGTGCTTTTAAGTCATAGCCTGGGGAAGAGTGATTTACTCTCTTCGTTTTATTATTGGATCTTAATTACTCACAATCCTGGCATTCTTTATTATTTTATATGCTTTTTTCCCTATGTCAAATGCGCTGACTGGGAAATGAACCCAGGCCAGCTGCTTGGGAGGCAGCTATGCTAATCTGTAGGTGACTAACACTATTTTATATGCTTGCCTGTAAGCTGTACAACCTCCCAAAAGAATTTGTTTTTCTTATCACAATTGCTAATTATTCAAGAAACTGGAATATTGTAGACAACATCATAAACAACAATTTAATATGACATATTACTGAGATCAATTTACAGGTTCACTAATTCTCTCTGATTTTTTTATTCAGCAGTAATTGTCTTTTTATTCTCAGTATGTTTTTCATCAGTGGGGAGCCTTGGATCTGAAAGCATAGGAAATGGTGATCATGTGATTTTTAATGGTTAATCCCATTTCTGCCTATGGGATGATGGTGACTATGATTATTAAAGAACCAAAGACACCAAATTGTATAGCTACTGAACTGGGTTCAGATTTATATGACTATACAAGTGAATGAGCTTGAATCGAAAACATTCTATTTTCATGGTACTTATGTATTAGTCCTGTGACACAGTATGTATTAGACGTGTAGCTTCTTTTCACATCTGTGATAAATGTGTAACATTGTGACTAGGTCAAATAAATCCAAGTAAATCCTGCTATGTTGTTATCTGATCTCATATCAAAATGTGTTTTTTCACATATGCATTTAAACTGCTGATAACTTTGTAAATCTTAGGAAAATATCATGTACAAAAGATCCATGTACATACTATTTTTATAATTGTTTGCAAAAATACCATGTACAAGATCTTCATACACATTATTCTGCGTACACATTATTTTGGTCAGATCACAAGATTACAAAGTTATAAGTGGATTGATACGAATGTGAAAAGATTCAACATGTCTAATACATGCTCCATGTTGCAGGACTAATACATAAGTACCATTTTCATTTGGGACTCATAGCTTTATAGTTAACTAAAAAGATAAAATGTTTTTTTTCTGCATAGAATTTACCCATTTTTCTTTAATTTGAATATTTATTTCAACTAATCTTGCATTGACATCCATCTGTATGTTCTTGCTTAGGTTTTAATAGGATCACATTATTAATATGTATTTCTATTTTTAAATACAGTGGAATGTGCTATAATGTGTTCCAGAATATCTTTTTTATAAGCATATGTTCATTCAAATTTATACTGATAATATGCGTATTACAATAGCATCTCTCTCTTTAAAGCAGTTACACACAGTGTAAGTCATAGTAATCAATGGATGTTATGCCTTGGACTAGATGGCACTACTGTATGGGGAGAATTGCTACTGTTTTAACAGCTTATGTAAGCATACTAAATGGTGATCATGTGATGTTTTAGCTGTTTAAATACAAATCATAGGACCTAGAGTAAAGTTACTATTCAAATTGACCATTTTAATAGGAAAAATTAAAAATATAAATGTAGAAATGTATAAAACAATGAATTTATATATATGTTGCACATTTAGATTTTAATGAAAAATAAAATTAATCTTTTTAAGAGCATAAAATCAAAACATAAGCAGGTTTACACATCCTAATAAAAAAATCACTGAATATTGATTTCAGAATTTCTGCTTCTTTGTGAGATAATGTTCAATAGCAGTCCTATCTTTGTCAGCAGCCTTATAACCCTAATGCAATCCAATTATTTTTTCTCATTCTCATCATATTTCACTAGCAATAAATTCCTTTGCAGAATAGTAGAATACTTAAAAAAAATTTCAAACATTTGCTTCACATTTTTACTCCTGATTAACCCACTCATACTATCAGCTATCACATGCATTTGATTAATTTACATTAGCAAAAGTTTCCATTTGTTCTGTAATATTACAATGTAACCTGCTTAAGTTGGAAAATCTTTTTCACTCTAAGTGCACTCTTTGATTCATTTTTTTTAAACAGTGAGACCATTATTTAGCCATATTTTATTCAGAACTTAAATTACTGTTTGTTTTACTGCTTTCTTTTTTCAAAATGATCTTTTTGTTTATTTCAAAAGATCACTTTTTTGATACTTTTTCTGGTTTGGGATTACATATATATTATAATGGTATGATTGTGATTAAGAAGTATATAGGAAACCCTGAAAACTAGACTAATGATTACAAAACAGATTATATTTATAATATTATGTTAAGTTTATCATTTGTCCATTAAATTGATACCTCATCTCATGCAATTCACACCGGTTATGAGTCTAAAAGTTATAGGAAATCACATGAATGGCAGCTCTGATACTTATATGGAGAAAACTTTACAACTTAAACCCTAATCCTTATTGCATCAAAATGAATAAAATACAAAAGGAGTAGAGATAATTATTTTAATTAGTAATAACAAAACAATTTATTTACATTCAGTTATAATATACTTCATAAATAATCTTGGTTGGATATTGATAAATATAAAGTATTGTGTCTATGTAATGCATTAAACCACTTATGGTGCTAGACAAATAACAAATTTGGAATTGAAGGAATACCTATAATTATTCTCATTTATAGCTGCAGAAAGGAGTTTGCTATTAACTGAAAGGAGACCCTTTGATTCCTCTTGGAGGCCTTAAAGGAACCGAGCAGGGCAAATTCCTAATGTCCACTCCATACGTTCTTGTCGTTGCAGCTGTTATTACTATGTGATTATTCATATAGTATACGAACATGGATGGGCTGCTCACCAACACGCATTAGCCAGCGTGGTGAGTTTATTAGCTTTTTACCTCTGAGTTTAAGATCAAGAAACACCATGGTCTTTCTTCTCAGTGCCTGATAAGGCAGAATGAATGTTTGTGTAAATGATAAATATTTTTCCCATACATATATACAATTATGACAGACAAAAATAAAGCATGGCCCTTATTCCCAGGAGGCTGTAAAGTCACCAACCAAGGCAGCGGTTGGTGGCCGAAGGCGGAGGGTGCTAAGAATCCCTGATTGCGGACCCAGGCTGCCATTTGATGACGACTTTTTATTTAGGTACTTACAACTGCAGATCACTTTCAAGTGAAGGAAGATTGCAAGAATTAGAAGAAGAACTGTCTTATATTAAATGGGACATTATTGGACTTTGTGAAGTTAGAAGAAAAGGAGAAGAAACAATTGATTTAAAAAGTGGACATATACTCTATTATAAAGGCACATATATTGGAAATACAAGTGGAGTAGGATTCATTATAAATAAAAAGTGGAAGAACAATATTGTGGAGATTGATGGTGTATCGGACAGAGTGGCAAGATTAGTTATACAACTTAATAGCAGATACCAAATGCAGATAATTCAGGTTTATGCCCCAACAAGTTCTCATAGTGATGAAGTAGTAGAAGATTTTTATATGGATGTACAAAAGACTTTTGATCAGAGTAAACAACATTTTAAAATTGTTATGGGAGACTTTAATGCTAGAATTGGTATACAATTGAAAGATGAAAGTGCTGTAGGTAATTTTGGTTATGGTAATAGAAATGAGAGAGGACATAGACTTGTGGAGTTTGCAGAAAAAGAAAAACTTTATATTATGAATTCATTTTTTGAGAAAAATGTTAAAAGGAAATGGACATGGAAGCATCCAAATGAAGGTACAGCAGAATTGGATTATATTTTGACTAACAGAAAATACATATTTCAAGATTGTAATGTTCTTAATAAATTTAACACAGGAAGTGATCATCGATTAGTAAGGTGTAAGTTACGTGTTAATGTAAAACTATAGAGACAAAAATTATTAAGAAAAACAATATTTACAGTTGATATTCCTAATCTTCAGAAACATTCTAATGAATTTAAATTAGAACTTACAAATAGGTTTCAAGGGTTAGGAGATTTTGAACATGATTCAGATTTGAATGAAATTAATATGAAAATAACTGATACACTTTTAAAAACTGCAACAAACATAGCTGGTAGAAAAAAGCAGCAATTGACTAATAAAATTTCTACTGAGACTAGAGAATTTATGAAGAAAAGAAGGAATATGAAGATATATAAAAATGATGTATTAAAAAGAATTGAATATCTCAAATTTTGTAAAATGGTACGGAAAAGAGTTGAAAATGATATAAGAAAGTATAACTGTGAAATAGCAAGGAAAGCTGTAGAAGAAAATAAAAGTCTCAAAAATGTTAAACAACATTTTGGTATTGGTAGGAAATTTATATCTGCAATAAGAAAAAAAAACGGAATTATTACTAAAAAGAGAGATGACATCATGAAATTGGTAGAAGATTTTTATCAAGAATTATATAGTAATAAAGAACAAGTACCTCCTATATCTATTACATCTTCCGAATTGCCCAGAATTTTAAATGAAGAAGTGAGACATGCAATTAAGTATATGAAGAACGGAAAGGCTCCAGGAAATGATGGAATTATAATTGATATATTAAAAGAAGCAGGTGAAGAAATAGAAACAATTTTAGCAAAGTTATATACCAAATGTCTAAATGATAAAGATGTACCGGAAGATTGGAAGAATGCAGTAATAATATTAATATTTAAAAAAGGTGATAAAGAAGATATTAGAAATTACAGACCTATCAGCCTTTTATCAGTTTTATATAAAATTTTTACCAAGATAATTAAAACTCGTCTACAGAGAACTTTGGATTTCCACCAACCAAGAGAACAAGCTGGATTTAAAAGTGGTTTTAGTACAATAGATCATATCCAGGTATTGAGAGAAGTCATAGAAAGGACAAATGAATATGAGTTGTCGTTATGTTTTGGATTTGTAGATTATGAAAAGGCATTCGATTCTATACACATTTCTTCAGTGATTAAAGCATTGGATCATCAAGGTATAGATCCAGGATATTGTCATATTTTAAAGAATATTTATAAAAATGCAACAGCAACAATTAGATTACATAATGATTCTGGAAAAATCAACATTGAGAAAGGTGTAAGACAAGGTGACTCCATATCTCCAAAACTCTTTACAGCAGTGCTGCAAGAAGTATTTTGTGGATTAAAATGGTAAACTAAAGGAGTGAAAGTAAATGGAGAGTATTTAAGTCATTTAGATTTCGCAGATGATGTAGTTGTTTTTGCAAATAATGCTTCAGAGCTGCAGGAAATGTTGCAGGAGTTAGCAGATGAAAGTAAAAAAGTAGGACTAAAGATAAATGTTAAAAAGACTAAAGTAATGTTTAATCGATTTGCTCAAAATATGAAAATAAAGATTGATTATGAAGAATTAGAAGAAGTTAACAGTTACAAATACCTTGGTCAGATTATTAATACAGATGGAAACATAATGGAGGAAATTAATCATAGAATTAAACTTGGTTGGAGTGCTTTTGGTAGAAATAACTTGATACTAAAAGGAAATATGCCTATGTGTTTGAAAAGAATGGTTTTTAACAAATGTGTTTTACCAGTTCTTACTTATGGATCTGAGACTTGGACACTTAATAGAAGAGCAATACAGAGACTTCAGACCACTCAAAGGAGTATGGAGAGATGTATGTTGGGAGTAACAAGAAGAGATCGAAAACGCAATGTATGGGTAAGACAACAAACAGGTGTTACTGACCTTATTGAAAAAATTAAAAGATTGAAATGGAGTTGGGCTGGATATATTGCTAGAAGAGATGATAATAGATGGACAATTGAAATTTTAAACTGGATTCCAAGAGATTGTAAAAGACCCAGAAAGAGACCTCATGTGAGACGGATGGATGAAATAAGAAAATGTGCAGGGGTATTGTGGAGAAGAGAAGCTAAAGATTGGAGAAGATGGATTAAACTTGGAGAGACCTTCATCCTGCAGTGGATTGATAATGGTTGATGATGATGATGATTCTCATTTATCCGATATAACAAGTTCATATAATTTATGACTTATTTAAATTTGAAGTATAACGAACCTAAATAAGTTTATTAGAATGTAAAAATTACTATCTAATGATAACTCATCTAAGTATCAAATCTTTTCCTTCAATTTACATACACACACATATATATATATATATATATATATAAACAAAACATTCATTCTTAACTATAACATATATATACATTAACCATTAACTATGTCTAAATAAAGTATTCGAAGGAAGTTCAGAATGATGAAGTGATAAAACACATTATCTATGCTTTCTTAAGTATTTTTAAAGTAGCCTGGGTAGTTGAAACGTTTAAGGTCTAATAGTTATTGACAGTTAGTTATTCCATAGTAAATTGTTAGCTGCTTTTATTATTTGTAGTTTTATTAATCCTTACTGATTGGTTTTTGTTAGTCCAACATCCTATAACTCTAGGCTTTGGTAATAGCTATAAACACATGAACTATTTAACTATTTAATGTCTTCTCCAGAAAGATTTATTTGCTTTCATGGTCATGTATATTCCTAAGGTAATAATATATATATATATTTTCATTGCAGTATGAGATAATCCTAAAGTATCAAGATCTGCACAAACATCAAATAAATTTATTTAAATTTTATTACTGTATAAATGTAATCTCATTGTGTGCATTTTTTGAATCTAGTGCTAAATATTTGAACAATTATTATTTGATGTTTAAATTTTTCTTTGACATAAATTATTTCCCATTTGTTTATGGGTGATCTTATTTTATTCCCAGAGTATTTTCATCATCATTCCATATATAGAATTTTAACATTTGATTTTAAAAAAATATGCGCACCCTTCTAAAATGCTGCTTGGATTTGACTATATGTACTTAAAAATTTCATTATAGGGAATGAATTTCTTTTGAGCACTTAATGTATTCCAGGTGTTATTAGGCCTTAATTCACATTTAGACTTCACCATTGGAGGTAGACCCAAAATTATTCTTTCAGCACTTCATCTCTAAGCTTTTCTTACATTTGTACATTTCAAATGAATATATCTTTTAGCATTGCTGCAATATAACAATTTTACTTTAGTGAGATTTCCTTTGGAGGTAGAGCTGTTTTTTTTTGTATATATAAAATAGTAAATTTTATATAAAAGAACAATGAGGAAAAGCTTTTCTTTCAATGAACTCTACTAGTTTTCTCCAATAGTTTTATTGCCAATTGATATCTCTAAGCTCACAGTCCTTTGTTTTAATTTTCTCGTGGGATTTATTGTTGTAGGAGGGAATTTAACAAATAATCGCTCTTACGTTAAATTTTTTTTAACATATTATTATCAGTCACACATGGCTTACATTTATACATATAGATATACAATATTTGTTTATTTTCATTAAGTGCACGTACATGTAAAATGAATGTCTTAGGTGATAACTTTGAATTGCTACTTTTATTTTAAAGTTTAAATATATAGGGTAGATGAGCACAGACTTTCACACGTCCCAGCACTCTCCGCACTATCTCACAACACTGATACACTTGAACACATATATGTTGAAAAGATAAATAATCACCAATATACGTATTTCATGCTAAACCAGCAATCATCAGTTGGTCCAGATTACTATCTCTACACATATATGCTTTAAGTGCTCAGATATATATATAAAGATAGCCAAAGCTTATACTTTAATGGACAGGCTTCAATATACTCCACACTCCAACTCTTCAACCGTCCATCCAATTGAAAATCTGATGATGGAATGCTCAAAGGCCACCCTGAGGTCGAGATTCTTGTCACACCCATGTTGACCTAAGGTCAATCTGACCCCTCATGTACAGGACATAATCCATTTGATACATATACAAGGGATGGGCAGATATCTCTATTATGAAATAACTGAAACACACAGGCTTATTATATATCTGTGTTTATATATGTAATATATAGGGTATATGAGCACAGACTTTCACACGACCCACCACTCTCCACACTATCTCATAACACTGATACACTTGAACATATATATGTGGAAAAGATAAATAATCACCAATATACGTATTTCATGCTAAACCAGCAATCATCAGTTGGTCCAGATTATCATCACTACACATATATGCTATAAGTGCTCAGATATATATTAAGATAGCCAAACCTTATACTTTTATGGACAGGCTTCAATCTACTCCACACTCCAACCCTTCAATTGTCCATCCAATTGAAAATCTGATGATGGAATGTTCTAAGGCCACCCTGAGGCTGAGATTTTTGTCACACCCATGTTGACCTAAGGTCAATCTGACCCCTCATGTACAGGACATAATCCATTTAATACATATACAAGGGATGGGCAGACATCTCTATTATGAAATAACTGAAACACACAGTTTTAAATGTTGTGGCTTTTTTTATGAAAGGATCATTTCTGCTGTAGATTTAAATGGTCTCTTACAATTTTCTCTTTAGAAGATGCAAATTATATTAGATCATTACTATTTCTTATTCTTAATTTTGTAGCTATCAAAATATGCTCTTGCTGTATAGTAAGGTATATGTCAAATAATGTGGAGATTGGATTATGTGGCGGTTGTAAAGATATTGATCAGTTATTTCATTAATGAGGAATCTTAAATTTAAAAAAATGTTTATAATCTTTATTTTGACCTACAAAGGAGTGATATACACCTTAATGGCACAATATATGTATGAATTCATAACATTATTTCCTGGAGCTTCCATGTAATAAAAATATAATCAATAAATAGATGACATTTCAGTAAAATAACAGTTACTTTCCTCAGAGCTTCTTCTTTCTCAAATCATAAGAATATGGGTGATGAGATTTAAATTTGTTACTTTTTTCCCTTTGTTATTTTCTCCTCATTCTCAAATTCTATTGGTTGAGAAGTTTTAAAAATATTTTATTCACCAATAGATTTTTCCAAATATTAATTTTCTTTAATTCACACTTTTCATTTATCCTCTTAAGCCTTTTTAAAATGTCTATAGTTTCCCTTAGTAGTCTCTGGTCATATTGTTCAATTTTTGTCAGGATATGTGTTTTATTAAAATTGATGTCATAGTTAGTTTTTTCATATGTGAATAAATGGCTATCATTGGTCTGTACAATGTATGAATGTAAACAAACTCCATATGAAATTTCATATACACCCATGACACTCCAAAGGAATTGTATCTTTAGCACATGGAAAGACTTCATTCATTTTTTTAAATGTAGTATAAATTGTTATGGATATTATTTTTCTTTAAAACATTACCAATTTTATCAGTTACTCCCTTTATATATATGGCAAAATAGTCATAATTTTTGAATTATCAAAATCTTTTTTCTTATCAGCTACTCTCTTTATATATGGTGGAATCATCTTAATTTTTGAAATATCAAAATATTTTTTCTTGATACTTCAAAAATTAACACTGATCTGCCATAACTGATAAAATTGTTGATAAACAGAGCAAAACTCTCCATACAGTATTGCCACCTGTGCTAAACAGAGTAATCAATGGATGCCAGAAGGCTTGTGCATAAAATCCCTATCTAATGCCTACTCATCCAATATCCCCAGACTAGTTTCTGGCTTGTGGCCTTCGTCAGGGAGGAGCTTTGGATCTGAGAGCACTGCATCTAGATCTCTGTTTAGCACAGGTGGCAATACTGTATGGAGAGTTTTGCTCTGTTTATCAACAATTAATGTGCTAGTATAAGAAATGTGATCATGTGATAAAATTGTTAAAAGAAAAAAGATTTTGATACTTAAAAATCAAGACTGTTCTGCCATATGTAAAGGAAGCAGCTGATAAGAAAAAAGATTTTGATACATCATGGTAGGAGTGGCATGGTTTAAGTTACTCCAGAATGAGTGGTCAGAAGAAAAAATTTTGAGCTTATTGTACTGAAAGGTACAAGTGGTCCTGACTTTATAGGTGATCTCATGCTAGCTTAAAGTTATAATCCTAATTAAGCAATAAGGATTAGATTATAGTTTAATTGAATGATTTCTGTGAAAATTGAAATTTTAAAACTTTATGGATAACTGAAAATTAAAGCAAAATAAAAATACAACTAAGATATTTTTGAAATACTTGAAACATTTTGAACAGGATCTGAAAACTAAATGCTTATGAATTCAACTATTGCTGGAATAATCCAAAATTCCAAGCTAGTATAGGGATTCTTCTAGATAAAGTAAATAAAATGCAAGTCCATTAATGCAAAAAGGGTAACAGATAGATGAAAGGATAGAACAGCATTACAGTACTTTGAAACTAGAATTTGAGCATATGCCTCATAATACATAATTATTAAAGGAGAATGGAATGCTAGATCCGAATATGATGAGTTAAGAATAAGTAGGAATTTGGAGAAAGAAAGACTTTAAATATCAGCTTAAGAATATTTGCAAATTACAAATCTAGAAGAATTTGGATAAAAAGATTGCAGTAAACAAATAAAACAAAGCTTTCATTTTCCAGGTGGTTAAAAATGGTAGCAAAAATACAGGTGTTAACATTTACTGGCGAGAGTAGTCATTTCACTTATAATATTCTAATAGAACACCATCTATGTATTAATGATTATTATAACTCTGCTCTAGAGTGATTTGTGTAAGTATGACCAGTCAATGGACACTCAATATAATTATTAATCAAATCCCCAGACTAATTTTATTGGATTGTAAATATTTATTTACCAGTCATCTTTATTTTTATTATTATATTCAAGCTAATGACTTGAATGTATTTAAGATCTCAAGTTTGAATCCAAGTCAATCTTGTCAAAATATTAGTATATACATGGGTATTAGAGCATCAATATGTATTTTAATAGATAGTTATAAATCAATTATAGCAAACTTTAGCCTTCATGCTAAAAAAAGGTATATAATAAATCAAAACATTATACAAGATGGTCATGTGATACATTATTTTTACATATTAATTCATATATATATAATAGTCAAATAAAAGTCTGTAAGTTAATAAAAATTTTGCTTCAAATTTAATATGCACCCTCACTTTTATTGGTCCAAAATTTGGATAAAAAGTGCATCATATATACCAAATAATATGGTAATTCATTCTTTTTAGTGGTTTTTCTTTTTTTACACTATTTGGTTTCATAGATCTCAGAAGATGTAAATTTTATTTTATTATTATTTTTTTTTCATATGTCATAGCATCAGCCGGGACGCGAACCCACAACCGTCTGCAACCAACTACTTGCTTGCATGGCTGCTGCGATACCTCTCGGCTAACAACGTTTTTACCATTGATAATATATGTCTAATATTTATTCATTGCTTTTATTTTTATACATATGTTATTTATATATATATTCTACAAACTATGAAGGATCTATCCAATAATTATAGTTTTTTTTATATATTTTGTCTGATTATTATACATAGCTTATATATATATGTTAAAACGAAGATTTGCACGGGTTAAATATATAAAAAACATATTTTGCGGGTTCATCCGTGTTAAAAACTTTTAATATTATATATATGTGTGTAATTATATAAGTGAATATTTGTAAATACAGTAACTTAATAATTAAAAAATATTTTATCGAATCATAATATTATTACATATATATATATGAAGAAATAAAGGTTAGTCTTTAATATAATATTTCAATTTAATTGCTATCTTTCAGTTTTTATTTATGAAAAAGTAGAGAATTTTTACATAGAGGTATAAAATGCTTTTGATCAGCCGAAGCAATATTTTTAAATTCTCACAGGAGGCATTAATATACCCAAATTGATAAATAATTGAAGAATGGCAGTTCTGTGATTTAGTTTGGTTATGGTGAGAACAATAAAAGAGGAAACAGAATTGTGAAGTTCATAGAAAAAGAAAAACTGTATATTATAAATTTTAAGCCAATAAACATCACATGATCACCATTTCTGCATTAGATCATAAGATCTAAGTGCAGTGCTCTCAGATCCAAGGCTCTTCACTGACGAAGGCCACAAGCCAGAGACTAATCTGAGGATATTGGAAGAGTAGCACTAGATGGGGATTTTGTGCACAAACCTTCTTCTGGCATCCATTGATTACTCTGGCTTGCACTGAGTGGCAATACGTATAGAGAGTTTTGCCTGTTTTAATAATATGAATTTCTTTCTTTGAGAAAAATTCTACATAGAAATGGACAATGAAACAAACAAATGAAGGTATAGAAGAATTGGATTATAATTTAACTAATAGAAAATATATATTTCAAGATTGTGATCTTGATTAGTAAAATGTAATATACTTGTTAATGCAAAACTAGAAAGGTTAAACATTATTACAAAAAAAAAACAAACAGTTTTATTAGTTGATATTCCTAACCTTTAGAAACACTCCGTTGAATTTGAATTATAATTTACACATTGACTTAAAACATGAATACTTTGAAGATGTTTCATATTTGCGTGAATTCAATAGGGAGATAACTTGAACACTATTAAGAACTGTAAAAAAGATAGCTTACAAAAATACATCAATTTACCAATTAATTTTCAGGTGAGATAAAAAAAGGAATATGAAAATATTTAAAGAATGATTCATTAAGAATACTTTAATATCTAAAATTTTGTAAAATGATTTTAAAAAAGTTAATAACAATATAAAAAAGCCTAATTATGAATTGGCAAAGCTATAGAAAAGAATAAGTCTCAAAAGTGTAAAATAACAACATGGTATTGGTAGAAAAATTATTTCTGCAATAAGAAGAAAAAAATTGAACTATTACTAAAAAAAAAAGGATGATATTTCAAATGTGTAGAAGGATTGTATAAAGAATTATATAGTAATAAAGAACACAAATAAAAAATAAACTATCCTTTACAGCAGGCATGTCAAACTGGCGGCCCTCGAAAGGATTTTTCATGGCCCTCGTCTAAGATGCTATGTAATAAAATGAAAACAGAACGATATGTTGCAAACAATAAATTAATTTTTTTTAAAAAGCTCTTATATTTAATTACATGAACTAAAATATATACAGTAATTGTTGTCTACATACATAGCTAATTTATAATTCTCGGTTACACGCATAGCTTATGCCTTTATGATGATGAAGCATTTGAGATATGTGAATACCAAAGCTGGCAACGTTAATAATGTGCTGCTGTGCTTCCGAGAACATAAATACATTAGTCAGCTATTCGCACCACCAACGTAGCAATCCTATCTGCAGATATTGTTTTTTTCTTTGAATTGTAACAAAAGGCAGTTGCGCTAGTTTCTTTATCCGGATTGGTGTGTTAAAAATTTGCGGGTTGTTTCCTTTTATAACTCATTCAAAAAATATAAGTAAACTGCTATATCCAAGAGTTTATATCTTTCTGAAACTAGTCAGACAGCATAAGAAATAACGAGCATGCATTTTGTTATATAATATTTTAATTATAATCAAACATGAGAAACAATAATATTTTACATATAAGTTAGTAACGATTACATTTCAGTTTGGAAAACACTAAAAGTTCTACAATTTTACCAGTGTATGTTCGGCCTTGGGAAACTTTAATGGCTTCGACCATTTCTAACCTACGGCCTTATGCATAGCTTTCTTCTTTGTCACATCTCTATCTTAATTGCTCCGTGCTGGGAAGTCAGGACTGAGAGAGAGAGAAAAAACGTAATCCGTACCTTTTATAGCTACCTCCATTTATCGAGCATAATTCCAGGAGCGAGAATCGATAGCAGCGCTCTCTTTACATTTAAATACTAGAGTAGCGTTAAATTTTTACGAAGCGTATTTTGCATAAACGTAGTTGCAATTTTTTAAATTTTAAAAATTTAAATCTAAAGCTCTATTTTTATTACAGAAAATGCCACTTCCAATGCTAAATAAAAAACGAAAGATTGATGACGAGGGAAGAAAATTTCAAGAAAGGTGGGAACTGAATTATTTTTGTGTGGAAGTGAACAATAAGATTACGTGCTTAATTTGCAAAGAAACTATTAGTGTTGCTAAAGAATACAATATTAAGCGACATTATAGCACTAATCACGAAAAACAATTTTCGTGTTTTGAAGCTAAAATAAGAGAAGAAAAATTAAAAACAATGAAGAATTCATTAAGTAGCCAGCAAGGAGTGCTTACAAAATTTATAAAAAGTAATGAATCAGTAACAAGAGCTAGTTATGAAATAAGCTATTTATTAGCAAAACATTCAAAAGCATTCACCGATGGTTCTTTAATCAAGGAATGTATAATAAAAGCTGCCGAATTTGTCTGTCCAGAAAAAGTACAAGCGTTTGAGACATCTCATTATCAAGAAATATGGTGGCAGATAGAATTACTGAAATGGCAGATGACATCACTTCGCAATTACAGAAAATATCTACCAAAATCCAGTTCTTTTCAATTGCTATTGATGAAAGTACGGATATAAGAGATGTTGCACAAGTTGCTGTTTTTTTACGTGGTTGCGATAATAACATGAGGATCACCGAAGAATTGTTGGAATTCATCCCTCTTCACGGAACAACAACTGGTGAAGATATTTTTGATGCCGTATGGAGCATTTTAGAAAAACTTAACTTGCCTGTTGACAAGCTTGTTTCTGTTACAACTGATGGTGCTAAATCGATGACAGGTGAAACTAAAGGTTTTGCATCACGACTAGCAAGGAAATTACAAGACGAATATCCAGATAAACCGAAAATCAAAGCTTTTCATTGCCTCATTCACCAACAAGTTCTCTGTTTAAAATTATTAAAAATGGATCAAGTACTTAAAACAGTTACAAAGATAGTCAACTTTATTCGATCAAGAGCACTTAACCATCACCAATTTACTTCGTTCCTTAAAGATTTAGAATCCGAATTCGAAGATCTTCCTTATTACACAGAAGTTCGTTGGTTGTCCTGCCACAATGTCTTAAAGAGCTTCTATCTGATTTTGGAGGAAATAATATTATTTTTTGAAATGAAAGATGAAAACAACGAAAATATATCAATTATAAAAGATCCATTGTGGGTACAAGACCTAGCATTTTTAATAGATATTACAGGCCATCTGAATAATCTTAATATTACATTGCAAGGCAAAGATCAATTGATAACGAATATGTATGATGCAGTTGCAAGCTTTGTACAAAAACTGAATTTGTTTAAAAATCATTTGCAAAAGAACGTTTTGACGTATTTTCCTACATGTGAGCAGTTAAAAGCACAAAATCAAAGTTGCTCGTTTTCACATCACTCTGCAAAAATTGAAAAAATAAAAGACGAATTCGATAAACGTTTTGATGATTTCAAGGAGTTCGAAGAAATTTTTCTCTTTTCACGGGACCATTTGCCTTTGAAGTCGAAAAAGCTCCGACTTCGATACAACTGGAATTAATTGATTTCCAGAATGATTCGATTTTAAAAACCAAATATCGAGAAGTAGGAACTCCGAAAATTTATTCCTATTTAGGTGAAAGATACCCGGAAATTAAAAAATTTGCTGCACAAATTTTAAGCTTTTTTGGAAGTACATACTTATGTGAGAAATTATTTTCATGCATGAAATTAAATAAAACAGCTTACAGATCAAGATTAACTGATAAACATCTATCTGCCATAATGAAAATTGCTTGTTCTCAGTCTTTGAATCCAGATATTGAAAAACTAGTAAGAGGAAAACGCTGGCAAGTTTCCAGTAAAAACAATAAATTGTAGTTTTATAAATATGTAATCAGATAAAATAAATGTTTAAATAAAAGCAATACTATATCAATTGTATATTATTGAAGTGAATTCACTAAACTACATAATATGCTTTAATTACCCTATCTATATTCCTGCATTTTCACTTTCAAAATACAATTTTAAGAAAATTTGTGTGATGTGGCCCGCGAGAATCTTACCAGTAGCATAAAGTGGCCCATTGTTTGAATGAGTTTGACATGCCTGCTTTACAGTTACTGTATTTTCTAAATTCCTCAATATTTTAAATGAAGAAATGAGACATACAGTTAAATCTATGAAGAAAAGAAAAATTCCAAGAAGTAACAAAATTATAATGGATATCTTAAAAGAAGCAGATAAAGGAATAGAAAAATTGTTGACAATGTTATATAGCAATTGTCTAAATGATAAAGATGTATCAGATGATTGGAAGAATTCAGTAGCAATATTGATATTTAAGAAACATGCTAAAGAAGATATTAGAAATGAAGATTTAAATAGAGTTAAATTTTTCTAAAGACATTTGATACATAATTTTAGATGATGAAAATCTACATAAATACAACTAAATAGCATCATCACAAACCTTTAGGAATACAGACGTATCAGTCTTTTATTTTATACAAAATCTTTATAAGATTTGGATTTTAACCAACCAAAAGAATAAGATGGATTTAGAAGTGGTTTTAGTATAGTGAAGCCATTTGACTCTCCAAGTCTTTGGTACAATAATTAAAGCATTGCAACACAAAAACATGGGGTAGTCTTGCATTGGTGGTCGAAAGGTCAGCACGATTGCTTTGCAGGCAGTTGCCCGGGTTGCAGGTTCACGTCTGGCCGATGCTATGACACTTAAAAAAAAAACATGGGGTATTGTCATATTCTGAAGAATACTTATCTAAATCCAAGGGGTATTGTCATATTCTGAAGAATACTTATCTAAATCCAACAGCAATAATTAGATTACATGGGCATATTAAAAGGATTAACGCCGAGAAAGGTGTATGACAGGGTGACTCCATATTTCTAAAACTTTTTATAGCAGTTTTAAAGAAGTATTTTGTAGATTAAAATGGTATTAAGGAAGTAAAAGTCACTATGCATTATTTAAGCCATTTAGATTTTGAAAAAAAGATATGATTGATTGTTTTTTAAGTAATGCTTCACAGCTTCAGGAAATGTTGCAAGAGTTATCAGATGAAAGTAAAAAAGTAGAACTAAAAATAAATGCTAATGCAGTAACATTCTCAGAATAAAAAAATAAAGATTGATAATCATGAATTAGGAGAAGCTAGCATCTATAAATACCTTGGACAGATTATTAAAGCAGACGGAAACATGATTAAACTTAAATGGAGTGCTTTTGGTAAAAATAATTTAATAATAAAGAGAAATATATCTGTGTGTGTGGGGGGATTTTTTATTATTATTAGATGTTTTTTTATTACTTATGGATCTGAGATCTTGAATACTTAAAAAAGGAAAGCAATTCACTGATTACAGACCAGTCAACAAAGAGATTAGAAAACAAAATTCATGGGTTAGAGATTAAACAGGTGTTACTGACATCATTGAAAGAATTAAGAGACTGAAATGGAACTGGATTGGACATATTGCTAGAAGAGATTATAGTATCTAGATAGTTAAAGTTTTAAATTGGATCTCCTAGAGATTGTAAAACTCCAAAAAAAAAAAGGCCATATGTAAGATGGATGGATGAAATGAAGTTATCTGGTGTTATGTGGAAAAGGGAGACCAGGGATAAAAGAAACTTGGACCTAAACTTAGAGATGCAATGAATTGATAATGATTAAAAATGATAATGATGATGATCTGTTTAAATTTTAGTTATGAACTAATTTTATATAGGTATAGATCCCATTAGTACACAGACACTTAACTAAAAAAATCTTAATATATAGTTGTTTGAAGGTTTGGGATTGTGGCATTTTACTCTTGTAGTTATAAGTTGATAGAATATTTTAGTTAATTAGAACATTACTTTAAATTTAGTTTTTTTTTTTATATGTCAAATGCATTGACCAGGAACAAACCCAGGCTGGGTGCTGGCAGCTATGTTAACCACTAGGCCACCAACACGTTTAACCAATTACATCTGAAGAAGACAGGAGCATGATATTACTAACAATTAAATGTTTATAAAAAGTATAAATAAAGTTTAACTTTTTCTAAGAATAGTTACAATTCAATTAAATGATGGAAATAATCCAACATATAATTAGAACTATGTAATATAAACATATATAATAAATAGATTAATGTACTTTAAATTATCTAAATAAATCTGAAGACATATCAGTGGAAGAAAATATGTAACCAATCAAATTGATTTACAGTGTTCCTGAATTTGTATTCCATAATTTTATAAGCTATCATCTTAAACCACTAAACATCACATGATCACTGTTTATTAAACAGGCAAAACTCTACATACAGTAGTGCCACTCAGTGCACAAGCCTTCTGGCATCAATTGATTACTTTGGCTTGCACTGAGTGGCACGACTGTATGGAGAGTTTTGCCTGTTTAATAAGCTATCAACTTAGTGAAAAAAAAAAGACTATAATATTATATTAAATAAATAGAACAAAATATGGATTTTGTTTAAAATCTATATTTTAAAAGCTCAGAATAACTTATAAGTACAGTATTTATAATTTATTATTAGTCAACTTTGAAATTCCTGTTAAGAAAAAAAGTTAACGCCATTTCGCACAATTATAGATTCCCTAATTAGACCATAAAAAAGCAGCTTGAATAATCACATGCAAAAAAAAAAAAAATCAATCAGTTTCATCCAAAAATATAAATCTTATAGCTCTAAACAACCAGTTATTTATTCAAACCAATCTTTTGTGCAATATGTAATTTTAATCTATTCTCAGAAGCAAAAGGTCCATCTGTTGTCTTTTTGAAGATTCTTAGTGATAAATTTGCATAGAATGGGAATTCATGACTTCTTTCAAAGCTATTCTTTTCTAATCATCTTTTCTTTCTTTTTTTTTTTTATTTATGCTTAATCTGAGGTGAAAATATAAGCTATTATTTCTAATAATTTAGCTCCTGGTTCTTTTTTTTTTTTTCCATATGTCATATCATCGGCCAGGAGGCGAACCCGCAACAACCGTCTGCAACCAATTGCTTGCTTGCAAGGCGGCTGCGCTGACCTCTCGACTAACAACGCTTGACTAGCTCTTGGTTCTTAGTAATCTTTTTCTGTAAAAATCAGTATAAACTAAATAACATTTTTAAAATTTATAATTCTTTCCAATCTACTCTTAGAATAACTTTTATATTCTCATACGTGAATTGTTTAATACTAAAATTTACTCCTTAACCTTTGAAACTATGGCCAAAATCTAATTAAGCTTAAATCCTTTTTTCAGCAATCATCTACAAATTGATCATATGATCTTTAATTATGAATCAGTATTGATTGCATTCATGATTATTATGACACTCATTAAGATTATCTCTTTGTGGCGGGATCAAATTCTCACAAAAGACAGATGAGATGCATTTATGAATTTTATTAGAATTTCAGCCAATTACAAACTAATCTGAACTTCCTTATTAATTATTACTCTTCTTCAAGGAGTGTTGCATTTTTAAAGAATCAAAACAAAACAAAAAAACAAAAACAAATGCCAATTAGTTAGTCAGAAATGAAATAAAAATAATTTGTTCATGCTCTTAAGTATAATTTGGGATAAAGAAATATATATCAGAAAATCTGCACATACCCAAACTTTAAATGTTTCTACACATTTTTATTTAATTTATTTTGTTTTTGTCTAGCTGGGAAATCTTATAACTCAATTTGTTTTTTTAGTGAAATTGATACTTTTTAATAATCAATTCATAATCTTATCTTATTCAATATTCTAGTATTCATTGTCTGCAAAAGTTTTTGCACTGCTCTCTACATTTTACAACACTAAGAATTTCATGTTATAAATAACATTATTTGGTAATCTATTCCCCGTATTCAAAGAAGTATAATAGCTTGGTATCATATAGATATTTTCCATCTTTGTTGAATAAAAAATTTTGTATATTAAATATATTTTTTATATTGTCAGATATTTTTAGCCAAATAAAAATGTAAACTCCATGACTTCTTATATTCTTTCACACATTTTTTTTTATATATTTTTTTTTACTTTACTGTTTTCAGCAGATCTATGCAATTCAGTGCCATGATTAGAGTGATGGATCTTTGAATCGGAGCTCAGTATCTCACAGCTCTTGTGTATCACGACCTCTTGAGCAATGAACTATTTTATTTGAATCTTTAATTATTTAGATTAATATAGATTTTCGTTATGTGTCTTTCAAGTGAAATGTGTGTTTATATAAGCACATTTTCATTGCTTAATTATGTATGTATATCAATTTTGGATCTAAATTTTTTATTGTTATTAAAACAGGCAAAACTCTCTATATGTATTGCCACTCAGTGTAAGTCAGAGTAATCAATGGATGCCAGAAGGCTTGTGCATAAAATCTCCATCTACTGCCTACTCATCCAATATCCCCAAACTAATTTCTGGCTTGTGGCCTTCATTAGTGAGGAGCCTTGAATCTGAGAGCACTGCACCTAGATCTTAGGATCTAATGCAGCCCTTCTGCAGTCACCTTTTATCTCTACTTAACTACAAAACTATGAGTCTTAAATTGAAAATACCATAATATTTTCAATCCAAGCTCAGTAGCTTCTATAGTCATATAGGTCTGAACTCAGTTCAGTACCTATACATTTTGGGGTCTTTGGTTCATTAATAGCCATAGCCATCACTATCCTATTAGGAAGAAATGATGATCATGTGATGTTTATTGGCTTTTTATTGTTGTTGTCTATATTCTTTTTCTTTTCCTAAGAGTTAAAATGACCATACTCAGGCATGGCTGCTAATAGTGATGAGAATGATAAACAATCAAACAAAAAATAGTAATTAAAACCACAAAAAGGGGGATTTTTATTATCAAAACAAAAATAAATTTATTACAGTGTGATAAATCTTATCTTCAAAGACAGATTTATTAGTTTTAACAGTTATTTTCCTAAAAGCATATATAGCAATATAGTGGAGTCATTTACTGATAGGTTATATTATAACTAAATGATGACAGATGTTTATTGATATGTTGTTAAAATTTTCTGCAGAGGCACATAAAGTAACAGGATAATATTATGACAAACAGATAATACTTGATTTTTGTCCGTGATTCGTGATTATTTGTTATTCTCATAACATAATTTACTGTAGTATTTCAATTTTTGAGCTACAATTGTAAACTTTAATGAGTTTTATATCTATTTTTTATTCCCTATTAGGAGAAAAAGCTCAATATATAAAACTGCAGATTATAAATTTCATTCTTTGACATTTTTTTTCCCTTTTAAGTCAGAACTTTCAATATTTACAAAATATTTGAACTCCATTTTTTTTCAAATCAAAACCTTATCATATCATTATCACATTTAATTTGGGTCAGTTATCAAAATGAATATTGAAGTAGTTTCTTCTCATAAGAACAACTTTTGTAAATATTCTATCCATACACATTCTCTTTTAAGCTTTTCCAGTATCTTCATTGAAAACTCAGTCTGTGAATTAGATTTCACATTTCTTTGCATCACTCCTAAGAATTGATCTTCCAGTAGTTATTAAAGTAATTAGATTTATTTACGGACCTAAAAATATTAAATTCTCTACCTGAGAGTTTATGTATACATGTTAATGGCAAGTTGCTCTGTTGATTAAATATCTGTACGTTTTTGCATAACCAAAAACATACATACACACACATACTTACCATACCATATATATATAATTGCCATAAAACATACTGATAAATAATCAAATTGTTTATTGCTTTGGAAGTTTATATAAAGCTTGAGTGCCAAAAATAAAAGGCACAACCTTTATGTAATTTATGGACCTTTACTCTAAAGCCTTCCATTATACTAGTGCATTCCTTGTAGATGATAGTTTTCATAAGAAAATGATTTTAGCATCTCTATTTTAAAATTACATCATATATTGAAACTCATATTATTAAGATTAATATGCACAGAGGCTAAACTGTCCATACAGTAGTGCCACCAGTGAGGCCAGAGTAATCAATGGATGCATGAAGGTTTGTGCATAAAATCCCTATCTAGTGCATACTCATCCAATATCTCCAGCTAGTTTCCAACTTGTGGCTTTCATCAGTGAAGAACCTTGGATCTGAGAGCACTGCACCTAGATCTTAGGATCAAATGCAACCCCCCAGTAGCCAGCCACCTTTTACCTTATTAGATAACTATAAAGCCCTAAGTCCAAAATGAAAGCACAATAATGTTTTTAATTCAACCTTCTTGCATACATTGATTACTCTGGCTTGCATTGGTGACACTATTGTATGGAGAGTTTAACCTCCATGTAGATAGCTTGTGTAAGCATAAGAAATTGTTATCATATGATGTTTAGTTGTTTAAAACCATTCATGCCCATTAGGATTATGATGACTTTGGTTATTAAAAAACCAAAACATTAAAAAGTATGGATGCTGAACTGAGTTCAGATCTATATAACTATATAAGCTAATAAGCTTGAATTGAAAACATATTTGTATTTTCATTTTGGATTCAAAGCTAATAAGGTAAAAGGTGGTTGCTGGAGAATTGCATTTGATCCTAAGATCTGAGTGCAGTGCTCTCAGATCCAAGGTAAGCCACAAGCTGAAAACTAGTCTGGGAATATTGGATGAGTAGGCACTATATAGGGATTTTATGCACAAACCTTCTTGCATCCATTGATTACTCTGGCTTGCACTGGTGGTGCTACTGTATGGAAAGTTATGCCTCTGTGTAAACAGCTTGTATAAGCATAAAAAAAATGGTGACCATTGTAGTGTTTTGTAAAATGGCAGACATGTTTGTGCACACCAGAAAAAACTAGAATTTATTCGTAAGGCTGTTTTTAGATCGCGCTCTGATAGCTGAGGAATTTAATTAGTGCATTGACGTAATGGCGATCGACAATTCCTAGAAATATTTGCTAATTACAAATGTTTCTAGATAAGAGACGTTACCTTATTGATCAGTGCATTGATTGATCGTTGCAGTTGTCAGAGAGCGATAAGAAGACTGGGTAACATCTAGCAGTGTAACATAGAGAGCAGTCAAGCAGTATTGAGTAATCAGTATTTAAGTAGAGATATCTCGCGTCAGTGCTGGCAGTTAATGATCAGCGCCCAGTGGAAATGTAGTTCACGGGTGTAGCTGAAAGAGACCGCAGCAGAGATATTGAGAGCATTCATTGGAGAGCTTCATTGCAGACCAATTTGTTGGAGAGCTTCATTGCAGACCAATTTGTTTGGAGAGCTTCGTGGCAGACCAATTCGTTGGAGAGCATTCGTTGCAGACCAATTCAGCGGAGAGATTGCAGACCAATTTGTTGGAGAGCTTCGTTGCAGACCAATTTGTTGGAGAGCATTCATTGCAGACCAATTCATTGGAGAGCTTCGTTGCAGACCGATTCATTGGAGAGCACTCGGAAAAGAACAGCGTGGGAATTGTATAACGTTATTTGCTGACCGCACTGTATGACTTGCAGTTATAACATTGGCACAGTTGTAAGTGCGGATATAACATTGGCACAGTCACATTTGGAACCTGGGAGTAGTGAATACATTGAACTACATGTTTAGCCATAGACAGAGAAACCAGGTGAAAATGTCAATCCCAATTAGTAACATCAACAACGGAATTTCTTAATGAAATTACAGGAAAGTAGGAATATCAACAAGGGTTTTTCTGGAGTGGAGGGAGGTGTGTAGTGTTTTGTAAAATGGCAGACATGTTTGTGCACTCCAGAAAAAACTAGAATTTATTCATAAGGCTGTTTTTAGATTGCACTCTGATAGCTGAGGAATTTAATTAGTGCATTGACGTAATTGCGATCGACAATTCCTAGAAATATTTGCTAATTACAAATGTTTCTAGATAAGACACGTTACCTTATTGGTCAGTGCATTGATTGATCATTGCAGTTGTCAGAGAGCGATAAGAAGACTGGGTAACATCTAGCAGTGTAACATAGAGAGCAGTCAAGCAGTATTGAGTAAGCAGTATTTAAGTAGAGATATCTCACGTCAGTGCTGGCGGTTAATGATCAGCGCCCAGTGGAAATGTAGTTCACGGGTGTAGCTGAAAGAGACCGCAGTGGAGATATTGAGAGCATTCATTGGAGAGCTTCGTTGCAGACCAATTCGTTTGGAGAGCTTCGTGGCAGACCAATTCGTTGGAGAGCATTCGTTGCAGACCAATTCAGCGGAGAGATTGCAGACCAATTCGTTGGAGATCTTCATTGCAGACCAATTTGTTGGAGAGCATTCATTGCAGACCAATTCGTTGGAGAGCTTCGTTGCAGACCGATTCGTTGGAGAGCACTCGTTGGAAAAGAACAGCGTGGGAATTGTATAACGTTATTTGCTGACTGCACTGTATGACTTGCAGTTATAACATTGGCACAGTTGTAAATGCGGATATAACAACCATGTGATGTTTAGTGGTTTAAAAAGATAAATATGATTAAATTATACATATATTAAATACCAAGTAATGCTTATAATACTTTTGGAGGTCCTCATGATGTAGAGGTGACATATTCACTTGTTTTGTGTATGAGTGAACAAATCACATAAAACTTGAAATTTTACTCCGGCTGTAGTTGGGATTTTTTCCAGGTAGCCTGTTTATGCAGTTCATCTGATCATTCATTATAGCTTAGTAAATAGGTATTTGATTATTTCTCACTAAAGAATAAACAAGAATGAAAAAAAAATCGGACACACATCATTTGACAATTAGCAAACATGACAACTAATAATTTCTCTTCAGTTGTGTATTTTCATACAAATGAATAAATCTAAGACCCTGATCTCATTTTGCAAAGAAGTAAAATGGGGGGTAAAAAATATTCCCAAGCTTTAATTCAATCACTAAAAATTTGTAAATAAATTATATTCTCTTTGATTTTCAATAACTTTTTTTTTTTTAGTATGTTTAATATATTATTTTAAGTACTGTATTTAAAATGTTAGTTATGCACCCTAGTTCCCTCAAATATATAATCTGCGTGTCCACCACTATTCTTTATGATGAGGGGGGGGGTGTTAGAAATACCTTTGCCCTGCAATTGCCTGTTTAATTAAAGGCTGCTTTATGTTCAACACGTCTAGGCAATCCAATAAATTAAGCTAAATAAAAAAAACAATCGAATGTTATGTTGTTCAGGAATTCCATGAGATGCATGAGTACGAAAATGACGAATCGGAGCCTCAATTCATGAATATGGGGCAGATTAAATAATATTGAATGTCTATTAAAAGAATTTTAATAAAATATATTGAGAAAAACTATTTATTATCGTAATGCAAGTATATTTTAACACCTGAATTTAAAAAGTTACAGTGCAGTTTGAAAATATATATCCACTCATTAAAGTTTGGTTTGCATCGTTGAATATTGAGATGCCATAATGAATTGTTTTGAATCGCAAAATAAGGCGTATTGTAAAAAAAAAAAATATTCGTAATAGACAAAAATTATTTGGAATTCTAATATTCCAAAATAACACTTGTATTTACTGAAAAATGTTAAATTATCCGGCACGAGGTAAAAGTCTTATTTTCTATATTGTATAATATACACACAGAGGCCAAATTTGTATAGTTTGATCCTGTTATCTCTTCCTTAATAATTTCAAACTGTCGTCGAGATAGAGTATTTACTTGTTGAAATAAATATTAGTTTACTCACTCATGCTGCCTTTTTTTTTTCTGCTTATAACTTAATTTGTGTGTGAACATTTATATACGTACTGTATTTATTTAAATCAACAAGCGCGTAAATTCCCACGTATGAGTATTTAACGTACAGCATGTGTGCAAACCATCTAATAAATATATTTTTGTCTAATAAGATTTTATTTCAATTGTTCTCAGACAGAAGGTGAGTTTGTTTGATTCTAGTTTAATCTTGTTAATACGATTTATATCCAGCAATGGAGGTTGGTTACACCTCATTACTGTGTATCAACAAAGGTTATTTTTGAAATCATGTGATCAAAAAAGGTCACTTGTTAAAGTATAAACTACTAGCTGGAAAAAAAATAAATTCAAAACACTATTATAATTATTGCCTTTTATTTATTTGTAAATTAGGAATGCCTTTACTAAAACATTAAGTAAAACTCGGTTGTTCTTAAGCTATTGTTTATATTTTACTTTTTAACATTCTGGTAAGTCTTTATTTTTTTTAAATTAAAATTGAATGGTAATTAAACACTGTTAGAGATTATAAAATATAAAGATAGGTATTTCTGAATGTAAGTAATGAGTCTATTGTAGCAATACTCCGCCCGCTTGGTTTATTTAACCAAGTTTACTTTCATTTATAAATAAAATAGCAAAACCGAAAAATTGAAGTACAGTATTATATTAAATTGTAAAGCATTTTATATTTACGATTTAGAATGTAAATTCATATCGATAATATTTTTTTTTAGAAGTGAACTTTGGAAGATAATTAATTACATGTTAAATATCTGTTATATATATTTTTTAGATAACGTTATAAATGGAGCAGTAATAATTTAATAACTCTCTAACTAGTACTGTAATTTAATGTGAAAATATTGTTTTGAAATAGCAAGATCGTAATGAGACTGGAACACTATCCCAAATATGCATAATTGCAATATATGATCATTTGATCAAGATATCATTTTTCAAATATGCAAAATAAAACTTATTCATCATATTTAATTTTTTTTACAATTACATATATATTTACTTAATTATGTTTTAGTGATCTTGACAATCTTTTGTCTCCCATTTTCAATTAATAGGTATCTCAAAAAGGATTTGAAAAAATTGAAATCTTTTTCAAAGATTAGGGTCTTATGTTTAATTTTTAAAGTCAGTAAACTCAACTTTTCATCTAAGCAATAGAGATATCTCATAATCTGAATATAAGCATTTGCAATATTCAACTGAAACACAGACTTATTCCATTCTATTTAGGTTCAACTATTGCACAGCAATGAATTATATTGCGCTTTAACGCAAATTGGTGAAGTTATTAAACTATAAACAATAATAATATTTGGCTTAGCGCTTTTTGGGGTATGTTAACTCCCATATTTATAGCATTTGTACAGTAACCAAATATGTTTCTCATTTGTCCAAGATTAGATCTAAATTAATGTTTAGGATTAACCTCATTGGAAAAGTGGCTCTCATTACTTGAAATTGTGATACAAATATTTTAACAGTTTTTTTAGTCCTAGCATATTCTACTAGTGAATCCTACGTATTTGTATCTGGGGGGAAATTTCCACATTAAACTTCTGGATTAAATATTACCATGAGAAATATTATTGGCACACTCAACTCTACTCTTCTGCAATGGTTTCACATTTCCCCATATATTCTTACAGATATCAGTAGACTAAGTTGTTTAATAGAAATTTTTTATTTATTGATGAGTACATTAGACTTGCCAATAACACAAGATATAGTTTTGTCATGTAAGATTCATTTCAAATCAGGATACCCTCTCTGGATATTTGACCATGAAGAATTATGGCACAAAAATGGAAATTCTTACGAGGTTCCAAGCAAAATTCTTTTTCCAGATCCAATAGTAAAATCAACTGGATTTGAACTTCTTACATAAAATGAAGTCTCATCAACAGGTTCAGGACAAACTGTAGTCATAACACTCTTCTACTTTATAAATGGAAATTAGCAAGCCATTGATCAATGTGGATGAGAATAAACATAAACCATGAACCATATAGTAAAATCTATGGCCACTGTAGTAGAATTGAATTAAAGCCACTAGTGAACTTATCACCTATTTCAGTTCTTGGCAGATTCCTTTATGATATTTTATTAATGGGTAAACTGCCTAAAAATACTCCTATGCTAAATAAATAAATAAAATTTCTAATGTAAGTCCACTGCAGGATAAAGATATCTGCATGTTAAATTCAATTTTTGTAGTCAAGAAAACTCCACCTTTTTCAGAATGCATTATTATTTCATCCATTCATCTTACATGTAGTTTTTCCCTAAGTCTTTTACAATCTGTAAGAATTCAGTTTGGACTTTAGTTATCTATCTTTTAGTGGTATGCTCAGCTTTATTTTAGTTTCTTAATTCTTTCAATAATATCAGTATTATTACTCACATATTTTTTTTATATTCTTTCTGTAATTCTATCTGTCCATGTTTTGCTGAGAGACTTGAACTTTTTGCATTACTCTTGTATTAATATATAAAACAAGTCATATGCAACTTTTTTATATCTTGATTTATTATATGAACTATTATAATTTACAATAATACTCCAAGCTTTTGACTATATTCTTTTATAGTCTTTCTCAAAGAACAACTAAAAAATTAATAAATAAAACCATAAATATAAATATTCCACAATAATCAAATGCGTATAACCAATATAAAGTATGTTTACCTTAAATCCTTTGTTTTGCTGTTGTTAAGTTAATTTATTTGGATTACCATTCTTTTGAATTAAGTATCCAAGTCTCAGGTCCATAAGTAAAATCCTATTTTTTAAATACACAATGACCTTTTTTTAATGTTAAATTACTTGTATCCAAAGAGCTTCATATAAACTTAATTCTATGATTATTTTTTATTCATTATATTTCTGTTTAGATTAATATGTCTAAGTATTTATAGTTGTTAATTTATTTTAGTTATTATGATGCAGACAATTTATTATTCTATTTTCATGTACATTTGCCATCTTAATATTTGGTATGATATTTTTTATATACTTTTTTCTTACTTTTCTATATCTGTTTATTCCTTTTTCATATGTATTATGACTATTTCCAGAAGTTCTGTTTATTTTATTCCTTTTTCATATGTATTATAACTGTTATGTAGATGTCCTGTTTATTTAACTACTGTCACAATGTTACTATTTCTATTATCTTTTTATTGTTTATTTTTTTCTTCTTTATTAATCATTATCTTCATCATGATTACGTAGATTCTGCTTTGTTCATTAATTACTATGTTCATCATTATCATTATTATTAACAGCCACTAATAAGCAAGCATGGCTCTTCTAGCTTGGAAAAATAAATAATTATGACTTTATCTTTCTTATTGCATTGCCAAATTCATATAATATTAATATCATCTATATTCTTTATTACTTTTTACAATGCTTTATTACAACTCCCCATTGACAGTTTCAATTCCCCCAACAATGAATAAGATTACTGGAGCGATCGAAACTGCCAATAGTGAGTTGTAAAAAAAGCATTGTAAAAAATAATAAAGAATATAGATGATATTAATATTAAAAAATAAACAAAGCAAAAAAATAAATGATAAAAAGTTAAATGAGTTTTGTGAAGTTGTATAAATCTATTCATGAAAATACAAATATATCTTCATGTTGATTTTCATCATTTTGCTATACTGCCTTTTTAAAAAAAATTTTTACACTTTGGTGTTGTACTTTATTTTTGGTCATATTCTTCCAGTGAAGGCATTTCATATTGCATTTTTTTAATGTGACTCTTAGATACTCCGCTATTATTTAGTTGCTTCACATGTCAAACAAGTACTAGATTCAATATCACCATTTTGCAACCTGAAGAATATAGCTGATTGGTGTTATAATCTTGCCATAATATTTTTATCATCTTGTGAAACATCATTATTAAGGATGATCAATTTATTAATTTTTTTTTATATTATTAAATGCCTTCAAGTCAACTTCTGGTTATTAAATAAATGGGATTTTGCCTATTCATAAAACTTTTGTGACAAACAGGAGGAATTTATGATTGATTTTTCAGTTTAAAAGTTCTCTGCACACACATCTGTGATCAGCTGTCACTAACACCATTCAATATAGTCACTAGTCATTGTAGCACTCTTGAGAATTCAAGATTCCTCGATTGACATTTAACCCATCTCTTCTCATGCTTAAATATCATACAATATCCTGAAGAAATAGTCATTCGATTATTTTTTTTAAGATCTTAGCAGTCAATCAGTAGGAATGAATAAACATTAAAATCGACTAAAGCCAAGATAAAAATAAAATGCGGAATATAAATGTAACATGTTATTTAAAGTGCTTAGAAAATTTTAAACTACATTAAATGCCCTCCAAAACATGACAATGCTACCAAGTGGATATATTCCCCTTTGTGCCTGGTCAATCACAATGGCTAAAAAAACGTGCTAATTTATAGGGAATCATGAGTGAATAGCACCACTAGACTGTCACAACATCAATATATATATAATCTCACACAAGGAAAGATTCCAATGTAAAGTCAACATTTCCTGAGCACTAATTGAATTCTGGTCATGATTTCAATCCACAGAACATCAAAATAGTTTGTGCTGAGTGCCATGAAAAGAAAAGAAAAATTTAAAGATGCCTGGTTTATTACTAATAACACCTATGCAATAAACAAAAAAGACTCCTGCATAGCCTTGTCCCAGAAGTGGAATATGTAAAGTACATATTTACATATCAACCAATAAATTATGTATTTACATATTAACCAACAAATATCAGGTTTATGTTTTTTTCAATATTAATACCAGTTGGACTGAAATGCTATGATTGTGACCCCTCCCCCCCAGGTTGAAAGCAATGCTCGGCAAATTATTTATTTAATTGTCTGACAGAATGTAATCTTTTCTTGTATTAACATTATTCATAGAATAGAAAACTAAGATAATAAGTCATGTATAAAAAAGGTGCACTACTCACATGAAACATCTTATGTATCTTAAATAGTGTTTATCTATTGTTGAATTTTATGTGTATTTTGAAGAAAAAAGGACAAATGTTATAATATGGTAGTGTTTGTGAATAGTTAAAGACGAGTTTAAAAAAATAGAAGAGTAGTAAAATTTGCAATAATTATGAATGTCCGTACATAGTTAAAAATTAGACACTTAAATATTATTAACTAGAGAGTGGGATACCCAGTTTAATCTGAGTTGCCTATACTGAGTATTCTAACACCAACCATAAAACTACTTTAACGTAAACTTTATTAAGCATTAGAAAACAGTTAATAAACAAGCAAAAGGAATAATTAAATGTTACATTATACCATTATTGAAATAAAAAGTCTTATAAAATGATAGAAATTAATTGGAAATATTTTCATGCAGATTAATAACATGAATATGTCTATTATTAAGATTGCTAAATATATATTTAAAATACCAAACAACCTAAATTATAATCTACATATCACAGTATTAGTGGAAGAGAGGTCAGGCTACATGTGGCTACTACAATAACACTTGGAAACAGGACCTGCTCTCGGATTTTAATTTTTAAGAACTTATTGATAAAAAAAGGGATTGTTTTGAAGATGTCAGGTTAAAACTAAAATGGCATCTCAGGAACCAATGAGTAAATAGAATAAATACTGTTAATATTATATTACGAAGCAATCTTTTTTGAATATTTTGAATAAGGACTGCTAACATAGAAGATTGATTTTGTGTAATTGCGGCTATTAGCTAATGACGTATACATAAGAAAGTGCAGTCATAGACAAAATGTTCTAAGTGCTTCCTCTTCTCTCATACATATTGGCACATTGCAGCAAAATTTATAGATGTCATTCTTCCAGCTAAGAAGACTTTGGTTGGTAAAACTTTGAGATTGATTTTTATTCAAGTATTTGGGCTCCAAATGCCAGTACTTAAATTTCTGTATAATAGTTTTATTAGAAATAGTAAGGAAGGAATAGGAAACCTCCTTAGGGCCAGTGTTGGTTGTTAAGTTACGGGCTCTGTTTTTTGATATGAAAGTGTATGGGGTATTAATGAATTCATTCCTGATAGGCAATGATGTGAGTGTAGTAGTTACAGGAATATATGATTGTATATTAGAAAAGGGGACAATGTGGTCAATACATTGATGATTATAAATGCAATTTATCCACTCACGTTGAACACTTTTTAGCAAAAACTTTTTATTGTTACGTATATGCATACATAATCTTATATTTTGATTGTCCTGCAGTCTTCTTCAGAGCTATAATATAATGAACAAAATAAAATACATAATTATATTTCTATAATACCATAAAAACACAAACAATAAAATTAATAAAGTAATAAAAAGACATAAAATATAATAAAACATAATAAAACTGAAATAAATATAATCAAACTTAAATAAAATAATCCAGGTAATACAAAATATATATTATAAATATAAAATAAATGTAAATTATACATGTGTATTCCTGACTACATACATATATATTCATGAACAACTATTAATTTGAAAATATTCATTTTTATTATTTTTAATAATCTTCTAATTATTTCTATTCCTTATAAACTTAAACTTTAATTTTATAATCTTCACATTAATAAAATAGTTATTATTTTATTTTAATATAATTCTTAGTTCAACCTTAATTCATTTATTAAAAATATTCTTTTTAATTTTCAAATCATATATCTTTTTTTTATTCATTTTTCTGTTATCTTTTTTTTAATATTTAAAAACTATAAATATTATAATCTTTTAACTTACCCATTTTTACATTAGTTTTTTTAAAAGTAAAAGTTTTTTAATTGCAATGTGACGCACTATGGCTTCTCTTTTATCACAGTCAGGAATCTCTTAGCCACTATGTCCAGGGAAACTCGTTAGCCATCTTATCTTCCCTTTCCATTCCCCAGCCTAAGTTTTTCCCATATTCTTCTCTATCCTGCCCTGACCCATTTCCACAATGGCTTTGTCCACTTTATAGCCGTTATATCTAGATCCTCCTTATCTTTTTCCAAACCCAGCATAAAAACCAAGAACTCACTTTCTACATAATCACTTTGTTTATATTTATTCTTCCATAACTCATTATTTGTATCCTTTCTGCTTGCAAGCATTTACATTCAGTTAACAGATGCCTAATATTTTCTATGGCTTCTTTACACAACTTGCAGACTAAATCATCCACATTCCTCCATTTATGCATATATTCCCTTGTTGCTAACAGTTCTATTTGAGCCCTAAATATTAAACTACCTTCCTAGCTATTATTATAAATTAACGCACACCCAATATTTTGATTTCTTCTATATATATTTAAACTCTTTTTACTCTCCATACTAGTTCTCCATCTTTCCAACTTCCTATTTTTATTAATGCATCTATTCTTCTACCCCATTCTTTGCCACTATAACACTTTAACAATTTCTTCTAACACAATCATCCTGTCTTTTGTACAAGTATACTGACATAAAGCCTTTATCCAAATTTTCTGCATACCATACAATCTTTCTCATCCATCTTATTACCTGTCTTTTCCTTGTAACCCAATTAAATGCTAATTTGGCATTCTCTTACTATCCATAAATTGCAATCTACTAAACATTTTCATTTTGCTTTTTGTATCTCTCATATAAAAACATGACCATCCTATTTCTCCTTGAATTGCCTTCTTTGCTGTCCACATATCTGCATCTAATGCATGTCTTCATATTTCTTTTTGTACTTTTTCTAAGTAATCTAACACCTCTTTATTAACACATAACACATCATTATCATAAGTTAATTCTGCTACTGCCATTCCCTTCCACACAATCCTTGCTACAACATATTTATTATATGAAAGCACTGTTAATTTCTTTATCAGTCTCTTTTCTTTGCTTCATTTATCATTTTTTCCCCCATTCATCCAGGCAATTTCTTTGATACTTAAGACTATTCCCAAATTGTTATACCCTATCTATCACATTTAACTCTATATCCCTCAATAAAAATTCTATCTCTTTTACTAGCATTTATCATCACTATTTTTGATTTTTCTTCATTAAATTTAATCCTCATCTCTTTATCCAACCTTGCATTTGTCTTCAACATAACTTCCATATCTTCCCTACCTTCTGTACACAAGAAGATATCATCAGCAAATAAAAGACCTGATAATATATATGTTCCTTTGCCATATATTAATGGTATCTACCTCCCTTCATAGTCTTTCTATAGCTCTTAAATATAACAAAAACAAAATATGTGACCTAGGGCATTATATTTCCTAATTGATACATATAGTAATTATTTTGATACAATCTTTAATAAGATCCACTAAAGCTCCATTCATTCCCAAATTTACTAAACTTACCTATAATCTAGTTCTATTTACTCTGTCATATGTCTTCTCTATATTTATTAAGACCATATATTTCTATCCATATCTATAAGTTGTATCTCCTATATGCCTATCTGATCTAAAACCTCTTTGCATTTCTCCCACTATATTATTTTCTTCAATCCATTTTGCCATGCTTCCAGCCACCATATTTGTAAAAACTTTATATAATAATGACCTTACTGCTATTGGTCTATAATTGTTTAACTTTCTATGGCCCTTATCCTTTTCTTTAAATCTATTATATTATTCCAGTTATCTGGAAATTATACCTTCTGCATCATCTTATTAAAACATGAGAATAGATTTAATTTTACCCTATTTTCCAAATTCATCACTACCTCTGCTGCCCATCAATGTAAACTTCTTGCCTTTCCACTTTTACAATTTCTTCCCTCCCTCATTCAATTCATTTTCTGTAAAACTAATATTTTTATTACTATGTGCTTTTATGTTTGTATCAATCTGTCCTTTACATCTAGCATCTTTTCTATATCCATTACATACTTATTTAAGATTGTTTCTAATTTTTCTTTAGAGCTATACACTTTTTCCTCATCATTTAATAATAATATTTCTCTCTCCCCGATATTCCTTCTTTTAATATATTTCCAACATTTTCTACTCCCATCTCTTTCACTTTTATTAATATCTTCCAACAATTTACTATTTAGTTTCATTATCTCTATATAATTATCTATTTTAGCCAACTTCCTCTTTTAAAAATAGTTGTCCCATTTAATATTAACATCTTTTTCACTTTCTTTGTTTTTAATAGCACATTTATATTCTCTGCATGCCTTTCCCCTCTCTTTCACATTTTTACTAATTCTTGCTTTTCTATTACGTTTATTCTTCTGAATATCTAAAACCCTATTTACCACTTTTTCTACTTCACCATATCAGTCCTTATATTCTCCCCAACAAACTCGTATGATTTCTTCTACTTTTATTTTATATTCTAAATTCTTATCATTCATTCTTTATCCACATCTTTCACTAACCTTTCTACTTTTATTACTATTTCCCATCACATTACTAATCATTTCTATTGTAAAGAAATTATAACTATTACATACTCTCTCTTCATTATTAAACACTTTAATTTTCTGTACTTTATTTATTCATCTTTCTCTACTAATACATAATCTATTGTGAAAAATATATTATTTCTAGACTATGTGTATTGTCCCTCATAAATATTTGCAAATTCACTCTCTGCCAAAAATTTTGCAAAAGCTGTTCATTCTTGTTATCCATGCCATCAATTTTTTCAATATGTCCATTCATATCCCCTACAATCATTATTTTCTTCCCTTTTATTTTGAAACTTTGTATAGCCTTAACTAGGCATTCATATATGCTACTGTTCCATTCCATTACAGTTTGACTATCTCAAGTGGCCATATAAACTATAGCCACCACCCATTTGTGTCTTTCTAACCTTATTTCAAACCACAAATGTTGTTGAAATTTTACAGCATTTAAATATTTTTTTGACTTAACTCCTATATCACTAAACTCCTATATCACTACTCCTTTTTTCTTTTCTATTTATACCCTGCCATACCAAATCTTTCTGTTTAAGTCTTTCTTCTTCTCTTAGATGTGTTTCCATTACTGCTAATGCCACAAATTCAACTTCATTTTTAACTGCTTTGTTTAATTGCAGCCACTTTTTTGGTTTCCTACCACCTTGCATTTTCAAATATCCAATTTTATCAATTTCTTTTTTACCCACCTTTTATAAATTCTTTTGACTCTTTCTTCTCTATTACATTTATAATTTGCTTGTTTATCATTAATTTTATGTAAATTAGATACCCTTTGTTTACTTCTTACACCCCACCCATTCTTAATTTTTTTTTTGATAATACTGTAATTTAAAATTTTATCTCCCTTTATAATTTTCCCAAACTACAATATTTTTTTATAAATCGAAACCCCTAATGCTTTACTTCCTTGTTTTGCTAAATGCAATCCGTTTTTACTATATAACTATAAATAAATAATACTTCTGTTAATATATAACTATAAATATAATGTAACAATTCATCAATTGTTAAAGCAGAGTTTCTTTAATACAAATAAAATAAATTAAGAGTTGATAGCCCTTGGCAATAATTATTAATTTATTTTATTTATATTAAAGAAACTCTGTTTTAACAATTGACGAACTGTTATATTATATTTATAGTTATATAACTCTAAATAATTATCTTATATTCTAAACTCTGTGTATTATATATTATTTAAAATAACTACATCTATAATCACTACAACTTTATATATATATTTTTATTTATACACTTTAACTTTTATTACAATTATTATAAAATTCTCACTTATAAATTTATATACTGTTTTATATGGAAATATTATGCTAAGTTTTTATTTTATTAATATGTAACATCAATAAATATATTCATATTTATACTCCTATTTAAACATTTTTCTACAGACACATAATTTATTTATAAATAATATTCTTTGTATATTTTACTCTATATACCTTTTTTAAGAACTATATTTATACTAATGCCATCTTAATACTAGAATCCCTATTTAATTTTGGTTTTATTTTTTTTTTATTAATATTGCTTCTTTTATTTTAATTTTTTTAATGTTGTTTGTATGTAACATTATTTTTATTGAACTTTCTGTAAATTTTTATGTCCTTCACATATATATATATCTATCAGTGATTAGGTTGTTTTAATCTTTTTTTATAGTCTTTCTAGTTTCTCCCGCATATTTTTTATCAATGTCACTTTATTTTTAAAAAATTAAAGTAAAAGTTGTTAAGTTAAAAGATTATAATATTTATAATTTTTAGATATTAAAAAAAAGATAAATATAAAATATTAATAACAGAAGAATGTATAAGAAAATAATAGATATTATATGATTTGAAAATTAAAAAGAATATTTTTAATAAATGAATTAAGTTTGAGTTGAGAATTATATGAAAATAAACTAATAACTATTTTATTAATGTGGGGATTATAAAATGAAAGTTTAAGTTTATAAGGAATAGGAATAATTCATAATAAAAATGAGTAATATTTTCAGATTAATAGTTGTTCATGAATATGTATTGAAGCAGATGATCTGATGCTCAGATCCTGCTTCACAGCCCACATCCAATCTCCTACCATCTAACTATATTCAAACCCGTCTTTACGCATGTATACATATCTAATAATACGTATATTTCTTTTGCTTAGTATTTTAACACAAATCACATCAACATTTATGTATTTTAATCTAAAAATATTTTTATTTAATAATATTCTCATGTGTATACGGGCGTAAGTAATTAATCTATATATATTTCAGTGTAGGAGATTGCTAATAAATTAGTAAAGTTATGTTATATATAAAGTATCATATATGAAACTTATTATTTTTTCATATGTAATTTAGTAGCCAGAAATGATGCAATCCTGTTAAAAAGTCTCTCGAAAACAATTACCCGGAAGACCCCCTTAGATAAAAGTAAAAGATTACGATTTTGTAATAATAAAATAAACCCATTAGTGGAAATTTTCTCCATGCTAGCTTGTTTTAAAATCATAAGATTTATTTTAAAACAATCATTCGAGAAACTGATAACAGAATTGCATTGTTTCAAAAGTCTTACCAGATAAGAAAGTATCCAGTCAAATGATTCCAGATGTACATTACGTGCTTAAACCGCCTCAGGTCCAGCAGTAGTTGCTAGGTTACATCATCAAAATAAAAGTATAAATACTGCTGGATTTGAATCCGAAAGGAGGAGGAGACCACAAAATTAAGATGTTGCTATACATAATCCACGTCACTTTTAATTTTCATTCAATGTGCCATGAGTAGGGGAAATTTCATCTTCCCCTCCATTCTGATATGCTTTTCCCATAAGCGAAGCTCTGCATCCCGTACTGATGAACTTTAAATATTTTTCCGTTAAAAGTAAAATGCTACCTACCATATATTACTGCTACCCTAGATCTAGTGAACCAATGCCGATGGATTGACTCGTATCAAAATTGCCCTTCCAGATAGCAAGGTAAAAAGAACTTTAGCCGCTCGTAATTCTCAAATCCTGCCTTCTTTGTAATGTTTATTCTGTGTTCCGATTATATATATATATTAAATGTTTTCATAGTATGTAACTCTCTAACTCTATATAACTTATCACTATTAAACCTCTTATAAAATGTTTTCTTTTCTTTTATTTCCATGCGGCAGATAATTTTCGTTTATATTTATGTATTTATGTTTTAAAAAAGGAAAAATGCCAATAATATTTCTAAAATCGCCAGCACGTAATTTATTTTTGTTTTCCCCACCCATCATTTATCGGGTAATTAACTTATAACTTAATCAAAACAAGTGTTATTCGACTTGCCCAGGTGCTAGCGACTTTGGGATAAACAAATTAATTATTTTCTATGTTTGCTATATAAAAACAGATTATCTGTTTTATACATATTTTTCCTTTCTAAATAATGCGCTATTTCTTATTATCATTTTATGTTATATATGTAAAACCCATCATAGCTATTACCACCACCAGTTTATTTTGTATTAATTTATATATTTTCATAAAAAGGCATTTATTAACCGAGATTGAGATTTGTTAAATGTGTGGGAAGTTATGAATAATATTAAGTAACATAAGGGGGGGGGGATCTTCAGATCTTAGTTTTATATTTAATTAAAATTATTATCCATGTTTGTTTAACGAAGAAACCATACCATTATGCTGGGTATTTCACAATTTATGGGCAGTAAATAAGTTAAAATAATCTTTAAATTTATAGGCCACTTCGTTATATATATATTCATGCTTCTCTCTAACATGAAGGTATTCGCTAAGTCGAGCCCCATCGTCGTTTCTCAATGTCCTTGAACCAGGCTGTAAAACCACCCTGGTGACATATTTGGTCGTGTGGGCATGTTGTATATGGGGAGCGATCTGGGAAACCAACCCAATAAAGGCATTGCCGACCGCCCTTTGTCTCAACACCGATCCTGCCTACGTTTGCAGAGGAAGTCGGTAAATGTCATTACTCAAATTCATGAAGCACACTCCAGGATCCATAATTGGACCACCCCAATCTGCCGCCATGCACGCACCACCTTTCAGTATATTTTTAGTCACCCAGGAATAGCCATAAGTCGTAATGCAATGATTTCTCTAAACAGACATATATTTCCATGCATGTCAGTGCGATAAATTTATTATCATTCATATAAGTAGTCATTATCCATCCCGTACATTTATCGCTTTACAAATCAAATTAATAATGATATTAAATAAAAACAAAATGTAATATTTGCTTGTTAAACTATTGTCTTTTAAGTTGGATAAATGCTCTTTTCGTTTCTCTGGGGGTGGAATAGTATTTTAGTAATACATTTCCAATAGCGCTAATTCCTTAAGTCATATACATATATTATTGGCATAGCCGCAATTATCACATGGTAAAATCTGAATTATATATATGTAACACTTATGAGGCTAATGTCGGATAAATAACCCGACATATTTATTTGTTATTAATCTAATAAATCTTAAAATATATATATCAACTCTTGAATCATTGTTTTTTTTAATTTAATTTAATATCAATTTATTAGTTATGTTCCATATGACTGGATGATCTCCGCTAAATATATAATTAATATGCTAGGTCACGAGCCTTCATTGCTCGTAAAATATAGTTCGTTTTTAAGTTAGTCTATCATTAAAATTTAGCCTAGAGTCTTTTTGTGTCTCCGATGAGCGATGCCGGCGGTGAGAAGTAAATTAAATTGATATCATCGGGATTGTTGCTCATAATGTTATAGATCTGGGAAATAGGCAAATGGGGCCGAGTTCATGAGTGTTCCTGACTTATGTATCTTGCGCACGATTGGATTCGAGGCACTTTTGCCTAGATGCTAGCTCTTGTTACATGAACATACATATCCGACCGGTACAGTATATATAGAGTCAAGAATATATATGTATAATTCATATTTATTTTATATTGTGTATTTTGTTTTATATTATCTGGATTATTTTATTTGGGTGGCTAATATTTATATTTCAGTTTTATTATATTTTTATTATATTTTATGTTTTTTTATTATTTTTATTGTTTACACTTTTTTTGGTATTATCTATATAGTTATGTATTTTATTTTGTTCATTTTATCATAGCTCTGCAGAAGACTTTATGATAGTCGAAATGTAAAATGTGTATGCATAAATACACAATAAAAAGTTTTTGGTTCATTGTTTCTGCATTTTTTTCATACTTATGGCAATTGTTTTTCTCCCCAAATCTAATACATAGAGAGTTTTGTTTTTTTATAAAAGAAGTGGTGAAGTTGATGATTGGAGCATAGTAATTGAATTTTGAGAATATTAATATGTTGATAAGAGAAGTTTCATTGTGTCATGACAGGTAAGTTTTTGATAGAGAGTTTATGACCTTTTCAATTAAAGCCAGAATAGTATTTTATACTGTTGGTCTTAATGAATTAAGGAAAAGATGAATTTGAAAGTCTAACAATTTATGAGGGAGGTGCATTCTAAATAGACTATACTTGTTTGCTAATAAGAATATACTGCATTGATGAAAAAGGTTGAGAGCAATGTTCTAGTATGGAAAACAGTTTCGGAAGAAGTTTTTTGGAAGGAAAATTATCAAGATATTTATATAAGAAATATAGCTGAATGATATACTAGGCAATTTGTTTTTATTTCAAGTGAAAATGATTTAATGTATGCTGTGAAGAATAAAAAACTGAGGGAGTTTATTTATTTATTGGCACACAATCAAAATCAGCCACAATGTCTAATTGAATGATAGTAGGAGCTACCTTCTTAGTTTGCTCATGACATCAATTATTGTCTTAAATATTGTTATCATTTTAGATGTCTAGCTTCCCCTTTTGGCAAACTGATGTTTGAATATAGAGGGAAGAATCAGAGATAGGGGGGAGAGTCACAGACTGTGTCTTATCTTTAATGATGGATTTAATACTTTGATAATAAATAATGACAAAGATATAGATTTAAGGTTTCAAAATGATGAAAGAAATATGCCTTTTTTTCCAAAAAAGAAACTAGACTAAATAAATCTGGTTTTTGATATATATATGTTTTGCAGGATGGCTTAAGTTATATATTACTGGAATAATATAATGGCTTGATGTTCTAATAAAATTTTTGGAATGGCATATATCCATGGATAAGTAATATCTGGGATAGAGCCTAACTTTGAGATTATTTCATATCTTGTAATCTCAATACCTTCTTTGGTGATAACAACAAAGCTTGAAGGTAGATTAAGAGATGGAAATTTCTGCAAATTGGGATTTAAAATGGAAGAAGCTATGAGGTAACATATCTTTTTCAGAAATCATATTGTTATTTATAAGAATGGAGGAAAGGGTTAGTTCCTTTATTCTTTAACTCAATGCCTATTGGATATTGGCAAGAAAGATTATTTGCTTTTTCAGTAAATAGGTAGTCAAGGCAGTATGAGTTGTATATGATGTACTCCTCCTTGGGATACATAATTGAGTCTATTGAGGACGGATCGCTGGGAGCATTGGTAATAAAGCTAAGCGTTATGACTGCAATTTGATAGGTTCTTTATCATTGATGGAGTGTCATGATATTACAGGTGCAATGCCCATTGTTCATCTTTGGATGAAAATGATATCAAAAATGGAGGGAGCAGAATAAAAGAGGTCGACAAACTCATTTTAATAAATATAGACCAATCTTAGATAATTTGTTTCTGTACTAATCCATAGCTCCATAATTTCATCCAGGGTCAAACAGAAATTGATCCTTTTGTATTCTTGTAAACTTGTTAAGTGATCAAGATAGTGCAAAGAAAAAAATATTATGGCCAACAATCTTTTAAAAAGATGAAGTAGTGATTAAGCATTCATAAATGTGTTATGACTAACCCAAACATTTTAATAATTGCAGCCCAACCTTAGATTAAATTCCTTTTATGCTGATATATACATTTTTATTTTGTTTAAAGTCATAAATAAATTCTTTTGGATTCTTGGAAACTGGTTAAACTATCAAGATAATAGAAAGAAAGAAAAAGGCTATTATAGTCTTTAAAAAAAGGAGTGGTGTAGCATATATAAAAGTAAGATCTTTTCTATTATTACTACTAAAGATTGCTTTGTATTATAATTGTGATTTTATGATTCAAGTATTAAGTTCTCATTTATTCAAATTTGTTATGCTTAAATAAATTAAGGGAGTGGAAACGTGTGTTTTACTTAGTCATTGTATTCTCTCCCCTTGCGTAGTTATTCCACTCTGATATCAAATACCAACATGCATGACTGACCTATTTTCACTTTATTTTACATTAAGAATGTTCATTTATTGACTGACATTGAATGTCTAGATCTATTAATTATGGACTGACCAATTATAAAAAAAAAAAAAATTCCATAAATCTATTCTTGTTAATGTAATCCAGATTATGGGAGGACAAATCAATATTCTAAGCAGTTGAACGATAGATACCCTTCAGGTTTTTAGTGTGAGAAGTTATATTACCGACCAATAAGATAATATAGATTTGTTTAAAAATGTAGTAATATGTGCATGTGTAAATGGTTATATATGCCTTTTAGCAAAGAAAGTTCAAAAGATAATTTTGTTAAGTAATATTGTAACAAATAATGAAAAAAATTAGTAAAGAAATACTATTTATAAAATTAAATAAGTAGAGAATTGTATTTGACTTGTTTTTATAAGTAACAGAGAATTTATAACACTTTGGAAAAGTCTATAAGAGAAAAAGAGGGGAAAAGAAGGAATAGAAGTTTATAAAAGAAAAAAGTAGTTTAAAAATTTTAAAAATCATTAATAAGGTAGACACATTGAAAGTGATGAGGAAAATTGTAAGAATTTATCTTTTGGTGATCAGAGAATACTTGCAGTAAAATATCTATTTTGTTTATTTATTTTATGTTTTATTTTACCATCTCATAGTTTGTTTTTTGTTTTAATTAGATAAATTTTGCTTTATCTGTTCCCCTTTTTTCCTTTCAAATCTATCATTTCATTAATGTGATTGACTATTTTCATAATTTAATTTAATGGTTAAATGCTTTTAAAGAAATTTAAACTTTTGCTGAAGGTTTGTAATGATGATGTTTTAGTTGTATTTATATGTTGGGCTATTTCCATCATCTAATATAGGTATTGAATGTCTTTAGAAAAATTTAACTTTATTTATTTAAATATTGTAAATACATTCAACTGTTAGTAATAGCACATCAAACATTAGTATATGCATAATATTTCAAGAGGTATTATTCTCCTCTCTTCTCCAGGTGTTGCCGGCTTGACCAGTGACAGTACTAGCATGGGATCTGAACCTGGATTCTTAGATTCTGAGTATTGAATTTTAAGGTAACGCCTCCCATGCTAGTACTATCACTGGTCAGACCAGCAATGCCTGAAGAAGAGGGGAGAATAATATTTAAATAAAGTTAAATTTTTCTAAAGATATTCAATAGTCATATTAGATGATGGAAATAGTCCAACATATAAATACAAATGTAAACTTTATTTATCATCATCATCATCAACCATTATCAATACACTGCAGAATGAAGGTCTCTCCAAGTTCAATCCATCTTTTCTGATCTTTAGCTTCTCTTCTCCACATCACCCCTGCACACTTTCTTATTTCATCCATCCATCTCACATGTGGTCTCTTTCGGGGTCTTTTACAATCTCTTGGAATCCAGTTTATTGAAATACTGAAGTGGAGTTGGTCTGGACATATTGCTAGAAGAGATAATAATAGATGGACAATTGAAACTTCATTTATATTTTAGTATAAAACACATTTTGGATAGTTCTCTTCATCTTTTTTTTCAGCTTCCTTATTAGTGAGTCTGGTTCAAAAATTGAACTGGTAACCCTTTAGATGTTTGAATATTGAATTTAAGATGATGTTTCTAGCAAAAAAAATGTCAGTAGAAATTTTATATATTATTTTAGCAGCACTTTTTTTCACCATTTCATTAGCTTAAGTAGGCGGCAAATGATAGTGCTCGGTAAAATCCCTATCTTATGCTGTCCTTTTCAATATCCCCAGATTAATTTTAAGTTTATAGTTTTCATTAGTGAAGAGCATTGGATAGGACTGTAGGGTATAGAGATTTATTAGGCTATGAAACCTTGCTTCTAACATTACTTTCTAAAGCTTACTGTAAATAGCATAGACATAGTGAAAAAGTATGATGCTCTTTTAAAAAAGCTATAACGATATGACATTAGAGTGACCAGATTGGTTCGATCAAAAATCGGGACATAATGACCAATCACTTTTATGGCATTGCATCCTTTTTTTTATTTATAAAACTCCATTTCTATGTATATTCATCATTGTAAATACACTTCCTCTTTGGCATATTATCTAGTGTTTAGGATTATTAATATTCCTAATAATTTTATCACTATAGAAAATTAATATCAACATAGAACTAGTAAAACTACATTGTCAATCAAAGCAGGTGCAAGTGCAGTTCAAATTTTAGCCTTTAAAAATCCAACTGCGCATGCTCCAAGATAAGATTGGATGCAAGAACGCATCTAGTTTGAGTATGTGGCCATATAATGTAATAGCGATTGTTGTTTTAGTGTTGGAATTTGTCTAAGTTTTTATAATATTACTGTAGATACTGAAATGGACAGAGAAGGCCAAGAAACTATCATTTTTGCAATGAATTCTTTATGTAAGACAAATAATAATTAAGAGTATTTGAAAATCAGGATCTACAATAGTCCCAAAAAAACATTTTGGGGGCACTGGGACATTAATCAAAAACAGGGACAAATCCCAAAAAATCAGGATGTTTAGTTACCCTAAATGACATCAATCTGAGATATCCTTAATATTAAGATAAACAATTCAAGGTAGTTTTATAATTGCGTGTTGAAACCGCCTGAGGGGGTGGTTTGTTTATAAACAAAGATAAATGTAATGTTGCCAGGGCCGGGGTTTTTTTTTCAAATGAATAGAACTTATAAACATTAAAAGTATTAAAGATTTAGAAGCTGAATGTGATCTAAAATAGAATTCTTGTATTAAGAACAGCAACAGGAGTAAAAAAAGCAGCAAAGGAACTAAGAAATAAAGAATACTAATTAAAGATGGCTGAATGCATAGAATTTGCCTAAAAACAGTAGAGAAAAAGTTAATGATGACATGAGTGATATATATTTTAGTATTGAAATAAAAGTTATGTCAGCAATAAGAAAAGATGGCATAATTATTAAAAACAAAGATACATATGAAAGTGTGGGGAAAATTAAAAAAAAAAACACAAAGAGTAGACCATATTATTATGGAATTGATATTTAAGAATGTATTGAAATGAAAGTTTCTAGATTTATAATTTGTTATAGCATTTAACAGGAAATACCTGTTGTAAGGTTAATTTATTTTAATACTAGTCAACTCTGTAATTCAATAGTTATCGAAAGCAAATACCATTGTCTAACATATTTTTTCATACTATTAGCTTGATTTTGTAAAGTTTATATTCTTATTGTTTTGTTAACATTATTGATTTAGTTTAAACAGATACAAGCAGTATACATATATTGCATAAATTCTATAATCGAAGATGGCTATAAAAATTAACAAATGTTTTAATGTTAAAAGATATGAAATAATTGATTAAATTATTCAGAATTAAGAGATACAAAACAATTGATAATTTTTGACATAATTTATATCCAGTGTTTTAAATTTATTAATCAATACAGTATATATATGTTCTTATATATATAAATCTTTCTTTTTATGTTTTTGAAAAGAAAGTTTTTAACAAATGGGTTTTACCAGTTCTTACTTATGGATCTGAGATTTGAACACTTACCGGATGAGTAATACAGGGATTTTAGAACACTCAATAAAGAATAGAAAATGCATGTTAGAAGTAACAAAAAGAGATTGAAAATGAAATATATAACTGACATCATTGAAAAAATTAAAAGACTGAAGTGAAACTGGGCTGAACATATTGCTAGAAGAGGTGATAATATATGGACAGTTAAAATCTTACAATGGGATTTCAAGAAATTGTAAAAGACCTAAAAATATATCACATGTGAGATGGATGGATTAAATAAGGAAGTGTGCTGGAGTGATGTAGAGAAGAGAGACTAGAAAATGAAGAAGATGGATTGAACTTGGAGAGACTAACTTTTATCTTGCAGTGGATTGATAATAGTTGAAAATGATGATATTTATATGTCCTGGTTACATGTGGATTTTTAATGTTGAATAATACAATTTATAATAGAGGTTTTGCATTTTAAACAAAACTAGCTTTTATGAGATTTATATCCTGTCCGCAAAAATATTTGCAATATTTAAATTAAAACATTAAATAATTTACATTGTTTCATACTACAAAGATAAATAATATTTTCTTTAGAATATAAAAGTATAAATGATATTGATATACAGTATTGAGTCTCTCCATAGTTTGTAAAGAAAGATAAGTCAGAACCAAATGTAAAAGAAAGGGCCATTGTGATTGAAGATCAAGATATTATATTTACATTAAATGTATTACGAGTGAACTCTAAAATTAAGTTACTTGAATAATTTCACTTAAAAAACCTGCAACCATGGCAAATCACTACGACTGATATTCAGGTGTAAACAGTGAGTTTTAGTTCCTTTGTCTAGTTATTTGAATTCTTTGAATAGAGAGCTTAACATATATATTTATAATAATACGATTTGTAATGTCAACCATTTGTATTATTAGAACATAGGTGTTTGTGATTATGTACTTGTATGAAATATATTAAGGGTAGACAAAATGACAAGAATAAATCCATATAGAGATGAAGTGAGCACTTCAAGAGAGTCAAACATTTGCCCCCCTCCCCATAGTCTTCAAACTAATATGAATAAGTTGGTCCCAAATATAATAAGTGGGCCAATTGTACTATCACTGTTAAAATAAATTTAAAATGGTTGAAATAATTTTGCATCAAAGTATATCATCAATATTGTGGCCCAATTAATGAACAAACTAAATTTACATGTTTTCTATCTTAGTACAGTTCTGCCTATTTTGTTATAAGCAGGAAGCCACTAATTATTGCAAAACTGCTTAAACTGTATGTGGGAGAAAAATATATAGCATTTGAACAATGAGATTCTCTAATTTTCTGAGAGTTTTCAATGAAGAAAATTAATTTTTTCATTTGTTCAAAAACTCAATAATATGGAGATTGTAGAAAATATTCCTAAGATAATCTTTAATTACTTAGTCTAATCTGGTACATTTTTATTGTAAAAAACTGATAATTTTATCTGGTAAGTATGCTTGCACCACTGATTAATTTAATCTCATTAAATGTTCAAATGATTGCAGTTGTGAAACATCCATGCAAAGTAATAATTGAGCCATGAAAAACATAATGTGCATGCTCAAATCATGGCAATTTCAAGTGTGTTTCACATTTTCTGGAAAAATATCCTTCTAATGGTTGGAGAAATTGAAAATGATAATTTGTGTACTCATATAATTTGTTTCATGTTATCTATTGTCAATTTTAAGTTTATTATGATAATTTTGTGGAACTATAAATAGCAATAATGTTTAACTTCTTTATGTAATTAATACATTGCAGTATCTTTAAAATATCTCAAATTCAATTGACAGTTTTATCTGAACAATATTCTTCATAGGGCTTCTAATATACAATATATATGTATCAATGTTGTGCTATACTGTTATATATGTACAATGTAAATTGTCTATACATATTTTCATTCACATTATATCAATTATATACAAAAAATATTAAATTTATTTAATTCAAATGTGAATTTTATATTATTTTAGTTGTATCTAACTATTTAATTTTAATTATATTTAATTTAAAATTTAATTCTTTTTAAGGCCTCACGTCTTTAAAGTACGTATATGTATAGACAATTTAAACCATGTCTAAATGTATATATTTATTTACTTTAATTGTCTTTCTTGGAACTGAAGCAGCCATATTTGTTTATGAATATTACTGCTGATAGATAATATTGGTCAGTTCTGAGGAAAACTGTTATGCAGTCAAAACTGGCAGCTATAAATGGAAAATTTAATGAAATTGCATAGTATTGAGTGCATTAAAGAGGATTAAATATTGCTGCAGAAAGATATCGAAGGAAAGGAGAAATATTTTATAAATATTTTACAGAAATCATCTCAAAAAAATACTGTTTGGAATTGACTGGCCATAAATATTTTGCTTGTGATCTCTCCATGGATTATTTTGGTGGATACCAAAAGATTCCAATCTGCTTGATCTATGTGGTTATTTTGCTTAGCTTTGGTTTTTGCCTATAATTATTTGTCTTTTTTCTTACACTGATTTTTGTTTACAATTAGTTCTAGATGATTTCTCTCCTATCTTTACTAAACAATTTATTAAGGTTGAGAATCTGTATTTTAAAATATTAAATTGTTTAATAGTTTTAGAAATAATGTTCAGATTATTGAATATCAACAATTTAATTTCTCTTACATTCAAGCATTTTTTTAAATAAAATTATTAAAATTGACCTAAGTTTCATATTTGATACTCCCTATCATTAGCTTAGAGTTCTGATAGTAAAAAAAAATGTATTGTTGATAAATACAGTAATGCCTTATAATTGTTTGTTGAGGTTTTTAAAAAAAATCATCATCATGGAAAATCATTCACTTCAATGTATTCTAATAAGAAATAATCCTATGATAAGCTATTTGAAAGAATGTGATATCCACACACCCTAGTGGTAAGTTTTATCATTTACAAGTTCAATTCTAATAAATCAAGCTGGATTTTATTTTTTTTATTTTTATTTCATTATTCAACTAATAATTGAATCTGGATCATTCACTTCTGAGTTTGTCATTCTTCACTGCACTAAACTGCACATGGTATAATGAATTAGTTGCTCAGATGGTTTTGATGTTTTTCCACCAAAAATGGTATAAGTTGAATTTTGAGCTATGCATCTTTAACTCTATGAATATGTTATTAATTCTTAGCTTTAACAAATAACAGCACCTTTAGACTTAAATTTTGGTGTAAATCAGAGAAGAAATTATTGTTGTTTTGATAAAAACTTTAAAAGTTTGCATACATATTTATTCTATTTCTAACTACATGTATTTCTATAGCATCAAGCATCATTTTTTTTATAATGAGCCAAACAGAATTTCCATCGAAAAATCAATATTTCTTCTTTGGATGCTCTCTAATACTCAATTTGCTAAAAAAAAAAAAAAAAGTCACCATAAGCTCTCTTAAATGTAATTTGTTATAATGTTGTGCACACATAACATTTAAATGCAAAATTATTTTCAGATAATGCAAAAATTGTTAAATCTTATCAATTTCTATTTCCAATTCTCTAAAATCATTTGAACAATATAGTATACCAAACTGACATATGGCGTTCTCATTTCTTGTAGTTATCCAACCTTCAAATTACTGTTTTCAATAACAGTTTTGGGTTTGTTATTTTATTAATCATATGTAATTACTTATATACATCAAAAATTATTAATGGTTTCACTATGTCAATAGTATATATAAATAGGACAAGAAAAAAACTCAATAGTCTTGGCAATTATAGATAATGAAGATTTAAAATGTCTCCATTCATGTTTCATCCAGCAGTTAAGAATATCTAGATACTCAGTAACTGACCAATGTTGAATGGTTATCTAGATTGTAAAAAATCCTAAATGTATTTTTAAAATTTCCAAGTTTACTCATACCATATTTGAACCTAGATTCTAAACATGACCAGCAGATGTACTATCATTGAATCACAGATTTCTTAATTTTTCAGTAATATATATTTATTTATTTGGTTGTTTTCTCGTCCCTGGTGTTCACCACAGGATGGCGTTGATGCTAATCAAAAACATATACATATAACGATTCTGGGGCTGGACCTAAATGATCGATTTGATCTAAAAAGGTCTGATTTCTTAGATTTGTAATAAAATATTCTACTAACTAATACTATTATATGATGTTAGTTTTGTCATTTTTGTAAATGTTTATTAATCTTATCTTGTTTTTGAGTTTGTGTGTGTGTGTCTTTTTAAAGTTATGGTGTTTTTCTAACTTTTTTTTTTTTTGGACTTTATGTGTGTCTTTTTAAAGTTATGGTCTCTTTTTTTTTTTTTTGCAAGAGTAAATCAATACTTTTATTCAAAAGCAAGACGTAATAAGTAAATGTTTATTAATCTTATCTTGTTTTTGAATTTGTGTCTGTCTTTAAAGTTACGGGGCTTTTTCTCATTTTCTTTTTGGGGGCTTTACGTGTGTCTTTTTTTAAAGTTACGGTATTTTTGGTCAAGAGTAAAAATCAATTATTTTTATTAAAAAAGCAATACGTAATTCTAAATCTATCAAAAGTAACGTCATTTATATACTACAATTTAGAATTGATACCCGACTACTATTAGTAAGGACCGTCATTGAAAGACTCAATTGAAAAATGATACCCAATTAATTTCCGTTTTCTTTTTTTTTGGAAACAGTAATAAATTAGAAAGTGGATTGTTTTTGTTAACTCTGTCTATATAAAAAGGATACCGTTATTGAAATACTAAATTTAAAAATGATAGCAGACTAATTTGCATTTCTTTTGACAGTAATTAATCAGAAAGTGGGTTTCTTTTTTTTTTTTTTTGGTAAATCTTGTATATATATAAAAATATAGTAATTCAAATACTCCATTGAAAAAAAACAAACCTAGTTGAATTTGCTTTCTTTTTTTTTTAAGACAGTAATTAAGCAGGAATTTGGTTGTTTTTGTTAATGAGTAGATATAAAAACTAATCTTATTTTGAAATAATAAATGTAACAATAATAATAATAATACCCGACTAATTTTTTTTTTGGACAAGTAATTCCTAAGAATTAGACACTGGGTTGTTTTTGTTTGAGCATATATATATATAGCAAAATTAACTTGTCACGGACGAATTCTCGCAAAAACGGTACATTTCGCATGATCCTTAAATTTTTTTCCCGTTCTGCACCCTTAAAAGCAATTTTTGAGGGTTACCCATTCGTAATGGAATCTTCAGGACATTATTACTAAACTTATAACAGTAAAGTAAGTTACAACACATTAAAAAAAATAGACGTCTTATCAAATTTTAAAAAACTACGACTGCTTCAAATACACACACTCTCACATGAAACTACAGAGAAAATAGATATTCTACTATTATGAGAAAATGGTGAACAAAATCAACTACTATGGCAGCCAATCAAGGCATTTCTTTCTCTTTGCTTTTAGCATAGAAAAAAAAGCCATAACCAGCAGGTGTCGGGAACTCTTTCTGTGTTTTATCATAGAAAGAAGTCTCATTTGTGTTGGCTTCTGTCACCATCACCGCCTCCATCCAACATAACGTGAGGACTCTTTTCTGTGTTTATAATATAGAAATTTTTCTCTTTTGTTGGGTGAAGGCTGGCTCAAGGCGAACACCAGGGATGAGAAAACAACCAGTTATTTTTATGCATGTCTTCACCTTTATTTTTAACTTACAATGATGCAAGAGATGGATTATATATTGGTGGGGGGAGGGGAGTCACTGTGACTTCTTGAAATGTTTAATATCTTCCAAAATGGAAAGGAAAAAGTCATTTGTTTATGTGCTCGCCTCCACATGATGAATCGAGATGTTATGTATTTCTTCTTTGTTTTTAATTTTGTCATTTGACTAAACCCCAAAGTCTTTCAATACTTTGTGTGTGAACACCAGTTTCCAAGTCAACAAAGTTATATAGCTATGGTTCATTCTAAAGTGATAGTATATGGCAGCTCACAGTTTCTCTGTTTGGTAGGCTTTCCAACAATCAGGGTAAATTGTAGACCCTTTCACATTGTTTGATGGCTTGTATGAGGGTGGGCACTGTCCTGGCAGAAATTTTCACTATAAAGTATTTATCTATCTTCCTGCAATATTCACCAAAGAACCATTGCTCCTGAAATATTCTGCCAACCTTGTTCTTCTGCTTAGTAAACAAGCTTTTACCATTTTCCACAATTTTGTCCAGATCTCTGATTTTGGATTTGTCTGTGGTTAACAAAGTCTATGTACAGAATTAATACAGGTAGTTGTTCCAATTCATGATGATTTTGTATACATTTGAGCTTGATTTCACACCATTCATTGGATGTTAATCATCATGACCAGCTGTAGATGAATCTTAGTGCAGTGATGAAGTTCATTTTGGAACCCTCAAACCCAGTTTCCTTACAATTGGCCACTTTCCTAAGGCAACCTGTTGAGTAACAACAACATTTCTTATCAGAAGGATAAATGTAAATTTTTTATCATGGCTATTATCACACTTTTTTATGGCAGGAGTATCCTCTTCTGTAGTAGGTAGCTCCCAAATTTATTAAAAATCACAAGTAAAAATTTCACAGCTGAAAAAACAATGTGATAGCAAAAAATCATTAAAGGTAAAAATTCATAACTCAAAAAAATAATAGCAGAAAATCATAAGTAAAAATTCATAGATCAGCATGTTTTACAACTTGATTACACGTATATATATATGAAATGTTGATAATGTGTGTGTGTATATATATGTGTGACATGAATTAGTCATGCCAGGATTCTCGGATGACATCACATTATAATTGGGAACTTTGAATAATTATTACTGGATGCAAATATGAACAGAGTAATATGTTATAGCAGGTATAATACCAAAGTACCAAAAATTATAAACCGTCTTATAGCAAAACATCCACTGATTATTAGTACTGTATTTCTTCTATTTCTATACTATAAGTGTCCACATTATTTTATCCAACTTCTCTATATAGTTTACAAACATATTTATTTGGGTTTTCATTCATTTTTATATTTTTTAAAAATATGGGAACAAAAAAAAAGAAAAAGAAAAAAAACTAACTTTTTACAAGATAAAAAATAGTTTAATTCTTAAGCTAACAATTAATGTTACTAGAGCCTTTTTTTAAGGATTGTAAAAATAATATAACTTGAAAAACTATTATTGTTATTTTATTTTATTGCAAGTAGAATTTAATTGGAATTAAAAAGTATAAATTCTTGGAAATATTTTCTGTATTTATAGGTGGGAAGGATTTATATGATAAAGATAAGATTCTATACATATATAAGTTTTTTTTTTTTGAGGAATTATTTTTTACTGTTAACTATAAGTAAAACTTCAATTCTTATCAACTGAATAGCTTAAAAGTAGATTGGAATGAAGAATAGATAAACAAAATGGTATTAGCATAACTACAGGATTTAATAAATTTAATACAATGGATGTTCAGTTATTGGTCATTCATATAAGTCTCAGATTGTATGATGAATATGTGTATTGTATCAAAATTCTTTATCAGCATTAAAACACCTCTTATGCAATGGAATAAAATTAATTGAGGAATTTTGGCACACTGAAATATAGGAATGCAATTTGGTGATCCTTTTATTGTTTTTACTTACCAAAGAGCAATGACTGTTAATGATATCCAATCCATGTTTATTAATTTAATGATGTCGAGTCTTCACCATGATAAAACTTAAAAGCATACAACTACCAAAAACAAGAAATTAATTAGATTCTTATTATTCAGGAGAATCTGCTGTTCTAATATATCTAATGGTCATTTTTAATTGAATGCCACTTAAATTAGCAATCTCTTCTTAAGATTAGGAATCCATATCAACTTGTTTAATAGAACTGACATCATTTCAGAAATGAGTTGGTTAAAATAATCTTTAGACAAATTATAAGATAGTTAATTTTATTAGGAAAATGTACAATAATCAGAAAAATTTATGATGAAAGAAATAGAGAATAATCAACAGTAAAATGGTTATGATGAAAGAAATAGAGAATAATCAACAGTAAAATGGTTATGTTCCATCATGACAATTATGAATCAGTTTAGTAGTATCTTAAATAACCATTAGAAGTTGTATTGACTTTAGTTATGAGCTAACATGTAATTGAAGTCTCTGAGGAAGACCAAATTAGAGATTAGAATACCATACCATATTATGTTTGCTACTTTAAATTTAATTTTACTGTTCCTATATTATTTGTAGCTTTGAATTTCTGCAAAGCTTTTAATGACAAGTATTTTGTTTATAACTGCATGGTTCATTGTTAAGGAGGTCATGTGATGTTTGAGCACCTAGTGTCAGATTGTAAAATTAATTTTATTCTTATTCAGGATGCAAAATCTTTAGTTCTGAGTCCCCTAGCCTATTAATTGTATTAAACTATGAAAAACATTTATTGTTAATCAGTTTTAAACATTGCATCTGAGATATCTTCCTTCATTAATATAGTATTTTTTTGATCATTATTGTGTTTGCAGAATTACATATTTTCTAAGCTATTTTTGACCAATTAATCTTTTCCAATCATCTGCACAAACCAATTATATAAAATCTCATATCAATAATACTTAATACATATATATGTTACTGTACATTATTTTATATATGATTCTACAAAATTAATTTAAACTCAATGGTATTATCATTCAAATTAAAATGGGAATTATGGGGACTAATAGTGCATGTTGATATTGCTTTGGGCATTTTGCATTTTGTTGGAGAGACAAATTTAAGATCTAAAAATTTTTAAATCAAAAGTTTAACAGGCATTCACAATGTTCAAGCATCATATGATCTTCCAATCAACTGACCAGTGCAATTAGTTTGTCTTTATTGTAAATATCTTTATATAATATGAATGCATTAGTATATTACTTTTATGATCTGGAAATCAAATTCAGAATGAAGCTAGAGTCTTTTTTCCAGATAGGTTGAACATTTTAAAGCAATCTTCTTTAGGTAGTTGAGTCATAACTCCATCTAATATTAGTCAATAAATACATGACTAATTTTTCTTAACAGAAGACAATATGGATTAGTCAGATAAATATGAATACATTCATCATTTAGAAGCAATGCTATTGAAATATGATTATGAGGGGAGGGGATATGCAATTAGGTGAACTAATGGTTTAACACTTGGTGGATGAACATTTCACCATAAATATGTGTTCAAAAATTTTGGTTCATTATCCTTATATCTTACACTATTCATATTATTCTGTGAAAAGCAGTTATATTTTACTTTGAACCAAGAACAATTACTTCTACCCAACTCCAGGGTCATCTATTGTCAGCTTGAGTAAATTAATTGTTCATAGATGGTAGTGCCACTATATCCACATTCTCAGGCTGATTTCCGGCTATTGTCTTCATCATTGAGGATTTAGAATTCAAAGTTTCAACTAATGTGCTTATGCATCTCACTCTTTAAGCTAATAGTTAAAATTATTATAAATTATAAATGTGTGTTCTATTTCCATAAAATGGAAGAGAATGTTTATAATGCAATATTGTATTAACTATTTTGTAATAAATTATATGAAAACAGAGGCAAAACTCTCCATACAGTAGTGCCACTCACTGCAAGCCAGAATAATCAATGGATACAAGAAGGTTTGTGCATAAAATCCCTATCTAGTGCGTACTCATCCAATATCCCCAGACTAGTTTCTAGCTTGTGGTTTTCATCAGTGAGGGCTTTGGATATGATGAAAGCCACAAGCTAGAAACTAGTCTGGGGATATTGAATGAATAGACACTAGATAGGGATTTTGTGCACAAACCTTGCATCCATTGATTACTCTAGTTTGCACTGAGTGACACTACTGTACGGAGAATTTTTGCATCTGTTTTAACAGCTTGAGCAAGCATAAGAAATGGTGATCATGTGATGTTTAGTGGTTTAATAAATCATGATATAAAATTTCAAATTGATTCGAAAGGAAATGTAGTTTTTTAATATTTTTAACAAGAAAGTTCTTTGTATTTATATATTTTAAAAAAAAAATAAACAAAAGGCATTCAATGAATATTAATAATTAAATATAATTTTCATTAGTTATTTGCCAAAAAAAAAACATATTCTTCTTAACAAATCAACTTTCCTATTTCAGTCTTTTGCTTAATTTTTTATGATTACCATATTGTTGTTTTTTCCCCAGCCTTTTTTTCTATCCTCCATACTACAATTTTTTCAATGTATTTTTAAAAATTTTTTTTGTCTCTGAATATATGGTTGGTTACATTTCTCTTCCACTTCATAATTTATCCACGAATAATCTTTTTTCATTTCCTATTTTCAAAAATATCTTCTTTACTATTCTCATTCTTTCAATTGTTTTCCAGTTTTTCTTTATCTAACTGTGTTTCATAACTCCAAATAAAACATTTCATGTCTTATCTCATAAATATCTCAAAATATTTTTAATGTCTTCTTATACAAAAGGCTGTTACTAGCTATTGTCAATGTTCTAATTTTAACGCTATTTCATCTCCCATTATCCAACTGCCCAAACATGTGAATGCACTATGTTCTATAATTCTCTTCTTGTCCAATGTTTATTTTTAAACTTTTATTCTCTAGTATTGTTTTTTTATTTATTTATTTTTTATCTTAAACTTTTTATAAGTTTCGTAAAATAAATTGTAGCTAATTGTACTTCACTACTTAGGTTACCCATCTACTGTTAGCTTAAATAATCAATAGATCTCATTCAGTGCTGTTCTATCCATATCTCCAGATTAGTTTCTGGGTTATCAGTTTTCATTAGTAAGAATTTAGATCTTGATCTAGTAAACTAGATTTTAAGATCCAATGAACGAACTTCTTTTATTTGTTTTTTGATACTTGTACATTTTCCTGTCTACCAAACTCTGCAGCCAGGATTTTTGATAAATATATAGTTTCAAGAGCATACAATAAAAATGTTTTTACTTTTTGTTTTCATTAGTGTTATTTTAAAAAAATAAAAAATTGTGCAAAAATTAATAACGTTATTTACACTTTTATTTTTTATGTCAACTTATTAATATAAAAATTAAAAAATAGGAACTGTCGTGTCCAGTAATGTAGACTTCAATATATCAATTTTTTAAAAAAAAAATACACGAAATGTTTATATAATAATCGCCATACACATTATGATTTTTACATTTTATTATCATTAATTCTAATTAACAATGAACACATTCAATAATAGTAAACATTGTAATTAATTTTTGCACACTTTTTTATTTTTTAAAAATAATACTAATGAAAAGAAAATGTAAACATTAAATACGATGTTTCGTATCAGCCATTCTTTTGTAAAGATTTAATGTATGCCCCTGAAACTATATATTTATCAATAATACAAGCTGCAGATCTTACTAGACAAGAAAATGCACAAGTACAAAAGTATAACTCTTTTACTCTAATTTTAATCCTTTTTCTTTTCAAAATAGTATTTGTTTAAACAACTTATGTAGATAAATATTAAAGAAACTGCAAATAGATAACATTGTACTTAATACCTCTTCTTATAAATTTTATAAATAAAAAACAAGCATTTAATCTTATAAATTAATTTCTGATATAAAAATTAAATATTGCCTAATGCGTTATACTAGTAATTATAAATAAAATAGAAATCCATATAACATTACAATACTAGTACCTTGCAGATGCCAAAAGAAAAAGGTCTTGGCCTGATTGATCCAGAGCTATATGTATCTTACATCAAGGCATGTACATTTATTAACTTAATTAAAAGTCAATTTCTTGGGCCTTCGGTTGATCCTGTTGGCGCCTTTAATGACATAGGACATAAAGGAAGATCTTTTATAGCTGACCTGTTCATTGCTTATAGGGATCTCCAGGGTGATCTGAATGTGTCCAGTTTTGAAGGTATTAAATATAAAGACTTAATGAATCATTTTAAAAGTCATGGCAATGCATGGTCGGATATATCAAAGAAAAATGTGTTGAAAAAGTTCCACTCTATATATGCACCACAATCCTATTTGAAATTTGCTTTCAAACTAGTGAATGACTTTTTCCCAACAACTAAGATTCTAAATGAAAGACTACATATGAATTTGGATTCAGTCTGTTTGCTATGCAAATCTGGTGATGAAACTTTTCAGCATCTATTCGAAGAATGTTCAGCATTTGGGCAGATAAGAGCTAAAGCGTTCCATAGGCTAATCATAAACTTAAAACTATTACTTAGTCAATACATTGAGAAATTTAATCCCCATAATGCAATGGTGACTGTGCATACCCTTAAGACAATATGGTATATACGATGTACTATGATATTTGATAACAAGAAATCCAACTGGCTGAGAAAACTCTATAGAGATTGGGAAACTTATTTCAATCAATGTCTGAGATACTTGCCAAGGAAGATGATGAATCGAATCTGGGGTGGTCCTGGAATAACTCTATGTGAGATCATCAGATAAGCATTTGTCTTGAATAAAAGTTTAATTCTTACAAGTGGCTTATTCCTTGGGCTAATCAATCAATTTGTTACATGCTTTGCTTATTTGAGTTGCATGTCTTAGAGTCTCCTTCTAGTATAGTGATATAAGTCAATCGCCTTGAGTTGAAGATAACTAGTTAATTGTCTGCAAACTTTTTGCCTTAATAGTGGAATATATCAAATTCTTTGGGTTTTGATATACAAAACTATCATATTTATCATTTGTTTAATTACTTGTATAAATTGTAAATAGTTGTGTTAATAAAGGTGGTTGCAGACGGTTGTGGGTTCGCATCCCAGCTGATGCTATGATATATGGAAAAAAAAAAAAAGGTTTTTTTTTTTTTAAAAAAAAATTTTGTGGTTTTTTTTTTTGGCTAATATTGTAATGTTATATGAATTTGTATTTTATTTTCTAATATATTTATACAAAATTTCAAATAAGCATTTCTTTTTCCAAACTATACTTTAAAAAAAAAAAAATTCATGAAAGTAAATAAAATCATCTTTTCAATTGACTTATAATGAACAATGAAACAAATATTAACCTTTCTTCATAAAATAACAACAAAAAATTATTAATTCAATGGTGATTAAGAAAACGTTTTGTCAAACTTGGTTTTTGAATACAGATGATAAACTAGTTATAACATATCACACGGTAATAGACCCATTTAACACCCCCTGTTTTCAAGAAAATCTGCTGATATTTCTGTTAAGAATTAACAGGTAGTTGACAAGAAAAACCCTAGTATTTTGGTTTTAAACTCAGAAACTAATCAGGATGGATAATTTGTGTTGGTGAGCAATCCATTTATGTTACTTTACCCTATGAGTAATCAATGATGTAACAATAATAGCTGCAAAAAACAAGAATGTATGGTATGGATATTAGAAATTTGCTCTGTGTGGTTCATTTAGGACTTCAAGTAGGAATTAAAGGGACTTTTTTTTCAGTTAGCAGTAAACATTCTTTTTTGCAGTTTGAACAAAGTATTCAGTATAAAAACATTATTACTAAATCAATATATAAATGATTGAAATTCAGCTATTTAAATATTTTTATTTATTAAAGAAACAATTGTTTAAATGTTTTCACTCACAGAACTGCAAAATACAGTCTTAGATCTTTTAAAATTTTAAAGTACAGTATTTACTTTTCAGACTGTCACTGAGTGACTGCAACTTAAATGTTATTTTGAAATTATTTTCTTCTTGAAAATGTAAAATAATTTGATAATGTTAAATTTAATAGTTTTTATGCTGTTGAAGTATTATTTTGCCTAGGGTGATTAAACAACAACAACAAAAACATAACTTTGAAGCACTTAAGTGATTCCTGACTTGTGCTAATAATTATTCAATCATGTGCGACGAATGTGATTCTTTTTAATAAAATTAAGGTAAAAAATATTCTTTGATATCTGGAACAATAAAATTTAATTCATTACAGCTCAAAATACAGTTGCATTAAAGTCTTTAGGCTAAAAATTGATGTGAATATATGTATTTACACATACATATATCATCATCATTATCATTTTTTAATACTCATTTATCTATTGTAAGATGGCAGTGTAAGTCCACTTTCTCCCTTCTATGGTTTCTACTCTCTACATCATTCCTGTAATGTCTTGGAATCCAATTTATAACTTCATCTATGCATCTATTTTCTCTTCTAGTAATATTATCAGTCTAGCTTTATTTTAGCTTCACAATTCTTTCCATGATATTATTGATAACCCGTTTGTTGTGTTTATGATATTATTGATACTCGTTTGTTGTGTTTATGTGTGATAATAAACAAAGACCTGTGTAAATACATCTGAATATTTATTTCATGTATATATACAATATTTACGAAGATTGTTTAAATCTGTTAGCATATATTATTTATAATAATCTTTGCTGTACCATATACCTGATATGTTGGCTTTGTATAGCATTTAGTTGCTATGCAACTATTACTGTAAGGGAATTCAAGTGCCCTTCTAGGCTTATCTGAGACTTCCAGCTGTACTTTGATGGCTTATCTTGTATGTAGGTACTGTGATGCTTCCAGCTATTCTGTGACAGCTTACTTTAAATCTCGTTAATATTCTAGTAAACTCCATTTCTAACATGAACTTGCCCCATTGTTTTAGGGTATACTTCCATTCCGCTCTGACAGTAATTTGTTATTGCCTCCATTTACCTCCAACTGGACTACCTATTTATAGTCGAATCTCCATCAAAAATGAAAGTAATTGGATTCACTGAGTTATCATCACTTATTGGTCTGTTTCTGCTATTGGTTATATCTTGTCTATTCATATATCTATTGGCCTATTGTGACGAATGTTCAGTTCAATCAAGATAAGATGCAATCTGGATTAGTACATTAGTTGAAAGCAATGTGAGACATAACAGTTTTTTCACCCATGTATTTCAATTTTAATCCTCCTATCCATATTTCATTGTGTGATCTAAAATCTCGGTATTGCACTTATGGTAGATGTCCAATTTTAATACAGAATAGTGAATGCAAAATGGGTGTGTTCTATATGTCGTACAAGTATGTTGCTTTTAAAAAATGGAAATGTTGAAAGATTTTTTTTAAAACTATGCATGCAAGTTTTGATCAAGATTTTTCATTAAAAAGTGAATTATGCAAACAAAAAGTTAATAAGCCAGAAAACATATTTTATTAAACCCATTATTTAATCTAAAACTACAATTTGCACCATTTATATGTTAACAAAATGTAAGAAATCGTCCGTATATGGAAAAATGATAAAATAAGTATTTCTAGAAGCCAGAGATTCATTGTTTGATTTATTCAAGAACAAAAACGAAATTATTTTTATAATTAAAGATGTACATTTTCTAGTAGATTTTCCAGGTATTATATGAGTGCATTTGTTTTTCCTTGCAGTTTGATGAATTTCCTGATGTTCTTGATATTACACACTTTATATTTTTATAAGATTGGTTTTAAAGATATGCATGTGAAAGAAGAATATTGCCTTTAAGGAAGAAAACATGAAGTGAAGGTTTTTGCTAAAATTTAATTTTCAAAAAACAAATAGGAGATTTAAAAAAATCCAATTTATAAAGTTATATTGATGATGACTAAAAGGGTGCCATTGTTATTTGTAATTATTATTGTTATTATTATTACATCATAATATATAGGTTATGGGGCACGACACTTGGAGAAAATTACAAGTAGCCCTTGCCCTGCAAAAGTCTGCCCTTTTTATAATCCCATCTCATACAGAATTCAAACAACTTTTGTTGCAGATGGTGATTTCTCTTTATATTAATAAATAGATCTGCCATAACTTAGTTAAATCACTAACCAATGAGAAAGCCTAAAAAACGAAAAATCTTGTACAACTACCAATTTTTCCATAAACTATCTTCATACTGAACAAAAAATAGTCATGGTCATTCACAATTTTCTAGAATGAGATTTGATTTATATCAGAATAATTATTATATTTTGATTACAAACATGCTAATCAAAAAGATCATGATTTCATTGTATATTGGTTATTTTCCAACTTGAACCCGATTACATCATGGAAATATTTTGCAGTTAAGATAGCATAGATTTGCACTGTGCAGTTTAATATAGTGGTTGCACAATGGACTTGAGCTAAAGCTTTTAAAACCCAAAGTCATCAGTCTAATGTTTAAATATTACATGATCTGTTAATTAATAACCATTTGCATTTTTGACACCATTATAAATTAACTACAACTTAATAATTTGGTTTATCCAGATAACCAAATACTAATGTTAAAATATATCTGAAACCTATTTTTGTTACTAACTTTTGATTCCAATTCAAACTTGGCTACCAGGCTGATTGTATATAATATTCCAATATTCTATTCGGTAATAACATTTTGTAACTGTGAAGAATATTGCCTTCATATTATTTTCAAAGTCATTAGTCTTAAAACAGGAAAAACTCTCCATACAGTAAGTAGTCTTACTTGTATTATTATCATTATATCCAATCTGTGTATATTTATACATACTTATGAGATTCATTTGGCTAAGATCAGTCAAATTTGTTACATATTAGGATGAAGAAAAATTAGCCTTCTACCATACTTAGTTATCGGCCTCTCAAGATTCAATTACTATTCATTTATGTAGATATGGAAGCCAATAAAAGTTGTTGTCATTTGCTCTGGTGATAACACTGTAAAACTTCTAAATTATTGAAATGATGATAAATATTGGCAATTTAATAGCTTTATACTTGCCATTTGAAGTGAAATAGTTTGCATTTTGTATAAAACTTGACTGAAATTAATAACTATTTAAAATGAATGAAAAATATTTCAATCATCTTTGAGTTGCCAATAATATTGTAGTTACATCTATAAAACTATAAATCAAATAAAATTGGAAATTAAGAAATGAATTTGGTGGTCGAGAGGTCAGCGACAGCTACTTTACAAGCAGTTGTCCCGGGTTAGCGGGTTCACTTCCCGGCTGATGCTATGACACATGAGAAAAAAAAAGAAATGAAATTAATTAGTAATAAATTTACTGTCATTCAGAAGGCATTGAATATTATAGTGAGTCTAGTGGTAAAATAAATCACTAGAGGAAAAATTGAATAGAGTTTATGTCAAATTATACAATTTAAATAAAATGCCATTGTATCTCTTCTATTGCATGTCTTAAGCCTGGATGTAAAAGGGGAAAGAGACATAATGGTCCCAAAGATGGAAGAGAATTTATAATATAACAGTAAACAGAGATGAATACCCTTGAACAGTCATCATTAACTATAGACATAATAGAATAAGTCTTTTTGGCTTCTGTTTTCCAAAGAAGTAAAAAGTCCTAATTCTTCATAGTTGGAGTGGCATGGTTTAAGTTATCCCAGAATGGGTGATCAGGAGAGAAATTTTTGGGCTTATTATACTGAAAGATACAAGTGATCCTGACTTTATATGTAATCTCATTCTAGCTTAAAATTATATTCCTAATTAAACAATAAGGATTAGATTAGAGTTTAACTGAATGATTTCTGTGGAAATTGGCATTTTAAAACTTTATGGATAACTGATAATTAAGGCAAAATAAAGATACATCTAAGACATTTTTGGAATACAAACATTTTGAACAGGGTCTGAAAATAAATGATTATGAACTTGGCTATTCCTGGAATAATCCCAAATTAGGTAAAGTAAATAAAATATAAGTCTATCAATGCAAGAATGATTACAGATAGATAAAAAGATAGAACAGCATTACAGTATTTTGAAACTAGAATTTGGTCATATGCCTCATAATACATAATTCTTAAAGGAGATTGGAATGCTGGATCTGAATATAATAATATGAGTTAAGAATATATTATAACTAATTAGGAATTTGGAGAAAGAAAGACTTTAAATATCAGCTTAAGAATATTTGCAAATTGCAAATCTAGAAGAATTTGGATAAAATGATTGCAGTAAACAAATAAAACTAAGCTTTCATTTTCCAGGTAATTGAAAATGGTAGAAAAAGTACAAGTGTTAATATTTTCTATTAAGAGAAGTCATTTCACTTATAATGTTCTACTAGAGCACCATCTATGTATTAATGATTATTATAACTCTGCTCTAGAATGATTTGTATTAATATGACTAGTCAATGGACACTCAATATAATTATTAATCAAATCTCCAGACTAGTTACTGGTTTATAAATATTTATTTACCAGTCATTTTTATTTTTATTATTATATTCAAACTAATGACTTGAATGCATTTAAACACTCTAAAGTTTGAATTCATGTCAATCTTATCAAAATACAAGTATATACATCAATATATATTTTAATTGATAGTTATAAACCAATTATAAAAAAACTTTGATCTTCACACACACAAAAAAAGTATATAACAAATGAAAAACATTATACAAGATGGTCATGTGATACATTATTTTTACATCTTGTGTAATTAGTATTCAGTCTACACTATACTTTCATTTTTATTATTGTTTTGATTTTTTGAAGCTGCAGTCTTTATAGATGATTGATTAATATTTATCTTATGACAGATAATATTCTGATATTTCAGTTCTAGGAGTGTTGAAGGTTTTTCCTCAGTATAATCATAATTAAGACATTACTTTTTATTGATTAGAAAAACTTTAGCTATTACCATTAACTGGTAACCTTGTTCCATGAATTTGTAACAGTGCTAGAGGGTTTAGATACTAAATTGTAAGGTCTCTGGATCAATTCCAGTTCTGGTATTGAAACTTCTTATAAACACCCGAAATGATTGCCATTATTTTGTAATAAAACACTGCAAGTTTGCTGCTGAATAGTCATTGTAGTTCCTGTAATTATTTAGTTTAACAGATAATAGTTCTAAATCATAATTCCCTGTACAATTTAATTAATGGAGTGTTGAAATAGCAGACTCTGAGAGCTAAAGACTCATAGACTGATTCTGAACCCGAGCAAAAAAAAAAGAAAAACTTAGTTTGATCAATAAATAACTGAAACACAGGCTTATTATATACCTGTGTCTATATATGTAATATATAGGGTATATGAGCACAGACTTTCAAACGACCCACCATACTCCACACTACCTCATAACATTGATACACTTGCACACATATATGTTGAAAAGATAAATAATCACCAATATTCGTATTTCATGCTAAACCAGCAATCATCAGTTGGTCCAGATTACCATCTCTACACATATATGCTATAAGTGCTCAGATATATATTAAGATAGCCAATCCTCATACTTTAATGGACAGGTTTCATTCTACTCCACACTCGTGTTATGAGGTAGTGTGGAGTATGGTGGGTCGTTTGAAAGTCTTTGATCAATAAAATATAACTATTACGCTTAACCTGTCGTTTGAGTACTGTCAATATCACATAACCTCTCAAACAATAATTATTCAATTAAAAAAAAAAAGGTTATAATTTTGAAAATGAGCCCCCCCCTCCCTCCAATTTACTATTAGTATCTATGGCAACTTTCTGTGACTACAGCTATTGAAAAATCATCCTTCTCTAAATGCTCTCACTAATTATACAGGATCTAATTTACCTATTTCTACTATTAAGTCCGCAATTCTCTCACGAAATTATATAAAATTGATACTTAAATTTAGCATTTGCATGAAAATTTTAATGTTAAAATGCACCGTGATTATTCGATTAATTATCGGGATAAAATATATTAATAGTCTTTTGTTAAAAACCTGTCCAATTCAGATTGTTTTTTTTAGTAGTTGATACTGAACAATATAATTACATTACAAATCTCTATAAAATCCAGAATTTTATAAAATTATTTTTATAACATGCAGCCAAATTATTATTATTATTGAAGAATGTTATTTTGGTTTCCTAGTGATCCATTTTAACATAATATTGTTATTTTTAGGCGACGAATGTTGATTTTACTTATTTGCTCGTAATAATTAATACTTCCGTTTATATATTAATGATTGATCCTGCAATAATGTGATTTATTACACTTAAAAGTGTTATAAGCTAGATTTTTTTGGGATTTAGTTGATTTTATATATGCAAGTTTCCTCAATCCCAGGAAATTACTTTACATAACATTAATGGTTATATTAGTATTCTTGAATCAGGCATTATTTCCACTTATAATTACATAAATTAAATCTGTGTCTATGAAAAAAAAAACTATATATGTTTAGACATATCTTCATCATCATCAATTAACACTAGATTTTTGTGGGGATGCAACTTCATTATTTCTCCCCAAATGATCAATGCAAACTTTTCTTGCATAAAAATAGATAAAACAGCCTTTAAATAACCCTACCTCCTCTTTCTCAAGTAGAGAAACATTGATAAAAGAAGCACTATTCAGCATAATTGCAAAATGCTTGGTTGCAGAGTTCAAACATATTTTTTTATTTTTGTTACTTCCTAGATAAGAATAACTAGATGCCTATTTACTGATCAATATCGATCTGAGTTGACCGTTAGCTGGCTACTTGAAAAATAATTCCTAAGTATAATTAGAACTTGGGAAAAAAAATTTAATTTTAATCTGGCCTCTAATTCAAATCTGTCTGTAATCATTAGAGCTGGATGTGCTGCCATTGTATCATGAGACTTCCCCCCCCCCCCCATGACTCTAATACTTAAACCAATAGAATGTAGGAAATCTGTTGACACCTATCACTATAATTAGTAAATGGAATTCTATAATGTTGTTCATAGTTAGGTAATATATAGGGTATATGAGCACAGACTTTCACATGACCCACCACTCTCCACACTATCTCATAACAGTGATACACTTGTACACATATATGTTGAAAAGATAAATAATCACCAATATATGTATTTCATGCTAAACCAGCAATCATCAGTTGGTCCAGATTACCATCTCTACACATATGCTATAAGTGCTCAGATATATATTAAAGTAGCCAATCCTCATACTTTAATGGACAGGCTTCAATCTACTCCACACTTCAACTCTTCAACTGTCCATCCAATTGAAAATCTGATGATGGAATGCTCAAAGGTCACCCTGGGGCTGAGATTCTGGTCACACCCATATATAAACACAAGTATATAATAAACCTGTGTGTTTCAGTTATTTCATAGTTAGATAGTAAATGGAATCCCATAGTTGCCTTGGTAACAGATTGCTTATAATTTATTGTTTTAAGCATGGGAGCTGCAGCAATGTAATTTATGAGATAACCAATTAGTTGCTGGTTCTTATAGTTTATTGTAATCGTATATACTTATAAATTTGATTCTATTAGTTTGCTTAAAACCCTGAAAATCTGTCTTAAATGCTAAAAGTTCCTGGATTGATTTTTGAAGAAATTAAAAAAATTCTTCAGTAAGATTGTATAGAATTGTTGTACTCAAACCATCACTGGGATTTGAATACTATATATTATAGCAGATAGTTTTGTAAATAATGAGAATCTGCAAAAGCGGAGAGAATTTATGGCTGGGTTTTGTAAATAAAACCCTCTTGCAATTTTCACATAGTGAACAATTTGGATCTATATCTCTGATGTTATTTATAATGGACTGACAAAAATAAAAGGCTGAGTTTGTATATTGAGGGAAGGGTCAAAAGCTAAAGCAAAATAATTTTTTGAAATTTTAAAGACAGTTCATTGAAAAATGAGATGTTTTACTTTTGATCCTTTTTCGGACATCTATCGATCACTCCCCAAATCTGAGCTTAAAATAGCCAGATAAAAGTTGAATTTTTTTTTTCAGGTTATAATTAGCAAGATTTTTTTTTCTCAGATAACTTCTACAGCCAATTTAAGTATCTAATCAAAATTGTGTCAATAAATAATATATTTATATGTAGGTAAAACGAGAATTGAAAAATGTTCAAATTATCATAAAATTAGCAATTTTGCATTTATAATTTAGTCATCTCTTTTTTTTTTATGAATGACATTGGTCTTTGAACTGCAATGGACCATTTAAGACTATTCTCTTTTACCCTGTTTGTTAACTGTTTTATAACAAGAATTCAAAAAAATGTTTTATCCAAAAGGTGAATATTATTTTACTAAATGTGAGTGAGTATTTTATACATGCATTTTTAATCAGAACCTATCTAAATTAAAATCTAATTTTTAGGAGTCTTGTGAACTAGAACTTGAATGATGTGGGTTTTAATTCTGGATAAAATTTGAAAATAGTTTTTGATTCCAAACTAAGGTTTTTGCTTCACACATCTGGTCCATAGACAATCCAGATGATCATTTATTGATTGGTAAATGAAAATCTAATTTTTCCTTAACTTGACATCACAATGAAAAAGCATTAAATCCTCATCATCTTGAAGTTGCCTAGTCTGATCAAAACTGTCTATGCTTTCAATGTTTTTCTGTAGAGAGAATTACTGAAGAGGCCCTGTCTTGCAATGGGGCATTTAAAAGCAAAATTTACAAGGCAAAAACAAGAATATGTTTTTTCACAAACAAAAAAGTTGCTAATTTTAAAAAAATCAAAACTGAGTAATCAATTACTACCAGATGATATTAATTATAGCATTTATAATATCTTCAAACTAGTTTTTTAATTTTGCCTTCATTATGGAATACTAGTATTGAAAGCTGGAACTATTTTACAAAGAAAAGCCATATTATAGGCCTGTCTATTGTAAGTTTGAGTTCTCACTAGATACCTTATGATATAATGATATAATACCCCTAGACCAGTTTCTGGCTTTTGCTTTCATCAGTGAGAACTACATTACTTTCAGATTTGAATTCTAATCCTCATTGTTCATACAAAGTGCAGAAATGTTTCTGGGAAGTAGATTATTATAACATTTTGTATTAATTAATTTCTCAAACTTAAATTAAATGGCTTTAGTGTGAAGAAAGAGAACTATTATTGGAAACCCATGAGAAAACCATTGTGGTTTTTTGTTCTTCTTAAAATATAAGCTTTTATTTATATTTTATATTTATATATATTAAGATAATCAACTGAAAAAAAACAACAACTTAGTATCAAATATAATAAAATAATAATTTAATTTTACAATATATATATATATAAATTCTTTGTCCAAGGAGTTTCTATAACAGATAACAGAGTATTATATAAAGCAAATAATAATACTGAATATTAATGAGTAGGAATTGAGTCTCCTTGCCACTCTTTTAACAGAATCTTGTATTTTACAAGTGTTAATAGATAAAGTATTTAAAAACATTTCATTAAAAAAAAAAAATTCTTAATAACTATTAATCTATTAAACAATTTATGTAGATCGATAATATTAATTTAACATTATTGATTTCCAAGTCTTTTCACATTAATTTTTTTGCTGAATTTAAAAAGGATTATTCTATAATTTCTCAAACTTAAATTAAATGGCTTTAGTGTGAAGAAAGAGAACTATTATTGGAAACCCATGAGAAAACCATTGTGGTTTTTTGTTCTTCTTAAAATATAAGCTTTTATTTATATTTTATATTTATATATATTAAGATAATCAACTGAAAAAAAACAACAACTTAGTATCAAATATAATAAAATAATAATTTAATTTTACAATATATATATATAAATTCTTTGTCCAAGGAGTTTCTATAACAGATAACAGAGTATTATATAAAGCAAATAATAATACTGAATATTAATGAGTAGGAATTGAGTCTCCTTGCCACTCTTTTAACAGAATCTTGTATTCTACAAGTGTTAATAGATAAAGTATTTAAAAACATTTCATTAAAAAAAAATTCTTAATAACTATTAATCTATTAAACAATTTATGTAGATCGATAATATTAATTTAACATTATTGATTTCCAAGTCTTTTCACATTAATTTTTTTGCTGAATTTAAAAAGGATTATTCTATAATATTGGAAAAAATGAAAGAAACTTAAAAAGTATTAATGTACTTTATTAACTAAATAATTGAATGCTTAGTTGGTCTGAAGTTCATATGAAAATTTATACTGTCAGTTTCCAATAGTGATAGAATCCCGTCTATAAACTTTGAGTTCTAGAGTTTACCACTCCATGAATACTTCAATCCACACAGGATGTTGTATGATATTAAATGAATTAAACTAAATTTTGAAATTTCAATTCAAAACCTTTAATATACATTCTGAAATGTTTTAATAAAGATGCATTTATGAATATGACTATTTTCATCGTTTTTATATTTGTATATAATTATAGGTGAATTTTTGTATAATCTTATGCAAATGTAATCTTATAAGATCATAACTTCCATCTATCATAAAAAAATAGCCTAATATTCTCACCCTATATATGTATTTAACTAAAAGGTCAGTACTAGAAGTTTAAAACATGTCAGTCATAGTTCTTATAAGAATGCAAAAGAGGTTATAATGCTCTCTGCCTCACATGATGGGAACTTTATTAAATGAAAGCAAGCAGCATCCAGTTACCAAAGCAAATAGAATATTTAAATTTCTAATTTGAATAAGTACCTGCATAATCATCTCACTGTTTAAATAAAGCAGTGACTTAATCAAGCTACAAGAGTTATAATTCTGGTGGATTTCACTGAAACAGCGCTCAGCCATATCTAAGTTGTAAAAAAAAAAAACTTTTGCGTTGCAGACATGAAAAACATTTCACAATTAAATTATTTAAACTCATTGTTTATATATGATTATTTGTGAATATATTCACATACTTTAGATGATATTGTTTTCAAAAGAAAATAAACAGATTATTTTAAAATATTTATAAAGCTTAGATTGCCATTCTAGCATGGTTGGCAAATATTTTGATTATGTTGTTTAGCTAAAATACATATGTAGGGTGAGAGGATTAGTTTATTATTTTGTATTGGATGATCATTGGTAATTTTATAGATTATAGTTGCAATAAAGTGCATTAAAATTTGCTTAAGTTTATGTATAAAATTGTACTTGCATTTATATCTTATTGTATATATCCCAATCATAGAATAAGCATAAGAAAGAAAGAACACATTTTGCTAAAGAAAAATCCATGCCATCTACTCACACATTAAATTAACTAAACATAACAAAAATTGAACAGTATAACCAGAAATTGCTAATGGAAGCTGTAAAGGTTTTTAAAAGGCCTAAGAGCATAAATGAAAAGTACAAATTGAAGAAAACTAACAAATTTGGAAAAAGCTATTGGAGGATAAAATATTTTTTAAAACTTCTCAACCAATAGAATTTGAGAATGAGAAGAAAATAACAAAAGAAAGAAATAATGATTTTAAATCTCACCACACACATTTTTACAATTTGAGAAAGAAGAAGCTCTGAGGAAAGTACTAATTATTGTACTAATATGTCAGCTATTTAGGTATTATATTTTTAATACATAGAAGCTCCTGGAAATAATACTATGAATTCTTTAGAAGTTGACACTTGTAATCAGTCTCTAGTAATTTACTATCTATATAATATTAAACAAATAATGAAAATATGTGGAAAAGATTGTTACCTGGGCCAACTGATGGGTGCTGGTTCAGCATAAAATGCATATCTTGGGAATCACTTTTTTTTTTTTCGTATATCTTTGGTCATATGTTTCAAAAATGTGATGGAATAGTAGTTTGAAATATATAAAAATATTTATACATGGAGTTAAAGTTTGAAGTTAAATTACAATATGAGATATGAATGTCTTACTTAAAATTGAAAATGCATCCATAGTGAGAGAAGTTGGGCTGATTAGTAGTTGTGATATGATTGAGTTAAGGTGAAAGATACACTAATAAAAATAAAATTTGAATATATGTATGTAACAAATAGTAGCTACAATGCATATATACTATAATGGTCTCTCAATAAAATTCATCAGAATTATTTTGCTTTTTCATTACTGTTTATAAAATAAATACAAATGATAGTTTTAAGTTTATCATGATGATGGAGTGATGAACTCATTAATCAAAGATTCCCAGATCTAATCTCAAATTGCCACTTTGGTGTTCTAATCTTACATTACTGCCAAAGAAAATAATTATTTAATTATTATAGAACGATATATAATGACCGCATACCTCTGATGTATGACAAAACTGGAATGCTTATAGCTAGAATTTCTTAGCTATTAATTTTAAAGCCTAGTTCAGAATATTAAAATGAATTTATGTTTGCATTTTCTTTAACATTTATTTAAAAAAATAAGTACTATCTATCTCTCCTTTTATAGAATACAGAAAAGTGGCAAACTACGCTGTATTTAATAATGCATTTTCAATTATAAGCTATTTAAAGTAAAATGTAAACAAATAAAATAAAAAAACTATTAAAATTTGTAAAATTTGGCAGCCATTTTTTCCTTCTCTGAGTTGAGCGCATACAAATTACATAATAAAATATTTTCAGTTTATATCAAAAAGACATATTTTAATCTCTTTTATTATCTTTCTGAATTTGATGTAGTATTTTATTAATAACATATTTTCTAAAAGTAAAAGTTTTATATAAGATTTCAGATAATTGGGAAAATAATATTTTTTTGAAAAAGAGACAAGTCTATTGTTTTTTTTTTTTTAAAATATTGTCCAGAGTATATTTTACTATTTAATTTATTTTAAAGATAAAAATACAGTAAGATTTCATTTTTTAAATCTTATTTTTATTGCTACAATATGTGCATGAGTAAATACACCCTCTGTAAAATAAAAAAAAATTTCCCTTTATTTATTATTAATAATTATATTTTAAAATTTTGTTTATATTATAATTTTGATTTCTATATACATATAAGAAAATCTGTGTTATATATGTATGTTTTGAAAAGTACTATACATTTACCGTTCAATAAACAATATGTATTCTATTGTAATCATTGTTTATGAACAGAACATGAATTATTATGTGCTATTTCCTTTGAATGTAAAGGGGCCTTGAAGCAAAATATAACCTATCTTATGGCTCCACTATATACTGTCATTCTTATATACAATAATGCATGATAGTTTTTAAGTCATATCTGATTATAAATACTTGTTTAATAAAACAAAGACTAATTAATTTGTTATATTTGTTATTACATTTGTGGTTTTATGTAAAATTCAACTCTTTTTAAAATGTATGATTTTTACCTGTCAGCATTCATCGAAAATATTTTTAAAAATATTTTCTATTAAAATAAAAGTTTTTTAAAATTTAAGATTATAAGAAAAAAATTAAAATGACTATTAATACAGTGATCAAAGTATTTTTAATATGTTCTATTAAACAATTTTTTTTTAATAAAATAATATAATTTTTTTTGTGTTTTTAAATTAATGATAATACTCTCGCAACTGTTTCTTATTGCAGTTTCAACTATTTAGTATTCTTCTTCAGGATTTTATTTGCCTTTAAATTAATTAAAACTCAGAAAAAGATTGTTAGATGGTTGAATAAGAAGAATCAATAAAATACAATACACGGTTAATTTAGAAGTACAAGAAAAGAATATATTTTATTAACAATCAAAACGTATTACTTTTTATAAAATTAAAATAAAATTACTAAATTTTGTAGCATTTGAAGATTTATATCAGTAATTCAGAAATATAGCATTTACAAAAAGTATGATTAAAGAAAGTTTTACATAACATTTAGTGTTCAGTTTGATTATTAAGTCCGTTGATGTCTTTAAGCCATTAAAATTATTTATAGTGCTTTATTGTTATTACATTAGATATAGTTAATGGAAACATATTTGTATTTTTGTTAATGTGGTGTAGAGATGTCACTTGCATCAGGAATTGTTTAAATGCTATTTTGTGATAAAATCATAAAACCAATCTTTCTCTGAGAAAAGTCTCAAATTGAGAGAAGGTTGGTGAAATATAATTAACCTTTCACTTCTAATTTGGTGATGGCATATAGAAATTCAGTTATGTAGATCAAAAGATGTGGAGTTCATTTACATGTTTCCTAACATAATGTTTGAGCATGTGAGTTATATAAAATGAACTGTTATCATATTGGAAGATGGCAATGTTATCAACAAATAATTTTTGCACTGTGGGATAAATCTTGTAATCTCTGATGTTCAAATAATTTGCTAATGTGCTACACATATGATAAGAAATTATTGGTCCAAGAATTATCTGGAAGGCTAGTTTTTAGTCACTCAACAACTAAATTTCACAGGTAAGAAAAAACTCTGGTTGTTTGGGAGATTACTTAAACCTCTATATGAATAATTCTAAACAAATGCTTCTCCTTATCCCTTCAACAACATAGTTTTTATATTCAAACTCCTTGTATAAATATTTACTTTGATGGTTTTTTTGACATTTAATAGTAAAAGATAACTATTGGTATATTAAGTGAATATTTAATATTTAAATACAAGAGTAATGTATATACTTAACCTAGAAGCCTATGTATTAATGGCCATAATTATTCTGATGTGACAGCAGATTGCTTGTAAATATTGGGTTTCTCAAATATGTATTAACTTTTGTATTTTTTAAGGTATTTTTTTGGGTACTGTTCTATTAGCTTGTGTCATCCACTTGATGGCATTGATGCTATGCAAAAATGCAGAAATATAACATTACTGGGCCGCCGGCATAAAAATTAATTTTTAATATCTTTATATATTAATGTAGTTAGCACATCTACAAAATCAACAAGTTTATTGATTTGTTATTTAGTTGATGATGTGGAATAATATATGTATATAAATGAGAAGTTGGATGATCAGAAATTAAAATAAGTTCAAAACATTTTTTTCTTCAAATTTTACTCTCATCCTGCTATATAAAGTAGAACTCATGTGTAAATAAATTAGACAAGTTATATTTATTATATATGTATACTTAATCAAACCAGATATGTATTAATTAATTATGCATTAGAAGGCCAATAGTTATATGCATGTCTGTTAATTTAATCTTTGGAATAGATAGATATCGTGCGACCTTTTTTATAGAATCAGATTTATGTACATAAATATTTCAACAATAGCTATTAATAATTACTCATGCTAAGAATAAAATGTCGGTATAATACCTGCATCTAAATTAATTAAATGTCTTTAAGGAAAAAGTTTTTTTTTATTCATTTCATAATGGATTGTTTTTTTTTTGTAGCATAGTAACATATGGGATGATAGACCTATATATTAATGTTAATAAGGTTGTTTGACTATATCTGCAATACTGTGTAATACTTGGTATTGTGTGTCTATATTCTTTTATCACTTTCCAAAATACTTCATTGGCGAATCATTAAATACTGGAGATGCCCAGAGTGAACTTTTCCTAAACGGGCAAACCAAAGAGATGGACATAAATTACCAAAGCATGCTTCATTCCTGAACCTGGCTCATGCAAAACAAAAGAGATTCTGGAGCTGTTGAAGCAGGTCTTTTTTCGAGGAGAACACTTTTGCCAACAGGAACAGGACTTGCATCTGAACTGTGAGATGTTTTTGGACATCTCCAGTCTCATTGTTTCATGGCATACATATCTCTTGGCATGTAGGAGTATGTTGTGTCTGTAAAAACACCACTGCATTAGCTTCTGTGGACGGCAGTTGGCACAATTTGAACAGCTCAGTTTTGTAGTCAGCCATTTTATTTGTTGCAGACGTGTTCTCATGCAAATGTGAGCTGGTCAAAATCTTGCTTAGACATACCCTTTCAAATTTTTTGAAGGTTCCACATTGAGTAGGGAAGCATGGCGATGGGTTTACAATTGTTAAAAGGTAATAGTAGGTCAGATGATTTGTAAGCTAATTACTTTGACATACATATTTAAAGAGTTGTGGCAGACTGAAGTCCAGACACCCTCAGATGATACTGTAGCAAACTTTGAACTGTGAGCATTGTAATAAAGTTCTTAATATGAAGCAGCAAGCTGGCCGCCAGAATGACATAGCAAAATGGCCTCTTTCTGTGCTTTTGAATAGAAATAAGGCCAGTGGCAGGGCCACGTAAATGGCATATTTGTGTTTTTGCATATAAATAACGCCATCAAGTGGCTGACATGAGCTAATAGAAGAGTACCTTTTTTTTGCAATGTTCATTACTTTATGTCTCTAGCTGTTTTCTAATGAAAGCAGTCCAATTGAACTAGTGAAGATTCTGCACTTAGTAAAGCCCTATGTTTGACCATATATTTAAAAAAAACAAATCAAATATATTTAATACTCAACAAATGTATAAACTATAACAGAAGTTAAATAGTAGAGAGAAGAATATAATGATGGACTATATAAGTATTTATTCATTATGATGACAATTTGTCAAAGAAACATTTGTTCTTGCAGATTTTATCCATTGAAATCGAAATGGACAAAAGCTTATGGTATAATGATGTCATAATCAAAATCACATTTAGAAGTATTAGAAAATTAATTAAATACTGATTTATATATATATCATTAATAAACAATTAACACTTAGACAACCCCAATATCAATAATCATCAACAATTTCAAACTGTTGTCAAGGCAACCTCTTTTTAACAATAAAGGTGGAATATATAAACCAAGTGTAAGTAGAAAATTTAATAAATGTATTCACATAACCAATTACGTAATTAATATGTTATAGAGCTATATCTTATAATATTGTTATTTTACAATTGAAAGCATTTAATTGTTACATATTAGTTCATTACTTAACTCAGATATAAGATGCTCTATAATAGCCCAATTCAGAACTGTAAACTCTGGCACTACAAGGCTAATAACAAGTGCTTAAAGGTTTTCATTAATATTATATTCTATATTTTTGTGATTTTGACTGTTGATTTGGCAGAAAATGCTTCTCAGTGCTTAAATTTTGCAAATAACCTGCAATTTCCTCTAACGGGACTGAATATGGTCATTACTCTTATGTCTGTCAATTTTAAAACATTAAACAATTTGCAGATTTGAACATCTATTACTGATTGGGCAATAACTAGGTGACTTTTAAATCATAAACAGATCTACTCCCCATAGACGTATGAAATCAATGCCAAATTGCTGTCAGAATCTTCTTACCACTTTATTAGTATTTTATATAAAAAAAATTGCATTGGATATATATATTTCTGTATTATAGAAATGAAGTTTGGATATGATAAATATTACTATTACTTTGTATAAGTTCAGTATATATATAGTATATGTTGTTATATATAATGTGCTTTAAACATTCACAAGATATATCTTACATTGAGAAGGTCATTGAAACGTTACCAAGAAATTTTATTGTAATAAAGCAATATTATATATATAATAATAATATCTTTTAGTGTTATTTATTTATATACGTAAAAATCCATTTATGGTTTATGGCATTTGAAAAATTTTGCAACATGAGCTTAATAAAAAAAAAAACTTGGTTGAGTTGAAATACATCTTAAGAGATATTATGGTGGGTTTTTTTCTTTCCATTATGTGTTTGCAATGTAAGAATGTGCATTACTTTTAATTTTGAGAAATGTAAGAGTAGCAATTTAATTAAAATACTTGACAGATTAAGGGATAGAGGCTGTCATGGGTCTATGTAAAAATAAACTCCGATTGAAAATGTTGTTTTCCATTCGCCAAATGAGTATTTTTATATGTTTTGACCTCCAGAGTAACTAACCCAGCGATTATTTATTTTATTATATATATATTTTTTGTGGAAGAACTTTACGTATATGTCTGCTACACACAAAAGAATTTAAATTATTTTATCTAATAAATAATTTATTTATTAGATGTATTTAAAACGAGTTTTTTAAAAATCCAGAGAACAGTATTTTTTTTTTTCAAAAGAAAAAAGGTAAAGAGGGAAAGGGTAAAAACAAAAATAGAGTAAAACCAGTTATATTGCATTTACAATTGGTAATTTATTATCGAAGTAATCAGAGCAATTTCTGGTTACTTCTATTTAAAAAAAAAAAAGTAATAACTCAGGTTAAATTTTAAGTTTTATATACTAGATTTTAAGAAAGAAAGCGTAAAATTATATGTATAAGTAAATCAACATGTCTGCAATAATATAAAACATTTTTTTCGATTTTATACGATTAAATTAAAATTTTCAAAAGAGTGTAACAATAGAGGATTTTTTGTTTTAAATTAAAGTTTTAAAAGTAATCGAATGCTTTGTCTCTGGTAGGTCACATGACCCTACCGCTTCATTAAAACAGAAAAAATCATTATTCAATAAATCTGTAAGTACTTTGCGCACAGACAATGAAACTCTAAATTTGATTTTAAGTTAAGCTAAGTGCTTTCGGGAGATATGCACTCCCATGTTCACAGCTTGACGTGTAATTAAGAAATATCTATGATGGATATTCTATGCAAATATATGTAAATTTTGTGTGCGTCATTTACAACGTCCATTTTCTTGATAGGAAGAAGCAAGCCTCTCTTCTGTTGATTGCTGTAGGGTCACTTGCTATGTAGCAGGCCTCTTTAACCTTACGTTTTGTATCGTTTCTCTCTGTGCAAACAATATTTGCTGCTGATGGTTGAAAAATGATGCCAGTGTTTTTCTCATGCTCAGCAAATATTGAGTTACCCCAAGCTTTGGTTTTGGTCCTATTATATAAATATTTGTGCTGGGCTAATCTGGTTGCAATATTTACCTTAGCCTCACCATAATAGGAGGCATGGCAATTCTTGTGGGGGCAGGTGATTTTGTAAGCAAAGGAGTCTTGCTAAATAGCAAGCTACCCCACAGCAATCAACAGAAGAGAGGCTTGTTTCTTCATATCAAGAAAATGGGAGTATAGATATTTTTTTCATTACATGTCAAGCTGTGATTGTAGGAGTGCATATCTCCCGAAAGTGCTTAGCTTAACTTAAAGTCAAATTTAGAGCTTCATTGTCCGTGCGCAAAGCACTTATAGATTTATATACAACAGTGAAGTAAAAACCTTATTTATTCAATAAAACAAATTTTACTGATGCTAATCTACAGAAACACTGAAAAACGTTTACAGCATATTTAAATTGGTCCCAATATCATCATTGTCAAACATTATTGATCCACTGCAGGATGAAGGTCTCCAAGTTTAATTCAGTTTCTGCAATTTCTAGCCTCCTCCATATAATGCCAGCAAATTTCCTTACTTCATCCACCCATCTCACATGTGGTCTCTTTCTGGGTTTTTCAATTGAGATCCGGTTTAAGGTTTCAACTATCCATTTATTATCATCTCTTCTAGCCCACCACCACTTCAGAATAAAGTAGTTCCAATATAGATGAAATCAAGTCCTTATTACAGATCAGTATAATGATAGTATGATCAGTTGTTGAGAAAGTTGGATGACATTCAAACCCTCTAGATATTAGATTGACCACAATGATTCTCTTCACTGTGATAAATTTTACACTGTACATGGTATGCTTTGTTCAGTATATATCATCCTGCTTACAAAAGTATTAAGAATTAATACAAAAATGCATCACTGATAGCCAGTCAATGAAAATATATATCAGTTAACTTATACCATACAAACACTGATTACGAAACAATATCATCACCATTAGCAGCCATTTATAAATTAGTATAGCCATTCTCACTTTTGAAAAAAAAAAGATGAAAGAAGTAAAAAGAAAAAATTAAAGGTCAAATTTTTGATGACTATGTAAACCAATATATGAAATACAAATGGTCCTAGAGTCTGTTTATTTCATATTTTGTACTGCTATTCTAATTTTTGCAGTGTTTCTTTTTTCCAAAAGACTTCTTTTTTAATCGAAGCTGATTGACCCATTCCATCCTCAATTATATTTACTCTTCCTATTGCAATTTTTTTAGAATAGCTGTGAGATCATCTTTATAAATATAAAAGTGGTTGCCTTTTCCTTGCTCAAGTCTTGTTTCTATTAATTTGCTTTTTTCATCCAGTCCATGAAAGATCTGCTTCTTAAAATACAATCGTTTCTATTGAACTGAAGAACATAGCAATCAGTTTTTTGATTTTGTTATTGCATTTTTACAAATCACCTTTAAAAGGAATTATTCCATTGCTTTTATGTATAATGATAAAGTCTCAATATCTCCTTTATCATATAATAAATTTGCAAAATTACAGCCCTACATGCTTGAAATTGGTTTATTACTAAGATGAAGCATTTATTCTTTTAATTTATTAAAAGGAGCAGAAGCGCAGTGGAATCTTATATTGCTCTTCAGTATCTGAGTTTGTTTTTTATTTAAAGACTAATACCCTAAATACTGCAACAACAACAACAAAAACATCAAAATCTTTTCTTTTAATAAAAATCAGTCTATTGTAGATTTAATCGAATTCATAAAACTTCAAGATCTTATATCCTTAAGTACCTTATATTTATGATGGTTAAAAAGCACTATTTCCAAGGTAACAGTCATAAAAAGATATAAAATCTTCATACAACATCTAGAGGATTTCATAAACTTTCTAACATCCTACCTATTGATAAAAAGTTGGTCATCGTCATCATAGCACAAGTTGCATTTTGGATTCTGCTCTTAACAAAAGCCTTACAAACTGCCTACACTATCAATATAATAATATTTTTATTTATATACTTTTTTTTTAACAGTTTAATAGGAGGGTATAATGTATTAAATGTACTGCTAACTTGAACATTTAAACTTCTTTACTAATTTGAGTATAGTGGGTGGTATTTAAATAGGAATAAATTGCTGTATTGATAGAAAAGATATCTGATGAAGGTGGAACCCAAAACATATATTATGCTGTCATTGGTCAATTTTTATTATTAAGCAGCATTTTAAGAAGTTAAAAATATCTTTAAGATAGTGCATGAAGATTTGATGTTGCTTCACTTGAGTACATCAAGTTACTTATATGTATATAACCATTAGAAAACAGTCAACACTTAGACAATTCCAATGTAGATAACAATCAACAATTTCAAGCTGTTGTCAAGGCAACCTCCTTTTGTACATGTATAATATTGTAAGTCACTATCATAACCCTGACCGAAAGCAGATAAATTAGTATAGGAGTTAATTCACATTTTAAATACAACCAATGGACTTTCTAAATATTTATTTAATATTTAGAACAATAGTTCTAGCATTCAATTCTGATACCATCCAAAAAGAATGTCTGCTCTAGAAAACACATAAATAGAAAGAGAGAAAAAATGCACTTTTGATTGGATTATTGCTTATATTAAAAAAATTAATATTGCTCAGGAATACACAACATACTAACATTTCTGAATTTCTGATGCATGCTTATATATACATATAAAACCTATTCATTCACTATACTGAATGTTTTCTATAATAAATAGAGGGATTTTAACTTAGGAATTTCACTATATTAATCTTCTACTTCATATGCTCAAACTACCAATACATATGACCATACATTTGTGAAGAAGATAAATGATTTTCAATATACATGTGTGAGAGATCATCATCAGGCCCAACTGATGAATTCTGATTCAGCACAAAGTATGTTGAGGATCATTTATCTTTTACATGTGTGTGGTCATGAGTATCAATGTTTTGAGATAGAGTGGAAGATGAATATAGACTAAAAATCCTAAGTTCCCATCTCTCCATTTATTATAGATATATATATAAAATTACCAGCAGTTAATATTATATATTACATTGAGAATAATACTCCAATACTGGTCTATACAATACACAGAGATTAATATTCCAATACTGGTCTACAAATATATATCATTAAAAAACAGTCAACACTTAGACAATCCCAATATCACTAACAATCAACAATTTCAAACTGTTGTCAAGGCAACCTCATATATATATATATATTGTATTATTAATATTAGTGGACATTTATTTTGTTTTATTATATATATATGTGTGTAACTATAAAGAATATAACTGCATAAAGGAGTTTGCTCTTAATGGAAAGGAGATCTTTGATTTCTAATTGAGCCTTAACGGAACCAAGCAAGGCAAATTCCATATCTTTTTATAATGACATCTGTTGTATAATAAACAAACATGAATGAGCCACTCACTAAAATACATTAGCTAGTGTGGTTTCTTTGCTGGCTTTTTATTTTTAAGTTTAAGATAAACAAAACCATGATCTTTCTTTTTTTCTGAATTGACAAGGAAAGCTATAGAAAAGAACTAGAGTATCAAAAATGTAAAACAACATCTTAGTATTGGAAGGAAAATTATGTAATAAAAAGAAACTATGGATCTATTATTAAAAAGTAATATGTCATCATGAAATGTGTGAAAGAATTCTAGAGAAAATTATATAATAATAAAAAGATAAAAAATAAATATCCTCTACAATTATTACATCTGAATTGCCCAGCATTTTAAATGAGGAAGTGTATTATGCAATTGTATCTAGGAAGAAGGAAAAGCTTAAGATAATGATAGAATTATTATTGATGTTTTAAAAGAAGATGAAGAAATAGAAAGTAATTTATTAAATATCTAAATAATAAAAATATACTAGCGGATTGGAAGAATGTAGTAGTAATATTAAAATAAAGATATTAGAATTTGTAGAACTATCAGTCTTCTATTCTATACGATATTTACCAAGATAACTAAACTCGTCTACGACCATTTTGAATTCTAATCAAACAAAAGAAAAGGCTATATTTGAAAGTGTTTTTAGTGTAGTGGATCACGTTCAGATAATGAGAGATAAGTAATGACCAAAAATATGCATTTCCATTATGTGTTGGATTTGTAATTGTGAAACGGCATTTGCTTCTATAAACATTTCCATAGAGTTTAAAACTCTGGATCATTAAAATACAGAATCAGGATATTTTTATATTCTAAAGAATATTTATCAAAATGCAATAGCAGTAATTATATTTCATGCTACTATTAAAAAGACTAACATCAAATAGGGTGTAAAGACAAGGTGATGCCATTTTTCAAAACTTGATATAGCAGTTTTCACAAAAAGTTTAATTATTAGAATTTTGGCCACAATAACTTCTGATTATCTAGCTGTAGGAATTTTCTTATAAAATATCAGATTGAAATAATTATTAATCCCTAACAAACAATCATCAAGCATTTCAAAAGAAAAGTGACCAATCACAAGTAAGATTGGTGAATCTAATATTGTAAAGACCTTACTTATAAATAAAAAATCCAGAGGAAACTCTCATGCTGTCACTGAAACAGCACAAATGGAAAGTTATATATCCAGATTAAGTAATCATATTATTAAAATTATATTACACGATACTATCAAAATGACTAATATCTAACAAGGTGTAAAGATAGAATAATTCCATTTCTTAAGAACTTTTTATAACAGTTTTACAAGTTTAGTTATTAGTATTCTAGCCAAAATGGCTTCTGATTAGCTGTAGGGATTTTCTTTTAAAATATCAGATTGAAATGATTATTAATGTTTTAATAAACAGTTATAAAATATTTCAAAAGAGAAGTGGTCAATCAAAAGTAAGATTGGTGAGTCTAAGATTGTAGAGGGTTTATTTATAAATAGAAAAACCAGATGGCTATCTCATATTATCATTGAAACAGCACAAATAGAGGGTTATATATATCCAGGTAAGTTATTGTGAGGAAATAAAGTCAAAGATATGGTAGATTCGCTTCATAAATAGTGACAGAATCAGTAAGTTATTAAGTACGTTAGGTGAAGTAAGATTCTTATCGATATGTTTTATATAAAAGTTGTTAGTTTGTCTTATGATTGTTTTGTGAAACCTAAAATATATATATTAAATGAAGTTATTATTTAATCATTATTAATAATCTGTTAATTCAGATATTAAATCAATGTGCATCTTTCATTAATATAAAGCAGTAACTAAAATCACTCCCCCCCCCCCCAAATTATTATAAGTTAAACATTTTTCTAAAGAAAGTGGATATCGGTGAAACAAGAAAACTACTTAAACTTGATAAAAAACTTTAATGGCTATTAACAAAACTTCACCTCAGATAAAATCAAATATAGTTAACTTTTTTTTGCTCTCTCTCTCTATAAAACTTTAAGATAAAGAAGTTTTTGGGTAATTTTAACAACAATTTTATTTTATTTTTATGTTCCCCATGATTTTAATTAACGGTTTGAATCTTAGTAATTTGTCATTCACGCGTCGTAGCTGATTGGTTGAAATTTTGTTTTCCTTTTTAAATTGCTCGCAAACTATAAGCATGAGTCAACAGAAATCCCAGCATTCGATGTGTCTTGAAAATCTCTTTGAAATGGCTTCTCTTGGGTTGAAATTGAATGATTTTTACTATATTTCAATAATTAAGTGTAGAACTTGGCCCTTATATGTGTGAACGATCTTGTTATACATTTGATTTTTCATTGTATTCTTTTTAAAATATTCTTCAATTTGAATTATTGACAAGATATCAAACAATTATAATTCTTAACTGCCCAATATAATGATTACAGTACAATTATAATGCACATTATTTCTTAGGGCTGCTTAAGGCAGTTTTTTTTTTTCAACTTTTCTCGGTAATTTTAGTTATGACAATTATTGCATATTTTGTATGTGTGTATTCCACTTCTATTGCTAAAAGGAGGTTGCCTTGACAACAGTTTGAAATTCTTGATTATCTATATTGGATTGTCTAAGTGTTGATTGGTTTCTAAAGCTTATATATATATATTGTAATGGGAATTGATTTTCTACCCTTTTTTATATATACACTAAAATATCTAAGGGTTTAAAAACTGAAGATAATGGGTGTTAGGAACAACCATGTTGATTGTCTTTGGACTGAATATCCTACATAGTTAACTATGATGGTCATATCAAGTATCTAGCCACATTTGCTGACCATCATTCCCATAAAACAGGTTCAAGTAAAAAGAGAATCCATCCCTTGTCACTATAGTTGTTATTTACTTATAATATATTTTCCATATTACAGATTAGGGTACCATCTCTACAATGAGGTCAGGTTCAATCCCTCTCTAACTTCTTTGATGTTAATCTCCTCCATTAACCCACAACTGACTCAGGCAAACATGGAAATGCATCACAGGATAATAATTTTAGTTGATATAGTAAATATGAATCATTGCTTATTTTAATCAAAACAATAATAAGGAACCCACAGCTATTTCTGTACCACAATTATATAGACTGATGTGAGAACTTCATCATGAAAAAGGACTAGGGATCACGTTTAATGAATTAAGAAATATAATTTATTAATATATAATAATTGGGTTAGTCCTGATTATTTATAGACATTTACACACTATGAAAATTTAATTCACAACATGATAATAATAAACAAGATTAATTAATAAAATATCAAAAAGAACATTAACAAAAATAAAATACATTAGAGTAAAAATATAAAAACATATTAATTATATACTCTCATAAAATATATAGGAAAAAATATCAATTACAAAAATGTACTAAGAAAATATTAATTAACACTCTAGAAATTTACAAAAATACTAAGAAAACATTATTTTATTTTAGTTAATTCTAAGAGTTTATGTATTTTAGTTATCTCATTTTAGATATATTAATAGGCCAGTGGACTAAAATTTTTACCAATTTATTTATTATTCTATGATATGTCTTTTGGACCCTTACTTCAAACTTGGTTATGCAATAATTTGATTTCCCATAGAGTTACCTTTTATGGGATTGTTCATTTGGCCACTTTCTTGATTAACTTAATTTACACATATATTGGTCAGTATAGTTTTGATAAGCTAAATAAGTTCAAGTAACTTCCACTTCCATTATTTCTTGATCGTTTTTTGGACCACTTTTGGTTTAAATAAATTCAATAACTTCCAGTTTCATTATTTCTTGATCATTTTCTGGACCACTTTTGATTTAAATAAGTTCAGTAACTTCCACTTTCATTATTTCTTCATCAGTTTTTAGACCACTTTTGGTTTAAATAAGTTCAGTAACTTCCACTTCCCATTATTTCTTGATCGTTTTCTGGACCATTTTTATTTTAAATAAATTCAGTAACTTCCACTTTCATTATTTCTTGATCATTTTCTGGACCACTTTTTGTTTAAATAAGTTCAAATAACTTCCACTTCCATTATTTCTTGATTGTTTTCTGAACTACTTTTAGTTTAAATAAATTCAGTAACTTCCATTTTCATTATTTCTTGATCATTTTCTAGACCACTTTTGGTTTAAATAAGTTCAGTAACTTCCACTTTCATTATTTCTTGATCATTTTCTGGACTACTCTTGTTTTTCATACTTGGGTTGATTTCATGGTTAGAGTTGGATTGATTTTTAAAAACAGTTTTCAGTTTCATTAGTTAGAGATTCAATATTATTTTCTGATTCCTTATTTGCTCACCGTGTATTTTCCTTTTATTATCTAATGTTAGCATGCAAGTGGATATCTCAGATAAAGGCAAATATCTTTCAAAAATGACAGCGTTACTTTTAACTCTGGCTTATGACATTCTTTTTATGATTATTAGCTACATTATTGCAAGGTCAGAATGTACACACACTGGAAACTTAGCCTGCAATCAGAAAGATATCTATATAAGGCATCATATTTTTATTTTTGTGGAACATTACTCTTCTTTGTCAGCTAATATGTCAATATTTTACTTATAAATCTCAGCTTCTCATACTTCATCTGAGCACGCTAATTTGATTCTGATTTAAGTGAAAAAGCTAATGATAAACGAGGCAACATCAGAAAATTTTACAAATTAAAATAAGAGACAAAAGATTAAAAAATTATTTTTATACCTTCTTGTCACTGAATTTTGAAAGATATTTTAAAATGTGACATCCCTCTGGCACATAAATTATTTTGCTTATTATTATACATGTATTTTTACATTATTTAGTTTAATTGCTTAATTACATTTTAAATTAATGTGGTATTTAGTAATCCGTTATCTAAATTTTTACTTAATCAAATCTTATCAAAATACTAAATATTCAGGACTAATTAAATACTTACATATATATTTTAAAAATTATTATTTAGTTTATAATTTTTATTATTATTTAATTTACTAAAATCAATTTTTTTTCTCATGTGTCATAGCATCAGCCGGGAAGCGAACCCGCTATCCCGGGACAACTGCTTGTAAAATAGCTGTCGCTAACCTCTCGACCACCAATGCTTGACAACTAAAACCATTTTATTTCACTAATATATAGAGACACTCACATAAAAGATCTGGAAGTTTAACACTCTACTCTGCTAATAGCACTGTCAATGAATTTTTGTATATTCAAAAGTACACGCCAAATATGGATGGCTGTCCGCCCATGTTTTTAAAATATTTAATAATGGAAAATGCTCACAATTCATAGTACATGTGAGAAAAGTTATTTGCTTTTATATAAATTACATATATATCTAAACATGCTATATTATTTAATATTTACATCTGTTACAGGTAATTAAAAATGAGTTACTTTTTCCCCTCTGGGATTGATTATTCAATCTTTTACTAGTAATAAGCTGATTTAAAGATCTGGCAGTTTAAGAATATCATATTCTATTAACAGCACTGCCAATAAATGTTGGTTTGTCTTGCGTTGTTAGCCGAGAGGTATCGCAGCCGCCATGCAAGCAAGTAGTTGGTTGCAGACGATTGTGGATTCGCGTCCCGGCCGATGCGATGACACATGGAAAAAATAAATAAATGTTGGTTTATTTAAAAAAAGCTCTAAATACAGGTGGCCACTTCTGTTTTTAAAATATTTATTAATGGAGAGAGCTTGTGTGAAAGGTAGTTTACTTTCATCAAAATTAAATATGAGTCAAACGTTGTTAGCCGAGAGGTCATCGCAGCCGCCTTGCAAGCAAGTGCTTGGTTGCAGACGGTTGTGGGTTCGCCTCCAGGCCGATGCTATCACATATGAGAAAAAAAAAGAAATATGCATCTAAATTCACTGCTCTTTAATATTTATCTATGTAATTGTAAATAAAATAATTACAAAGGTATTAAATTGTTGTAATTTTAATTACAGGTATTCAGTGACGAAAATAATTATTACAATGAAATTATATATGAATATTTTTATTTAATGCAGTATTTCAGTCAGATGTAATTTGAGATATTTTTAATATTAAGCTAATAACTATTTTATTTCACCTTTACTTTGTAATTAATAATACGCTGATGCATTGCGGTGAAACTTTTCTATATCGTAATTTCTGCAGGCTTAGCGCTTTCAGAGTTTTGTTACTCCATAATCATAGCTAAGTAATAGACAATCTTATTGTCATTTCTTTCTCAACTACTTTTAATCCCTTTTCTGTTATATTTCATAATTGTTCATAACAGAAAATAGCAACGTCATGATTAAATGTTTTTATTGCATTATGAAAATATTTATTATTATTTGTGTCAGTTTATAATATACCAATTTCAGCTTCCTTGCTTTAATTCGAAAATTCCATTTGTATAATATTTATGATATTGTTCATCCGCAACCCATCATTGAAACACCTTAGTTGAAAACTTTTGATTTAAGACAAAAACATCCATTATGTGATGCCTTCAAATAAAATATTGAGAAGTTTTTTATTTTGTACAGTGATGTCTGTTTGCTATATTTTGAATATAACTAAACTGATCTGAACAGGAGTTACAATAACTTGTTTCAATTGGTCAATGTCTTAAATTGTTATATGGGATTAAAATCTTTGATATATTTTGGAAAGAAATTATTGAAGGAAGCCCTTGTGCAGGAGATTCTCATCGTTCTATTTGATAGGATCCAGAAAATTGAATTTCTGATTAAAGATAGATGAATTTACATTAGACACTATTAGTGTATCTACTTTACACATACACACACACATATATATATATATAATATTGTAAGTAATGGACTGGAAAATTTGGGCTAAATATGGAGTGAATATGTTGAGATGGGAAACCTTTATCATCCCCATAAACAATCAAATAGCAGAGAATCAGCATGGACTAGTTACATAAGTGGTAATAATAACTATCGCTAGCATTATGCAAGATAATAAGCTCACAATAATGATCATTCAATAATCAACCTTAACATGATCTAAAAGAGATACATCATAAACAGGTTTCTTATCTAGTCACTGCCAAAGTCATGCCAGAATTAAACACAATTATTTGGAGGCACATTCTTAAGTGCTAATACATTATCTGGTAAACTGATACATGCTGATCATTATCAATGTTCGGCCATATGTTACCATGAGGATACAGGCCAATTATAAAGTAAATTTCTAATAAGAAAAACAATGCAGTAAATAAACTTTAAAGATGATACTTTTACACCATCCACATTTATCATCTAGATTTCCAAACACCAACATAGACCTCTACATCCATGGAACTAACCATTATGATCTAGACTAACTCAAGAAGGAAAAACTCTAGAGACTATGACTGTGAACAAGAGATAAATAAATATAAGAGCTTACTTTAAATAATTTAAAATAATTTATAGGTTTCCTCTACTCTAACTAATTAGTGTTACTGGGATAATTTAAAAATTTATAAAACAATAAGTTGTATTGAAATCTAATCACACACACACTGTCAATTCATAGAACTGATAGCTGGAGGGATAAAGTCATTATCACTAAAATATTTTTGTAAACAATTATTTAATAATTGACATTAATAATTAAAAAATGATATGGTAATATGATAATTTAAATTTATACATTTTTATTAAAAGTATAGTTTAATTTAAAAAAGAGACTACCAGCTGATTTTATACCTTAAATTAATTTATTGTTGTTTTCATTACAAAAGTTGGAAAACAGCTTTTTTTTTTACAATTAGAGATAAGGGCATTTTAAATTAATGTAGCTTTTTGCATATAATTTTTTTTGGGGGAAATAAATGAATAAAAGAAAATGTTAAATTTAATACAATTTAAATTATTTTAAAAACTCATTTTATAATTTTGAAAGGAAAAAATCAAATAAATAATGATAATAATAATAAAATTATGCTTCACAGAAAATGTTACCTTACTAAAATTATTTATTCTTATCAATTTATTATTCTGTAAAATTGTTTAATTTCTAAATGAAAGCATAATGTGCATATTAAAAAAATTCCTTGCACCTTGCTTTTAATTTTCCTTGGAAATCCTTATTAACATTTTTTCCATGTAGGCTTTTTTCTTGAAAGCTTCTCAATTCCAACAGTTAATTTATACAAAATAGTTTCAAACTAACACCAGAAAGAATTTTTCCATTTTTCTTTCTAATAATTTTCCAGTCTGATTAAACTACTATACATATAAAGATAGAGACACTTATGGTCTTGTTTGGAGATAATGTTTGTGACAGATTACTTCAGGAGTATCTTTTTATTTACATTTTTAAAATTTCAGTGAAACAGGATACATGGAAGTAGATGATGTTTAGCTTTTAGCTAAACTTAGCACATGGTTGTCTTTATTTTTTAAAACTTTTTTTCAGCTAAACTTATAGGGTGCTCTACAGAGCTAAATTCTACTGTTTTCTTCAGCAGCTTGATCAGGAACTGACTGTCCTCTTCAACAGCTGGTTTATGAATGTGTGCTTTTTATAAGATACTGGAGTCTTCCAATTAATCCACACCCCTATTTTTAAAACAAATATGTCACTCATCAATCACAATTCTGTCTCTTGCAAGACACCAGTTAGGTCAATTTATCATGCCTAGAAATTCGAAGATCGGGCAATTGTCACAACTAAGTTTATGTAAAGAAATATTCCTCTTGTATTTAAATTAAAAAAATATTTACACTTAGAACATATTTCTAATGCTGAAGTGATTAAAAAATATAAACATTTTTTATTTACATATAAATTTTATTAATTATCTTGATGTCTTGGTGTCCCTGTGATGGTGAAGTGCCTTTGTGTTCTCACAACCTGCCTTGATTATGTCTTTCTTCATTCTAATCACTGGAATACTGTTGGAAGCTTTTTTTTTGGAATGGGCTAGCTATTTAATTAAAATGCTGTTTTACATTTGCCCTTTGACCTATCTACATACAGAAAGAGTAAGAGAGAGAGTTATATTTTGATATTTGTTCATTGTTTAGAAATCTGTATGTGATTAAATTTACATGACCATATTTTTTAGTTGTACCTTGAAGAGATTCTTTGAAAGATTGAAGTGCATCAAATAAAAGAATAAGTATTCAAAATAATAAAGTATATTTATTTATTGACATAAAAAAATCCTAATTATTATGAAAAGGTTTAATTTTTCAATTGATATTTTGAATTCATCTCTCGTGGAAATTTAAATAAATTATTTGAATTAGTTTCTATGAATGTTTCCTTTGAAAATAATTTAAATACTTTTTTTTTTGTAAATGAAAAAAATCTTATTAATTTAAATATTAAAGAATTTAAATTTGAAATAAACAACCGTATTTAAATTTTTAATAAAACTCTTTGAATTCTCCACCCCCTCGCTTTGAGTAACCTGCTTTTTATTATTATATTTTAAAAATATATATATTACAATTTTAGTTTTGTTTTTTATTGAAAAAAAAAGTCTGCAAAATTTATTGTTTAAAAGTATATACTTTTTACCTTCATATATTATAAGCAGTTAGGTTTACTTGTATTTATTAAATAACTAATATAAGTACTTGTCTGATAGCATTTGATGTGATGTGATGTGATGTATTTGGCTTCTCCTTAAACGAAGTCAAGAATATCTCAGCAATCAGAGCAACAACGCCATCAAGCGGCCTACTAACGTACCCTCTTTTGTTTTTTTTTTACATTAGTAGATGTCATATGGTAAATTTCTCAAGACATCATCTTGAAATATTTTTGTAATAGCTTAGCATTTAAAAGTTCTATTTACTTTAGTTAACAGTTATATGGCATGTTAATCTAGCAAAAAGATATATAGAGTATTTAACAATATCATTCACATAATTCACATTGAGTTTTTTTATTATTTTATTTCTATTATTAAGTTGAGAATTAATCCTGAAACTTTAGCTCTAAAGTTAGCACTGTGTTAAAATATACTTTATCAGTATACTCTTTCTATTCAAAATATTTTTTATAATAATCTTATCTTTAAATATTTTAATGTTACTATAATGGCCCATTATGCTTCAGGATTTTGGTGGAAGACTCGAGACATATTTCAACTTTAGTTTAATGAGTTCCAGATCGTCGTTAAGTCACATAATGATATTTTAATTTGACATTTATTGAATTGCGCATTACCTGAAGAACTATGACTTTTTTATTTGTATCAACATAAGCAAATCATGGAATGAAAATATTTAATTATTGATTGAGGAGTCTAAGGAAGACAAAGAGACTTAGAAATTGAACGTCTTATTCTTCTTACAAGACAAAAATCTAGAAGCATCTTTACTTTTACTTGCAAAAATTATTTTTTCATCTTCATTATGACATCCATACAAACGTATGGCCATTCCAACTCAGAAAAAAAAAAAGTGAGAAAAGAATAAAAAATAAGAAACTAAATATGAGTTTTTGTAATGATTATACAAATCCAGTTATGAAGCCTAAATGAATATGCTTTTTTTTTTTTTCATATGTCTTAGCATCGGCCGGGACGCGAACCGACAACCGTCTGCAAACAACTACTTGCTTGCAAGGCGGCTGCGATGACCTCTCGGCTAACAATGCTTGACTAAATGAATATGTTGCCATTTAATCTCTTTATTTAACATTTTACAATACTATGTTTTAACTTCTGCAACAGATTTTTATTTCCAGAAGACTTCAATATCTTGTTCAAATTTTAGTTTTTAATTTTTTAATCTCAATTATATCCTCCCAATGAAAGTAATTGATATTTTTAAATAATGACAATTGGATTTTTCAGTTGCTGATAAAAATGGAAACAACGTATAAATATATTAGGCAGTCATCATTTTTAAAAATATTTTTATTTTTTTATATGTCAAATGCGTTGACCGGAAGCGCCCGGGTCACCTGCTTGGAAGGCAGCTATGCTAACCACTAATTTTATTTAGTTGAACAAATATTTATAAAAATGAACTGAAATTAAGATTACACTTAATATAAGAATATTGACAGTGTGAACAAATCTAGCTGCAGTTTAAACAGTGAACAACTCTTGTAATAATTAATAAAAACTATGCTAAAAAAAGTGAAGTAAATCATATTAATAATTATAATAATATCTAGCATTTAAAAGTAATTATTATTATTTGTATTGTCAAGACATATATAATAATGAAAAAATGAGAAGTTACTTGGAAGTAAAACAGTGTTTCGTCTGTATATACATTTGTTTGATGTTAATATTTGTGTTATACTTATATTTTGATTGGATTTCATCTATCGTTTTCCAGGTAACAAATCATTCGGAGATGATTTCAGCCAGTTAACTCATCTGGAAAGATGGCTAATTGAATCTAGTCAAAACATTAATAAAATGATTGCTAATATTAAGAAGCAAATAGATGCTAGATGAATTCAAAATATATGTTTATATTCACACAAGCACGTTTAAGTTATAAATGAAGGGCAAGTTTTAATGATTTATTGTGTAAATTTAACCTTTAAAAAAAAAAAATTGTTATTCATATCTAATATAAAATAAGCAGGCAGTATATTATGTATTAGCTAAAACCAACTCCTGTCAAATACATTAGAACAGTGACAATAACTTTTTATATAATTTTTTTTGTGGTTGTATTCAAACTTATTATGCAATAATAATCCTCCTATAGAAGATGTAAACAATTATTAGTCTCATTTCAAATCTTTTATGAATTGCTAATTACTATACATGCTAATTATAATCAGTATTAAAATTATACAATTATTATATATCTATTGTATATATCTTGCAGTAAAAACTGTTAAAGGATAATTTAATAAATATAATTTTTTTTTAAATTGTTATGCTTTACTAATAGTATCAAAGTAAATATTCCTGTAGATCTTTTAATTAATGAATATTGTTTTATATGAATCACTTTATTATTTCAGAAAATTTAATGATATAAAAACTTTTATCAGCAAAAACAAAAATTAAATCATAATATATATGTAACGTCCTATTTTGCATTTTCTTTCTAATTAGGTTTGTTGGATTATTGTTGTAATTTGAATTATTAAAAAACATTGATGGCTAACATTACAAACAAGTTCTTAAAACGGTATTTCTTTAAAAAAGACGTTTCACTATCTGAATATTTTATAGCACTCGTAATTATAGCGATTATTCCATATCTAATCCATATTAAAGAGAAGGTTTTCATGGATAAAAAAATATGAACATATATTACAAATAAGACCATATATACATTTATTTGTTGTTAATATTAGCATTATACCAATGTTTTGACTAGCTCTCACCAGATGTCTTTTTAGGATAATAGAAATCATTCAGAAAAGGTCCTCTACTGTCTGGAATTTGGCTTGTGGGAACCAGTTAAAATTTTGATGAAATGCAAACATTATCAACAAGCAAATGTATACAGATGAATTTGAAATATATTGTCACAGATACGTGTATAGGTATAATAAAACATATTAAATTTATATCACAACTTTCCATCAATGTAAAAGTTCCAGGTAACCCTTTCTTATTATTTTATTATTTTATAAAAATATATATAATTTAGGATCCAATAATTATGAGATTCTGTCAATAGATTCAGATCATGTGACCTTTTACTCCAGAAAAATAATAAGATCAAAGAGATAAAAATCCCAGATAATGATGTCTTTTGTCTTTTACTAACGAAATGATTCTGGACAATTCCAGAGACTCCTAATCTTGTAGGCATAGAAAGCAGGACCGACTAATTAATAAAGATCACTCCAACATTATTTTATATATGTTTTTATAACTAAGATATAATCTATTAAATCAATAAACTAGTCTATTATTCAATAGGTTTAATTATGAATTTGAATTCACTTCATAGTTCTGAGTGCCATAGTTCAATTAATATTAGTAATATATATATTGTACCTACTGAAATTTGAAATAAATTTCAATATGTGGTGTAATGTCAATTGTAAAAAAAAAAAATTTGGTTTAATTTCAATTAGTGAATATATTAACCTAGTTTGCATTGGACTATGTTGCTATGACAACATATGAAATACATTTTTATTATTAATTGTAATTTGCAAAACATTGACTTTATTCATTTTAAAAATGTGTAAATAATAAAGCTTATAGTCTTAATAAAATTATTATTTCTTTATTCTGTATCATTTCATTACTGCATTCACAATAATAGGTTATTTGTAGTATGAAAGAATGTAGTCTTAATTGTTTAATTTATATTGGAGTGAAAGAATTTCTTTGTATTTTAAAAATGTAAATGTTTGTTATATGTAATAACTATAATTTTTTATTTATTTGTTATTGTGTACATCAATGAAAAAAGTTTATAAATAGAACTAAGCTGACTAAATGAGCTCTCTCATATCTTGGCTTCAATAGAAGCAAGTTCCTTGTTATAATTTTATTTGTTTTTAAAAGTATATGATTATATAAATGGATAGAATGATAGGGTGAAACCAATAGTGTTTATCCATTAACTGGACAGTATTGTTGGGAATTTGTTAGAGGTAACAATTTTTTGAAAGTATGAAAATTAATTTTTAGTATTTTCAAAAACCATTTGAATGTTTCTTGCTTTAAAAACTGATATTACCTACTTTTCAATGATGAGATCTAAGTGCTAACAACAGAAAAATGTACACAAAGATTATGTTCATATGCTGGTATAATTTTATGAGCTTGATGAATTATTTATACACAAGATAGAAATTGGTTCAATTTCCATAGCCTTATATGGATGAAACTAGCATCTGTTCACTTGTAATGTTTTATGAATCAAATACTTGTTAAAGAAAAGGATATTTACATGTATCACCATAGATATAAACTAATGTTTATACACTTATAATGTTATGTAGATTAAATATGTGCTAAATGAAAGAATAATTTAGATACTTGGAAAATATTGGAATCAGTAAAATGTGCTTCGAATCTAATAGCTTTTCATGATAGTTCTACTTTTTCTGGAATAATAAAATATCATCGGATTGTGGTTTAAGAAATAGATATTAGAATTATGGTACTATTTTGGAAATATGTATCCAAAAATGATTGATCGGGTTGTTTGCTAATATATATTATTATTTTGGATTTGAGATAATTTTAATTATTATTATCTTATATATATATAGTATTGTACCAGTCAGAATTGTATGTTCATCTAACAAGAATTAGCATTTAAGCAAAAGTACCTAGAGTTCAATCATATACGAGATACACAGGTCAGGGATACTCATGAACTCCGCCCTATTGCCCACTTCCCACGTCTATCCCATTACAAACAACATTTCTGATGATAGCAGCCTACCTTTCAATTATCTCCGGCCCAGAGGGTCAGCAGAGACACAAGAGACCTAATGCTTAACTAAATGATAACGTAACATAATAACAGATGTGCACGCATGAACCAATAAAATCTCCAAAAGATAGATTATTAAATATGAATTTATTTAGCATGATATTAATAATAAGAATCGATTAATATGTGAATAGCTGGATATAGAGATTTACAATAAGTTAGAACCTTAACTATACGAAGAATACTTGATCTAGGTTTCACTTACGGTCCCTTAGGCATTCCATATTAACCTTAATAACATATCTTAAGGGTTGATGGATATGCATTACTAAACATACATGGTAAGAAATTAATTATTTGAACCGATGCGGCTTAATATGCTAATACAATTTAACGGGTTTCTATTACTCACGTTATGACATTTTTAAATCATTAAAACTATGACAGACTGCAATAGCCATACATGGGCTTTTAGAATGAATATTTATAAGATTTCAAGTTACATAGAATATAACAAAATTCAATAATTGTAAGTGGGCTTTTATTATAACTATTACATTTTAAATAATAAATGATCTAGCGAGCTTGGATTACACCTGGATTTCATTCGAGTTACATTGACAATAGATTAATTATTTTGGGACATTATGAGATGATTCACCACTTATGATTTACAAAAAGCATAAGGAAAAGCATAACTATTTCGACATTGTCACATGACACGACTTTTATAGTTTTTATTAATAGTTAATTATTAACATATTTAATAGCGACTAAACGAAGGGTGGACAGTGCTAATAAGCGATAATATATAATAAGGCAAATTAAATTTATATTATAACGAGAACTTGGGATAGCTTAGGAAAATCATATCATCACGGCTTACAGGGATCTAAAATATATGAGGAAGGATGAACGATAGCGTGCGGACCAGATGATAACGTTTGAGAGGACGAGAAGCTTCATCAACTTGAGGATGAAGAATATAGGCTTATCTGCACTTGTGACAGATAGCATCCAAGGAGGTGGTCAACAAGATCCCATGGTTCCGATTTGTCGAATGTTAACCCATAGCAGCGCCTACACAACCAGCACAATCTGTGGGAATTGGGGCCTCCACACTCTGCCGAGAAATGTGCTTTATGGATTCCAATAATGAGAGAAAGTATGATAAAGCAACTTTTGATTTATGAACACTATCATCGGGACACATTGCGAAGGCTTTCAGGTTTGTCTTAACCCTGATTTATCTGGCCTAAAATAGTAATTAAGCTTAGCATAATGAAATAATTATGTGCAAGCAATCCCAAAAAGGGGGCATACAATTTACTTAAAGAACTTATCTGACACATTACTAATAGAATATAAAAATTAAGAATCCCTTCGTTAAACGCATATTAACATGCCCGAGAAATTAATTACTTAAATTATCATTAGGTGGCGGGCTACTTATATAGTGAATCATCACTTAAAATGAGGATCTGAATTTAATTTATTTAATATGGAACTTCTATAATATTGATCAATAGCATGAAATAATAGTAAATAATTTAGTTTAAATAGCATTGTATGGCATAATATTAATTAATAAAACATAGTTTAGGAGTACTTCTCAATCGGGTGAATTTTATAGTGTAGTAAGAAAACTTATGTTTACGGTTAAATATTCCCTAATGGCGGAATGGCAAAAATAAAATAAGATTGATTCACCAGATTGAGTTATTAGCATATTAAAATTGGCATGATTTGCATAATATTAAATAAAAAAAAATTGCCGCATTTAAAATAAAAATACAATAAGAGTGAAAACCTAGCATTCGAGTTCAGAAAGTAGAATACAATTTAAATATAAAAGCAAAAATAAATCAAAAAAAAAAAAAAAGGTCATATTTAAGCAATTAATCGGTTTAGCACTACCGATGGAAAAATAAGCAATTACAATTTGAAATTATAAGGATTACAAAACTAGAGATATTTAAAAAGACATACATCAGGTGATTGGAATTAACATTATTGAAGGTTGAAGTTTACTTTTTTATGATTAAGAGGATTATTAAGATGAAAGCATTAGAGTTCATTTTGCAGCAGGGAATTACCTTTCTTTCAGATGACTTCATGGCCATATGCACACGTGTTGGTTCCATGTTTTACGAAATATAGTTAATTTAGCAGTATTTTAACAAAATTGGAGTTTCAGTCCGTTCCTTATGTAACATACAGTTCATTTTGGCAGTAGTTTGGACACGATGGCTTACGAGTACTTTGGCATTGGTTAGATCTTGGAAAGATTGGGGAAGCAAATCTAAATTCTACTCACTCACCATTTTACATTTCTGAGTGATGTAACTTCCCCCAGCAACAGCGTTAGAAAATAACATGTAGGGCTCTTTTAGTTAGGAAATGCGGTGGTATTTATACTCATTTGTGACTGCCTTTGGGTAATCCCCGGATGTATGTTAATGGTTACAATGATACAGCAAATTTTGGAGGATGAGTGAGATCAAATTCGAGAGAGCTGGTCTTAATCTATTTTAGGCTGAAAATAGACCTGCGGAATAAATGTTAAGTAACGTGAAATTTAAATAAACCTGTATTAGAATAAAAACAGATTCTTTCTGAATTTAGAATACAGTAAGTCTTTTGTTTAATACATTTGCAGTACACTCTCGAACTTTCTCCCTATTAAAATAGATATGAATAAAAGTATACATAATACAACGCTCTTAATTATTAAGTTTTACCTGTTACACACACATACGCATGATTGTCTACGGTAATAGAAATATATAATTTATATGTATATTAATTTTAGATTAATATAAAGTTTACAAAGACATAAACAATCACATGCATCAGTATACCTTCACTCCCTAGTGGTTTATGATTAAATGATTGGGTTTGAACCCATGTTTGGAGGTTTCAAACATCACCAGAAAGTGAAGCCAAATGTGTGCAACAGATTTGAGTGCTTCAGTATATATTAATACAAATGGTAATATAATTTAAATTTTAAGTAGAGATTTATTTTACATGCCTCAAATACAAGAGAGTCACATTTTTCTAAATTTAAATTTATATTTAATAGCTTAATAATTATAATTCTAATTTAAAATCATTTGTCTTTTTATTTTTTGATTGTCAATTAATCGCAAATGTTTATTTTTATCTTATTCTCTTAGAATAATATGAATGAATAGATGGATTCATTTTTAGTATATTTTTATTTCCATTAACTACTTTTTTTATATATGAAGATTAAGAATGTCCTTGGCTCTCTTATATTTTGAAAAGTGCATATTATGTGTTACAACATATCTCTGTTACACAACATATCTCTGTTACATAAATATACATTTTTAGTTTTAGCATTTTACAAGTGAAGTTTGATATACAATTACCTATTTAATTTAAAAGAATTAATGTCAATTGAAAACCTATTGAGTAAAGCATAATTGAATCATATGTATATATTTTAAATGTTTATTTTCCATATATATGATTTTAATTTATATCCATTTATTAATAAATTTTGAATTAATTTAAAACAAGTAAACTTTCTTGGTTGTCATTCAATTTTACTATGCAAATTTATTGGTTAATCATATTTGGATGAGACAGTGTTCAATAATTGATTATACCATCTAATTCATTAGAAGCAGTTACAAAATAGATAAAAAATCCGACCATAGAATGGGTAAGAGAGTATAATTACATATTTTCATTTTATGAATTTAATGTTTATTATCGAACAGGTATAGACTTTTATAAAGCATAAAATGATTTGATATTCTTAAATATCTAATAAGTAATTAGAAGCTTATTGCGATTATTTTGTTAATAACAAATAAGTTATATTAAAATAGAAATTATATATGAATTGATTTGATGATTAATCAAGGTACAAATATGATAATTATTGAAGATGAGTATAAAGGTAGTTGCAATAAAATGTTCATGTATTTTATTTTAAGTCATTATTGATTAAAGTGAATATTATATTAAGTCAATATACAGCTATAAAGATCATAATCTTATTCAATTATAGAGCTAGCAATAACAATATATTTTATTCTGTTACAAATTAGAGTGATTTGCCTTAATTATATTTAAAGTTTGTTGTTATAGATTGTAAATTCAGTTTAAATATTAAATTTTAAGATTAATATTTGATGATAATAGACACTTATAATCTTTCATATGCTTTGGTATAAAGTTTTAATAGCTTAGCTTCATTAAACTGGAGAGTAATTGGTTATGATTTGTCTATTGTGTTGGAATAAGCATGAAATAGAATCTATTGTTTATTTTATATATTGATGTGATTGGATATTACAAATTTCAATGTTGTCTAATAAGATGATTTTATTTTATAGTATTATAAGTTGGTGAAAGTCAAGAGATGTGTTAGGTTAATTGATTTTGTATTATTATTGAGTATTTAATCTTATTATAATTGACTTAATTAGTAAGAGCATATTGGTATTAGTGGAATAGCATGGTTGAGTTAGCCTTTTATTTTATTTAGTTGTAGTTGGAAGTCAATTAGTGAGTCATATATTTATTTAGATATCATTGATATTTTAGATTTGTAGAGCGTATTAAAATTATTATTTTATCCATTCATGAATTATTTTGTTTAGAAATAAAAATAAATAATGTTTAACTTTTAGTATAAGTTAGTGTTATTATATTTTGACTCATAAGGAATATTAAAGTTTATCTGTCTAATTCGTTGTCATTATTTTTATTTTATTATAAGGGATCTATATAATAGGCATGTAGTAAGATCGCGTGATATTTAGTTTTATTGCTTCATCTTTAATTTAATTTATTGCAAATAACCCTCATATTTTAGGGTAGTTGGAAATAATCATTTTGCTTGTTATCTACTCATTTTAAATGCTATTTGGATTCAGGAGTTTACAACAAAGATTATTATTATTGTTTTATTGAATTAAGTGTCAGATGGTTATTCATTGACTGTTGTTTATTTTAGCTTAGTTTATTAATTTCACTCTATTACAAATGAGCTACAATTCACAGAGCATTAATAAATTAGGATTATTCTTCCTTGGTTCATATTTTTATTCTGTTACAAATGGTGATCAATAATTAGGCTATGACTCGGATATAGTATGACCCATAATTTTATTCTATTATAAATGGTGTTCAACTTCAGAATATATTTTTATTCAATTATAATATATATGTTTCTTATTAAATCTGTGTGTTCCATTAAAGTCCATTGATTTAATATCTACACATCTTTCACTTTACCATGCATACTGTAATCATTACATTTAAATTTGATGCTTTTCCCATTCATGATCTGCCACCAGTGAAGTTATGTTAGACATGAATTGCAATCCTTGTTGAATTCGTGTTTAAATATAATTGAAGTAGTCAAGCGTTGATGGCCGAGTGGTTAGCACAGTTGCCTTACAAGCAGTTGTCCTGGGTTTGCTTCCCGGCCAATAATTTGACATATGAAAAAATATATACATAATTGAAGTAGTGTAAAAATAAAGTTTGGATTTTTATTATTATTAAAAGAACATTTATTTTATTTTATAAGATTGTTGTTACATTATTTACAAGCAATGAATTATTGATATGACGGGATTTACATTAATTGAGTTTTTTTTTATTGGGATTGATTTTGTAATGTTGACTATATAAGTTTGGTTCATGTGGAAACCAAGTTCCATGTTGCAGCAAAGATGTCTGGGAAAGATAGTGTTCTGTCCCTCTTTTTAATTTTTGTGAGTTTCATTAGAAATATTTCTTGATTGTTAATTGTTGCTTGATTGAAGATGAGAGTGCATCTAACAGACCACATGGTATAAAGGTAAAAAAGGAGCTGTTCAAATAAATGAGAAATATCCTTTTATTATACTTAGCATTAAGGTGGTTATTGTTGTTTTGTTGTCTTTAGTTATAGATTTAATTATGTTCCTGTGGGTTTGTAGTATTTTGCAGTGGTAGAATAAGTGTTGGGTAGTTTCTTCATCACTTAGGCATAGCTGGCATATGAAATTAATTTTGGAAATTTATTTCCTGTGTGATAGAAAGAAGTTTGTGGGAAGGGCTTTGAGGTTAATGTTTAGGATGAAATCAAGATATTTGGGCTCCAAATGCCATAATCTGAATAATGAAACACTCAAAGATAGATGACCTAAACTTCTCGGAAAAGATTAACTACTGGGAAGCACACAACCTCTCACATAATACAAGACTTCCAATTCCCACTACACTAAATATGACTAAAGTTTGGATTTTTCTAAAAACATTTAGCAATTTAACTGAATGAACGAATCAGTCCAACCTATGATTACAAATTAATAATATCTTCATTTTTTTTTTTTTACTTTTCTTTACTTGTTGTCAATAGTGATATTTGTTTTTTTCTTGTGGCATTTTAAATTATTGTTATATAATAAACTTCTTTTATGATAAGTTTATTTTTGTTTCTTATTATTTATTTATTGAAATTCAAGATTTTAAAAATTTCCAATGGTTCAATCTTTTTATTTTATTTAAATCATAATGTGTTTTTTCATAATATGCATATATCCAAAGATTTGTGACAATAAATATATATCAATATATGCACATAAAATATAATAACATTTTTTAAGTAATATTCTTTATTAAAAAACACAAAGGATATTTACATAATTACAAAAGATATGTTTAGTTTGATTAACACAATTTCTTCAAAGCTATCATAATACTCAAAGCATTGATCTCTTTACCTAATACATCTTGTTAATTCACTTACTAATCAGTGATTACTATGTTGTCTTGTTTTCCTTTACTAATTCATTCATAGACTGCAAAAGATGTTTTATTACCAAATTTCACATGTGGACAGAGCAGTTCTTCCCCATACCAATTCTATAGTATTCTTGGGCCAATATTTTGAACATACATTAAAGTAATCATCTCAATCCCTATCTAGCTTTCTCAGCCAATTGAATTTTTTATTATCAAAAACTAGAGCATCTTATTACCCATATTGTTTTCAATGAATGAATAATTATCATTGCATTACGTGGATTGAAGCTCATCACACATAACAATATTTTTTCTTCATAAACATATATTATCACTGCTAGTTTTTTTGTATGTATTAAAATCTTTTTAAAAATGCATTATAATACATGAAAAGGGTTTATATATATTTAAATATGTAATTCTAAAATGAATGCTTCTTATATATAAGATCTTTTAATGTATTATAATGCATTTTAAAAAAGATTTTAATACATACAGAAAAATTAGCAGTGATAATATATGTTTATCAAGAAAGAATATTGTAATATTTTATATATATATATTGTTACAAATCTTGCAATTTATGCATATTATAAAAAACACATTATGATTTAAATAAAATAAAATATTGAACCATTGGAATTTTTTAAAATCTTGATTTTCAATAATATTTAAATATTGTAACTAACTCCAATATTATATTAGACCATATTCTTATAATATTATAATAAAACAAAAAAACTTGCATTAATGGTTGGGTTGAAACTAGAGTTAGCTCCAACATATAGTAAAATTGATTATAAACTCTTTTCAAATAAGTACTTAATGTATTTAACCGTTGACTGATTCTATTACCCTTCCCCTCAATGTTATTTTTAATTCATTAAAAATAATTGAATGTTACTATCATAGAATGTTGACAAATTCAGATGTGCACACATATCTTTGCTATAACATTAATCTATAATCAAAAATCATCAGACTTTTTTGCTAGACAAGCTCAAACGTGCTTATTTTACTAACTAAGCTCATATGCAGTGCAAACTCCCAGTCATAAAAAGAAACATATAGCGAACAAGTATAAAGACCCATAAATAATCCATGTTAAAGTGTGAAATATAATAAAGACCTGCAAAGAATTACTTGATACAGGGCAAACATCAAATAGGACTGTACATTTCAAATGGTAAATAAATACAGTGCAGAATGGATAAAATATATGGAAATGGGCATGGGCAGGAAATTACTGAACCTGATGCAAAATATCAAAAACAACCTGTGTGTATTGCAATAAGCAAAGAAATAAACAAAAGGGATGAATATATAAATAAACCTTCACATTGTATATATATATATAAGGGATCATTTGATATATGCATGCACACACACAAGCATGGAATTTCTCTTAAGGGTGTTGTGAATACAAGTATTGTAAATCTATTCTTGAGTTATTAAAAAGGAGAATGATAACTGAATTTCTGATAATGATCTTATTATTAGTTATTTAATTATAAGGAAATATATGGTATTACTGTTGGCATAATAAGACTAAATGTGGAACTTTATAATATATATAAAGATCTGAAGGCAAAAGTTCAACATCTAACAAGAAGGCTTAAAATGATTGTTGGATTAAAATTGCAAAGGAGATACAGATATTTGCTGTTCATAGTCATTCTTGATATTTTTTTACTGTATGAGAGCAACATATGAACCTGAGAAATGGTATTACAATCCTATTAAATTCAATGATGGCAGTCTCTCATATGTTGACAATGATATTTTGAATGGGTGAAATGAGAATATTTTGATCATCTTTTGAATAATGATACAATAAATGAGATGATGACTTTAAATGATATTCTCATTTTATCTACTCATTTATATTTGGACAAAAATATCCAACTTAATGAAGTTTAAAACAGCTCTTTGTAATCTTAAAAATGGAAAGGTAGCAAGTCCTGATGAAATACCCGGAGAAGTTTTAAAATATAGCAGTAAAAATAGAAATATATGGATCCCAGAAGTTGCCACTCTATCTTAAAGAAGTTTTTAATGTTCCAATTTTTTAAAACAAAAGGAATAGACAAGATTGCAGTAATTATTATGGAATATCATTATTACCCATTGCAGCAAAAGTTCTTTCAAGAATTTTGTTAAATATATTGCTTCCAATTATAGCATATATAGTTACCAGAGACTCATTGTGATTTAACTAATCAAGAAGCACTATAGATATGGTTTTTCTTACCAGGCAAATACAAGAAAAGTGTCAGGAACAAAGGAGCAATCTATAGATTGCTTTTATCGATTTGATCAAGGCCTTTTATTCAGTTAATAAAACAGGTCTATGGCATTGGTTGAAATTACTTAGCTGTCCATTAAAATTTACTTATATAATACAGCTTCTATATAATGAAATTAAATGTAGTGTTTTTACTATGAGAATCTGAAGCAGATGAAATAAAAAGTGATGTTAAACAAAAATGTTTACTTCTAACATTGTTTTCTATTTTTATGACTGGTTTTTGAAATTATTTATAGGTGGCTAAATTAAACAGGGATCAAAATATAATATAAGTGTGACAGTGGAATTTTTAATTTGAATCAAAAGCAAAAACAAGAATTTCAACTTCAGAATACAGTGGTATGCTAATAAGTGAGCCATTTTTCCAGGTCAAAAAATGATTTATAGAATGTTCTTAATGTTTCAGTGCAATATATAAAGATCTTATAGAATGTTCTTAATGTTTCAGTGCAATATATAAAGATCTCGGTTTATTGATTAATGTTCAAAATCCTTAGCAGCTTTCAGTATGGATGGTTATCAATTTGAGAATGTAAAATTAGTTTAGTTTTATAAATAGATAAGTGGACTCTGATGCTTAAGTCCAACACAGACTCCAATGGGGTATTGTTTTTTGCAAGTTAAAAGATAGAGTATTTCCTCAAGGGAAATAACTACTGCCATTAAATTATATATTGAGCTATTATTTTACTTAATTCATTGTATGGAAGTGAAACTGGGACACACTATCACTGCACTTTAAAGGCATTAGAAAAGTTTTATGTAAGAATGCTCCATACAAAGATTGTACAACCAATCAAAATGTTCTTCAGTTTTGCTAGATATGATACTGAATAATCTACTGTTGTAAAAGCACACAGACGGTTGTGGGTTCGCATCCCAGCCTATGCTATGACATATGAAAAAACAAAACAAATAACAATGGAATACTTTCTAAAGGGATTTTCTATAGTCAACTTGAGTATATTCCATAGGGGAGATAGACTTTATCTTTGTTGTAAGGAATATTTCAATTCTAAAGAAGAGCAATGTTGGCAAGATATGGCAAAGAGTTGCAATTAAATCTGATAGTATTTCAGAAAGAAGAGTTATTTGTTGAAGAAAGTAAAAGACAACAGTGTGAAATATCAAGAAAACAGAAAAATGGACCATCATGTTCTATATGAGTATATGTGAATGTATTTATCATTTACAGATTGGTTTGTATAGTCATTGCAAAACTCATTTCTAGAGTACTTTTTTTCTCTGGGGGGGGGGGGGATTGGAATGCTCATACTCATTTTGGAGTGGCTGTTTATTATTATTTTTATTACTTAAAATGAACTTTGATTTAAATTCTTCCCATATGAGAATGTCAGATGGAAGAAAGTTTTGTAAATAGAATCTAATTTTAGTTTTTTCCCTCAATTTTTATAAAGAGTGAATAATATAATTAATTTTACCAAGTAATTCAATATACTGTCCACATATATACAAATCTTTAATAAAATAAATTGGTGTTTAATTTGTAAAAATAAAATTAGATGTGTGTATATATATGTAATACAAATAAAAGTCCGTTAATTAAAAACTATTATAGTAACAATATATATATAACATAATTAACTATTACACTGGAAATAAATAACCAATGAAATCACAGTATTTCTGTTTTATAAGATATTGATCAGTGAAAAGATATATCACCCTTCTCTCACTATACATGCATTACTTGGATAAACTCCAACCTTCATATAAACTAGAGATGTAAAGTATCTGAAACATCTTACCAGAAACAATAATCTGATTTTTTTGCTTAAATACCCAAGGATATGAACTACAGTTTTAAAACTTGAATATATCCACAATCAAATATAGTACACATGTATTCAGTATTAACTTTTTAATACAATACAGTAAACATTTTCTAATGGGACACTATGAAGTGAATTGATTGGTTGTGTATTTCTCTCCAGGATAGCAGCTAATTATTACATATATATTTCTTAAACTATTAATGTTTAATATTTTTTGCAGGGGTAGGGAACTTCAGGTCTGTGGGCCAAATCCTGCCCTTGAAAGTTCTCATTCTGGCTTTTGAACATTTTTAAAAACACATATAAAATGATCCTAACTTCTATTTAAATAAGCATAGAACAAATACTGAATTAAGAAGAGTTAAGTAAAATAAAATATTTTCTCTCCTCAAATAATAGTTGTATTTTTATTCTATCAGAGGTCAATATTCCTAAAAAATTATGAATATTGTGAGGTCTATCTAATTATAAAATTAACCTGAGGATATTTTGATTGCTTTTATAATGATTTCCACATTAATCTATGAAACTAAAGGCATTTTGTTTGTTTTTGTAATGATTTTCATAGATTAACATTACTAACAAAAATAAAACTCAAGTTTTATTTTGTTTTATTATTATTATTATTATTTTGAATTTAATTTTTTTTTATTAGAATAGTTGTACAGTGTGATAAAATCATGCAGTAGTCTAACCCAACATACACAATGACCACTAGAGGTGCTGTTTCTGTGTTAGCACCCAGAACATACAGGATAGGGGCCTCGAAAGCAGAAATGCTTCTTCCAGCCACTAGGTGGTACTGTTCACCATGCATACGCACAGGAACCTTCCACAAGCTAGCTAGAAGCTTACATCAACCTGCTACCACTGACTACCAAGAACCTAGGTGGCGCTGATTGCCGTAAACACAATTAGCTTACATCATCTGCTATCAGCAACTAAAAGCAATCTAGCCCACTAAGTGGTGCTGGTTCTCCATGCTACACACGGAAAAACTGCACTGTTTAGAAGCGATATTTATACTCGCTTGCTAGTTGGGTTTTATATGCACATTCTTAAAACATAGATAGCGTGTAATGTGAAGGTGTGAATAATATAGAAACCATAACTATTTAAATCTGCTTTCAGACTTAAGATGGTTACATTGAAATTTCACTCTCTGATAAATCTATGTATTTGTAAATTCTTTTCTTTTAAAAATCTGTCTCTTTAGACTACCAATCATGCATTTAAAGAAAAATGGACTAACACATTTTTTTTAATAGAAAAAAATAGTAAACTAATGTGCCTGATATGTCTTGAAAGTATTTTAATTAATAAAGAATACCACATTTAGAGGCACTATTTATCAAAACATTCTGATTACAACAAGAGTTGGTAAGTAAGAAATATTAAAATAGAAAATTCGAAAGAGTTTCATCAAGTGACTGATATGTTTTATTAAAAGTACAAACAAGTCAGAAAATTCTGCAAAAATAAGTTATATTATTTTTAAAAAAAAAATAGAAAAGCAGAAAATTTGAAACTGTTTTTGAAGGGGAGTTTATAAAAGAAATATGAGAATATAAATATGTCAAAACAGTTTCAAGGTGAATTAAAAACTTGTCATTAAATGTGGAACAGTCATTAATAATAATGATGTTACTTTATTTTTAATTCATCAAAAAAAAAAATAGCACTACTTTAAAAAGGGAAAATTGAAATTGTCCTTCCCGTTAAAAAAGTTTCCCATCTTTAATGATTAGGAATAAATTAAATTTTTTATCAAATATAACAGGCTAAACTTTTTTTCCCATGTGCCAAAGCATCAGCCAGGAAATGAACCCGCAAATCCAGGACAACTGCTTGTAAGGTAGCTGTGCTGTCCATTTGGCCATTAATGCTTGACATAGCAGGCTAAATTTTTGAGTTGATAATTTTGTATGGTCCATGAATGAAATTATAAATATCCAAATGGCCTTGGCAGAAAAAATATTCCCCATCATTGTTCTATTAAATGTTATGATGTGGACAGAAATTTTATCCCCACCCACCAGTTAAACATTTATAATGTTACATTAAAAGGTTTAATATATATATAATTGTGAATTATTCATCATCACAATATTTAGAAAGAATGGGGGCATTTGTTTCTTGTATTAAGATTTAGATGTTTTAAGCTTTAGTTCACTTGATGAGTAAAGTGAGTGAAGTGTCCAAGAAACATAAACACAGTGAGAGAGATATATCTGGTATTTTTCCTCTGATCAATAACTTATGATGTTATAGAATCAAATAAGAAAACTCCTGAATTGATTTGATTGATTATATATACATATATCCAATTTAAATTCAAATAATTTTGGTATATCTGTAAATAAATTACTGCTATTAAATATATAGTGTTCATAATATATAATTTTATACAACATCAACTAAGTCTATCTTCTATATAACTGATAAATTAGCACTGATGTAAGGAAGTGGGTGCTATTTACAAGTTTGTTAAATGCTGAGTTTGATTCGTGAATTGTTGCTATGGTAATTTATTTGAACTTAGTTATATTTTGTATAGGATTATAAATGTGTATTAATATAATATAGTTTTAAGGCATGCGAAATTATGATTTTTATTACAACGAGACTTAAAATCAACAAACGTCATACTCACTGTTTACATATGCAATTACGTCATACTCACTGTTTACATATGCAATTAGAAACAATTAGTTTCACTCTACCCCAACATTAGATTCAAATTCATCATTAATGAAAAACAGGGATTAGTCTGAGGTATAGCCTGAGTAACATTGGATATTGATTACTCAAGCGTAGAAAAGATGGATCAAAACTCCACTTACCGATTGGTATAGAAAAGTACATTATTAGCTACTTTTCTAAACTTTGTTTTTTTTGTATTTAGATATATATTCTGAAATTGATATAATTGAACATTGCTACTATAAGGATATATTTGGCCTTTAAAGAATGCCACTTTGTTTCCATTATCAGTTAAAATTAAATAATCTTTAAAAAAAACAACTTCACATATCTTAAAAGAAATATTTTATTTCAATCTAAAGCATGTTTGTTACAAACATAAAGAAACAAATTTATGAATACTTATAAAATATTGAAATACCGAAAAGATTAATATAAATAAATATTTTGACATTTAAAATAAAAGATTGTATTATTAATATTGAATAAAAAATTATGTGACCAAACAATTTCAATGCTATAAACATCTCATGGTTCAGCTATAAATCCATAATATATTTTAAATGTCAATGCATCATATATATATTATTGTAAGCCAAGGGTCATCATATGTACTGACAATTATAATATATATCACATGACCACCGTTTTTATAATACATAATCTTTTAACACTATAAAATTTTCTCCATATAATATTGCCATCTAGTGCAAGCCATAGAAATCAATGGATGTTAGAAACTAGACTGGGAATATTGGCTGAGTAGGCAGTAGATAAGGATTTTGGTGCACTAAGCTTCTAGCTTTCATTTATTCCTATGACTTGCACTAGGTGGCGATATTGTATGGAAAAAGTTGTTAACTGTAATTATAATATACATGAAAACATATTGAATATTTTGATCATTGCACAATTATATATAATCATTATTTAATTAGTCATACACAAGAACATTGGCCTCCATATTGAAATGTAACAAAAAAAGATATGTTTTACTGATCCTTGTTCTTATGGACAGTGTAATTGTTTTTCAATTCTTTAAATTAAAAAGAAGCAGAAATATGTTTTATAAGTATAATGTTTCTATGAAACTGAAATTAGTATAAAAATAAAATATGCCATGGTACTTTTTTTTTTTAATTTTTAGTTTTGGACATCCTTCTGAACCAGTGGCTCCAAGCAATGCCTCAGCTGCCTCCTATAATGTAACAGTGCTGTAAATATATCAACTATAGCATATTACATAAAGGAGTATTAATGACATGTCTGTTGAATTGTGCCTTCATTTTAAAACTCTCTATTTTTAAGAAAATTTTTTTAGCATCAACATTCCTATATATGGACTGTCAAACCTTTCCCTATTAAGAAACTGAAATTTGGTATAACAGATGTAATCATTTAAATGTTAATTTCAATATCACACAATTATATATATATGTTCAAATTTGAAAAGAGCTCATACAAAAAAATACTAGTTAAAAAATTGTTTATTTTAATTATACTTTTTATTAGTCATTTACCATTGGAATTCAAGGTATAAGTAAGTGCAAGAAAGGGGTGATTCAAGATTTATATTTTCACAATGCACCCTCCTTTTAAAAATGCATATAATGATTTCACATACAATGTCCGTGGAAGCTGAGAAGACAGAGTAGGTACGGGGAGGGGAAATTTAATAAAGAATATGAGATATAGTGATAACTCATATTAAAATATTTAGAATATGATGTTATCATATGATAAAATAAATAAAATGGACAGATAGAAAGACAAATTCTGTAAGAAGTATAAAAATGAATATTGTGGTCATTATCAAAAGAACACTCTTGATTGAGGCATAATTTACTCCTTGATAATTTTTTATGGCATGTTCATGAGAGCAGAATGTAAGATAGGAAATCAGATATTTTTATTTGATGTATCAGTGATATTTACGGAACTGGGTTTAGCTGTTTCCTCTATAAGAATCAAATGCTATATAAATATGAAGTAGATTAAAAGAACAATATTGAAAAGATACTTTAAATATCTGGCCAATGTAGGTCATAAACAATATGTTTTTAACATGCTTAGAAAAGTTTATTCTACGTTAAATACTCACCCACAACAATTCTACTATGTGGATAAGTCTCCCCTTCATGCTGGTCTATGACAACGGCTAAAAATCATATGTGCCGATGCATTTAATGTCAGCTATAGAATTCCTTCAAGTCTAAATAGACTTATAAACAACACAAAGGATAGGTTGCCTCCAGATTGTTTATAAAATTAGTTGCAACGGAAATAACTGCAGAGCCATCTTTTATGGGAAATTGCAAGTGAATAGTGCCACTAAACTCACACAACATCAATAAATATACTCTCATGTAAAAAAAAAGATCCCTATGTAAATTCAGTGTTTTTTTTAACCCCAATTGAATCCTGGCCATGATTTTGATCCATGGAACATCAAAATAGTTTATGCTGAGTGCAATGAAAAAAAAAGAAAATTTAAGGAGATCAGGTTTATCACTAATAACACCCATGCAATAAATAAAAGACTCCTGCATAGTCTTGTCATCAAAGTGGAAAATGTAAATTGTGATTTACATATTAACCAGTAAATTATGTATTTACATATTAACCAGCAAATATCAAGTTCATGTTTTTTTCAATATTAACACCAGTTGGAATGACAAGCTGAAGTGTTGTGATTATGACTCCCCCTCCCCTTCAGGTCTAAAGCAATGTTCAGCAAATTATTTATTTAATTGTCTAATAGAATGTAAATTTTTCTTAGATTAGCATATTAACATTATTCATAGAATAATACAATTATTATCCTGGATTAGTGTATTGTGGGTTCTTCAGAACCAATCAGAAGAATACATTATTAATGATGTTGATGTAATAATACACTAATCTTTACTGCTGGTGAAGAAAAGACAGCAAAGCCACAGTAAAAAGCAAATGATGTTCTCTTGTAATAAATATATTAAAAACCAAATAAATACCATGGAATTGGTGATTAAAATTGAATAAATGTTTTACTAAAGAAAATAATGGTGCATTCTGGAAATATATAAAAGATTTTTAATATCAAGCTTAAAACAACAATTAACCTAAAATATGGAGAGACCTTAATATTGCAAGGGTCATCAAATTATAATTGGTCAATTGTCTTATTTTTCTGTTGACCATATCTACACTGATAAATTGTGAATACTCAAAAAAAAAGATGGAAAAAAAAGATTGTCAAGCATTGGTAGTCGAGAGGTCAGTGACAGCTGCTTTACAAGCAGTTGTCCTGGGTTAGCAAGTTCGCTTCCCAGCTGATGCTATGACACATGAGAAAAAAATAGATATGTTTGAGAAATAGAATCTTCCAATTTTTGAACTTCCCATAGGATTAATTCATCTATTCTAGAAGACTTTAAAATCAGCATAAACTTCCAATGTTGATGGATAATAGCATATTCCGACATATAACATGAAATTCAACATTATAGAATAGCTTGTTGAAAAAAGGATGAAAAGTTACCACCCATTTAGTTATTTTTCAATGTGATGAACAAATCAGATTAGGAAAGGCATCAACCATGAACTCTATAAGACCAATTCATAAGATCTAACTCATTATAATTAAAACTATGAAGTATAAATGATAGCAATGGAGCACTTCATATTAATCATTATGAGATATAATTTACTATGGCTAAAACTCTAAAGTATGGATGAGGATAATAGAGTATTTCATGTAATATCGATTCATTCTTTTCAGGATTCCATATTGAGTTGATTATTCATTGAATAGTAGATCAAGTATATAAAAGACAATGTATTTTACTGCAAACTTCAGCATTTTTAGAATTGTATTACTTTGTATTAATGCATTGTAAAAATGGATAGTTTTTAATGAAAGAATGAATTAAAATGATTTCATATATAGAAATATATTTATGTTAGTAAAATTATATATTGAAGCAAATCCGGGGAGAAAAAAAAATCCCTGTACCGGTCGAAATTGTATGTTAACTCAACACAATTCACAGCCTGGGTAAAAGTACCTCAAATCCGACCGTATGCGAGATCAAAGATAAAGAATACTTATGGATTCTGCCCTGTTTAGCCACTCTCTAAATCTGCAAACTAATTAACAACATTTTCGAGGCAAGCAATTAATCTTTTCTACACCTTTTCCCACTAGCATCAACGGTAGAGCATGGATCTCAACTAATTTGTATGACTAACTCTAATTATTAACTTTAATTAGACTATCTATTTATTTAAATATAAAATGGTATGTGTGTGACCTTGAGTCATCAGATAGCAGCACAATAATTAATTAGAAAATATATAATTTTAGAATGAATGAATAGCGACGAACCACAGGTAGCTTAAATTCATATATATATATATTTAATAAAACATATTATAATTTATCTAATGTCTCTGATTTGATTTTATAAAATTATTTAATAAAAGTTTCTATTCTGTTATTTATTATGCCTCTGGCAAGAGAGCGGTATAGTTTATATGCCAATCTAACAAATGAAAACAATTATCGATTTGTAGGAGTCTGAGATATAGGAATGGATATTTTTAAAGAGCTATTTTAAACATAATTTTCTTATGATTGAATTTATTTTAAGAGAGAAATAATTAACTCAAACTATAGGGATTGGTGTCGGAGAGAGTGACATATTTAAAATATAAATGGATCGCGATATTCGCAAATAAATATTTCAAGATTTAAAATACATAAATTAATCAGATCGTGGTCAATCCGCCATAATGTGCTCAGACAAAGGAAAGTGAACAAATTCCAATATTTGATATTACATCACTAGCATAGACTCAATTCACTTGCCCCGTTCCCGTGACGCCAAGAAATAAAGAAAGAATGGTCTGCGCCATTGGCAAACCTAAAATATTTCAGGAGAAAGAATGAGAATCGCCAAGGCTAACTGAGCTTAGCTTGCCCTGGTTCTTCCCATTATAGCTTTCATATTCTGATAAGAAAATTTATTGCCAGTGAAATTATCACGTGGTCTAGCTATGATCTAGCAATCACACAGAACAAAAGACAAGTAATTAAGCAGAATACCAGCAAGGCAAAATTCGAATACTGGAGAATATATTTTGGCATTTAAATATATAATTGTGCTGAGCTATAAAGATTACATAAATGCATATGGATTGATCAAGGTCAGACCCACAAGAAGAAAATAAGAATTATTATTATGAATATTTGTAATTAGCGAACTGTCTCTCCCTTCCATCCAAAATCCCACTAACATTTCAAATGACATTCTATTTCTCTCTTATTATTTAACATGAATATAATTTATAAAGCCCCTCCCTTTCATTCTTTAAAAATGAAATAATTTAACTGAATAAACTCTCATACTTGAATCTCACATCTCCCCACAACTAAACCGCATACGTATAAATATATTTTAAAAAAAAGCATAATAATGTATAATGGTTTCATCTCGACAAAATAAAGGTTGTTCCAAAATCTTCAGAGCTAGGGAATTATTTATTTTATTTACCAACAAACATTGGTCGGAAAGTAGGCAGCAAAATATTTATTTAAGAAAAGCTTTTGTTGAGATGGAACAAAAATTGGCATATATTCATTTCATTTTAAGTAATTAATAATAATATTTTCTAAACCGCAATTAGAAGGAGGTTTAGCATTAAGAAGCATAATTTTTAGACAGATAGAAGGAGAGCAAAGACATTATATTTTTAAATAATAGCAAGAGAAGTTTACAAACTATTAAATTAAATATTTTAAATTACATTTACATTACATTATGGGGATTATACTTTAGAAGACATTAATATTTAGCAGGATTTACATTATTTGGTCACTGGAGTTTAGAAGAATAAATTAAGTGGTTAGAAATTAACAAATTGGAGACATATTACCTAATTTATTATGAGTCCAAGTGGAAGTTGGAATCCCACGATGAAAACTGAATTTCCACACAGGCATAGCTAGCTATGAATTGAATAAAAGAGTTCAATAGTTCAGCAGTTCATTTTTACGAGGTTTCTCCGACTTATGGTATTTTGACTGTCATGTTTAGGACATGGAAGACTGGCAGATTGATGCTGTCTACTCTGCTACTATACTGTGGAACATTTTTATCATGATTTTAAAAATTTGCCTGACGTAGATTTGCCAGGCAATTGCTGACAAAAACTTGGGACTCGCTCTTCTATTGTTCTCTTTGGCTATTTATACCTTTTGCAACTATTTTTGAGAAATTCCCTTTTTCATATGCTCCAGGCTAAGTGGCAAATGTTGGAATACCTAAAGTATATTGGTATTGTATTCTTGAGATCAACTTTCCGATAAACCCAATGATTATGATTGTTTCAAATCTATTTTTAATTAAATGTAGATTTGCAGAATTTATATTTCAAATTATCTTTTACTTTAATTAAAAAATCCATTACCATTTTGTTACTGGATTTTCTTTTGTTTGAACGCTATGGAATGTTAGTGAGATTTATCACGAAAGCAAATCTCCAGAATAAAATACTTAAAAAAATATCATATTAAAAATTTATATATTGATTTTTATAAAAATTTCCATATGTAATTCTATATATATGCATTTATGTATATATATATATATCTAACTGGGCCCCTCTAATATTTATAGTAAAACATTTTAATAGAAAATTAATACTTTAATAACTTATTTACTGGCCTAAAATTTAAATGTAGATAAAATGGCAGATGGAAAGTTTTACACACATCGTAACACGCGTGGATCAGGTTTGATCCTTGTCTAGTAATCTAGAAAGACATGAAGCATGGATCTGGCTTACAGATCCATCTGCTTCAATATATATAAAGAATAATATTATTTTTACAAATTTAGTTCAGTAATGTGTTTTCAAACACATAAATGCACTCATTTTCAACTGACTTTTTTTTAAAACTCAATTTAAAATGATTGCATTTATGCAATCAAAAATGCATTGCTGAGTTAAATTTGTATAAGTAAAATTCTTTATACATACATATAAAATTTTGATTAATGTATATTTTTATCAAGTATATTTATGAGTGCACGCATCTTTATAATAAGAGCATTGCACTTAAACAAATATATGCAAGACATTTTTCACATTTATTTATATAATTAAAATATGTCTTACATAAATAAGATTCTGCTAATTTCCGAATTATAAAAGATGATGTTGAAGCATTTGGTAGCTGAAAAGGGCATTTTCTACATTTTCTGAAACCAACAATTTTAATACTGATTTTTAGTATGTCATTGTTTATTTTTTGAGTTGTAATTGGTAACCTCTAAAAGTATCTTAGTTTTGTTTTAGTGAGTGCCTTGATGCTTTATAGGACATTTATATATATATTTATATAACAAATAAAATGACCATTAATTAGATTAAAATTGTAATCATAATAAAATACTAAAATATAACGGTAATAAACTATTATAAACAGTCTTTCAATCTGCAGAGGTTAATTTCTTAAACCTGCCTCAACTGCTATAAAATTCAATGGCAGTTGAGGCAGGTTTAAGAAATTAATCTAAAGTACTTCTTTGGATTGAAAGACTGTTTATATATATATAATATTAAATAATCATTTTTTAAATATGTAGGATAACATTATAGGGAGTTTGTTGTTATTGAGTCCAGAATTGATTCAGTTTTATGAAGAAAATTAAAGGTAAAGTTAGTAAAAGGGATAGAGATTTTATGAATTTTTGTTTATACCTTTATAATGGAATTAGTAAATATGAGGATAATAAAACTAATGAAACAGTTTCTATCAAAATGGGATAAGGAAAATAATGACCTGGAAAAACAATTGGGTACTAGGAAATAAAAAGTAAATGAATTTATTGTGGTGTATAAGATTTTTGGAGGAAGGGAACATTTGACTTAGTCAACATGGTTTCTGGTTATATAATCCATGCACAGAAATATCACATAAGTACATGTTTGGACTGATATAATTTGATGAAATAATTTTTTTTAACTTATTTTATTCTGATTTAATTGGTTAATTTTTAGTTTAATATTTCTGTTGATGTTTATATGTTTACACCTTTTATTGCTAAAGAAAATTAGAAAAATGTTTACGCATACACAAGAAATATGAAGAAATATTGAGTAAATCATTCAAACATAAAGATAATAGTTACTCTAGTTTGAACTAGCTTTTACAAAAACATTGTAAGATTAAAATTTCAATAGCGATACATTTTTAAAACGTGATTCAAGCTAGCATTGTTAACAAACAAGCAATATCAATTTAAAAAAAAAAAAAACGTTAAAGAAATCATTCATTTACCTTAGGAATGACCATTGTAACTATTTATTATTTTGTTAAAACTATAAAATTTTTGTTTTTCATTTATCTATTTATCTGCATGTTTGTCATATATATGTAAAGACTGTGCATAAAATTGCCCGATTATATATATATATCTATGAACATAATCCATATAAAATGTCCGAGTTTGTAAAGATAGAGATAGTTGGATGAATTAAGAAATTTGTTGGTGTGATGCAGAAAAGAAAAAATATAAATTAAAGAAATTGAATAAAGTTTGAGAGATCTTCATCCTGCAGTGGATCGATTTTGGTTGAAAATTGCGAGAACCCGTAAATAGATATGAGCAAAATAGTTTAAGGTGTAAACGTGTTTAGTGTAAATGGTGCCAGTAAACACTTCCACCCCCTCCCATTATTGTTTTGGTGAAAATATCACAACGATGTAAAATTATGCAACAGCAACTATTAAAAAGGCTCTTTAGGTGATGATTATCTCTATCTAAAAGAGAAAACTTTTTTTAAAAATCATAATTGACCAGCTTTAATTGTACTTTGTATTATTTTTATTATCTAGTATTAATTATTAAATATCTTTTAGAAAAATTCAAACTTTCCAGTTACATTTACACAGTACTGTATATTATACAGCACAATGTTTCAACTGTTGTTTTCATCTCTTCTTCAGGTATCGCTGTCCTAACCAGTGTCAGTACTGGCATGGAAATCTAGTCAGAACCCTTTATATTCATCAATAGACTGAATTTAAGATGATGTAATAGCCATCTAGGATGTTCTTTCAAAAGCAACAGTCAGAAACCACCATATTAGTCAAGCTACAATATTTGGAAATCACTCATTAATTTAAGCTTGCCTTTAAAAAATGAAAAATGATGGGTATCCTCATAAATAAATATGTAAAATTTCTATCTAGTAATGCTTTCAACAGAATAGCATAGTTAGCCTACTAAGTTAAAGCATTTAAGTATTTGTAAATCACTGGTTTGATTCCCATGCTTGTACTGCCACCAATCAGAACAACACATGAAGAAAAGACAATAGTACTGATATATTTGGCTTTGCTGTGTACAAGTAACCATTAAGAGAATTACAGCATGATATACGTAATTTAAATAAATTAAATCAATCTCCAAGAATAGTGACTATTAGCCATTTATTATAATCTGAATAAAAATTATTAGTTATATAATATACAATAATAATTTTAGATTAGTAGATATTTCAGTGATACATGCTCAATATATAAATGATAGATTTAACAGTCATGATCATAATACATAGACTTCTAATTCTATTATTGCTTATAGAATATTATGGTCCTCCAGCTTAATCAAACAATAATAGGATTGTAACAACCTGTAGAAACCCAAGACTCCTCTTAGGAACTTTGGTGGTGAACCACACTGGGATTAATAACCATTTCCGCTGAAGGGTTTGGTTTGTTTTTCTTGGTTCTTCAATCTTCCATCCTGCTGCTTTAGTGGTTGGCATTCCAGCCAGGTTATGTTTAGACTGCCTTGGGTTTTTATAGTAACTATTGCTACTGTTCTCTGAAGTCATTAATTATCCCTTTAATTGAAGTTGTATTTATTAAATATCTTTTTAATTAAAGTTGTACACCTGGGTCTCATTTTATGTGGTAGATAGGTTCCGCAGAAAACCTGCATTAAAAAAAATGCATAAAAGTAGACTTAACTTACCTTGAAAAATGGGGGATACATTCTGTAATTTTCAGAAATCGCATAAAAGCAAAGCAACAAGGAAAAATTCACATAAAAAAAATAAGGAGATAAAGTATGACTAATAAAAAAATTTCAAATATTTGAAAAAAATTGATACAAGACAAACTTTTTTTACTTTTTTTATTAACTACAGTATTTAATTTTACATTTTTTCATATATATTTTAATCATTATCGCTATTTGACAATATGCATTTTGTTTGTGAACTGGTAAGAAATCAGATTCATCAGAAGAGGAAGTACAACTAGCACCACTTTCAGTCTTGTGCTGTGTTAGTGGTTTTCTGTTGACAATGTAATCGGTGATTAAACTTTGAGATGATGATTTTACTAATTGTTTATAAAGCTTGTGATATCCAGACATACGATTATTAAGCTCTTGTTGGAATTTAAGAGGTTGTTCATTGCAGCAAACTCAGATTTCAGCATTTTCTGATGTTTTTCTTTGTCTCACACATCAACATAGAATCTATGATTAAATGATTATTACATATCAGAACTTAATAAATTTGTCTTTATTTGATAGATATTTTTGTTTACTACTGAAATAAAATTTAAATGTTCACATTTGTTTTTATATTAAAAAAATGTGATCGCAATCAAACAAAAGATTATACATTATCATTAGAAATATTATTTTTAGTTTACAAAATCAACATAATCTTCGTTATTTCTGATTATTTTTAAAAATCTAAAAGAATGTTTATTTCTCTTATATCTAACAAAATATGTTTTAAAAGTTTAAAATTTTTAAATATTGCGATATTTTTGTACTCATAAGTATAAATCTATTATTATTATTTACTCATAAGTATAAGTAGATTATTTACTAGAGGCTAAGATTCTAAATAGCTTCAGGCCATATTCACATTAGCTGCTAATATATTTTTGAAAAAAAAAAAGTATTTCAAGTCAAAATAAGTTATTAATAATTTAAATTTCTTGATATTTAATAAATATAGTGAAATATGAACTTCTTTATTACATAAAAGAAAACCTGCTTAAAAAGATATTAAGAAGAAACATGAATCACATAATTTCAAAATCGCATTAAAAAATCTGCATAAAATGAGACCCAGTTGTACTTTTTTATTTAATAAATTCCATGCTCTTTGAGTTTGACAATTATCTATAATTAAGAATTAGCTAATTTTTAATATAATTAGTTTTTATTTTTCTCTTAAAAAATGAACTTGTTTGATTAATAGGTACTAGTACATATAATACACTCCACCACTTGATGATGCTGGTTTTTGCCCAATGCACATCAATATGCCATTTTAGCAGCCTAACTTACGGTTAACACTATAGCAGTGTTATTGTAGCCATAACAGGCCACTTGATGGTGATGTATTCTATGCTTACATAATGAAATACCACACCCATTGTGTTGCAAAAGTATTTCTCAAGTGAGCGCAATTGACCTATCACTATGGTATGATTTGGTAGTAGCCGTATTTGAAGTATGCAAAACTCTTAAAATATTCATTACCGAATAATTGTGAAAAAGCTTAATTGAAGTAATAATACATAGTAAGAATTGTCAGCTGTTCACACTTGCTTCCCTACAATTTATAACTGAACACAACTGTAAAATGTTAGGTTGGAAAGCAGAGTTCGGCTGAATTCATGTGAAAGTGCACGTTTTCGTGTGATTCTGTATGAGAATAATAAAATAGCGACAGTAAGTATAAAAAATTCATTGAAGCTCAGTGAATTGCTGGCCACAGTTTTTGTTGTTTCTATGCCAAATTATTTAATAACAGAATTTATATTACATATATATATATATAAATGAATAATAAACTACTATTCATATAGTAATGAAATGAAAGAGAGAGAGAAATTTTTTAGGGACAAAATGACTTCAATTACATTAAATGTATTTGTATTACTAATAGTTTATTCTCCCCATAAAATAAGAAAGTTAAGCCAATTGATTATAGTCTTAATCAAAATTTGAGAATGTTATAATTATGCATTTATATTACTAGATATTACTGACTTTAGAGAGTGATTTCTTAGTCGTACTCACTGATAATATTTCTCTAATGTTAGCTAAAATAATTTAGATAAAAACTTAGTCTTGATGAGTATTCAGTCTTTAGAGTCTTTTTTTAATGCATGTTCTGATCTTCTAAGGCTTTCCTTTTGTAGTTGAATAGCTTATTTTGAAGTAGTTGTTTTGTGAAAATAGCATCGATGTGTTTAAGTTACATGATCTATAAACAGAATACAAAATGTAGATGATACTCTTCAAGTAATCTTCTATGCAAGTCCTTATTTCAGTTAACTTTCTTGCTTTCTGCTTGCAATAAATATAAAATTGTATTCATTGAGTTCTAGATATCTTCTATTCTAATGTTTCTTTTATACAATACCATTCTGCTATCTCTGATTCTAGAAATATAAATATTTAAATCTAAGAACAATATCAACGTAAGTGGCTACATATAGCACCACAGAGCTTTTAGCCAATGATGATAATTTCAAACAGCCCATCACTGATAATAGTATTAATTAATAGTTTCTCTTTGGCTTTCTTTTATAAATTAATAATTATATGGTAAGTTGTTCAGGAGATCATGTGATGCCCAAGCAACAAGGAATCACGTTAAGCACAACAGTTCTATTGAATCAACAAACAGGTTTTATGTTTAAAAAACAATGAGGATTGCCAATTCCTCAATAAGCTTTATGATAAATGCTTAGCCAGAGCCAGCATTTAAAATATCTCTGTCAGAACCCCCCCCCCAACCCCTGACCATGATTTTGTGCTTTGGCACTCCTCAGAGAGGTGCCAGGGTAGGTTCAGACACTAGATCTAAAAATACCAACCCAAAGCCAAACATTTATCTAAAAGTTATCTATTGAGTGGAAAATCTGAAATTTTCAGACACCTACATGTCTTCAAACCCAGCTATCCAACTCAAATCGCTATATGGGGCTGGTAGATCTTCAGCCATACCATATATTAGTAGTCTTAGCAATATAACATCACATAAGACTTAAGGCAGAGACTATAAATAGTCAAAATAAGTCATAGATCACATGACCCTATCTCTTAAGCTTGTAAGTTTTAAACAATGAGGATTGTCAATTCCTCAACAAGCTTTATGATAAATGCTTAGCCAGAGCCAGCATTTAAAATATCTCTGTCAGGACCCCCCCCCCAAACCTCTGACCATGGTTTCGTGCTTTGGCACTCCTCAGAGAGGTGCCAGTGTAGGTTCAGACACTAGCTTGTTGAGAAATTGGCAATCCTCATTGTTTATAACTTACAAGCTTAAGAGATAGGGTCATGTAATCTATGACTCTTATTTTGACTATTTATAGATTTTATGTTTGTTTGCTTTTACTGGTTCTAAGACCAGGGCTCAGCAACTAAACGAAACTTCACTGGTTACCAATTTTTACAAATATCTTATTTGGCACTAAAATATAATTCTTCATTGTACTAGGTAAAAGTTTAAAAGAGAACGACAGTAAGTTCAGTCTAAGCGATTGGAGGGGAAGAAGTGGAAGAGAAAGGAAAGAGATAATAATATCAAAAACATAAGTAATTTTTACATAAAGGATTTATTGAGAATTAAATTGATTCTAATCATCACCATCGTTAACGATTAAATGATTATTTTAATTAAAACTATTGTTACTATAATATTACTTTATATATATATAAACACAACTCGTTAAATAAATGAATTTTAAAATATGATTAAAGTATCAACAAATCCGTATGGTGATTCTTTCTTCAACAAAGAAAGTATCAACAAATCCGTATGGTGATTTTTTCTTCAACCTTTGTTCTTAAAAAAACTGTATCGAGTTATAAGAAAAAATATATTAAAAAATAGAATAAACACACAGAGATTAGTCTAGGATAAATTATGAAACAAATGTACTGTTTTTTTTTTTTTTGCCGATATGAAAAACGAAACTGTAAGATAATCGTCCTTAGAAAATATATGTCAAATAGTGCATCTAAATTAAGATCGATGCCGTTTGAGGGGGAGGGGATATTGTTTTTAAAGCTTTATATAAATCTAAAATTGTTTTCTTTTTTTAAAGGGGGGAGGGGAAAAACTTTGTTTATATAAGTTAAAAAAGTGTTTTCATGTCTTTAGTAATGTTAAAATGTTTCATTGTTACCGTTTAGAAATTGTATTTAATCGCGACACATAATCAGTTTGTCTTATTGTTTCTGCAAACTAAGCTTGTGTTAACTATCTTTTCTATTTATATTTCCGCATCCACATCTAAATGCTTGCGTACAATAGAGTGTTTTATGTATACGTTTAATTAAATGAGTTATGGAGCTAATGCTTTATTTTATATCACTCACTTATCAAGAGTTAATTAATATTTTATGTACATAGAGAGCAAATCTTCCCGTAAATCAATAATTTTTTTTTTACATTTTTTTTAAACCGTTACTTATAATGTTGCAAACTTTCTACAATAAGTATCTCTTTTTGCATTTATATATTTTTAATCTGATAATGTTAGTGAAGATAGTATATTGTATTTAAATTATACTTCCTGGTTACAGTACTTTTTTCCTATCTTCTTATTGGTAAACACGTTTTAAGCAAATCCAATGATAAATAGCTAAATTAAAAATACTACAGCTCTCAGGTAAAAATACTGATCAAAATGTTCAGGTAGCTGGAGTGAATCTGATTTGTTGGTGAGGGTGTGGTTCTACTAATAAAACTTGTAGCTAATACTTCAGTTATGGCTGCTTTAGATAGTCTAACGAAAATTTAAGGCTGATTTAATTTGTTTGTGTTGTAGGTGTTACCATGGGGACAGTTGATCCTGCCTTCAAGGTCATAACAAAAGGGACCACAGCGTTTTTAATATGGAGAATAGAGGTAACTATACACATTTATTACTATGGAAACTAAGATATCTATTGGAATCTTTCACTCTTAGCGTAGAAAAATTAAGCGAATGTTTAACACATGACTACTGACATTTTAAATTTCTTCTGCATAATGATCACGTTGATAGAATTACTTTAAAAACAACATAATTGATGACAGGTTAATTAAAATGTCTCTTTAAAGTGTTAGAACTTTCAATGCTTTACTGAAAATGAATAAAGATAATTTGAATATATATATACGTCTATTATATAAATGTAAGCATTATGCTGATAATATTTAAATGTGTATTTATATAATGTATACATTTTTACTATAGTCTCATAGGGTAATAATAAATATTAGTGGAGATGTTAAATTATGAAACAACAATTATTTGAAATGTATATATTTCTGGAAAGAAATCAAGAAATGATTAATGGACAAAAAGATATTAATAAATGTGTTTAGCATAATGGTAAAATTTAAATGACAGCTGTTAACATGTTTACGTAAAATTAATAGCTTAAAACCCAGTAGTATACAGGTTTATAAACTTTACAATATGACTTCCAAACATATACAAAACACTTTACAAATATATATATGTAGTATTTTCTATTTTAAGAACAATTTAAAAAAAAAAAAAGGAAATTAGAATGAATTTATTTTAATATATATATTAACATGTACGTTTATATTAAAGTCACCATATGTACTGATTTTTCCAGTACAGTACTGTTGTTTTTGGCCATTGGTACTGATTAGTTGTGAAATGTAACCAGTACAGTTTAGGAAATTATAAATACCCTTGTATCCTTTTTTTTTATATATTAAAATCATGTTCTAATGCTACACTTGATTTTTTTTGTTGTATCCATCCCTTCATTTAAAAACAAAAAAAGATAAGCTTACTCCATAATATTGTTTCAACTTATATTCTGCGTTTAAGTTATTTCAAATGTTCTGGTTTTAAATTTGAAAAAAAAAAAAAGGTAACCTTAATTAATATAGATGTAATCATATGATTCGTTGCTTGGGAGATCGTTATATTTTAACACTAAAGTGGCAGGTTCTTTTTAATTGAGCAAACTGAATTTCTTGTTTTTCCCTCAGCTAAGAATCTATCCAGCTCTTTTAATGTACCTCTAGATTAAGCTTTACAAATCAGATATACATTTGTTCGAACTTATAATTTGACATTGTATATGGAATGCATTTGAATTGATAATTTATTTTGTGACAAAAATATTTATTACAAAATCAGATATAATGATGGTCCATTATATACAAATTGTAGTTAAATAAAAGTAAACTAAGTTTGTTAATGCATTGTTTAAAATCTTTTAGTACATGGATCACAAATTTTAATAAGTAGCTAAGGAAGGGGGGAAGTTGAAAGATTGGAAATTTGACATGTGGATTTCAATGATAACCAAGAAGTTAAAATTGGAAAGATAGAAATAATGCAAAGAGGAAGTGAAAACTTATTATTTATTAAAGAAATTAAAAAATAACATAAGATTTACATCGTTATATATTTAGAAGTAGATTAATGTTGAGGAGTATATTAAGAAAAACTAAGGTGAGTAAGAGAATAAAAAAGTTGTTAGATGATCTCAAAAAAGATATTAGCTTTATATGTTTGAAGAGTAAAACAAATTATTAGAGGTTTTGGAAAAAATTGAGCTTATTGTTAGATTAGCGTTTTGAATATGATGGCATATATAATTAGATAAAACACTTAATAGAATAAAAATTTAATAGAACACAATAAAAATTAAAAAATAGAAAAGAATGATACTGTGGTAAATAGGCCAATCGGTTATATTCCGGCATTGTATTGGAAGAAGTGAGTGTATATTATTAATGATAATGTTAGATGACATTTTTTATGGTATGAAAAAATATTCCAAATTTTTTTTAGAGATTATGCTGATTGTTGACTGGTTAAATATAAAGTATTTAAAACATTTTTTATTAAAGAATTGCAATGTACCATTGAAGTAAGAGTAATAAATAGTTTGAAAAAAGTCTCCCCCCCCCCAGCCATTAAAGTTATGGCAGATTGAGAAACAGTTGTTGAGATGAGATCATCATGTATAATTTCTTTTCCTATGTGACTGTGTTCATTGACGGCTTTGAAATGGACTATGAAACTAGCATTTGTGTTAATGTCCAGTCATCTCACATATTCTATGTAACATTAGCTGATCTCTATGATTCAATTGTTCAGAAAAAAATTTGTTAAAGTGTCAAGCATTTTCATCATTATGGTTTTGATTTCATTAGAAGACATCAAATCTAAATTAATTAGTTATTGAAGAACATTAAGATTATTTGGGAGTTTAGATATATTGCTTATCAGATAATTCATTCAGGGTTTCTTTCATTTTAAATTTTAAGCTTTTATGCTTTTTTGTATCAGGAAAGAGATGTAAGGCAAGAATTGTATTAGTATATGAATTATTAATGACTCGCAATTAATTTAATTCTGAAGGTTGTTTGTGCATAAAATTAGTACTGTATTGACAAAAATCACATGGTTTTCTCTGTTTACTCGTAACATATGAATACAAATTCAGCTCTCTTCCCTTTTTCACAGATATGTGATGTAAATTTGATTAATCAATAATGCTGACCAGTTTCTGATTTATGGTCTCTTAAGATATGAAGGCAGAAATGAATGCATTAATGTCAGCAGATGCCATTATCAGAAAGCATTTTGGAGTATGGACATAATAGCCTTTATTAGTTAGTGTTCATTAATTACTCAAATTTACAATAGATGGCGCTGAAGTAGAATAAAAACTGCTTTTGAAAGCATAGGTATAATAAATACATATAACTTTTGCTAATAAGCAATAAATCAAAATATTTAAGGAAGATGAGTGATAAAAGAAATATAATTAAATAAAGCTGATAAAAGATTATGCAACAATATTATATGTGTTCTTTATGTTCAGAGATGTATTATATATAACGTGTGCTTTATAATTAGTGTATCTTATTTATAGTTAGATGGATAAATATGCTGGCCAGACATTTCTTTTCAAGGTTACTTATCAATTCTGCTTAAGACATGATCTAACAAGTTTGCATTCTTTGCATCTTTCATTTGTATTTATGTGTGCATAATTGTGAATATAAAAAACAGTATTTTAATCTTTATTTGTGTAATCATATTTGTAAAAGCCCTTCGTGAAATCTCAGGCATTTAATATCCCTTTTAGACAGCATATTCAGGTATATATTTTGCAAGGGCATGGCATTTTCAATATTTTCTTGGATTTATTCATTTTTCATCTTATTAAAAAGTAATTTCTCCATGTCTATACATATGTGTATGCTAGAGGCATTATTTTTCTTTTAATATTCTTGGATTATATTCTTAATAAAATATATATAGATTAACTTGTAATTTTTATTTTAAGTAGGGCCAGTAATTTAAATGTGTTACTGACACCCCTAGTTTAAAATACTACTGCTTCAGATTTGCTAGCTTAAATAAAAGCAACATACAAAACATCTTATTGTTTACAAAGAAGCTTTTACTTGTATTTAATTTAGGAAAAAAATAAAAATTGCATGTTGCATACTAACATTTATATGTGATATATCAAATTCAATCAATGCTAAGTTATTGAAAACTTTAATGAAATAACAAAATAACATTTTGTATAGCCAATTAACCAGATGTGATACAGCAAACAAAATGCACTTTTGAATTCAGCACAACAAAATAAGTAAAACCCACATATTTTGGTTTGTACCACACACAAAAGTTTTTTTTTCATGTGTCATAGCATCGGCTGGGAAGCGAACCCGTTAACTCGGGACAACTGCTTGTAAAGCAGCTGTGCTGACCACTCGACCACCAATGCTTGATACACAAAATGTTTTTATTAGCAGGTTAGTGTAATTAGCAGATTTCATTTATTGGTAAATGTATTAATGTCACCCAAACATATATTTGATTCTAAAGAAAAGATATAACTATATATATATTTTCAAGTACATACTAATATAATTGATAGTGTTAACTTTAATAAAATACAACATTGCTTTTTTTTTTTTTTTAAGTGTCATAGCATCGGCCGGGACGTGAACCCGCAACCCGGGCAACTGCCTGCTAGTGCAAGGCAGTCGCGCTGACCTCTCGACCACCAATGCAAGACTACAACATTGCTTTTACTTATCGGTATAGATATAACTGCATAATATGTTATATATTATTTCAATGCTATTTAATAATTATATGAGAAGAGGAAAAATTGTAGTACCCCCCTCCATATCTTGATGTAAATTGGTCTTTAAATGTTGACAATAATATATATATATATGTTAAGTGACAAGGATAATAAAATATTGTTGAAAGAAAATGTTTTGTATTAAATAACACTATTTATTGTTGTATAATCTTTTTTCAATTTTAATTGTCTAATTATATGCAAGAATAACTTAATAGATTATGTTTATTTCCATTTTATGATAATATAGTGACATAATTTTTTTTTCCTGACCGGAAGTTACAAATAGTAAAAATATTTGTGACAGGATGATTTATAAAATATTATTTTATCAATTCAATTTAAATATCCTGTACAAAAAGTTAATAGTGATAATTGCAAAATTATAAATTCATTATCAAAATAGCATTTACTAATTTGATAATCTATAAGTATATATGCCTCTCTTCCTTGGCATATTAATTGTTTATTAGAATATTGATTGCTTGATAACTTATTTTTTTATATACTAAAATGTTCATTTTATGAGTTATTGAAACTTTTAACATTCCAGTTTCGAGAAGCTCAATTTTTGGTCATATAAACCATAATTTGTTTCTGCCATATCTTTTCCAGATTGTCTCAGAAATCTTTTATCTTATCAATACAACTATGCTTCTATAATTTATTTTATTCACTTATCTGCATGTATTGCAAATCACTTCTTTGACTTACGTTTAAAATCTATTTGATACTTGATGGGCATTTGAAATCCATACTTCTTACTGAGAAAGACCAATAACTAGTTATGATCTGAGGATTAGATTAATACTGCTATCTAATGTTCATTGGTTATTCATGCTTATATAAAAGGCTTTAAGAATAAAGGGGGTTTAAGAAAATTATTGCTGTCACTTTTATGTATTAAATCAAAAGTCATTATCCATCTATAAAATATCACATCATCTTTGGTTGCACATTGTGATATCTATTGTGCAATTTAATCCCCTATTTTCTTATTAAAATCTGATTAAGTTCATGCAATCTAGTGTAATGTTCAATAATCAATAGATGCCAGATGATAATGTTTAATAAATCCTTGCCTAATGCTGTATTTTGCCCAGATTACTTTCTAGTTTTTGGCTTTTATCAATGAGAGATTTTGATTTCTGGATTAGTGCACTTGAACTTTTTTTAGATCTATTGCACATGATAAAGCTAAAAATGAGAAACTAACAAAGATATTTGGATAATATAACACTGAATAAGAATTTATTAAGCATTACAATCTGCCATTTATTGGTTACTAAAGCTTACACTAGATATCATAAATTAAATGAGATTTGGGGGAAGAAAATAACTTATATATGTTATATAATTAAATAGAGGGATTTGAACTCAGAATTCTTCAGTCTATTTATACTCCACCACACACATGCAAAAAAGTTCATGCAGAACAAGCACTCATCAGTTGGCTGAGATCATAATATCCTATACATATATACAATCGGTGCTCGGTTTATATTAAGATAGCAATTCCTCAAATTTTAATGGGCAGGTTTCAATCTTTTCATCCATCCAACTGTCCATTTCATTGAAAAACTAATGATGGAATGCTCAAAGCCCTTATTGGATTTAATATTATAGTCATATCCATGTAGACATTATATGAGTCTAGTCTTTATTATCGGATCATTGCAAATATGAAATACATGTGTGGTCTTGTGTATTGTTTGCGTGAGATGGAATAGAAAATTATTAGACTGAAAAATTCTGACTTTAAATTCCTCTACTTAACATATATGAAACATTCAGTATAAGCAAGTTACATACTGCCTTATAATATATATATCTTTAAAAATTTTATCTATTATAAAATACATAAATAGTTGCGCTAGTTTTCATAAAAAACAAAACATATATATTTCTAAATAAGAGTCATAGATCACATGACCCTATCTCTTAAGCTTGTAAATTATAAACAATGAGGATTGTCAATCCTCATTGTTTATATATATTTCTACTTTACATTATTACACTAAAAATATCCTCTATGGTTTATACAGTGATATATCCAGAATTCAAAGGTCATGTATTGTGTCCCACCTCTAGCACTTTTGCTGCTTAAACATCATTTAAACTCTTGAGCAACAAAGTATTTAATTTATACAGAATACTTTTCATCATCTAGATGTCAGAAGATAATACTTAATAAATCCATATTCTGTTCTGTCATTCCAATATACCAGATTAGTTTCAAATTTATGACTGTCATCAGTGAGGAGCTTTGGATCTTCAAATAGTGCACCTGGATTTTTAGGGACTAATGTATGTTCCTTCTGGCAACCATTATTTGCCTCTCTTTTATACTATCAAACCATTGGTTTAAACTGAAAAGCATATAAATATTTTCTTTCAATCAAGGTCAATTTGCTTTGAAACAAGTTCATTTTTATATATATATTATGATGTTCTTAGTTTTATTAATATCTATAGTCACCTCTGTCCCATGGCCAGGATTTGCTATAAAATGTCACATGACTCTATCACATTACTCCAGCTTACATATTGCTATTTCAGCAGCATATTTTTTTTCACTTATTGTAAGCTAAGTAAATGATAACTGATGACTGATGCCTTTAACTATCTTTCAATCTATTGACTTTCATCTGTGTGTAGCTTTGGATCTTTAAAATTTTATGTAGCTTCTTTGTTTGCCTCTCTTTTATACTATCAAACTATTAGTCCAAACTGAAAAACATATACATTTCAATATAAATAAGTTAATTGGCTTGGATTGAAAATGTCTAGAAGTTTTTCAGCTTGGGCTGATAACTTGACAGTATAAAAGAGAGATAAATGATAATAGCTGGAAGAAAAATGCTTAGATCCAAAGCTCTTCACTGATGAATGCTATAAGCTCAAAACTAATCTGGGAATATTGAATAGGACAGCAGATGTTAGAGATTTATTAAGCACTATCATCTGGTAACTAAAACAATATATAAGCTAGAGTCATATGATAGAATCATGTGATATTTTATTGCTTTTGAATCATTTGATTGTTTTAATTTTGTTTCACTTTTGATGTTCAAACTTTATATGAATTTCTCAGCAATAAATGATTAAGTTATATATATTATAATGGTGACTTACAACCCTACAGAACCAGCCTATATTAATCCACATCACTAAATTGAGTTGTGCCAAACATGTGTTTAACCAATAAATTGTTGAGCATATACTATATGCGATTATATTTGGTTTATTAAGGACTGAGGCACTAAATGTCATGATAACTTAATTTTTCCTTTTATAATGAAGAAGATTACAAAAATTAATGAGAACATAGATTAAACACTTCCAAAAAAAATTGGTCAAACGTATATCTATACTAATACCAAACCGAAAGTCTGTGTATTGTACATCATGAAAGAAGTTGTACAGTAATGCACACATTAGACCAGATGCGCAAAATGATTTTCCAATGTCGAGTTAGTCACTAAGAAACCAAGTGTGGAAAACAAAACTAGAAATCCAATGCTTAATTGTTAATCTAACTATTACATATGCAATCTACGCAACAATATGCATCTACACCAATACAGAAAGAAATGCAAGATTAAATACACCAAACTGAACTCTATACAAAAACAAATTGAGTCTTCATCCTATGTCTTTTTGAAATAATGCTTTTGTGTAAGGAAGTTAATCTCGTAATAGCTGAATTTTGAATGCCAAAGGAAATGGTTGTTGTGTTCTAAAAGGGGGGAAAAAATTTTTAAATTGTGTAAATTAAAGAGAAAGCAAGATCGACAACTGAATTGAATACGAATAAATAAACCTGTGAAATTTAGAGAAACAAATAAATTATTCTGAGTTAATATCAAAGAAACATCGAACTTATTCATACATGAGGAAAAAAGAACAAACCATTGCTAACAACTAAAGAGAACTATAAAGTGATTTCAGATATACATATAGCTATTAAATGCCAAACTGCAATTAAATTATATTTATACTTAATATAGATTGCTGTAGGATATATTCTGGCTAATATACTGATGCTGTAGGGGGACTGAACACCATTACCAGGGCCATGGAAGCACAGTGACTTCATTTGCCTATTTCTACAAAGCCTGAAGATACATTACTGTCTTTTTCCTAAGTGCCTACTGATAAATCAAAAGAGATCGATGGGAGAGAAAGGCTGTGTTATTATCCTAAGCATGACTATCCATAAGTCTAGTGAGTGAATAGTGTTTTATCCAAAGAGATCTATCTTGAAAACAATAGACTGTAAATATGAAGGAAGTTGCCACTAGACCCATTAAACTTAACACAATTCAATGGAAAATTTGGATGGTTGTTTTCTCATCCTTGGTGTTCGCCACAGGATGGCGTTGATGCTAATCAAAAACATATACATATAACGATTCTGGGCCGGACCTAAATGATCGATTTGATCTAAAAAGATCTGATTTCTTAGATTTGTAATAAAATATTCTACTAACTAATACTATTATATGATGTTAGTTTTTTTCATTTTTGTAAATGTTTATTAATCTTATCTTGTTTTTGAGTTTGTGTGTGTGTGTCTTTAAAGTTACGGTGTTTTTCTAATTTTTTTTTTTGACTTTACGTGTGTCTTTTTAAAGTTACGGTCTTTTTTTTTTTGCAAGACTAAATCAATAATTTGATTCAAAAGCAAGACGTAATAAGTAAATGTTTATTAATCTTATCTTGTTTTTGAGTTTGTGTATGTGTCTTTAAAGTTACGGGGCTTTTTCGAATTTTTTTTTTGGACTTTAGGTGTGTCTTTTTAAAGTTACGGTATTTTTTTTGTAAGAGTAAATCAATAATTTGATTCAAAAGCAAGACGTAATAAGTCAATGTTTATTAATCTTAGATTGTTTTTGAGTTTGTGTGTCTTTAAAGTTGTGTCTTTTTTTAAAGTTACGGTATTTTTGGTCAAGAATAAATCAATCATTTTATTAAAAAAGCAAGACATAATTCTAAATCTATCAAAAGTAATGTAATTTATATACTACAATTTAGAATTGATACCCGACTACTATTACTAAGGACCGTCATTGAAAGACTCGATTGAAAAATGATACCCGACTAATTTCTGTTTTCTTTTTTTTGGGGGGGACAGTAATGAATCAGAAAGTGGGTTGTTTTTGTTAAGTCTGTCTATATAAAAAGGATACCGTTATTGAAATACTAAATTTAAAAATGATAGCTGACTAATTTGCGTTTCTTTTGACAGTAATTAATCAGAAAGTGGGTTTTTTTTTTTTTTTTTGTAAATCTTGTGTATATATAAAAACAAACAAACCGTAATTCAAAGACTCCATTGAAAAAAATCAAACCCCATTGAATTTGCTTTTTTTTTTTTTAAAGACAGTAATTAATCAGGAACTGGGTTGTTTTTGTTAGTGTGTAGATATAAAAACTAATCTTATTTTGAAATAATAAATGTAACAAAACAAAAAAAAAAATAATACCCGACTAATTTTATTTTTCAAACAAGTAATTCCTAATAATTAGACAGTTTGTTGTTTTTGTTTGTGCGTATATATATAGCGAAAGTAACTGGTCATGGACAAATTCTCGCAAAAGTGGTACTTTTCGCGTGATCTTTTAATTTTTTTTCTCATTTCGCACCCTTAAAAGCAATTTTTGAGGGTTACCCCTTCGTAATGGAATCTTCAGGACATTATTACTAAACTTACAACAGTAAAGTAAGTTACAACGCATTAAAAAAAATAGACGTTTTATCAAATTTAAAAAAACTACGACTGTTTCAAATATACACACTCTGACATGAAAGTACAGAGAAAATAGATATTCTACTATTACGAGAAAATGATGAACATAAATCGACTACTATGGCAGCCAATCAAGGCATTTTTTTCTCTTTGCTTTTAGCATAGAAAAAAAGCCATAACCGGCAGCTGTCGGGAACTCTTTCTGTGTTTTATCATAGAAAGAAGTCTCTTTGTGTTGGCTTCTGTCGCTGCCACCGCCTCCTCCATCCAACATAACATGAGGACTTTTCTGCATTTATAACATAGAAAAATTCCTCTTTTGTTGGGTGAAGGCCGGTGAAACTGTATATTTCTAGGAATTTACCTAGAAATAGCGACATCTTAAGGCGAACACCAGGGATGAGAAAACAACCAAAAATTTAAATTTTGTTATCTATTATTGTTATATTTTTTTCTTTTATTCTTTTTCATTCCCATATTTGGAAGCATAGATGTTTATACTTTGGAAGAATTCAGTATAAGTGTAAGAAGGGGGGGTTTGGGTTTTAGCTAAGTATTTTTTTTGTTGTTACTGAATAAAATTTAGATCAACTTGCTCTTCTTTCAATTTAATATTGACCATTATAATATGGAATAAAGGTAAGATTTTAATATTTCAATATTAAACATATGCACTAGCTACAGAACAAAATTTTGGGATTGTAGTCTTATGGACAAAGACGCCGCTTGATGGCGCCATTTATGTGCTAAAACACATAAAAATACCATTTCCGCGGTCAACACGTTCGAACCTGCATATTCTATAATACAACTTTTTTGTTGTGCTACAGATTGCAGGCCGCTCTGTCGGTTGCAGTACAGCATGTATGTCGCATCACAGCAAATAAATTTGGCGAATTCACACAGTTTATGCAATTGTTATGGCTTGGTGAGAGAGTGTGTGTATTTGAATTGGATGGAAATGTGGTTTTAATGGATTTTTTTTTTTTAAGTATTGAAATGTTCAGATTTTCTAAAGTAATACTGTATTGAAGTTTTAAGTGGCAAAATGTTGACAAGATATATGTGTAAAGTGAGTTGGAATTAGGTAACGCGTCAAGTAACGTACTGTTCGTAACATTCCATGAGACAAACAATATTCTACCGTCTGTTTATTTTTGAAATAAAAAATAGCAGTAACACAAAAATATCCAGTAAGAAAAGTACAATTCTACCCTCTTTTTTTAAATTTCATAAAAAGCATATATTATAAACATGGTTAATAAGTAAAGAAGACATTTTATATATATATATTTGTTGTTGTTTAAAAAACTTTTACTTTTTTTCTTTTCTCCGACTACTGATTTTTAAGCCAAATAATTTTTTTTAAAAAAAAACATGAATGAAATTATACTTTGTTGAATATATTTTACGTTTATTGTTATCATTTATTTTATATATGTTAATAAAAAAAAATATTTACAAAAATACGATTTTGATATTTTTTATTTTAGCATTACAAACAACAGAATCCTAACCTAAAACTAACCCTAACTTTAAACCTAACCCTAACTTTAAACCTAACCCTAAAACTAATCCTAAACCTAACCCTAAACCTAATCCTAATAACTATTTGAAGTAAAAATTAGCGGTAAAATCTGTTTCTCTGTAAAAATTTAAAATGTAAAAGGAAGACTAAAAAAGTAAAAAATAACTGTAACACAATAATATCTGTTTTTTTTTGTAAAAATTAAAATATTTAAAAGGAAGACTAAGAAATTTTACTTTTTATTCCGATTATGAGTTTTTAAACAACAACAACAAAAAAAGGTGTAATCCCACTAAAAAAAATATCTGATAGAAAATTGTTTTTTCTAATAAAGCAAAATAAAAAACATGAATTAAATTGTAATTTGTTGATTTTATTTTACATTTATTGTTATCATTTAATTTGTATAATATTTTTTATTTTTATTTTCGCATTACAAAAGCACATCAAAATGATTAAAATCAACGGCCTGGGAATGTTCATATTTTATAGTTTTAGCGTGATAACGGCACTATCGAGCGGCATCTTTATCCATAATACTAGCACCAATTTCGGTTAGCTGTTTATTGTTGACTAATAATCGTTATACTTTTTTTTTTTCACTGTGAATGATAAATATTCTAATGTGGATGCTTTTTCCTATTAATATTAGAGTTATCCATGGATAGAGAGGTCCCCAGTTAGCTTTGCGGTTGTTTAGAATTATATATATATTTTAATTATTTTTGTAAATAATTAATGTCAAGATATGAATTATCATTAGTACAGGGATTGGGATCTTAATTATCTTTCATTAACAATATGGTAGAAAGTCATCCTTGACATACCTAATTATACAGTTTATTATTGTTAGACTATTTTAATTTTTTTGTTATTCAATAAAAGTTATAAAGTTTGTTCATTTTAATCTGGTCTCTAGCTCATAATCATTATAATAGACCCACATTCACACTAATTAATATTTAATTTGGAATATATGTGCTCACACATCTTACTCTATATGTAGTGATGAGAATTAATCATCTACATAAAGATGCAATAGTCATTACTCCTTGAATTCAAATACTGAGGCATAATGGTGCAAGAAATGAGGATGAGGTCTGGATGAATTAATCTAAATTTATCTAAATTTAATGAGTGAATATAGAGCTGGGCCATTGGAGGCAGATACAATTATAGGATATGTATTTCATCATGCCAGTGACAGCATCCTACCAGAAGACCCTAGGGCTGACCATAGTAAGATCCCCTTCTCTATTGGAAAAGACCGACCCATTACAATATATATTCCATAAATATTAAGCATTTGGCATACTAGATTCTTCATTGGTTGTATTGAAATATATTTTATCAGTCTATTTCTATAACTGGTACAAATTATTTCCAACATTATATTAAATAAACTAATGAAATGATTGGCTTAGCCATTTTTTTATTAGAAAAATTTAATTAAGATTACCGTCTTCTATATAATTTTTTTCTTTTCATGCACCTATTTATTAGGATACAATATAAAACCTATTACAGTTTTTCCTCTTACATTTTTGGAATTTCCTTGCCATTATTTCAACTTGTAAATTTAACATAAATATAATTTCCATTAAAACTTTTATTGAAATAAAATAATCACATCTTATTTGAAACATAATGGAAAAATTATTCTAAATATCTAAGCAAAAACACCACCACTATTTTCTTGGTAAGACACATTATACTGCTTTATTTTCAATATTTTTTTTTAAGTAGTCATTTCTCCCTTCTATATTATAACATTAAGTATTTTAAGCACAAAATATCAGTGTTTATCAGATGGTAAAACAATTTAATATTCCCTATCAGACTAGTTTCTGTATTTTGTTTTTATCAATGAGGACTTGAGATTCAAACTTAGAACCAATGTACTTGTAGAGATAGGAATTAAATTGCTTTACTTTGTGGTAAACTCTAATGATTCAAGCTAGCAATAGTTGATAATAGAGTACTGAGAGGAGAAATGCTTTTGAGAGGCAATGATTTTATATTGGTCTATTTTTCACTAAGGCCATCCAATCAATACAAAGATTATGTTAATACCTCAGTAATATCTCTAGAAATAAAATACCCAGTACTTACAAATAAAGATACAATTCAGTATTCTTTTGTGACTATAATTTAGTCCCATAAAACAGAGCAGAATTGGTTAACTGTCTGAGTCAAAATCAAAGTCTTTTGATATAATAATTAACAGCAATAGTGTTCATTTTATTGATATTTTTTGTGTCTTTTTTCATAGACAACTTGCTCTTAACACCTGATCTATAAATATCTTATTTTTTGTTTGGAAAACATGTCTTTCAGGATTTTCACATTTTTAAAAGTGTTCTTAACTAAAAGGGTAGTATGTGTTTTCTTCCTCCAAAGCCCTATTGCTAAGATTTTCCTTCAATAGTCCATTTCTTTTCAGGTCTCCATTCCATTATATCTTTGGTTTTTATCTCTTTTTTCACTTCACTTCTCAGTCAATCAATCTATCATCATCCTGGTATTCTAAGCATATTCATTCCGCCAATATGACTGTATTATCTTATATACATTTTACTATTGCATTTGTATAATATGATTTGTTTTCCTACCACACTATAAAAATTCTATATACATTAATGGTGAATTAATTTAGAAGTTATAAATTCATAGTATTATAAAGAACAATAATATTCAGGATATTTAATCATTGCGATCTTCAAGGCATTAGAGGATTTTGATTTTCTCAAATCTGAGGCATTTGGGATTAAATTTAATTTATTCAGAACAACAATACAATTTTATTTTGAAACATTCAGCATTTTTTTGCTCCAATTTCACTCTATATTAAATATTTGCATTTTGTTCATGAGTCACATGATCATCAATAATGTAAACTGATGATTAATAAATATAGAGGATTTGAACTCAGACTTCCAAGCACCAACTATCCACACTATCTTATACCACTGATACACATGATTATACACATGTAGAAAAGATAAATAATTACCAATGTATGTATTTCATGCTGAACCAGCACTCATCAGTTGGTCCGGATTATCATCTCTCTCACACACACATATAATCAGTGCCCAGTTTATATTAAGATAGCAAACCCTCATACTTTAATGGACAAGCTTCAATCCACTCCAACCTCTAACTCTTCAGCCATCCACACCATTGAAATCAGATGATGGAATGCTCAAATCCCATGCTGATGCCAATATTATTGCCATGCCTATGTTGACTTCATTACTCCGACTTCTCATGTATAGGATCTTATCCATTTAAATATGTAGAAAAGGGATGGGCAGAATGCAGGCTTAATGTGTAAATATTTGAAATACAGGCATATGAAGAATGCCTGTATTTCAAATATTGATGATTAATAAGAAAATGTATATATATAACATGAAAAGTGATAATAATAAAAATGCATTAATATGCATAAGATATAAAAAGAATATTCTTCTTATAGTGCAAACTCAATCATAAAAAATAATAACACTTTATAAAAAAAAATATGTCATTGTTTCATCATACTGATTTGGTATCGGTATGATCCCAGGATCGATCCTGGCCCAAACTTCTTATGAACTCTCGAGTAATAAAATCATGTCTTTTTTTTTTTTTTGTTATTGATTCAAAATGTACAAAACAATCGAAACATGCAAAAATTATGTAAACACAAGAATCTGAATTATTATGTGTCAATTGATTTCTTAATGGGTTTAAAATATAATTCCATTTGAGAAAAGATTTGTTCACAGATACGAGATGAACTGAAATTCATTTAAAATACTGCTATTTTTTTAATTGTTAAAAATTGAAATGCCCAATATTCCAATATTATTTCATTTATATATTTGATTATTTGTTTTCATATTTCTTTAAAATTAGTTCTTTTTTCAGGTTATTGATTGCCAGAAAATAAAATTAATGCATCATTTGTGTAATTTTATTTTTATCAAAATTAAATATTAATTGATAAAATAAATAATTATTGATAAAATATAAATCCATTGAAATATTAGTGTATTTAAAAAAAGCTCCACTTTTCTGAAAGGCAATTAATGAGTCATCCCGAATCCATTTAAGGTCACTAAGTGGCCTGTGGATTATAAGTTACCAACCATTGTTTTAAAACCCTAAAGCAAATTTATAATTTTTCCAGCAAACATTTACTGAAATAAAAGGCAAATGAAATTAAATTGTAGTTCCTTAATAAAACTTTTTTCAAAAAATATTTATTTTCACGTAAATAAATAGGCTTGGTAGTGGATCTGGCTTGATTAAAGCTTTTGGCCTTCTTAACTTAGATAAAGATCTAGCTTTTTAGCGCTATAATCTTAAGCTTTAGTGAAAGAGACATAAATCATTGTAAAAAAAAGTTGTACTATTAATTATATGGAGTATAACTGTCAATTCACAAATATATATATATAATAATCATAAAATATATATATATATTTAACAAAAGTGTATCTTAAATCATCTACAGTCATGAGATCAATAATTAATATGTAGATTAGGTAAAGATAAACTGACTGAAAGATCAACTGCTAAAAAGATTAACTTATCAAAAGTCTATATTTTTTTCAATTTTTTAAAAGTAAAAGTATGGCTTATTAAATAAATTTTATAAAAACGTAACAAACATCATTTAGTATATATTACTACAAATAAAATATTCTGTAGTTAATATATCATTTTAAAACCGTCCATTTTATGGCAATAAAAAATAGGGTATAGTATATATCTTTTTTTTTTTAATAAAATAAACTTTATTAATAACAAATTATATACAAGCATTAATATATATACAGGGGGTAAAAAAATAATTTACATGATGTATATTATAACTTATGAAAACATAATCTTTACGACCGATGTTTGATTATAGATGAAAATATTTCAGTTTTATGTAGGTGAATGTGTAATTTATAATGCTTTAGATCATTCTAAAATAATATACCACTCAGAAAAATATTCTGCCAAATTTTGCTCTTAGTACTTCTAAATAACTACATATCTTAATTTCTAATTTATATAATCATATTATAAAGAGTTGATTAAAATCTATTTTGGTTTCAACAATATTTAGTATGTAATTAAAGAGGATTTGAATCCAGATTTTCAAGCTCCTTACAGTCATCCAATCTATCCAATATAACTGATACACACGATCTTATATATGTGAAAAAGATATATGATCCCCAATATGCACTCATCAGTTGGTCCAGATTATCATTTCCCACACATATATATTTAGTGCTCAGTTTATATTAAGATAGCAAATCTACTCACTTTAATGGTCAGGTTTCAATCCTCTCTGCTCTCCAACTCTTCACACTCATCCATATCACTGAAAATCTGGTGATGGAATGGTCAAAGTCCTTGATAATGCCAATATTATAGTCATACTCATGTTGACCTTAAGTCAATCAACCCATCATCCTTCTGTGTCTTTAAATAGACATATTAAGATCCTACATATGAGGGGCCAGATGGGCTTAAGGTCAACATAGGTATTAGCATCATCGAGGGCTTTTGGTGTTCCATCAACAGATTTTATTGATATGGATGGCTAAAGAGTTGGAGGGGATTGAAGCCTGTTCATTAAAGTGTGTAGATTTGCTTTCTTAAAATAAACTGAGCACTGATTATATATATGTGTGGAAGATGATGATCTGGACCTACTGATGAGTGCTGGTTTAGCATGAAATCTTTATATTGGAGATCATTTATCTTTTTCACATATATGTGGTCATGAATATCGGTTGTATTGGATAGAGTGGATGACTGTAGAGAGCTTGAAAGTCTGGGTTCAAATTCCCTTTAATTATATCTAGGTTATGTATTTAGATTATATTTGTATTTCAATATTTAGTATATAATTTTTTTTTTTTTTACTATGAATTATTTTTTAATTACAGTATTAAGAATTTTATCTTCCAATTACTTCAGCTTATTTGAAGCCCATCTATTAAAATAAAATCAGATTATAAATCAAAATCTTACACAAACTGTTAACTTTTGTTCCCTTGATTAAAAAAAAAAAAAAGCACATTTTTTTACTGAGCATTGGTTATACATAGTGTATAGTATTTTTTAAATGAACAATATGAATTATTTTATTGTTATCTGTTTATTTATTTCTTTTTATATTAAATTTAATCTTGTAATTACAAATTACATAACACTATTATTTTGCTTCTGGTGTTTTAAATTTTTTAAAAATAAAAATAAAAACGTAAAATGGTCTTTAAAAATTAATGTTAATACTTTCTGTTGCATTTGTGAATAAATAATACGTAAGTTATATCTATAAAAGAATTCTCCAAAGATAATCTCGTAATATATTGATGAATAAACAAAATATAATAATGTTATTATTTTATTATATTAGAGATGAAACACCGAAAGTAATTGCTTATATACAAACAATATATAATGTTAATACTGTCATATTAATGAATGAATAAATAACAATTTTTTAATGCATATTATATATGGTTTCATGTAATGTATATTAATTATATGGATCTGTGAATCATTTACATGTATTAATATTAAAACATTATTTATCTTTTCGACATATGTGTATTCAGGTGTATCAGTGTTATGAGATAGTGTGGAGAGTGGTGGGTCATGTGAAAATTTGTGCTCATACCCTGTCTAAAACATTATTGAAGCATGAAATAAATAAGCGCAAATCAAAATTCATTTCTAATATGTTAGATAAATTAAGAATATTACGGCAGGATATGCTATTAAATTCTATGGAAAGAAGAACATGTCGATGGGTTAGGCTGTAAATGGAGTGATGTATAGTTTGACTATAGCAGTGATTGAATAATGCATTAGACAGCTGATTTTAGATAGAAAATATAGTTTTCTTGTGTTAAAGGTAATGGGTGATGTGATTGATATGATCCTAAAGTGTTAATTAAAACATATCCTTATGAATTAATATGGTCATTCAAGCCTACATAGATGTTTCCAATGTTTAAAATATTTAGATATATTAACGTTTCCATACTGACCATAAATATGATGTGAAATGTCAAAAGTATACTTGGTACAATAAATATTGTTAAAATTTTATATTTAAACTCTGTATGAGTATTATTTTACATTAATATGTATATGTATGTAATACTTACTAAGGCTATAACCTCAAGAATGTGCGCAAAAAAATGTGATAATAGGGACCTCTACAGGTCTTAACCATAAGCTTACGTTTTGGAAGAGAAGAGGGGAATTTGATTATAAAATGATTTAAAAACCTTTGCTGTAAGAAAACATATTTTAAAACATAAGCTTCCAAAATTTAAATAGTTTTTTATACTTTATATTTTCATGTCTAAATGCACTAAAATGTAAGTATTGTTGAAACTAATTACAGATAATAAATTTAATGTCTGAGCACTTTCAGAGAAGTTTTGTTTTCACCAATACTTGCATTTTAGTACATTTAGACATATTAATTGTTTAATTGTGTTTTTTTTTTTTTTTATTATTTTATATTTATGTAAATATGAGGCTGATAAAAAAACGAATGTTATAAATTATATTAACAATTTTATAAAAATCAATTATAGTAATAGTTTACTATGTAGGCATGTGAGGTTATTTTCTAAAAAAAAAAAAAATAGAAAGATAAGCGAATTAAGGTTAATAAGAAATATTTGTTTTACATTTTTAAATAGTATTTAAATTTAAAAAGATGTTTTAAAAGTTTTAAATATAGGATTTAGACATTCTACACCTTTAAATATATTATTAAATAATACAAAGGTTAGAATAAATGAATTGCACTGATAAACATTAATCTGTGTACTCTATTAGGATTGGGGAAACTGAAACTTCAGCCATTTATTGCAGAGACACGTTTGCCAATATAAAAGGTCAAAATATAATTCTTAATATAAATCTACATTTTCTTATCACAAGAAAGAATCTGATTATAATTAATCCCTCAAAACATTGATACTGTTTGTAGTGAATCAAATAGTAGGAAAAGACTAAAATAGTTTGATACATTGCTAATTCTAATAAGGTATTGAACTAGAAGTCTAGTAGTATACAACTGAGCATGCTCTGGAATTTTGAGTGTTATATAAATATTGACTTTGGGTTACCGCACAAAAAGTTTGCTTGACTGTTAAAAGTTTATTATATATACTTTGTTTTGTGTATTGAGAATAGATTGTTGGGTATTTACATATTATATACAATTTAATTTATTTGATTTTTTCTTTCTTATATACATATCTTTACAAAAGCCAGATGTGGTACTTTTAATGCAATTTGTTATAGTTTGGTTTTCATGATCACTCCACAATTATAGTCTCATTTCTTTTCCTAGTACTGCTTTCCTTTATTTTGATCAAAACTTGCAGAGAATAATGTACACAGTATTTTGCTCATTCAAATCATGTACTACCATTTTCTATGTTCTGCTTCAGTGAATTAATGGGCATATGGAATTCCTAGTAGACTCAAGAGATCATAATATCGGAAGGAGTAATGATAGAGTGTGAATTACTGTACCGTTTTGGGTGCGATCTAGTTTTGCATGTTTGGCTTCAAAACATTACATACCTGGGGTATATATACAGTGAAATAAATGTACTTTTAATATCAAAGTTATAAATTAAATTAATCATTAATGCCATGATAATAAGACTTCTTATTTAAACATTTATCTTACACATTATAATAGATACAAACAGTCAGACTTTGAATATATTTAGGAAACTCAACTTGGGATACGGTTTGCTACTAAATCCTGAACAGTTAATATGGTGGCAATATTAATTCAATTTTATATCTTCAAGAAAATTAATAACATCTTGAAAGAATCATTTTAAATTAATTTCCTGTTTGTTCTTAATCAAACAACAAAAGAATTTGTCTATTGCATTACTAACTGCTACGCATTCTGTAATCCAATACTAGTGTATAATAAATTTATTAATTTTTATGTTTGGGTCAAAATATTTTTATTTTCCTCTTCAAAATCCTTTAGAGGATGTTTTTGTGTACAAATTTATACTTTTCGTATTGTTAAAAATTTGACTTTTTAATATGGCATTCTGCCATCATCGGAAACACACCCACCCACTGGAGAAAGGTACATCATTCTGTCGTCACAAACACAGGCAGCAGGTCTAAGATCTAAGTACTTTATTATTTAGTAATATGATTTAAATTATCTAAGATAATCAACATTGTCAAGTGTTTGTGGTTCTCTATTTGTGTTTGCCCCATATATTGTATTATGCAAAAATACTTTTTGAAAATGATAAGAGTTTATAAAAAAAAAAAAAATGCAGTGATGTTGATCATTCATTGGATATCTAAAAATTATTTTTTCTATATAAAATCGATACTTCTATCATGTTTGTGTATAGATATTCAAATTAAAAAAAAATAATTAAAAGCATTTTGATTAAGATTTTTGAAGATCAAAAGATAAATAAATAAAAATAAATTTGCTTATATTTAAAACTTTGTATTAGATTAAAATAAATAAATAATAATAATAATAGAAGAAGAATGAGAAGAAGAAGGAGGAGGAGAAGGAGGAGGCAAATTGTTTTTTAAATATTTTCATAAATATAATTTTTAGGTAAATTATATCACCTTAACAAAAAAATGTACAAACAACTTTGTGTAAAAGATACGGAGAAATAATTTAAAATAAATTAATCAAGAAATTTAAAAATAAAAACAATTATGAAAAAATATTTGTAGAAATTCGTTTTTGATTTGCAAATTTAAATGATTTTTAAAAGAATTTATAAAAGAAAATAATAATAATAATTTCACTGTGATGTAATTTAGTTAATCAGCTACAGACTTAATTTAATTAGTCATCTGATAAAGTTACAATTAAATTAAATATAATATTAAAGGACAACTCAGTAAAGTTGTCCTATACTTTGGATCAACTATTATATCAAAGCCATATGATGTTAAAGACTATTAGTCCTCATTGGAAAAGACCCTGACGTGTCTTTAGCCAAATTCATGAATGATCCGTTACTTGCACAGCAAAATTAGTAAATTCGTGATTGCATATAATTAAGCAAAATGAAATACTTGCATAATCTTTGGAAAAGGGCATGTCAAGGATTGGCGATCGAGTGGTCAGCACAACTGCCTTACAAGCAATTGTCCCGGGTTAGCAGGTTCGCTTCCTGGCCAATGCTATGACACATGAGGAAAAAAAGGGCATTTCAAGTTATTCAGGTAAATTTATCTTACGATTATTTACAGCTATAAATTCATTTTAAAAAGCTAATTTAATGTTTAAAATGAATAATATTTAACTTCCAGTAATTATGTTAATTTTTTTTTTTTCATATGTCAAAGTGTTGACCGGGAAGCGAACCGGGCCAGCTGCTTGGAAGGCAGCTATGCTAACCGCTAAGCCATCAACGCTTGACAATTATGTTAAAATTTTAATATTTTTTTTGTCAAATACATTCGCGTAATTACATATGTGCATGCCCAGACAAGCTCAGTAATTTGTTGTAAAAGAAAGTTTATTTATATATATTAGCTTTAATGTAATATAACTGTATATGTAAAATAGAGAATCCATCAATCTAAATATAGTTAAATGGGAAAATTTAAACAGAAGGGATTTATAAGCACGTGTGTTGTAATGTTGTTATAATAGTTCAACGGTGTCTTGTTGAGTACTGTGGGTATTCTCAAATCAAAATACAAGATAAATACTTTTGAAAAGATAAGAACATTTGACTTTTTATTTTTAAATAGGGGGGGGGGGGTTTATAAACTTCTTGACGAATGATCTTAACTTCACAGGATTATTCTTTTTTTTTTTCTCATGTGTCAAAGCATCTGCCGGAAAGCGAACCCGCAAACCCGGGACAACTGCTTGTAAGGCAGCTGTGCTGACCACTCGACCACCAACGCTTAACTGGATTATTATTTAAATCTAAAAAAAAATATTGCTTTTATCTTTATTGAAATAATTACTTTATACAAATTATTATTAATCTGTCTGAATAACTATATGTATTAATTATTGCTTATGGATTTTAATTGTTAATTTATTAAACTATGTAAATCATATACTGTATCCTATTCCAGTTAGTTCATATTTAGTAATTTTTTAAATACAAACTCTTTTAGCTTAATCAAAAAATGACAGACATTCTCTTAATATTCATGATTAATGGCATGGTACTCTGATTTGAAATATTGTCTAATTAAAAATATCTTATATACATAATGCAAAGTAAGCATATACCACGTATATAAATATTATCATTTACATGTGGGAATCTAATTAGACAGCTAATTCCTCTTTGCTTTTATTCTAGTTATTGAAGTTAATATTATTATTTGTATATTTGATGTTTGCACTTTGGATAACCATCATCACATATTGGCACTGCAACAAGCTTCAAATAGATGTGTTTGTGTTATCTCATTATCGTCTGTAATATCCTGCTACATATGAAATAATACACCAACATCTTTGTCAGGTGATTTTTTTCCTTCCCACCATATTCCATTATTAAAATAAAATGAACCAACCTAGCTAGTTATCCAAAATTGGTCAATATATATTCATAGAATCAGTAAATAAAAAACATTACAATGAGCTATATAATATTTTAGCAATCCTTAAATTACCAAAATGGAGAATTCATTAATATAATTATTAAAACAGGCAAAACTCTCTATATGTATTACCACTCAGTGCAAGCCAGAGTAATCAATGGATTCCAGAAGGCTTGTGCATAAAATCCCCATCTAGTGCCTACTCATCCAATATCCCAGACTAGTTTCTGGCTTGTGGCTTTCGTCAGTGAGGAGCCGTGGATCTGAGAGCACTGCACCTAGCCACAAGCCAGAAACTAGTCTAGGGATATTGGATGTGTAGACACTAGATGGGGATTTTATGCACAAGCCTTTTGGCATCCATTGATTACTCTGGCTTGCATTGAGTGGCAATACATATAGAGAGTTTTGCTGCTTTAATAACAGTTAAGAGCAAGTATAAGAAATGGTGATTATGTGATGTTTAATATAATTCTTATTAGAGAAATGATCAAAAGTTAAATTTTTATCATTTAGGTTGCATGCCTATGGCTATTAGATGGATTTATGTTACATGTATTGAATTTTATAGTGTTATGTAAGTGATTAAAAGGAAAAAATTGTAAAAATTACAAACATAAACAAGGTCAAACATAGCTCTGCTCTATAAAATCTAGCATTGAGAATATATAGCTGTATGTATTATGAAATACTTAACCATGTTTTGTTTAAGATTTCATGTTTCAGTGATATAAGATATTTAGTGGAAGCTGTTTTGATTTAAATTAGTAACTATTAAGAAAATAGAAAACTGAAAATAGATTTGTATAAGAAACTTTTTATATTTTGTTTGCTACTATTCTAAATATTATGATATATATTTCATATAGAATATGATATGTTTATATATATTATTTCTAAATTAGATCAATGTTATAAAATATCTTATGTTAATCCATGTTCATCATCTGAAATGGTAATCTGGGTGTAATATTATTTCAGTTTTCCAAGCAAACAAAAATAAACAGTATTTATTTATTGAACAAATACTATGACTTATAATCATCTGCATTAATGTGATGCGATGCATTGTCTTCTTCTTTTTCAGAGTTAGGAATCTCTCAGCCACTATGCCCAGAAAAATCTGTTAGCCACTTTTCCTTCCCTTTCCATTTCTCATCCGAAGTTTTCCCCATATACTTCTCTATCATATTTCCACTACATTATTTTTGTCTACTCTATGGCCTTTTAATTCTTATCTTTTTCCAAACCCAGCAAAAAAAAAAAAAACTAAGAAGGCACTTTCTGTATAATCATTTTGTTTATATTTATTTTTCACAACTTCATTATTTCTACCCTTTCTGCTTGTAAGCATTTAAAATCAATTAATAAATGTCTAATATTTTCAATGTATTCCTTACATAACCTGCAGACTAAATCACCCACATTTCCCCATTTATGGGATATTCCCTTGTTGCTATTGATCCCGTTTGAGCTTTAAGCAGTAAACTACTTTTCTCATAAATTAGCTCATACCCAATATTCTGTTTACTTTTATATATATTTAAACACTTTTTACTCTCCATACTAGTGCTTCATCTCTTAACTCTCTATTTTTTTATTAATTCATTTATTCTTCTATGACATCCTTGCTACTACAACACTCAACAATTCTCCTAATACAATCATCCTACCTTTTGAATAAGTATATTGACATGAAGTCTTTATTCAAATCTTCTGCATACCATACTACCTTTCTCACCTATCTTGTTGCCTGTCTTTTATTCATAACTTAATTAAATAACTAATTTGGCTATTCTCTTATATCCATAAATTGCAATCTAACGAACATTAAACTTTTTTCCTGACTACTGTACTCTCTCAGAAACATTTTTTTAAAAAAATGTGTTATGAGAATAAAATAATTTAATATTGTAATTCTCCAATAATAAATTATAAAATATAAATAAAGGAAGTTCAAACTAATGATAATTTCACTTACTTATTTTATATTTTTATTTAATTATCTGTAGTGATGTATGTTTGTATATAATTCAAATTCTTTACCTAAATATAAATAGAGTAAATATACAATTGATACTACAACCAAGTAATAACAACACTTAATCATTATCAAAGATGAGTGGTTGGCTATTGATCAAAGATCTTACTGATATGATAAATTTTTTTGTTTAGTTCTCAAATAAGGGGAAAACTCGAGTCTGGCCATTTGAAGTGGAACTTGTCTGATATCAACATTCAGAAGACCTACTTCATTAGTGACCTTATCTTGGATTGATTTTCATAACTATTTAAACAGATAGCATTAATGAATTAAAATTGTTATTGAATTGAATGACCTTATAGTGTAGGGATTGGTGCAACTAATAAATATTTTCAAGGTATAGGATTTGAATCAAGATAAAACTTGGAACAAGTGAAGTTTTGTTGGAAATAAGTATATATGTATATCAGAGACTTACCTGATTTGAATATTTTTTTATTTGGTAAAAATGATAAGTAATACTACTTTTAGAGTGCTAATTAGATTAAATAAATAGTAATTTTATTATGAACTAGCATTAAAATAATTAGATTGACTTGTTAAAATGTATCTATTAAATAGAATAAATATCTGTTTGAAAGAAAAAAATTGATAAACTTGTAATTTTTAATATAAATTAGGATTTTGGTTCAAGAGAGAAGCAGTAAAGTCTTTTTTTTTTTTTTTTGGAGGGGAAACAGTACTGGAAATGAAATAGACTGTTGATATGTCTTGAATGCAGCAGTCTATAAACAGCCCAGAATCATGTCCGGTGCATGAACTTCTTATGTATTCCTGAACAATAAAGCCATATGCCTTTTTTTTAATAATATATGCTTATTTGTAAATACAGTATTTGCATATTTTATATGTAAAAAGAATATTTATTATTAGGCTTAAATTTCAATATTTAATTATTACACCTGCTATGCTCACATTTGCCCCCCCCCCCTAAAAATTGGCATTTATTTTTTGCTTGAGTGACCAACTGTAAGGTTAGAGCAGGTGACTGTGATATATCAGTAGAGTAAGGATTTGATGGTTGATATATTAGTTGTCATATATGGAATATTTTTGAGGCAGACACTGAAGGACTGCCAATTTAGTTTGTCAGTGAATGCTTGCAACCCTTAGATGATACTCATCATTGCATTTTACTTTAGCTGGTCAGCCTACTGCTATTCTGGCTGGCTATCCAATTATTGTTAGTAAATGGGTATATATCATTTGGCATTCATGACAGCTTAAGTTTATAATAGATGACACCAGAATAGAGAAAGACAAAATGCTATTGTTTTCTGTGATAAACTGAAAGAATCAAAAGATGTGTCAATCATTATTAATAGCTAGAGGGTAAAAATCACAGATAATATCTAGATTAGTTATACAAGTGATCAACTTTATATGGAAAACAAAAATATGCTTATAGTAGGATGCACTTTTCATCCTTCATGAGTAAGGTGCTTAATTCTTAGATGTTCTGTTGCCATGTCTATTACCAAAAAAAGACATTGGTTAGACTCAGGACTTGATAGAATAACATCAACACTATTATTCCATTGTGATTCAGAGAATAAAAAGACAATTTCTATCTTAGGGACCTCAAAAGTACATTTCTTGAATAATTAAAGGTGATAAATTGGGTTTCTAGATTTCTTCATTATCAATCAAGAATAGTACTATAATGAAATGCTAAAATATTATAGCAAGGGGTTGGTTTATTGTCTCATGCTCATTGTATTTATTTAATTATGTAACATGAAGAAGGAATTACCCTCTAGCCATGCACTTTACTACTTTATGTGCATTTTCCCCTGAACATTGACTTGAAGAAAAGCATAAGCATACAAGTCTATGCGCAGGGTTGAGTGTATGTAAATTAGTAACGTGCATGTCCAGAGGGTTGTTTCTTCTTTATAATATTACATACATAGGCTGTGCTGTATAAATAACAGATTATTAATTATGTAATATAAATGCTGCTAAAAATTTCAAAAACACTAAATACATTTTTAATGTTGATCTCTTTTCAAAAGGAATTTTCTAAAAAACAATATATTTGATTATAAAATAACTTAAATTTTATTTGTGCATGCTCTAGTTGCTTTTTGAAGAGGGCTTTCTTCTTCAAAAATGCATTTAGGGATTTAAATAATAAATATTTTTTGCAATTTTTCTTCATGGAAGAAACATTTATATTAGGGATGGCTAAACTTTTGGACATTGGGGGTGACTTTTTTGGTAAAAGTGTACTATATTTTTTCAGGACTTTGAACCAGAAACCATAAAAAAAAAAAACATTATTTTTGCTGGAACAGAAAAAAACAGTTTGAAGTTCTGGATTTTGTAGAATGTACTTATGAATTGATGTTTTTTTTTTTATAAAGGCTTTTTAGGTACTCACAAATATTGTTGACATTTTTAGAAGTTACTTACGAACTGATGATTTTTTTTTCTATATGATACAAACTGTTGAAGACATTTTACTATGACTATTATTAAATTACCTCAGCTCCTTCTAGTATTTTAATTTGTACATGTCATTTTATAAAATATTTATTAAATTACAATTATTAAATTACTATACGAAATGTTTTAAAAGTTCATAACTTCTTTGTTTCAAAATCAGTTCATTAAAATCCTTATTTCTCCAGGACAAGTTATTTTCATTTTTCCTCAGGGAAAATGGCCATTAAATATTTCTAAGGATTTTAACTCTAGTGTTACACAAAAATAATTTAATTTTTTTCAGCTTTTTCCAACCTGGGTTTATTTTTGAGATTGACAACAACAACAGGTGTTATTTTCAATTTAACTATTTTTAAACGAGAATAATTTTGAATTTTTTATTCATTATTATTTTTTATATTTAAATCAGCTTTGAATTTATCACTATAATTTGTCGATGTTCACACCAGCGTCATAATAAACTTCCAGAGCCCTTATAGTGACTGGTCAATTGTGGTCGACATCTTGGCCAGCCCTACTTTATATTAATACATAAAATTATCACTTATGTGGAATTAAATTGTCATTATAATTAATTAAAATGCAGATAGTAATGTATAAAAATACTAAGTTTTTCCGATTTTATTTCCTTAAATTATAAAATGTATGATTCAAACTCAGGCTTTCACATGACCCTCAACTCTCCATGTCATCTGAGCCACCTGATCACACACATGTTGAAAAAATAAATAATCACCAATATACATATTTCATGCTAATCCAGCAATCATCATTTGGTCTCGATTACCATCTCCATACATATATACAATCAGAACTCAGCTTTATATTAAGATAGCCAATCTTCATACTTTAATGGACAGGCTTCAAACTACTCCAACCCACAACCCTTCAGTCATCCATTTCATTGAAAATCTGATGATGGAACATTAGGCTTTGAATATTCCATCATCAGATTTTCAATGAAATGGTTAACTGAAGAGTTGTGGGTTGGAATAGTTTGAAGCCTGTCTATTAAAGTGTGAAGATTGGCTATCTTAATATAAAGCAGAGCATTGATTGAATATGTGTGGAGATGGTAATCTGGACCAACTGATGATTGCTGGTTTAGCATGAAATATGTATATTGTTTATTTATTTTTTCAACATGTGTGTGATCAGGTGGGTCAGCAATATGAGATGGCATGGAGAGTTGAGGTCGTGTGAAAGTCTGAGTTTGAATCCCTTATATATTATTACATTATATATGCAGTTGTGTATACGCCTGTACAGTGTATTAAATTATAAAAGGAAAAGTGTAATCTAACTATTATTGTTTCCTAAATGTATGCATATATACAAAGGAATTATAAGTAAGTAAGTTTCAGTTTGAATAATTATTTATATTTTACAATAAGTATATATTCCATGGGCTTTTAAGCACTTAGATCAGTCATAGGGAAATTATATAAACTAAATATTACTTGATCAGGAGCTTCATTTACCAATATTAATTGATCCTTCTCTTATATAATTAATTTTTAAGTTCAGGATGGAAAACATCAATGGAAAATAAAGTTATTTTATTTAGAAATATCAATGGTCAAGTTCTCACACGATGACTGAAATTTAATGTAATTCGAATAATGATAATGTGGTACAGCGGAAAAATCTGACTTCAAACTCATTAATGCCCAACAAGTCTTCAATGAAACATCAGCATGATGTGAATTATCTACACAATCTGTTTCTCAAGACAGTAATGTCTTCTGGGACATTTCACTGCTCAAAAGATCTCAAGACACCTGAAGCTTTTTTACATTTTAAGTGACGGATGTAGCATAGTTACAAAATCTGTTCTCCAATTTATCAACATGTACATGTATCAAGTCTTTTATGTAATATTCCTGAATAAAATTTACCTTAATCAAAAAAAACAAAACAACAGAAATATAAAAAAAATTAGATTTAATTTGAAAAAATATGTCTTAAATCCAATATAGCAATGATTTTTGTATCAGTGAAATTCATACAAATATTTTCCACTTTCAAAAATTTATTGGTGTAATATACAAATCTTTATTATATTTAAAAATAAAATATAAACATATTTATAGTTTACTCTCATTTTCTTGTCTAAAAGATAAGTATCAATTCTAATATTATACATCTGTTAGAATTACATGATGTCATACTTTTGACAAACAGCTGAATCTTTTGCATCTTTTTACGTTTTCATTTTTCATATTTTTTTCTTGCTTATATATTTATAGTGAAATTATATATATATTGTAATATACTCCTAAAAAAAAAAAATAACGTTCAAAATTTATTTGTTGCATCTTATTGTTTTCGATATAATAATAATTTGTTTATTAGCAGTTATATAACTACTATTAAGTATGATTAATCAATGCTTAAGGTTTCATGACACAAGGGGGCCCAGAGGATAACCTGTTACAATACAAATATGAGAACTTTTTTAATTGTGTAAGAAGTAATATTTTATGGTGTTTGTTCTGGCTTATAATTAATTTTAAACTTTGTATGTGTAGATTGTTGGACTTTGGAGCCCTAGGTCTACATATTACAGCTTGGCTCTGATATTTCTGTTGTTTAAACTTCATATGAATTCTGCGCAATAAACCATTAAAATATATGTTTTTCTTTATTTTAGAGAGTTTTTACAGATTTTTTTCTGATTACACACCATTTTACAACAGTCAAAATATTTGTCATACATTATATTTTCGCAATATACAAATAATATTTTGAGATTAATTCATTGCAACTGTTTTTTTTTTAAAAATATAATTGAATAACCGTCCAGCTTCAGAAAATGACAATACATTTTAAAGTGTATTTAAAATATATTGTTATTTGCCGAAACTGAAAAATTATTCGATTATATTTAAAAAACAGTTGCCGTGGCTTAATCTCAAAATATTACGTATAAATATTTAGCACCTGAAATTATTATTTATTAAATAATATTAAAACACTTGAACATAGATTAAAAAATAAAATTAATGTAAGTATACTTTCAACGCATTAGAGTCCATAATCGTAGTAGTCAAACAAATACCCCCCCCCCTCACAATATTACACTGTTAAAAATTTTACAGATTCATTTTTGCTTATTTGAATCCTATTGACTCTCTGATTAATCACGTGTTTGGGAACCTTTTGCTTTTTAACATTTCTTTTTCACAAATCACTTCAATACCAGATTCAAAAACATGATTATATTCCTTTTCACCATTATAATAATCGGAGAGCCAATAGCATTCAAATAAACAAAAAGCTGTTTTTTATATATAATTATTAACGATGGAATAATATGGGGGGGGGGGGATGGATAACCATGATTAAGATGTTAATGTCTTGGAAGTGTATTTGATTTGCTTAAGTTAACTTTATTTTTACGTTTCTGTTGAAATGTTATATTATCTATAATAATGATAGAAGTTTATTCTGTTAAATAATAATAACAACAAAAAATTTATAAATAATTGTTTTCTACGTGGAATTATCTTATTTTTGGAAGGGTAGTCCTCTGCAGTTTTGGAAAAATAATATGGTCTAAGATTGTAGGTAATTAATAACTAGTTAAAATAGGTTTTCCATACCTAACATGTTTGAAAAGTAATTAATTAGTGATTTTGTAAAGATGAGAAGGAATTTTTTAACGAGTGATTTTTTTTTTGATTATATGATAAATAATTAAAAAATTACACGTAAATGAATAATAATTTAATATTTTAAAATTAGAGGAGTGGGATGACTTTAAAACTTTGTCTTAGGACCCAATTTTTGTGTATTGATTAATATCTATTTAAAAATGAGTGTGGTCATTCTAACTCCTGTCTTAGACTCTATTTTTGAAGCTTCCGCATTCAACAGCTACTTAATGATGAATGTGGTCATTCAAATTCCAGAAAAATATTCAACTATAGGAAAAAAGATAAATATTGCAATGATAATGAAAACCAATCAGTGAGTTATTCATATGTCACATGTTGGCCCTTCAGCCATTTTTTTGTGTCATATTGTGACAATGTTCTTTAGCTTATTCAGCGAGCTCTTTTTTAAAACAAAACTACCTTTGTGCTTACAATTAACCATATCTTTTTAATGAAAGCAGTCAATATTGTATCTTTTAAGACTGTCTTTAAGTTAAATTTTATTCTAGAAATAATGATTGCCTCTTTCATTCATTTCACGTACCCAATCCAATCAAAATATTTTACAATATGAGGTTCAATATATAGGGGGTTTGAACTCAGACGTTCACACGACCCTTAACTATCCACGCTATCTCATACTGCTGATACACTTGATCACACACATATCGAAAATATAAACAACAAATATACATTTTTGTACTAAACCAGCCCCCGTCAGTTGGTCCAGATTATCATCTCCACACATATATACAATCAATGCTCAGTTTATATTAAGATAGCCAATCTTCATACTTTAATGGATAGGCTTCAATCCACTCCACCCCACAACCCTTCAGCCATCCATTTCATTGAAAATATGATGATGGAACGTTCAAAGTCCATATTGGTGCCAACCTTTTCATCCTACCTATGTTGACCATAAGTCACTCTGACCCCTCATGTACAGAACATAATCCATTTACATACATATACAAGGAATGGGCAGATCTTACAGCACTATATTTTAATATCACATCTACCAAGCTGAAAAATATGCTGATTATTCTTATAATATTGCCTTTTTAAATGAAAATTTTATGGACTTTTACATAATGTTATTAGAAATCAATATTTCACATCATATAATAAATTTAGACCCTTATATATAACTAATTTAATTAAAGCAGTATGATCACATACCTAAGTCTGTTTCTTTATCAAAAAAGCATCAGTATATTAAAATTGATCTGCACCCTCAAACTAATTATCCAAGCTAAAAGTTGATAATGATTTTTCTCCCATGTTAATCTGGTAAAGCACCTTAGTTTTTTTTTTTTATGTTCATGATTTTTTTTTATGAGAATTTCAATTAATTTATTATATAATTTAATTGATATCACTATTTCTCGGAGAATTATTATTATACACAATCTTTTATTTTTTTTATAATGGGTGAGATGCTTTCAAGTATTTTTTTGAAAGATTGTGATGTTGTTTGGGTTTCAGGTTTACTAAAAGTCTTTAGATTTGGAAAGCAGTTTTTATTTTGATCAATATTGTATTGATTTATCAGTTAAAGCTTGTGATCATTTTGAACATTTACTGTAATATGCATTCAAATTTCATATTGGTTAAGGATTAGACCATAAAAATATTGCAAACAATTGTAATAATGTGGTTAACTGTGTGATATATGAAAGGCACTTTTTTTATTATTTTAATTACAAGTCAGTGAGATATTTGTTTTATTAATCACTTATTTTATCGTAAGCAAGGTAAAAAGATACCTTCCATGTGTTAGATGAAAATGGTAAATATATATATTTTTGCATATCAATTACTCTTGAAATGTGCAATTAGTAATTAGAATTTTTAAAATCAAAATTAGTGCCTTATATTAAAGGCTAAAAGTTATCTCTACATGGATATAATTTCATTTCTCTTCTTTATTATAATAACATTCCACAAAAATATTTAATTCAACATAATGTCAGCCATGTGGTTTTCCCCATGAGTGAAGAATTTAAAAAAAATTAAAACTCTCTTGTTAAAGAATGTATTGTAAAATACACAACTAGATAAGGATTAAAATAAGAATTCATGCAATTAAAGTGCTATACAAATTAATCAATAAAAAAAAAAATGGAATGGATATTACAAAAAACAGAAAGAAGTAAAATGTATATAAAATTAATTTTTCTTATTGCATACATTGTGGATTCTCACTTCATTAAAACAACACCAGATCCCATTGTGCTTAGTGAATAAAAGAAGGTAAAATCACTATTTGCTAAACTAACCCAGACATCTGAAAACTTGACTTGCTATTTTTGAGTAAATTTAGTTAAAGTGTAGAAACAATGCTTATTTCAAATTCCAAAGCTGTTATTGTTAAAGTATATTATTGCACTTAAACTGTTTAATTAATACTTGCCATCAGAAGAAAACAAACTATAGTTTTTTTTGTTTTGTAAGTTCTATGTTAAAAGGACTATTTAGACTTTATCTTAACCACTTTAAGTTTATATTTAATACTAATATGCTATTCTTATTATCTTATGAATTATTTAAAACAGCAAGCAAAACTTAAAAAAAAAAGTTTCATTAAAGTTAATTGCATTTTAATGTACATAAAGTAAAAAAAATTAATGAAAGTTAGTTGCATTTTAATGCAGCTTAAGAATAAACAAGCAAACAAACAAAAAGATTAGCTCTGTATTATAAGTATGTTATGTTAACATTTTGTAAAGAACATTCTTTTAATATGTGTTAACCAAATGTTATTTGTAAAAAATTGTCAATTAAAAAAAAGATGGAAAAATGTAATATTCATTTTAAATATAATGTATCTACACATAACTCATCCAAGCATTAAATAATTAAGAGTAAATAATTATTAATAGCTTTAAGCTAAGGATGTGGAAAAACTCTCTATATGTATTGCCACTCAGTGCAAGCTAGAGTAATCAGTGGATGTCAGAAGGCTTGTGCATAAAATCCTCATTAAGTGCCTACTCATCCAATATCACCAGACTAGTTTTTGACTTATGGCCTTTGTCAGTGAGGAGCCTTGGGTCTGAGAGCACTGCACCTAAATCTTAGGATCTAATGCAACCCTCCAGCAGCCACCTTTTATCTCTAACTACAAAACCATGTGTCATAATATAGATAAAAGGTGGCTGCTGGAGGGTTGCATTGGATCCTAAGATTTAGGTGCAGTGCTCCCAGATCCAAGGCTCCTCACTGATGAAGGCCACAAGCCAGAAAACTAGTCTGGTGATATTGGATGAGTAGGCACTAGATGGGGATTTTATGCACAGACCTTCTGGCATCCATTGATTACTCTCACTTGCACTGAGTGGCAATACATATAGAGTTTTGCCTGTTTTAATAAGTTATAAGTGAGCATAAGAAATGTTCATGTGATGTTTATTGGTGTAATTCTATCCATCACATTTCTTTGTCTGTAGTCAATCCTGCTTTTGACTGCTGAGAATTATATTTTGTATACATGAACTTATTGTATATATATGCAGTTGTTTGTTCATTGTCAAATAGTTTAAATATATCTATATCTGTTTGGGAGGATTCATTTCTATTTTGTTTTGATAAATTATAGAGCAAACTCAAAAAAAGCCATCTTTGTAGAAGTCATAGGTATTATTAAATTGAGATTTGGACCTCAAAATTGCCATTCCTTATAATTACTTTTGTAGAAAGATGTAGTGGTTACATTTATCCCACATTAAGTATATGCATGTGTCAATACTAAGAAACTTACAAGTCAAATAAATATCTTATATTTACAGATATTTTATTATTTTGAATATGAGATACCCCTGAATTTAAGATGCAATAGGATTTTAAACTTGAAAAATTGGAAAAAAAAAATTAAAATGATTTTATTGAAAAATAAGAAACATCTTATATACTTAAACAGGAACTAATATGAATACAGCCATCATCATCATCAACCATTATCAATCCACTGCAGGGTGGTTTTTCCAAATTCAACCATTTTCTCCAATCTCTAGCTCTCTTTCATAATCTCTTGAAATCTAGTTGAGATTTCATCTGCCCATCTATTATTGTCTCTTCTAGCAATATGTTCAGCCCAATATCACTTTAGTCTTTTAATTCTTTCAATGATGTCAATAACACCTGTTAGTTCTCTTACACATGTGTTTCATTTTCAATTCTCTTTTTGTTACTCCTAACATGTATATCTCCATACTTCTTTGAGTGGTCTGACGTCTCTGTATTGCTCTTCTGTTAAGTGTCCAAGTCTCAGATCCATAAGTAAGAAGTGGCAAAACACATTTATTAAAAATCATCCTTTTCAAACACAGGCATATTTCCTTTTAATATTAAATTATTTCTACTAAAAGCACTCTAACCAAGTTTTTTCTACTAAAAACACTCTAACCAAGTTTGATTCTATAATTAATTTAATCTATTATGCTTTCATTTGTAGTAATAATCTTTTGAAAAAATCCATTGACCATTACTTTAGTCTTTTTAATGCTTACTTTTTGGCATACTTTCTTACTTTCATCTGATAACTCTTGCACCATTTTTTGAACATTTAAAGCATTATTTGAAACAACAACTACATCATCTGCAAAATTTAGAGGACTTGAATAATCTCCATTTACTTTTATTCATTTAACTTCTCATTTTAATCCACAAAATATTTCTTGAAGCACTGCTGTAAAACGTTTTGGAGATATGGAGTCACCCTGTCTTATACCCTTTTCAATGTTGATTTTCCTACTATCATTATATAATCTAATTATTGCTGTTGCATTTTTATAAATATTCTTCAGAATATGACATTATTCTGGATTTATACCTTGATGATTCAATGCTTTAATCACTGAAGAAATGCTTATAGAATCAAATGCCTTTTCATAGTCTACAAATCCAAAGTATAATGGCAACTCATATTCATTGGTCCTTTCCATAACTTCCCTCAATATTTGGTTATGATCCACTGTACTAAAACCATTTTAAAATCCAGCTTGTTCTTTTGATTGATTGAAATACAAAGTTCTGTGTAGACTAGTTGTAATTATCTTGGTAAAAATTTTGTATAAAACTGATAAAAGACTGATAAGTCTGTAATTTTTAATATCTTTATCACTTTTTTAATACTGTATTTTTTCAATCATCTGATACAACTTTATTATTTAGATATTTGTCATATAACTTTGCCAATTTTTCTTTCTATTTCTTCACCTGCTTTTTTTAATATATCAATTATAATTCCATCATTACCAGCAGCTTTTCCCTCCATAAATTTAATTGCATGTCTCATTTCTTCATTTAAAGTCTTGGGCAATTCAGAATATATAATAGATATTGAAGGTATTTGTTCTTTATTACTATATAATTCTTGATAAAACTCTTCTATTCATTTCATGATGCCATCTCTTTTTTTAGTAATAGTTCCATCTTTTTTTCTTATTGCAGATATAATTTTTCTACCAATACCAAAATGTTGTTTACACTCTTGAGACTTTTATTCACTTGTACAACTTTCCTTGCTAGTTCACAGTTATATTTTCTTATATCATTATTATCTCTTTTTCGCATCATTTTACAAAATTTGAGATATTCAATTCTTCTTAATGCATCATTTTTATACATTTTCATATTCCTTCTTTTCTTCATAAATTCTCTAATATCAGTAGAAATTTTATTGGTTAATTGTTGCTTTTTTCTACCAACTATCTTTGTTGCAGTTTTTAAAAATGTATTTGTTATTCTTCTATTGATTTCATTCAAATCTGAATTATATTCAAAATCTGCTAATATTTGGAAACGATAAATTCATTAGAATGTTTCTGAAAGTTAGAAATATCAGCTGTATTTTTTTTCTTAATAATTTTCATCTCTCTAGTTTTGCATTAAAATACATTTTATATCTCACTAATCAATGATTATTTTCTGTGTATGAATTTATTAAGAACATTACAATCTTGAAATATATATTTTTTGTTTTCAAAATATCCAATTCTGCTCTACTTTCATTTGGATGTTTCCATGTCAATTTGCTTTTACTATTTTTTTCAAAAAAAGATTTCATAATATAAAGGTTTTTTTTCTTGCAAATTCCTTAAGTCTGTGTCTTCTCTCATTTCTATTGCCATAACCAAATTTACCTATATCATTTTTTTATCTTTCATTTGTTTGCTAATTCTAATATTAAAGTTTCCCATAACAATTTTAAATTGTTATTTGGTCTGATCAAAAATCTTTTGTACATCCATATAAAAATCTACTACTTCATTACTATGTAAACTTGTTGGGTCATAAATCTGAATTATCTGCAGTTGATATCCGCTATTAAATTGAATAACTAATCTTGCCACCCTGTCCAATAAACTATCAATCTCCACCCTATTGTTCTTTCACTTTTTATTAATAATGAATCCTACTTCACTTGTACTTCCAATATTTATGCCTTTATAGTAGAATACATGTCCACCTTCTAAATCAATTATCTCTTCACCTTTTCTTCTAACTTCACAAAGTCCAATAATGCTCCATTTAATATGAGACAGTTTTTCCAATTCTTGCAATCTTTCTTCACTTGAAAGTGATCTGCAATTGTAAGTACCTAAATAAAAATTTATCATCAAATGGTAGCTTGAATCCACAATTGCAATTCTTAGCACTCACCTTCAGCCACCAACCACTGTCTTGGAGGGTGATTTTGCAGCCTCCTGGGAATAAGGGCCATGATTGTAAATACCTATTAGAAAAAAAAGTCATTTACATACATCTATCCTGCCTTCAAAACAACTCAACTGATATTTTATTTAAGAGCTATAAGGCAGCAGGAAAAAAAGACCATGGTGTGTCTTGATCTTAAAGTCAGAAATAAAAAACCAATGAACTCACCATGAAAGCTAATGCATGTTGGTGAGCAGCCCATTTATGTTTGTATACTATATGAATAATCACATAGTAATAACAGCTGCAATGACAAGAACATATGGAGTGAACATTAGGAATTTGCCTTACTTGGTTCCTTTAAGGTCTTTGAGAGAAATCAAAGGGTACCTAGTTTAATGTTCTTCAGTTATACTTTCACTTTCATAAATTGTATTTTTATCTTCACTATTCCACTAGGGTGCATCATCTTCAGACCATTTAAATCATTAGCAATGCAACATTTTAAGAAATATTTTTTTTATATAATTTTTTAGGTATATCTTTACAAGACTGCAAAACCCATTCAAAATTATACATATATTGTTTGCATTACAAAGTCTATTTTTTTTAGTGAAAGTATTTTTTTTTAAAAAAAAAAGATTTTAAAATACAGTATTGACATTTAATGTTACGGGTAAATCTTTCATCTTTTGATTAAAAAACATTTCTAAAATGCAAATTAATTTGTCAGATTATTAAAGTAAATGAAAGTTTTTTTTAAAAATTAATTTCTAGTTATTATTGATAAAAATAATGTATTGCATTCAAATATTATAATTTCTTTGTAAATTTGCTTTCATGCAAATTTTTCTAGTAAAATATGAACTATTCTTCTCAAATAATTAATATTTTCATAATTTTTTTCTGAAAAAAGTTATAAATGTATAAAAAATGATTTTAAAATATGTTTTCAGCTTGAAAATCAAAACTAAGATATCAGAATTGTCAAAATTATTGAGAGATACTCTCTTGTGTAGAGAACAAGAAACAAACAATCAGAGCAAAAGCAGGTTTTTATCTCAGTGCTGTTTTGATATATTAGTTGTAAAAAATTCTAAACATTATTCATTATGATATTGTCAATAAAATAATGGTAAAAACAGCAAAATAACATTAAAAGTAGCAGTTTGAAAGAGACTTAAAGTCATTTATGAAATTAATTAAAAAAATATTGACATTCAATGTTAAATCTTTTTTTTTAATTAAAAAAAAGATTTTAATGTTAGATCTTTTTTTTTAATTAAAAAAGATTTAACTCTATTCTACACAGGTCAACAATTGTAATATTATGAAGTTGGGCTGTACATATTGTTAGAAGAGATGATAATAGATGGACAATTGAAATTTTAAACTGGATTCCAAGAGATTGTAAAAGACCCAGAAAGAGACCACATGTGAGATGGATGGATGAAATAAGAAAGTGTGCAGGGGTGATGTGGAGAAGAGAAGCTAAAGATAGGAAAAGATGGATTGAACTTGGAGAGACCTTCATTCTGCAGTGGATTGATAATGGTTGATGATGATGATGATAGTGTAAAGCAAAGATTCGCAGTAATAAGATGTTAAAAATTTTTGTTTCCAATTTAAGACATATCCCTCTTTTATAGATCCAAAATTAGGAAGAAAAGTGTGTCTTATATTGGAAGTAGTATGGATATAACCAAATGTACTCAATTATATAACTGTATTAATATTATAAGGTAATTGAAGATTAAGACTAAATTTAGCAAAGCAACCTTGGGAATTTTATAAGTAATTATTATTTTCCTGAAATAAAACAATAATATATGAGATTGGAGAAAAAGCTTTGTTAAAAGAAAAGTAAGTTATATGTCAACTGTCCATTGTATTTTGTAATCAAACAATTGTTACGATGTGTTCGCCTCTTTAAATGTAACATTGTATGGTTTACATTCATTCATCAAGGGTAATTTATGTTCTTTACGATCTAGCCAGGTATTACAAATAGGTGCTGTGAAATGGTCATCATTCTCCTATTAAATAAAAGATTGTTAAAAGTATATATGCTAGTCTATTTCCTCATGTTTAATGTTGAGTAGCATCCATATAAATTATATATGTCTATTTCCTCATGACTAATTCGAATATAATTGTAAAATCATTAAAACATGCTTACCCCAACTATTAAATATATATATACACACACGCACACAAATTATTCATCAAACAACTATTAAGTAAATAAATTTACACAGAACAAACACATGATAACTTTTAAATCACATCAAAATTACCACCAATTAGCTCCTCTAGAATGACTATTTCAAGATTCACAAACATCTCTCTTCAGTGGCTTCAGACCCATTAGGTAGCATACTAATGTAGTTTTTTCCTTTTCATACCAAAATAGAGACCAATTATGTATTAAAGTACAAAATAATTATAGAGTAATTAACTTAAATATTAGGCCTAAGGTCAAGTTTGAAACATCTACAAATTGGCAATTTAAACTTTAATTAATATCAATTAATAATCTATATAATAAATGTTAAACTGATAACTATATAAACAAATTACTCAACAAACAAAATTTAAATTATCTAGTCAATAAATTTATATGTAATTGTTGGTAATAATGTGATATCAAATAAAGTTGGTGTTATTATATGTATATAAATTTATTAGCTGTAATACATTTAAATTTTTATATTTGTTATATAATTGTCAGTTTAATATTAGCATATGTAATTTAATATATATATCAGAGTACTGATTTTCTTGGACATTTTAAAACTTTTATTATGTAAAGTTATAATTGTTATTTATTTTAAAAGTTTGAGATATCTTTTAAACCTTTGGTGCATCACATACTAGATGAATAGCCTCTGCCTATCTTAACTTTCTGTCTCTGCAAACTTTTAAGTTTACATTGAATAATTCCTACTTTTTATTTATTTTTTAACCTTCTATTATTATCCAATAGATATAATAACTTTTGTGATTTTTTTTTTTACTTATAGTCTATTTTATTTTTGACTTGGTTTTCTTATTCTTTTTAAAAAAATATATTCACTTTAGTTCAATAACTTCAAACAGGGGTAAATACAGATAGTCATCATATTTCCAAATATTGGACAGTTGAATTTTAAAATAAGCTCCAATTTTATTTCTGACAAAGTGGAAACCAACTTCATATCAGCTTCAGAAGCTGTGTTTTTTAATGTTTTTCAAAATATGCTTTATTATACAGGAAATAGTTTGTAAGGGTTTTTCTTCTTAATATATCACATACCAACATCACCAAATAACATTTCCAGAAGTTACCGTGTCCACTGAAAATTTCAGGAAACATTAACTCAACATTGATAAATCTAAAAAGAATTTAAAACAACATATTTTCTTTATAAATATTTATTTATCTTTATCTGGAAATTGACCCAGAATCTTTGGTTTTAAAACTATTATACTATCTCAGTCAATAACTTCTTTCATAATAAATAAATAAACCCACAAATTATGAGATAGAGTGGAGAATGGTGGGTCGAATGAAAGTCTGTGCTCATATACCCTATATATTACATATATTGATAAGCCTGTATTTCAGTTAATATACTTTTCATATTATCTTTATTATGATTTTGTTGATAGTTTCAATGAGCAATCTTTATTAGAATATCTTTTTACAAAAAAAAAAACAAAAACAACAAGATTTAGATAAAGGTTGCTACGCAGTCAAAAATAGTAACATAATAAAAGCATTGGGAAAAATGCAATAGGAAGTGAACATTTATGCCTTTGTTTATTTAATTTAAGATAAGCATTACAAAGAAGAATGGGAGTAAATTAGGCTTTCAGAATTACAAAGAAGAATGGGAGTAAATTAGGCTTTCAGAATTTTTTCTAAACTTCACCTAAATTAAAACGATTTCATTGAAATTTCTTTCTGTCCTATTTGAATTCTGTAGTTTTCAAACCGGCAAATCTTTCTACAACAATTCATTTTTAAATTCTGTTTTTATATGCGGTTTTTTTTTTGTTATTTGATTAGAATTTTTTTTTCAAACTTTATAGATAATATGATATTCTTATAAATTAATATCTGTATTTTTCAGTTCTCTGTATTTTTAATAATTAATCAAGGATGACATATAATGAAAAATATCTATCACTGGAACACAAACTATTAGCATTCATCTAAATTGTATCACATTGATACTGAAAACACTATTCTAATTACAATTAACATGTAAAATTATAATAATGGTAATTTAATAGTATCTTAGTAGAAGTATGAATATTTTGAATTTTCTCAATTTAGGACATCAATATAATTTATGCTATTATCTAAAATAATACATTTCCACTTATTTTGATTTGGTTTTCTAATCATTGGAAATGTGAGAAATTTGAAAACTCTTATTAAAACTAAAGGTACTTGTGTATAATTCAACCGATGATGTATTACCCTGAAGGCATATCAGTCTAATCTTGCGATTTTTAAGATAACGTCTCCAAGTGATTTGCGGACACATGTAATCGCTAAAATGTGTCCGCAGATCACGTGAACACGGTACGTTAAAAAACGCAAAATCGCAATAGACAGAAAGATCAAAAAATTTCCCAAACCTCTCTACGAATTTTAAATCTCGCGGGTGAAAAAAAAATTGACTCTCTGATGGATTAATCACGCCAGTCACTCGGTTACCATGACAACATTGTCATGCAAAAAACGTCGATGTCTACCGGAAGGGAAATCGGTAAGTCAAAAACATCATCGGTTGAATTATTCACACGTACCAAACTAAAATACAGATGAAGTTTTTATAATCCATTATGATATAGGGACTGCTAACATCATGAAATAATTGTTAAAAGCTGATTTTTTATATTAGGAAGTACGTATCTTTGCTATTGACAAACGTAATGATTTAGATGGTCTTTTATTTGAATTTAAATTTAGTTTAAAAGGACTTATCAATAAGAAATTGCTTTGCAAAATGTTATTCCCTTTAAAATAACTATTTTCAAATGAAGTGTAAGCTTAGAGTAGAAATGGAATGAATATTTGCTAACAATATGCATTTTAATGCCTTGAAAATGCATGAAGTATTCAAATCTCTCTTGGCATAGGAAAATTAATTTACTTGGGAAAATGATTAATTTGGAGAATAATTTATGGACTTTGACTGAAGAAAATGACCAAATTAAAAATTTACTCCTATATGATGTTTCCCTGAATAATTTTATGCAGGGGTGAAGTGACAGTTTTATAAACCAAGTCTTGGATTTGATACTTTCAGTGCTTGAATGTCTCATCTTCCAAGCAACAAACCATCTGATGTCATTTTTATATTTATGGCGTTTTTAGTATTAAAAATGAGTATCTCATTCATATCATTTTAACTGATTTATGCTTTAAATAATGTAGACATTTAATGAACTTTAGTATCAATAAAGTCTTATGGTTAGCATGGCTTTGTGGTTAGCATAACTGCCTTATAAGCAGCTGGTCTGGGATTGTTTTCTGGTCAGTGCTTTGACATATAAAAAAAAAAGTCTCATCTTAAAGATATGAAAACTAACTAGTGTTTATATAGAGTTAGCAATGCTCAACTATTACTCATACGATAATTCTTTTTTGAAAGGGAAGCTCTTCAAGCTGATTTGGGATCTTTTGAAATCCGGAGACAAGAGGAATTTCGCCTACCTATATCTTTTTAGAAATTTATCCTGGTTAATGCTGCTTATTTTAGTATGTCACTTTGACACATAATTTAACAAATAATATACATAAAAAACTCAATGTTTATATTACTATATCCATAAGAAATTAATAAAATTGCATGAAGCAATGATTTTTTTTTTAATGCTACTTTGTGTTTTCTCATGAAATTTGAATTTGATTTATTTAATTTTGGATTACGTCTGTTACTATGGTTTATTATTAACTCTTGCATGACTGCTAACTAGAACGGCCTAAATCAGGGTTGTCCAACTTTTTGGCAATTCTAGCTCACATTGGAAAAAAAGAATTGTCTTGGCTCCACATTAAATACACAAACATTATTGAAAGCTTATCAGCAAAAAAAAAGTCAATGCATAATTTTCATAATATCTGTTAAGGACAGATAAGCAAAAAAGTCCTGACATAATAAATTCTAATTATGTAGCAGCTCATTCAGAAAGCCTTAAAATCATTGAGCAGGTTCCCAGTTTGAGATCACTGATATAGAACATTTATATATTTAAGTAATAAAACATCATTGATCTTTATATACCACCCTTTTTAACAATTGGTAATGAATCCAGTTAACAATAAAATAAAATAAAAAACATAATATTTGCAAATTAATTTTTGTCCAGGGGAATTTAAGATGGCTAAAGAGTGACCATGTACATGGTGAAGTGATTACATTCAAATTATTTTTAATTGACAAATCGGTACTAGTAACAAGCAATGATTAAATTGAACATTTCTTCCTCCAATAATTCATTACATTAACAAAATAAATAATCAGTTTGGCTTAAATGAGAAATGACAATAGAATTATTAACAACAAGAATAACTTTAATTAAAGAATAGAATTATATAATAAAAATGTAGAAAGGAGTTTGCTATTAACTGAAAGGAGACCCTTTGATTTCTCTTAGAGGCCTTAAAGGAACCGAGCAGAGCAAATTCCTAATGTCCACTCCATACGTTCTTGTCGTTGCAGCTGTTATTACTATGTGATTATTCATATAGTATATGAACATGGATGGGCTGCTCACCAACACGCATTAGCCAGCTTGGTGAGTTTATTGGCTTTTTACCTCCGAGTTTAAGAATATTTTTTCTAATATATACAATTATGACAGACAAAAATAAATCATGGCCCTTATTCCCAGGAGGCTGTAAAGTCACCAACCAAGGCAGTGGTTAGTGGCCGAAGGCGGAGGGTGCTAAAAATCCCCTGATTGCGGACTCAGGCTGCCATTTGATGACAACTTTTTATTTAGGTACTTACAACTGCAGATCACTTTCAAGTGAAGGAAGATTTCAAGAGTTAGAAAAAGAACTGTCTTATATTAAGTGGGACTTTATTGGACTTTGTGAAGTTAGAAGAAAAGGTGAAGAAACAATTGATTTAAAAAGTGAACATATACTCTATTATAAAGGTACAAATATTGGAAATACAAGTGGAGTAGGATTCATTATAAATAAAATGGAAGAGTAACATTGTGGAGATTGATGGTGGATTGGACAGAGTGGCTAGATTAGTTTTACAACTTAATAGCAGATACTAAATGCAGATAATTCAGGTTTATGCCCCAACAAGTTCTCATAGTGATGAAGTAGTAGAAGATTTTTATATGGATGTACAAAAGGCTTTTGATCAGAGTAAACAACATTTTAAAATTGTTATGGGAGACTTTAATGCTAGAATTGGTAAACAAATGAAAGATGAAAATGCTGTAGGTAATTTTGGTTATGGTAATAGAAATGAGAGAGGACATAGACTTGTGGAGTTTGCAGAAAAAAAACAACTTTATATTATGAATTCTTTTTTTGAGAAAAATGTTAAAAGGAAATGGACATGGAAGCATCCAAATGAAGGTACAGCAGAATTGGATTATATTTTGACTAACAGAAAATACATATTTCAAGATTGTAATGTTCTTAATAAATTTAACACAGGAAGTGATCATCGATTAGTAAGATGTAAGATACATGTTAATGCAAAACTAGAGAGACAAAAATTATTAAGAAAAACAATATTTACAGTTGATATTCCTAATCTTCAGAAACATTCTAATGAATTTAAATTAGAACTTACAAATCGGTTTCAAGTATTAGTAGATTTTGAACATGATTAAGATTTGAATGACATTAACAGGAAAATAACTGATACATTTTTAAAAACTGCAACAAAGATAGCTGGTAGAAAAAAGCAGCAATTGACCAATAAAATTTCTACTGAGACTAGAGAATTTATGAAGAAAAGAAGGAATATGAGGATTTACAACAATGATGCATTAAAAAAGATTGAATATCTCGAATTTTGTAAAATGGTGTGGAAAAGAGTTGAAAATGATATAAGAAAGTATAATTGTGAACTAGCAAGGAAAGCTGTAGAAGAGAATAAAAGTCTAAAGAGTGTAAAACAACATTTTGGTATTGGTAGGAAATTTATATCTGCAATAAGAAAAAAAGATGGCATTATTACTAAAAAGAGAGATGACATCATGAAATGTGTAGAAGTCTTCTATCAAGAATTATATAGTAATAAAGAACAAGTGCCTCCTATACCTATTATATCTTTCGAATTGCCCAGAATTTTGAATGAGGAAGTGAGACATGCAATTAAATTTATGAAGAAAGGCAAGGCTCCAGGTAATGATGGAATTATAATTGATATATTAAAAGAAGCAGGTGAAGAAATAGAAATTTTTTTAGCAAAGTTATATACCAAATGTCTAAATGATAAAGATGTACCAGATGATTGGAAGAATGCAGTATTAATATTAATATTTAAAAAAGGTGATAAAGAAGATATTAGAAATTACAGACCTATCAGTCTTTTATCAGTTTTATACAAAATTTTTACTAAGATAATTACAACTCGTCTACAGAAAATACTGGATTTCCATCAACCAAGAGAACAAGCTGGATTTAAAAGTGGTTTTAGTACAGTAGATCATATCCAGGTATTGAGAGAAGTTATAGAAAGGACAAATGAATATGAGTTGCCATTATGCTTAGGATTTGTAGATTATGAAAAGGCATTTGATTCTATAAACATTTTTTTGGTGATTAAAGCATTGGATCATCAAGGTGTAGATCCAGGATATTGTCATATTTTAGAGAATATTTATAAAAATGCAACAGCAACAATTAGATTATATAATGATAGTAGGAAAATCAACATTGAAAAGGGTATAAGACAGGGTGACTCCATATCTCCAAAACTTTTTACAGCAGTGCTGCAAGAAGTATTTTGTGGATTAAAATGGGAAGCTAAAGGAGTAAAAGTAAATGGAGATTTAAGTCATTTAGATTTTGCAGATGATGTAGTTGTTTTTGCAAATAATGCTTTAGAGTTACAGGAAATGTTGCAGGGTTATCAGATGAAAGTAGGAAAGTAGGACTAAAGATAAATGTTAAAAAGACTAAAGTAATGTTTAGTAGATTTTCTCAAAATATGAAAATAAAGATTGATTATGATGAGTTAGAAGAAGCTAACAGTTACAAATACCTTGGTCAGATTATTAATACAGGTGGAACATAATGGATGAAATTAATCATAGAATTAAACTTGGTTGGAGTGCTTTTGGTAGAAATAACTTGATACTGAAAGGAAATATGCCTATGTGTTTGAAAAGGAAGGTTTTTAATAAATGTGTTTTGCCAGTTCTTACTTATGGATCTGAGACTTGGACACTTAATAGAAGAGCAATACAGAGACTTCAGACCACTCAAAGAAGTATGGAGAGATGCATGTTGGGAGTAACAAGAAGAGATTGAAAATGCAATGTATGGGTAAGAGAACAAACAGGTGTTACTGACCTCATTGAAAAAATTAAAAGACTGAAGTGGAGTTGGGCTCGACATATTGTAAGAAGAGATGATAATAGATGGACAATTGAAATTTTAAACTGGATTCCAAGAGATTGTAAAAGACCCAGAAAGAGACCACATGTGAGATGGATTGATGAAATAAGAAAGTATGCAGGGGTGATGTGGAGAAGAGAAGCTAAAGATAGGAAAAGATGGATTGAACTTGGAGAAACCTTCATCCTGCAGTGGACTGATAATGGTTGATGATGATATATATTTACAATTAAGAAAATTATATGGCGATCACATGTAAAAGAGAAAAAATCTTTGTAACTTACGATCTCTTTTAGGATAACTATAGAAAATTCAGTTAATTTATTTTAACATCTTTGTGAGTTCACATATATATTTTATACATGCAAATGTGGGAACATGGGCATTAATCATTAATTTTGATGTTTGCTGCCAATATCATTCTGTGACATTTTTTTTAAGAGAGTTTCCATTGCAATTTTATTCTGAGCATTTAAAATAGATAGATTCCCACAGTCTAATTTATAGAAATACATTTTTATGGGATAATCTACTTTTCCTTTTATAGTAAGTAACTATCAAATATTTCTTCAGCATTAAATAATGATGAATAGATCAGCAGAATCAAGATTAATTTTTAAAGCATTTTTTTGTCTACAGCTCTATAGTCAGCTACAATCCTGGAAAGATCAGGTAAAGCATTCTGGAGGGTTCTCTACCTTAAAAAATGCATGAAATAAACTTAAAAATTCTATAAAATTTTATTGACTTATATATAGTAAAAGACTGAATGTTACAATTCTTTCCACAGTTTCTTGGAAAGCAGACAATTTTGGAAAGTTTCTGTTGATTCCCATAGCAATGTTTTTATTTCCCCCCAGTCATTTGCAACCGGTTTCTATAGCAATATTTCTTTTATTTAAAATCATATTATTTTTAAAATAAAACAATAATATATTTTATCTTTATACTTACTTTTAAACATTTTAAAAATATACGTAAAAGGTATTCTATATATATGACCTCTAGTATTTTGTTATGTATAATAGCAAAAATATTTGCATTAAAGCAATACTTGAAAACTCAGATGTGAGAGTTACATTATATATATTATAAAAGTAAAAAAAAGGCAAAATTAAACTCATGGGATATTTGATATTGTGTTTGAGATCTTACATTCATTTTAGCAATATTGTGATGCATGATTACAAAAAAATATATTTTAAGTAAATCTACGATTATGTATTGGCCATATTCATAACCATCATGGGCTGCAGGTTGGATACTCATGGTCTAAATTAATTGGCAAATATGTAGTGCAATAAATGAGAATAATTAATAATTATATAACAGATCTATTTTTTTAATCCAGTTCTGCCATCCAGTGTAAGCTTGAATAATCAATCTCTATCCAGTGCTATTATATTCATATCCCTAGACTTTCTAAGAATATAGCTTGCATTAGTGAGGAGTTTATCTGGAATTAATAATTATGTAGCAGATATATTTTTTTAATCCAGTTCTGCCATCCAGTGTAATTTTGAATAATCTCTATCCAGTGCTATTATATTCATATCCCTAGACTCTCTAGAATATAGCTTGCATTAGTGAGGAGTTTAGCTGGAATTAATAATTATATAGCAGATCTATTTTTTTAATCCAGTTCTGCCATCCAGTGTAAGCTTGAATAATCAATCTCTATCCAGTGCTATTATATTCATATCCCCAGACTTTTTAGAATATAGCTTGCATTAGCGAAGAGTTTATCTGGATCTATTCCCCCTGGATTTTTGGATCAATTGCATCTTTTCTATAGCATCCTTTTTTTTTTGTTCTTTTTCATTCACTATCAAATTTTCTTCTTGCAATTCAAAAACATTTTAAAGTTTAGCATCTAAATCAATTTGGTTGCATAGTTATCAGATCTTTGTATTTTACTATTCTCACTGAAGGGCTAAAAAGTAATCTTATAATAATGGTAGAATAGATTTGGATATTGAATATTCAAGTTCACAGAACAGGAGTAAGATAAATAAGTTTTCTTCATAAAAATATTCTGTAAGTTGGGTTGGCTTCATTTATAAAATGAAAATGATTATTGCTCATAATCTAGTTCTAAGTCTTCATTAGTAATAGCAATTCAAACTATTTGCTCTACTTTAAAGTTATCTATTGTAAGATTGGTTAATCAATGGATTCTAATGCTATATTCAAACCCCTTGCAATGGTTTTCTTGAAATGAGAAACAACAAATTTGCATCTACACATCTAGAGCCAATTTTATTTTTTTAAATATTTTTTTACTGAAGAAGGCCGCTATCCTGAAACTGGTATTGGGGGATATAGCATTATTATCTAGTATCTATTAATTAAGTGAATTAATGCGCTTAAAGCAAATATTGAAAGTAAACCAAGAAAGCTTATTTTGATATATGCTTATCTAAATCCTGACTAATCTTTTGATGGGATTTACATACAGAATACCTATAATTTTTTTGGCAGTTTTAAAATTTTGATAATTCTCATTACAAATTTGCAATAATTTTTTGTTGGAAGCATAAGCATAATGTAATTTTTATTTTTTTTAGCCTTTACATGATTACTACTAAATTTGAAAAAATATTTATTACTTTTTATTCACTGACTTCAAGAATTATACCTGAAATAATAACCAGAATTTAAAATGAAGTAAAGCAATATTCTAGTTTTGGAACAGTGTTTCAGTCTATCATATGTAAAAGTACTACTGTTTTGATTTTAGTTTTTATTTTACTATCTTTCTGAAAAGTTTAAAAGACTGGAATTTCCCTAACCGAAAGTGTTATTCTACTCCTAACAATATTTTAAGATAGATGACAAATATAAGCTATTGTGAAAATTATTATAATTGCATCTCTTTTAAATATGCAGAATAAATTGAAATTTCGTTTACATATATTTTATTTCAGGTTTTCTATCATTCTGTTTTGACATTTGCTTTTTTCTGATTTATAAAATTTTTATTTCAACTCTAATCTTAATCCTAAATTCATCCCAAAATATCTTTTTGATGATTAAACAATTGCATTGAGATTTAAACCCAATGGCTTTTGATAAAATAATTAATGTGGACAAGCACAAATCCTTGGATTTTAGTGTATCTATCTGTGATCCTCACACAACAAACCTCAGTATTTAAATTTTCAAGTTTTATTATTTCTACTATTTGTACTGTTCAGGCTATTAAAATTTAAGATGGTAACATTTTAATTAAGTGGACACTTAATAGAAGAGCAATACAGAGACTTCAGACCACTCAAAGAAGAATGGAGAAATGCATGTTGGGAGTAACAAGAAGAGATCGAAAATGCAATGTATGGGTAAGAGAACAAACAGGTGTTACTGACCTCATTGAAAAAATTAAAAGACTGAAGTGGAGTTGGGCTGGACATATTGCTAGAAGAGATGATAATAGATGGACAATTGAAATTTTAAACTGGATTCCAAGAGATTGTAAAAGACTCAGAAAGAGACCACATGTGAGATGGATGGATGAAATAAGAAAGTGTGCAGGGGTGATGTGGAGAAGAGAAGCTAAAGATAGATAGATTAAACTTGGAGAGACCTTCATGCTGCAGTAGATTGATAATGGCTGATGATGATGAACATTTTAATTTGTAATATGCTGCAATTTCACTGTAAAATACATATAAAAGTATCATACTTTAGTAATAACAAGTAGTGGTTCAATAAATAACACTATTAAATCCCTCCTCCTCCTCCAATTTATTAGATAGCAGCAACGTTAATATCTTAATATAAATCACAAATAATTATTACTGATATTACGAACTAAATTAATCCTCATTATTCTTTTTTCTTACTCCTTCCATTTTCGTTTGGTTTATTATTTTCACTCAGCTTAGTACTGAACTCGATTCCTTTGAGCTTTCATGCCTCATCTCTTTGCACTAATTTTGGCATTGTGATTGAGTACTTGCACATCCATATGTTCGTTTTTTAATTATGTAATTTTTTCCATTTTTTTCCTTTTGATTTCTAGTTGTTGTTTTTTTTTTTTTAATTTCCCCCTTTTTTTTTTGGCGTTAGAATAGTTTTTCTCATTTAAGAGTGATTACTAATGATGATGATGATAATGAAATTTGCATAAAAATTTTTGAACATCTTTTATTTATAAATATTTTGACTGCTATTTATTTTGTATAATGAGATTTTTGTATGTATGTGTGTATTTAATTTCGGATATATTGTAGATACTTTTTATATAAACGTTTTAAACTCTTGATGAATATTGAAATAGTTTGTACGTAAACTTGGAGAGAAAAAACATTACGTATGCGAAAACTGAATAAAGTTTTATGTTGTTAATTAAGGTAACATTTATAAGTTTTATTTCAAATATATCCAGACGCGATCAAACTCCCACACAGTCATTTTTTCTATTTTAATTTCTAACTACTAGAGTTCATCTGATAGATAATGTCACCGTGAAATGACAGTAAATTTTCATTTATAATTTTAATTGATTCAATTTTCTAAAATCTGCTTTTGAATGAGATTTTTGTTGCACACACACACATAATTATCTCATTTTAAGTTTAGAAAATACTTTTTCTTTCATTTAATTTGTTAATGGCATTTTAGCTATAGAAAAGTGTAAATTTCCTAATAAGAATTTTAAATTAGCCTTTACTTTTATTTATTCATTATCAAAGATTAAAATTGTATTTATTTATTTTCTGAATCACCCTTAATAAATGTTTCTTGGAGGTGAAATGAAGTTTATATATACATAAGCGGCGTGAGTGTTCTTTTTCACATCGTAATTTAAATGTTTGACTAACAATAACCCTGTTTCAAATTATTTTACATAAAAACATATTTATTAATGTTATTATCATTCTAATCTTTTTTTATATTCAAGTATAAATAAGCAACCATGCATGTAATGTTGGCATGACAACATGTTTTTAATTTAAATTTCAAATTATTACATTAAAGAATTAACACCAAGCATAAAGTTAGTTTAGAATAAATATTTTTTGTGACCTAATTTAATAACTATTTAGTTTTTAATTTGTGATAAAAAAACGGAAAAGTCTGTTAATAGTTTACATTATTAAAAAAAAAAACTACGATAAAAATATAACTGATTCCAAGATTTTAACGCAATTTTTTTATTACATTATTTGTCAGTTAGCATGGGAAGAAGAATGGAGAGGGGTTACTTTAATTAAAATAATAACGAAATATGCTACTGAATTTTAATCCTAATCATAACTTGAGAGTTAGTATTAAGATTTAATTATTGTTATCATGATCCGTTTAGTTTAGTGTAGTTAAAGAATGGTAGATTCATTACTTCAAGTCTCTGGATCTTAGGTATATGATGTCACTTCCGGTATTCGAACATCACGTGATCTCACGAGTAACGAGCCTTTTTGGTTATTTTATTATTATGATTATATTAGATTATTATTATGATTAAGTGCTATCAAATCAACCCTGATTTCTAACGATCATATTCATACTATTTTGAATACCTAATACTCTGTAAAGGAATAATTTATTATTGCTTTCATTGATGCAATCTGAATAATTTTCCATCTTGACACAATTGTAGGCAACTCTTACCGCAGCTCGAAGATACAGCCCTGATGATGAAAGAAAATTGCGGCATCAATATGAGTAAAGATGAATTAATATCAAGTAATCCTGCATAGTTTAGTGCACTGGTAGAGTGTCAAACTCCAGAGCATAAAGTCCTCAAATTGATTTCGTTTATGGCACTTGTAGCACTCAAACTTCTTATGCACTTCTGAGCAATAAACTAATTTGAATATTATTCTTATATAGTATCATGCATCTACATAAGCAATATATAAATACTAAACTGACATTAAAAAAGACTAAGCAAAGACATTTTTATCAATTTATTACAACTCATTAGATGTGATAACATATTCAATTGCTATAAGGCTTTTTAAAATAAAAGTGTAGAATGATGTAATGAGCCCTAAATCCACTTTTGAATCTACAATGGTGAATATCACTAGAATGTTACCTATCATAACCATATGGGTAAGTGGTGCAATTGTCTTCAAGTTCAGCAATTTTTTGCAGTATTGAGTTGCAAACAAGACTTAATCTAGCTAGACTTCTCATTTGCCTTAATTGATTTTCTTGTTTGTTTTCTTTTTATCTAGAACGTTTATTTCAATCCTTTGTTTTTATTTAATGCTAACAATACAGCTCATCATCATTATTTTCAATCATTTCCAATCCACTACAGAATGAAAATCTATCCATGTTTAATCCAGTTTTTACAATCTTTAGTCTTTATTCTTAATACCCACCAACAAACTTCCTTATTTTACCCTTCCATCTCACTTGTGATTTCAGTTTTTAATAATATCTTGGAATCCAATTTAAAATTTCAACTGTTAATTTATTATCATCTTTTCTAGCAATATGATCAGTCCTACTGGTTTGTTCTCTTATCCACATATTTCATTTTTTGATCTCTTCTGGTAACTCCTAACACTCATTATTCTATACTTTATTGAGTGGTCTGAAGTCTCTGTATTGCTTGCTCTTCTATTAAATGTCCAAGTCTCAGATTTGTTAATGAACATTGATAAAATACATCTATTAAAAAATTTCCTTTTCAAATATAGTGGTATATTTTATTTAATATTATTTCTAGAAAAAGCACCCCAAACCAAGTTTAATTGTTTCCATTTGTATTAAAAATGTGATTCAAAATAGTTGAGTAGTTAGCACAGCTGCCTTACAAGCAGTTGTCCTGGGTTTGCTTCCCGGCCGATGACACAAGAAAAAAAAAAGTAATTGTAGTTGTTAACTTCTAATTTATGATTTCAATATTTACTTTTTTAAAAAAAATCCACTGAACATTATTACTTCACTCTTTTTAGCATTTATCTTCAGTCCCACTTTCTTGCATTTTGAAACTGTAATGTAAAGTTGATTAATTTTAATAAAATATGCACTGTAACAGTAATGTGAAAGATGAATTTGTTCATTTTTTTTTTTTTTGCAATCATCTAATATCTCTTGCAACATTTCCTGAAGCTCTAAAGAATTATTTGCAAAAACAATCACATCATCTGCAAAATCTAGATGACTTAAATAATTTCCATTTCTAATAAATTCCCATTTCAATTCACAAAATAGTTATTGTAATATAAAAAGCTTTGGAGATATGAAATCACTCTGTTGTACAACACCCTTTTTCTTTATGTGTCAAAGCATCGGCTGGGAAGTGAACCCCAGGACAACTGCTTGTAAGGCAGCTGTACTAACCACTCGGCCACCAATGCTTGACGTCCTTTTCGATGTTAATCTTCATAATATCGCTATGTAATATAATTTCTGTTATTGCAGTTTGATAAATACTCCTTAGTGTAAGACAATATCCATTTCTATATCTTGATCATCTAAAGTTTTAATCACTATATAAATTCTTATAGAATGAAGTTCCTTTTGATAATCTACAAATACAAAGCACAATGGCAACTCGTATTCATTGGTCCTTTCTATAATCTTTCTCAATACACTTTTTGATTGGTTAGAATCCAAAATTTATTTTAGATGAATTAGAATTATTTTGGTAAAGATTTTGTATAAAACTGATAGCAGATTGATAGGTCTGTAATTTCTAATATCTTTATCATTTTTATTAAATATTATTATTACGACTGCATTCTTTCAATCATCTGGTACATCTTTATTATTTAGATATTTGATATATAATTTTACTACTAATTTTTCTATTTTTTTATTTGCTTCTTTTCAAAAATCAGTCATAATTCTATATTTCTTGGAGCATTTTCCTTCATCATAGATTTAATTGCATATCTCACTTCTTCATATAAAACCACTGGGCAATTCAAATCCTTTTACATCTAAAAACTCCAAGTATATAAATTATATTTGTATTTATTCACTCAAATATATAATTCTTTATAGAACTCTTCAACATATCTCATGATATCATCTTTCTTTTTACTAATAGTTCCATCTTTCCTCTTAATGGAGAAATCATTCTACTTCCAATACCAAGATGTAGCTATACAATTTTGAGACTTTTATTTTCTTTTATAACTTTATTTTCCAATTCTCAGTTATACTTTCCTATATTTTTTTTTACCATCTTATATAAGTCTAGATAGTCATTTCTTATTAATAGATCATTAAAAAATTTTTTTCATATTCTATCTTTACTCCATAAGTCTTAGAAATTGGCTGTTTTTAATGACAATTGGCAGTTATAATAATGTATCAACTACCTTTTTATTGATTTCAATGAAGTCTGAGCTATCTTCAAAATCTGTAAATATTTTAAAAGGATTTGGAAGTTCTAATATAAATTTATGGGAGTGTTTTTGAAGATTAGAAATATCAATTGTTCATATTGTCTTTCTTAATAGTTTATCTCTAGCTTTGCATTAATACATTAATTAATGATCATTTCTTGTGTTGAATCTACCAAGAACATTACAATCTTGAAGTACATATTTTCTGTTACTCAAAATATAACCCAGTTTTGCTGTACTTTTATTTGGAAACTTCCATATCCATTTAGAAATTTTTTTTAAAGAAAGAATTTATAATATATATATTTCTTTTTCTGAAAATTCCACAAGTCACAAACAATCAACTGTTTATCAATTCTACCATTAAAGTGATCATTACAAATTAAAAATGTTTGTCTGATCAAAAGCATATTGAGTACTATAAGACTATGAGATGTGTTTCTATTTAAAAAGTCAACCTTGATTGAAGAACTAACGAGTCTAGATGTTGTATTTAACACAATGTCTCAAATTAAAACTGCACATTAGATTTAGAATTTATTATATCACTATTATTTTCATTAAAAAAATGGTCTTCTCTTAGCTGACAGTTAATTATGATTGTGTTTTAATACACCATATAATATTTTTGAATATAAATGACCTCTATCCAGAATTATCAGTACTGTACTAGAGACGAGATAATATCTTAGTACTTCTGGCTAGATTTTTATTTGTTTTTCTGTTTAAAAAAAGTATAAATTTTAAAAGCAATTTAAAAACAGTATTTTTTAAAAAGTACACTAAATAATGGTACTTTTTTAATATTTTTTTAATCAAATTGCTTCACCTTATAGTTAGAGGTAATTTTATCTTCAATTACAAACTATTTATGCTATGTTTACTTTTGCCAACTAGTATAAGCTTGAATAATTAGTTAATTCTGGATGGATAGGTTAGCACTTAGAGATTTAATAAGCAGTGTCATATAATATTTATTGATAATTCAAACTTATGATAGGTGGCAGAAATGGAGTACTATAAAATATACTTTGTTTTTGAAAAAGCATAGCATTAAACTGGGATCATGTGATGCTTTTTTTACCTTCTAATAAAATTGTTGGACCCTTTTTTTATTATAAATGTAATTGACATTATTAGCGATTCTAGCACATGTGCGTGTGCGGCACACGCGCATGTGCTAGAATATATATATTTCCCAAAAATAAAAAATTATTTGACTTAATCGTATTATTAGCGATTGTAATTTATTTTGTAAGTAATTGGTTAGCTAGAATAATTTATTTTGGAATTAATAATTTATGGTACTGCTAGAGTATAAAGTCTACTATCATACAGAACTACTACTATATTCTAATAACAGAAGAAAATGCAATCAATAAGAAATGAAATGGATACATTTATATGCATAAAAATAATTTATTTACAGAGAAATAGAGAATTCATAGCAGTAATTGTAATAAAAACATGAAAATAATATCATTAGCACCCAAACTAATGTATAATAAATAGGTTTTGTTTCATAGTTTGCATAATACCAAAAACATGTTTAAAATTTATAGGGAAATGAAAATAATATATGTTTAGCAAGCTAAAAGAAATCCAAAGCAATAAGTAAAATAAATAAAATCATGACAATATATATATATCAGTCACAAATTGAATATAAATGTTTTAATAAGTACAGCAGTATATAATGAAGCAGTCGGATCTGAGTTCGATCCTAGCTTCATGACCTCTAGCCATAAGCCCACTTCAAACCCTAGTACTAACCTTAAATTTCCGATGCAATGGGGCTTTATACGTTCAATCCACGCTAATTTCCATAAAGAATAACTTATTTCATAAATGTGTATTCAAATAATTAGTTTCATATTTAAATTGATCAATTCTATTAATAAATTCATGATAGAATTATTCATGAATTTATATATTATAACTGCATGGATTGTGCGTATATATTTGTAAATATTTAAATATATATAATTGTTTAAAAGTTTCATTGCATCGGGAATGTTTGATTTTATTTTTAAATAAGTTGTTAAAGTTTAATGATTAAAAGCTACATTCTTTCGATAAGCTTTCAGATTTTCCCTTTTCAAAAACAACAGTTAAAGTTTTATTAATTAGAAAAAAGATAAGGATTTCCTAATTAAAATCATTTTCTGATTTTAAGAATTCATTTTCTAATTAGAAAATGAATTCAAGTTAATGAGTTTGAAAGCCTTATCAAAGGAATGGATCTAAAAACAACCAATGTATCTAAAAACATTGATAATGAAAGAAGCGCTAGCCTGAAGGCATCAGAGAGGACAGTATATATAGCTCTGAAAAGTTTGGAGAAGAAAAAGCCATCTTTGTTGTAGAGAAGTGCAGTCAACTCTGTGCTTTTTTAAATTATAAAATTAAATAGTGTTTCGATCATGGTGAAGGGCTAAAACATCAGGAATCTGGCTATCGCTTCCTGAAGTCCCCTAAAAATCTTCAATGAAGCTGCTGAATCTTTTCCGGACCAATCATGCTGCTAAAATTATAAAAAGCCACTAAAATGCTGTTCAAGTAATCGACTAAATGCATGCCTACGTTTTTACCAACCTGGACATGTAAACTAAGAACCAGCCCCGGAAGAATTGGGTAATATGTTTCCAAATGAACCTTAATCTTTCTGGCCAGTTTTGAACTTTACACTCCCTTTTAGAGCTCTTTTAATTCTTTAATGTAATAATCTTTATAAAACCTTTTATTCACGCTACTGTAAGCTTATATCGTAATTCTCTCAACCTCTAGTCTTTAACTTTCTCTTTTCTTACTTGGCGGTTCATTTATTATATTATATATATATATTTGTGTGCTTTATTAATGTCGTTTATTTTTAATTATATGCCAATAATCTTTCGACTCGATGAGCTCCTTTGTTCTATTTGCCTCACGCAAATAATATAATATTAATTCTGATAATAATTCTCGTCCATTAGAACTAGATTAATACAGTTCTATTAATCATCGAGTCGAAAGAAACTATTAATGATTGTTATTTTTATCATTGGCTAATAATAAATTATTAGCTCCGTTTTTTAATCTATGCCACCGCTATTTTCTCGTTTCACTAATATTTATTTAGTATTCAAATATAATCTTAAAATGTTTTTTTGCAAAGGGCCGATAAAGGAATCAAATAAATATACTCTAATTCAAATTTCAGTTAATTGCTATTTAGATTCAGGAAGGGCACGATGATTGGGGCATAATTAATATGATTTGCAAATACTTTAAAATAGTTTTCGTTAAAAGCTCATTTGACTTTAATTAATTGATCAAGTCATCACGTAGAGCATTCTATATGGGTTTTAGTATTCAAACGATGACTATCAAGTCATCATCTTCAACGTTGCTGACATAGGGCAATCTTCCGCTCCGTTAGGCTGGTCGGTGATAATATTTCTGCTATTTTAAATTATCGAGGAAGAAAGTACTTCCTCTCCAATTCATATTAGTCAAAGGGCATAAGACTTGTCAGACGCAAGCCGCCATAGGACTTCGATTATCAACTAGCTATCATCTTTCAATTTCACTTTATAGCTCATAATTCGTCAGCACCGTTACCTCTCTGGTCCAGTAAAGCCCGCTCTGATGCTCGTAATTCGTGATGAAGTGATTTAAATTAAAGTCCAACAAATTCTCCGTTTTATCTCAAAATAAGTTTCTAATAAAAATTGTTATGCCCTAAAATACGTATCTTGCTCTTCATGAATGGATTTGCGAATGTGAAAATAAATATCACATTCTTTCGTATAAAATTAGAGTAAAAATTTCCTTTACTAATGAATACCTTTATCTGCCTTTTATTTTCTTGTTGGGGGCATAGACATAGAATTCCAATATTGTGTAATATTTGTTGGCATATAACAAGGACCGCCACTCTTATTATTATTATAAATTCTGTTAAAGGCTAGAGGTAATTAATATAATCATTATATAAAATTCAAACAAAACAAATTATTATTATTAAATATTTTCTAAACACACTTGGTTTCTTCGTTCTTAATTCTTTTATAATTATTTTAATGTTAATACTCGCTGTCTGTGTTGGCAACCCGAACATATACATATGATTCGATTTAAAATTATTTTAGTTATTTATTATCAGATATTAATGTCAGTTCAGGGGTCTCTGATCCTCACCAACCGTTGAGCTAGTTTCTTGGTGCATAGCACTGTGCCGTCGATTTCTACTAATCTGAGCTGTTGAGTTGGGTTTGAATTCAGTTTGAAACGACTGAGTTTGAATCCGACTTACAGTTCTTTTGGTGCATTTTTCGACTGGTACAATAAGAAAGTAATATTATGTGATAATTGTTTTCATTTTCCTGTAAAGGAAATATTTTTTTATTTAGTACACAAAATATGAAATTCATTCTGTATTAATGATAAATATTTTCGTATATTATAAATATGTATATTTTATTTCTTATCAATTATCTTTTTTTGTTGATAATTATTATGTGGTTTGTGATTCTATATTGTAGGTAGATGTTGTAATGTCTAATTTATTTTATATCGGGTTCTATTTTAATAAAAAATAATTTTTTTACAAATTAAGCCCTCCACATAATTGACAAAAGGTTTCCTGCTGTTAATCAAATATTTTTCATTGTGTTTTTATGCTTTGTTCCACAGTTTAGAATCTAGAATTTATAATAGACCAAATTTCCAACAACTTTGATTTATTTTCTTAAAAAAAGTATTTGCAATCATGAAAGTAAGGAATTTTCTAATTTAACATATTAAATTTTTGTATAAGTTATTACTTTTTTTATGTAAATGGCTTTTTAAAATTTTATCTTAATTAATACTATTTATTTAATTAAAAGGATTTGAACCCAAACTTTCAATCTCTTTCAACTATCCACTCTAGCCAATTTAACCGATACATATATAACTTTTATTTATTTAATATTATTATACAAAATCCTGTTTGATGAATTTATAATACATAAATATGATTTTTTTTTTAATTTTGTTTCTTGTTATTACATGAATTCTGATGAATTTGCGTAATAAGATTTTTTTTTTTGAATCGTTACAATACACTTCAGTATTTGTTTTTTTTTTTTTAAATTGTTATTGCAACTAGCTTCCAATATTTGTGAATAACTTTTTCTGTTTCTTAATAATAATATCTGTGTTTTGAAAATAATCTTATAATTTTGTAAGAAACTATCATAATCTAAAAATCAGACCAATATCGATAAGTGATGATTATATATATGTATATTTTATTATAATATTGAATTTCAATAATCTTCGACTTTTCAGCAAAAATTTTTTTATTATTGATTACAGTTTCGACTGTACCATGCAGTCTTCATCAGATCTACAAAATTTGAACACATAAAAATACAACTATTAAAATACATTAATATATATAAAATTATTTTATTATACGATTATTATGTTTAATTAGATATAAATTTTATGTTGTCATTACAATGAAATAGTTGTTAGCTTTGTGTGAGTTAATATCAGTTTTATAAATAATTTCATTAGTTCACAGTTAATTATTAAGAGCTTGCTTATCTTGTTCAGTTATAAAGATCTTGATAGATTTTATTCTGTCATCAGTCAGAATGATTTGCCTTAATTATTGTCAAACTTCTTTGAGTGGGATCATAAATTTTATTAACTATTATATCTTAATATCTATCCTTGACTTATATAAACATCAATGATTATTTTATATCATTTAATTGTTATAAAATCTATTTTTAATCATTTATTTATAGGAAATTTACATAGATGGATAATATTAGTTGATTGCAATTTGGTAAATATCCAATAGAAACTTATTGTATATTTGATATAATGATATGATTGGATATTATAAATTCAAGATTATCTAATAGGTTTATTAATAATGAGTTCTTGTAGAGTATTTCATTTTAATATATAACTTAAGCAATAATTGTATATTGATATAGAGAATAGATAAATTATTAATATTATATAACATGTTATTGAACTTAATATAAAGCTGATTAATGGTTTATTTTATTTAAACATTAGAGATATTGTAAGTTTATAAAACATTCTCCAAGTGTTATTATAACCATTTAGGAACTAGTTTATTTTGGTGGAATATCATTAAATTTTAATGCAAATTTACATTACTATGTGTAATATTTGAATAGTAAAATATATCAGAACTTAGTTATTTATTGATTTGCATTTGGGTTCATTCCATTATAAATTAAATGGATGTCTTAGTCATATATCATTGTTTTGGACAATGATATATGATTTCACTGCTTATTGTAGTTTATTTTGGGATATTGAATAGATTTGATAATATCTGAGGGGTTGATCTTGTTTGTTTTCTTTTGTTTTAAATGCTATCTGAACAAATTAGGTTTGGATAGATTGTTGTCAGTATTTTACTTTAATGCAGTAGACAGTATAAATAATTATATATTGGAAATATTGATTATTGCATAGTGTAACTAATGTCTGAGCTAGATAATTTTTTTACAGGTGATAACAGAGTTATTATTTATTGGTACATGATTTGTTCTGTTACAAATAATATTTACACCATAAGAGCATTTCCTTATTATTTTTTTATTTAATTTTGTTCCAGTAGTGAATGGTTGTGCAAAAACCTGTAGGGAAATTTATTTTGTTTCATTACAAATGCTGACCAAACCAGAAGAGAGATAATGGGGTAGAAGATCATTTATTATCCCATTACAAAATGGCTACCCAACTATAGGCCAGTGATGATCATGCATTGGTAGCCATCACAAAATGGCTCCCAAATCTATAAGGCTATTAATTAAGAAGGTAGCATCATTATTATTTAATTACAAAATAACGTTCAATGTTTATGCTTGTCTCAGTTCTTGAGACCTACTAAAGTTTTTTGTATTCTCATCCCATATTCTAATTTCTATTCCATTACAATAGCATTTTGTAATTTTATGACTTCTGTTCTTCAAGTATTTTTATATCAATTATATAATATGCAACAATAGACACAGATTATAATTCATTATATTACATGAGTATTGTGATAAAGGTGCTTCGTACACTGTACTACACTTCTGTATGTAGTAATCTGAACCAGCATTAAATTTTTGCTTATTTTAATTCCGGTATTTATTTAATAGAAGCTGTGGATTTTAACATGAATACAACAACTACCAGTAGTATTGTCAAGCGCACAATATATTTTTAATAATTAATAAAAATACTGAGTTGCTAAAAAAAAATCAAGTCAAAAGCAGCATTTTCATTTGTAATCTGGATGAATTATAACAGTAGGCTTCAACTGTATATGATATAAAAAAGCAAGCAAACAAAATTCATTACTGAATTATTGGATAATTTAATTGAAGTCTTAGAGAATTGTAAATTCTACACTTAGCAGGAATTAAGGAGCTTTTATATAATATAAGAAAAATTGAGTGGCTAAATTAGTTGGATATACGTTACCCACCTATCCTTATTGCCTTTTTGTTTGTTTGTTTCAGAAGTCTATAAATTCTGTTTATATGATACAAATGAAATATAATTAGACTAGTACTTTGTAATTTTGTCACTTCTATTATCCATCTATTTTTATATTAATTTATCATAATATGCAAAAATATACACAGAGACTATAATGTTATATGACACAAACATTTATAAAAGTGCTTCGTGGACTGTGTTAATAAATTTTTATAATAATTGCTACACTTCAATATGTAATAATCTAAACCAGTACTGTGTTTAGGCTTGAACAGAAGCCATAGGTTTTAACATGAATACAACTATCACGAGTATTGTCAAGTGCAAAATATGTCAATAATAAAAATATTGAATTGCTAAAAAACAGTTTTAAAATATCAAGTTACAGATATTTTCACCTGTAACCTGTATAAATTATAATGGTGGCGCTTCAGTAGTGTATGATATAAAAAAGCAAAAAATAAAAAATTCATTTTGATTCATTGGGTAATTAATTTAATCGAAGGAGTAGAGAGGCATAAATTCACCACTGAGCAGGAATTAAGAAACTTTTATGTAATGTGAAAAATAAAGAACGCAGTTTTCGCTGTTAAAAAAAAGGGCATGTGACTTTATTGTTCAGGAGTTCGTAAGAAGTTTGAGTGCCAGAACTGTGAATTCCAGAATTGATCCTGATACTTCCCGAACCCAAACCAGATACTCTACCAATTATACAGAACATACCAGTAATTTCTCAGTATAAAATAATAAATAGATGGGATTTTATGCGCAAGCCTTCTGGCATCCATTGATTACTCTAGCTTGCAGTGAGTGGCAATACGTATAGTGAGTTTTGCCTGTTTTAATAACAGTTATAAGCAAGCATAAGAAATGATGATCATGTGATATTTATAAAATGATGAAAAAACAAATTCTTTGTAAGCAAATATAAACAAAACATTTTGATTAGCAGTTTTATAAATGCAGAAGCAATACATTTAATTCTTTATGTTTTTAATTAATAATTTTTTGAGCATCATTCTTTAATAAATAATCATTTAAATTTTGGAGAAACATTCTTAACATTGACACTATATGTGAATTGAGCCATAGATCAGAAGAGAACCAAAAACATATATTCTTTGAGTGTAGTAGCCCACAATATATATTACAAAAATTCATCAGGAAAAGAATGCCACTATAAGTACAATTATAGAGTCTTTTCCAAATGCCTACTTTGCAGAAATAAGAAATACAACATTTATACTATGTGCATTATGGCGCATTCATCATCATCAATCATTCTCAATCCACTGCAGGATGAAAGTATCTCCAAGTTCAATCCATCTTTTCTGATCTTTAGCTTCTCTTCTTCACACCACCACTGCACACTTTCTTATTTCATTCATCCATCTCACATGTGGTCTCTTTCTGGGTCTTTTACAATCTCTTGGAATCCAGTTTAAGATTTTAAATCCATCTAGTATCATATCTTCTAGCAATATGTCCAGCCCAACTCCACTTCAGTCTTTTAATTTTTTCAATGAGGTCAGTAACACCTGTTTGTTCTTTTACCTATATATTGCGTTTTTGATCTCTTCTTGTTACTCCCAACATGCAGGTGCACTTATCTTTACAATAGTAAAATTTTGCTTTTAAACATATATTTTCTAGCTTCATTATCTGTGCATACGGCGCATATATATATGTTTATAACGTTTAGTGAAGGAATAATTTAAGTATTTCAAGAAATGCAAGAAATTTTAATACATTTAAAAACAAATTAGAGACAATCAAACAAAGAGATAAAAAAAATCATCCCATCAGACCTCTAGTGAGATATATTTTCTGTTTCCTAATTTATTGTAAATGTTTTTAATAATAATTTAATTCACTGAATGCTATTGAAAATATTTACTGCGGGATTAGTTTTGTATTAATTTTTTCTTTTAAACTGAAATATCTGTATATATATACAGTAATTCTCTCCCACCCACCCACCCCTTTAAACTGAAATGTCTGCAGATACATTTTTCTTTGAATAAAGTTCCTTCTAAAACTACATTTTGGCTAATTAATGCAATACTGTAGTTTAACACTTGTTAAATAATCTTTGACTTTTGTAATTTATTATTAAATTACTTTTTTAAATCTGGAAAAAATTGGGAAAAACCCAGGAATCAACATAGCTTTAATAGTGGACTTCTGACCTGTAATAACTATAACAATATGAAATGGGAAATTTGTTTTAGAAATCTGTCTAGTCTGCAAGTTTTTTTTTTTAATAAAAAACCACAAAACAATCTGTTTTATACAAGTATAAAGAAAATTTATATGAAGTTTATGCTGTAACAATATTTTAGTTTGGCTTAAAAGTTTTTAAAATTGGAAGTTCTTGGACTAAAGATATACTAAAAATAATCGAAGAAATTTTTTTAATAATCAATTTGAAAGACTTTTAGAAAATAAAAACTCATATTGAAGATTATTATTCGGATGTTCTTCATTGAACAAATAATTTACACATTAAAATGAAGTAATGTTAAATTTTATGCATTGTGTGTTTTAATGAAATAGCAGAGAATTAGATTCAATTGCTAAAAATTTCTGGAGCAGTTTTCAGTGCAGTAAAATTAAAAAAGTTATTTATATAATGATTCAAAAATTTGTTATGACAAAGCTGTAAATGGAATATGGTTGTCTTGCATAAAACTTCTATTCCTGTGGATTACTGAGATTTATAATATAATGCAATCGTAAATAATCCAAGGACCACATAAAAAAATTATCTTAGGGTTGTATTCAAAATAATAAATACAATACATATATTAAATTATTGGAGATACCTGCCATTAATTAGGTTTATTAGTCAATTCACAAATATAAAAAAAGAAGTTATGGTATTTATAAAAATTTATAGTAATAGTTTTAACAAGGCTGTAAACCTTAGCAATGAGCGTCTGAAAAAATCGTCACTAGGGACCTCTGTAGGTCTTTAAAACATATGCTTACGCTATGAAGAAAAGAGAGAATCCCAGAGAGAATCCCTTCTTTACTTCGACCTACTTTTTTTTATATATAAATAGGTGAAGCAGAAGTGTTTTGATCTAAGAGTGTGAAGCTATTAAATACTTCACAAATTAAGTCCACAATTCTTATAATACATTAATACTCGCGAAATCTTACGATTTACTACGAGTTAATGAAAAGATCTTATAGTAAGAAATATATTACGATAATTTAAAGTTGTAATTATAAATTTTATTAAAAGCTCACTATTATTTCAGTAATAGATAAGAAAACATTACTTTTCTATATATCACTTTAGCTAGAGATTTTTGATAGGTCAACTTCATTTACTAATCTACTTGTATCAATCTCAAGGCTTGTAATTGTTACTTGCAGTATCAATACATATAGGCAGGCTGCACAAACCATTACCATGGCCTGTGTTTTGGACTGCTCTGATTTCATAAGTAATTCTTTGTAATTTACAGTCTATTCAGTTCAATTTGTTTAGTATATAGCAAGATATTAATAACAATCTAATTTTTTTTTTTACAGCTTTTACATACATTGACTTAAAAAATCACAAAAATTCAATTTGCAAATACCAACATCTAAAAATAGCTTATTATACAACATAGGTATTCTAATTATGGCAGAGTTTTTATAATAATTATGATTGTATTATTTAATTTAAAATGAATCATTGCTTTTGGTTACATTAAGCATTTTATAAATTGTATTATGAATAGGTTTTATACATCTACTTTATCTAAAATATTTTTTTTTAGAAATGTTATATCATTCAACATTTTTTTCCACAAGAAAAGTTTTGTTAACAATAGATAATTGTATGTCTATGTACCTAAAAAAAATCTTTTATTTACATTCTGCAGTCTATCATAGTATTTTGTATCAGAATTCCAAACAACAAAACAATAACTAATTGTTTTAACATGTAAAATAAATAAATACATGAATGCTTATGCAAGACTTTTTGTAATCTAACTATGATCCCAATAATTCTATTACATTTAAGAACATTTCATTAACATGAATTAAAAATAGTCCATTAGTACTAAATCGGATTTGTATGTCTTTTATCCTAACTCTTCTAGGAATCATATTATTTGTTTTATGCCAAATGATAATTATTTATTGAGTTTCACAATCTAGATGGTCAGATAAACTATTAATCCTAAGGAATAACTTTATATCAGCAAGCTGTAATATATTATAGTCATTAACAGTTATTATGATTATTATTATTATTATTATAAACTAATATCTCTAATATTATAAATATTATATAATGATCAAATGGATTGTCGGCAGTTCACATGATGTTACAGCAGTAGAAGTGATGGAGTTGCAATCCATGCATTTCAAACTCTTGTGTTTACAGCTTCATACCTATACTAAATCAAGCAAGATAGTTTTATAATTGGCTATATATTAATAAATAGTTCTCAGTCTGCGTAATATTATCATAAAGACAATTTCAGTATTGCAACTGGTTGTAGATTATATTTGATATTAATCATTTGTTTTTCTGATTGGACATAAATATATAAAAGTTATATCTCTGTATATAATGTCTTAAATGCACCAGTCATACAGAATAGATTTAAAGATATCCACCTATTTTAATGATATGCTATATTTATGATTCAATGATGTTATTTTGGAAAGATGTTTAAATATCTTTGATATATTATTACTATGGTTCATTACCATAGAGTCCCCCTACATCCCTCAGTTGTTATTTTAATTGTTTCTTTTAATTAATTCATTGAATTACATTTCCTATTATTTGATAAATATGTGTTCATGTGAAATAAATTTAAAATTGTGTTGAAATAAAAAAAATTGGCAATTGTAAGCCTCCTATTAATTTTGTCTGGATTAATAGAGTTGCTAAATTAGCATTGTTATTACTATATGTAAAATATTTTGATACTTGTGAGTTTTCAAGTAAACCAAGATGGCACCCGTATTTTTGATAAATTTACAGTTTCGAGAGCCTATAATCTACCAAGGAGGTTAGTTGTTAAATTAAAACAAAATTAATAAATTGATTGTTAAATTTAAAAAAAAGGAATAAATTTTGATAAATTTCATTAAGAAGCTTTATTTCAATTTTTTTTACTTATAATGTGGGAAGCAATGATATGCTCTTAATACTGTTGTACTTTGTGTTTCATTTTGTCAGCAGTTTTTTTTTTTGGTAAATTATCATAATGATAAAAATTTGGGACCATCCTGTCACAGAACATGATGCAGTGGACTATTTCCAAGGGTACAAAAGTGTGCATTAATGGTCATGATATGATTGCACACTGCTGACACAAACAAAATATAAATATTGTATTTATATATATATTTTCATTTTTATGTTAATAATTTACCCCCCCCCCCCAAGTAAATAAACTGTAAATATTGTAATTAATTTCCCCACAATGATTTTTTTTTTTTAAAAAAATAACAGTATTATTAAATACCATGTTTCCTAGCAGGTATTTTTTAATAAACATTTTTTGGGGGCCCTGAAACTGTATATTTATCAAAAATATGAGCTGACATCTTGGTTTATTTGAAAACTCACAAGTACCAATATTTTTTTATTATAAATTCAGAACATTCACATGCCTACAGAATATATGTATATATATGCATAGCAAATTTTCAATCCCTTGTTAAAAACATATCCAATGTTCCTTACGCTTTTATATTTAGAAATATTTATAAAATTATAAAAGCATTATATACTTCTCTTTTAACTGGAAATACTTTTTTTATTATTAGGTTGATAGTTAGACCAAATCTAGTTTTGATTGTTTTCACAGTTTGCAAAAATAAAAATAAAGATGATGATTATATAATTAACTATATATTTTTAAAAACATGTTTTCTTACTATTAACCTTCAAAATGTTTTTACCATTTTATAGTTGTAAATACAAACAATGTTTATTTAGAGTTAAATGGTCTCATTCTTTCAGAGAAACTTATATAATTAGATTAATCAGTAGTAAATATTTTTATCATATATATACACACAGACTATATTTAATACACCCAATTATAAATTTTGAATATATATTGTGATTATACAAACTTAAGAAATAATGGGTTCTTTCTAAATCACAAAGATACCTCTAGTATTTAAAATTATGTTAATAACTTTAATTTTATAGTTGATACTAAATATAAGTTAATGTAATGTTTGATTAATGTATGGTTATGTAAGTAGAGAAAAATGATACTGGAACACGTTTTGTGAGTGTTAATCAGTCATTGTCTACTTAAGTAGAATATTTTAAATTTATGGAGTTAAGAATATAAGAAAAGAGTTGAATAATTAGTTATATTCATAGTAAGTATATAAAAATCAGATTATTTCAAAAATGAAATGAATAAAATGCATTTCAAGATAATTTTTTTGTACAATTATGTGTAGATAAAATTTAAATCAATACATACAATATTATATGTGAAAGATAGAAAGATAAGCTCGATGTGTATAGTTTAAATATTTGCAGACATTAAGTAGACCCTGTTTTAGCATAATTTTTTAACATGGAAATAATATATTGAGAATGAAAAAAGTCTATACTTTTCATAAATAAGCTAATAAACATCACATGACCACCACCTCTTATGCTTGTGTATAACTGTTGTTAAAACAGGCAAAACTCACTATACATATTGCTACACACAGCAAACTAGAGTAATCAATGGATGCCAGAAGGCTTGTGCATAAAATCCCCATCTAGTGCCTACTCATCCAATATCCCCAGACTAGTTTCTGGCTTGTGGCCTTCATCAGTGAGGAGCCTTGGATCTGAGAGCACTGCACCTAGATCTTAGGATCTCATGCAACCCTCCAGCAGCCACCTTTTATCTCCACTTAACTACAAAACTATGAGTTTTAAACTAAAAACACCTTAATGTTTTCAATCCAAGCCCATTAGCTTATATAGTCATATGGGTCTGAACTCAGTTCAGTACCCATACATTTTGGTGTCTTTGGTCACTATCCTATTAGCCAGGATTGGTTTTAAGCCAATAAACATCACATGGTCAACCCCTCTTATACTTGTGTATAACTTAAAATAGGAAAAACTCACTATACGTATTGCCACACATAGCAAGCTAGAGTAATCAATGGATGCCAAAAGGCTTGTGCATAAAATCCCCATCTAGTGCCTACTCATCCAATATCCCAGACTAGTTTCTGGCTTGTGGCCTTCGTCAGTGAGGAGCCTTGGATCTGAGAGCACTGCACCTAGATCTTAAATAAAAAGAAGACGAATTTAAATATGCAAAAATTAAAAGTAAAGATATAAAATTAACAAAATTATAAGCAACTTTAAAAAAATCAGCATGAAATTTTCTCAGTGAAATTCTGGAATGATAATTTATTTTAGGAAATGTCAATCAGAAAACAATTAATTGTCCTTAATGAAGGTTGTTAAATTAAAGGATTATCTAAATGGGTTTAAGAGGGTTTAATTTTATTTAGAAACAAAAAAAAAAACAACAACTGGTAATTAGCAACAAAGAAAAACAATGTAATAATAGCAAATACATTGTTTTTTTGAGTTATGTAAACATGTTTTGATTAGATCTTGGAGAGACTATATAAAAGAGTCAAAAGAGATTTAGAGATACGATACATAGAGTTGATTTAGAGTGTAAATAACTCTATGAATGTAATTAAGACCAAGTTTACCATAATGCACAGAGATGGCATTTAATTAACTCAATAACACCAAAAAGAAGAGAAATAGGTTATATGTATGATAATTCACTGTGGCAACAGTAACCCCATAATAACTATCTGTTTAAAGCAATCAAATGACTATAAAATAGTCTTTAGTGCCAGCTGTATTGATTACTATCAACATTATGTGCTGATTGTTCATCAGCTATGTTCCATTCATGGATATATGTAGTTTCTTAAAGGTGAACATATGCTATACTTTGTAGTCCAAAGCTAACAATGTTGTAAAATGTAGCTAACTTTCTGCCATGATTGAAGAGTATTCCTTTGCACAAAAGTTTGCCTAGCTTGCTGATATCAGAAATACACTATTTAAAAATTAAAAACCTCAGAGTTTAATTCTAATCATGATTGGATTAGAAATCAAAAAATAGATATAGAGATATTAACAGACTTCTATGCAAAAATGAAATATATATTTTAGAACATACTTGAATCTGAAAGCATACTTATTTATCAAAACCTCAATGAAAACTTTCATTGTATAAATGCATATAAATATAATTGGGCCAAAAAGTAACAAGATTCTATCATATTTGCAAAATATTTTTATTATTATTTTGTATCATTACTGTCTATTTTAAATGTATTTAAGTGTTTGAATATAATTAATTTTGTGGTGATTCTAAGCAAAAGGGAACACAATAGTCCTTTGAATTACAAATAAATAGATTTGCTATTGTTAATGTTCAAAGAAGAAATGTATATATTAGAAACACATGACATATTGATATAGTAGCAAAGGCTAGAAATTACACTATTATATACTTTTTCTTTAGGTGAAAGAAGTGCTTTGGTGTCTTCATGATTATATTATAGGTATCTGTATGTACATATAACTATAATTAATTTTTATTAATCAAATTCATCAAATAAAATTGTTTGTGTTATATAAAATTAAATTTAGTATTTGTACCATTCTTTTTCCATTTGTTTCATTCCTAATGCATACTTAGGTTGCTTGATCCTAAATATTTGTACCCTGCACTGAAAAAGTATTGGAATGTTAGTGGGAAAAACCCTAAGATGATTTTACTTCATCATCAGAAGTTTTTTATAGGGAAGTGACACTCAAAGTACCTATTTTAATACAAATAATAAAACTATCTATTGGTGCAACTCTTAGACCAACCTTCAAATGCATAGTTTGTAAATTGATTATGATTGGATATGTAGATATTTATTGTAGACCTGAAAAATGGAATAGTTTGATATCATACCAAATATTAATTATGAAAATTTTACTTTATATAATTTTTGATAAAAGTGGATGCCTAACATAGAAATTGATCATTAGAAAAGTTGTTTATCTACAACACACCCTGATACATAAATAATGTCTCAACATTGTATTTCAATAAATCATTTGGTATGATTTATCTTTTATACATGTGCATATATGTGTTTAGTGACATAAATGGAGGATCAACAAAAATATGTAGTATATGTTTTTTAATGATTCTATGATGTTAATAGTTTCTTACCATTACAATATATGAGGTGTGACAATTTAATTTCCAGAATAACCATGTGGTGTTACTCATGACCTAATAATTGAAATCACATGAGTATTCATATTTGAACATGTTTAAACTAACATGTGTAAATTTTAAACTGTAAGAGGTAGTTGTTAGTTAGCTATTGAGAAGATAATAAATATCTGTGCATACGCTATGATGTAAAAATGGGTGATCAAAATTTTGAGCAATGTTTTAATATCAAATATTGCGTGAAAATTGGCAAAGTGTTACTGAAATGTTACAACTGTTGCAAATGGCATATGATGATGCTATGAAGAAGATCAAGTGTGTTTGAGTGGCATAAGTGGTCAAAGATGGCAAGAAGATGTGATGAATAAGCCCAGAAGCATACAGCCAAAAACAACCATGACTGATGCTAATATTAACAAAGGGTGCGATGCAATATTGTTTGACAGACAATTAAGTGTGAGATTGATAGCTGAAAAATTGCAATTGAGAAGTAGACTAGTTTTAAATAAAGAATTGGGCATGAGAATTGTGACGTAACAAGTGGATCGTTCATCATGACAGTACATGAAGTCATAGAGAGCTCATTATGAGAGACTTTTTGATCAAAACATCAATTACACAATTAGACCAGCCTGCCTATTCACCTGACTTAACTTTTTGTGATTTTTTGATTATTTCCCAAATTAAAAACTGTGTTGAAAGAATGAAGATTTTCTACGTACTATAACTGATATCCAAAAGAATGTGAGACAGCTGCTCAATAGTATTCGTGAAAATGAGTTCCAGGTGTACTTCCAGAAATGGGAATGTCATTTTAATCGGTGTATAGATGCACAAGAGGACTACTTTGAAGGTAAAAATGGCGATTAGTGTTCACTTCCACACGTATATTTTATAAAAGTGCATTCCAGGAATTAAATTGTCACATCTCATATATGTAAACTTTTCCAGCGGTCAATATTCTGTAACAATCAAGTATAACGAACCGCTTTGCCCGCTGAAGGTTCGTATTAGTAAATTCATAAAAAGGGCTATGGTTAACTTGAGATTTAACCTTATATATATACATTTTGCCCTATCTGCATGATCCCCGGGCATATTTATGGATAGCGTGTTCGCTTCCAAGCGCCAAACCTATTTGCGATGAACAAACAAGAATTACACCACGGGAGTCTATAGATGCAGAATATACCCCGATAGCGACTCGATAGATATTTACTATCGCTTTACCCTTCCCTGTAATTAAAGGGGGGGGGTGTTAATTAGCCTAGCTCATCTCAGGGGTGATGGTCATTAGACCGTGGACGGGAACTATGGATTCCGACACTACTTTCTTTTAACTGAAGGTGGATGGATATACATAACCAAATTTCTGTCTATCTAAAAAAATAAACGATTATAGAAATCCAATCTTATCGATTAGATTTTCTCTGCCAAAAGGGGAATTCTTGTTTAATTTCAGATGAGTGCGCTCGCTACCCTACCCTAAATTCCTCCATACCGGTTGTTCAAGGTAGAGTATACGTTTTTATATTAATTACGAAATCTTTAGCTCTATAACTATGCATCTTATTAAAATAATATAAATAAAAAGTAAAAAAAAAAAGAAAATATTCACAGATATTCATAACATTAAAACAATTTATTATAAAATAAGAAGGTTAGGATTTATTTAATTGACCCGCCATTATTCATAACTCGTGCTTTATAGAATGTCAAGCATACACACACATACGATACAGATTAAGCATTTTATTCTTTGGATCTTTATAGGCACCACAACATATTATTAATGTTCTTTTATTAAATTCTTCCCTGGACTTTGTAGTTTGAAAGTTTTATTGAAACATGTTTTGAATATAGAGAATTTAATTTATTTCAAAGTTCCGATGGATGACGCAATCCGTTTAAGACTCGGATTTTGTTTTAATAGCAAATCAATAAGCAAATAATATAGTTCACGTTACCTTAACATTCCCGGGAATTTAGGCATTTCAAAGGCATATGTTTTACGATGTCACTGGCTTTAAAACTGGACGATCTCATAGTTAGTTTTCCCCGTAGCTATCATTGTTCCTTGCTGTCGATGACCGAATTCGCGTTCTTTAACTATCTTCTTTGCAGCACCTTCGGGATCGTAGGGCAGGCCTTCATCGCCTGTCAAGTGAAGGGTTTTTACCCCACTCGATGCATGATACGTTTTTCTTTTGTTCTCTTTAGCTCTCTGGACCCGTGGAAGAAGAAGGATATCCCCTGGCTGTTTCCTTTTATATCCCCACTCTTCTCGTCCTTTCACGTCCCTTTCCGTGATTCCATCCCTCGAAATTCCCCATTTGCGTCACCCAACCGGACTATGACTACGTCATCGCGGGCGCCATTGTATTAAAACCTGCGTTTGTATTTTAGAAAGATCTCATTTTGCTTTAACTGGCCATCTACTTGAAATATATCAATCATCACATATATATACTCCATGCCACAAACACTCCAATAAACACGAGTTTTACAGTTTTCCCCCTTTTAAAATTAAACAAATAACAACTAGCTACAAATAAATATACGAATAACATACTGTTAATATTGAATTATTCCCACCACCATTTAATATTAGTATTTACAATTATTAATAACTTTATTAGTTAATAGTGTTAGTAATATCTATATCCATTTATCTTGTAACTTTTGGCGGACCATTGGCTCTCCTCAGTCCGCACCTTGTTACACAAGATTAATACTCCAATATTGGTTTATTAAGTAATTGAAGTACTCTCAATCCAAAGCGCATTAAGAGTATTTCATTTATATATATATTGAAGAAAAAATAGTGATTTCTTTGAAGTCACTGAAATAATTAAATTATTTTTAAAAATATTAAATTTTATTGAAGCATGATGAAACAAGTTTTGTTTTTGATTAATAAAGATGACATTTGAAAAAATAGTTATGGAATATATATTAAGACATTTTGCATTTGTAAAATTTTTTTGCAGAAAAAGAAATATTATTATATCTCATTTAAATATATTAAGAACAATTTTTTTAAGTTAAAAATTTGTGATAGTATCTTATCCATGACTGATATTTTTTATAGTTTAATAAACTAGAATTTGTAATAACTGAAACACAGGCTTATTATATACCTGTGTCTATATATGTAATATATAGGGTATATGAGCACAGACTATCTTTTCAGCATATATTGCTTGAGTGTATCAGTATTATTAGATAGAGTGAAGAGTGGTGGGTCGTGTGAAAGTCTGTGTTCATATACCCTATATATTACATATATAGACACAGGCATATAATAAGACTGTGTTTCAGTTATTACATTGTAAAGATGTCTGCCCATCCTTGCATATGTATTAAATGGATTATGTCATGTACATGTGGGGTTCAGATTGACCTTAGGTCAACATGGGTGTGACAAGAATCTCGGCCTCAGGGTAGCCTTCGACCATTCCATCATCAGATTTTCAATTGGATGGACAGTTGAAGAGTTGGAGTGTGTAGTAGATTGGAGCCTGTCCATTAAAATATGAAGTTTATATCTGAGCACTTATAATATATATGTGTGGGAGCACTTATAGTATATATATGTGGGAGATGATAATCTGGACCAACTGATGATTGCTGGTTTAGCATGAAATACATATATTGGTAATTGGTTATTTCCCATCCTTGCATATGTATTAAATGGATTATGTCCTGTACATGTGGGGTTGCCCTTAGGTCAACATGGGTGTGACAAGAATCTCGGCCTCAGGGTGGCCTTCAAGCATTTTCAATTGGATGGACGGTTGAAGAGTTGGAGTGTGTAGTAGATTGGAGCCTGTCCACTAAAATATGAAGTTTGTCTATCTTAATATATATCTGAGCACTTATAGTATACATGTGTGGGAGATGATAATCTGGACCAATTGATGACTGCTGGTTTAGCATGAAATACGTATATTGGTGATTATTTATCTTTTCAGCATATATTGCTTGAGGGTATCAGTATTATTAGATAGAGTGGAGAGTGGTGGGTCGTGTGAAAGTCTGTGCTCATATACCCTATATATGAAACTAGAATTTGGTGATATTTATAAGAAATTAGTTTGAAAAAAAGATAATTTTCAGACAAAACATACAACTTTCAAGAGATCAAAATGAAAATCTTACCAAATACTACAATCACACAAGGATAACAATTTCCATAAAAAATGTTATAAAGAAGAATGTATAAATAAAAGAATTAAAATGTTATAAATTAAAATTTTAATCGTCTAATTCTTCATTACTACATATTAATAATATATTTTCTTTATTATATATATGAGTAGCAAAAAAAATCTGTGTAAGAAAGAATATCCCAATGCAAAAATTGAAACTGAGCTGCTATTAGAACTGGAATTGGGACTAGAGTATTTGGGATTTTATTTTCTAGTGAAATAGTGTTTGGGTAAATTTTTTCATTCCAAAATATTTTTCTTGGAAGCAAACGTTCTTCCATGTCCAATGCATTTGGTTTCAAGCCTTCCCATACATATCTGCAATTATGAATTAATAGAAAACTCTATATAAATCTGGTGCATGCTTATCATATTTTCACAAACTTGCAGTATAATTAATTTTAAAAGTGTATACATTAAAACAGGGGTGGGCAAATAGTGGCCTGAGGGCCAGATGCGGCCCACTAAGATTTTTTATGTGACCCGCCAAGACAATCAGAAAAATCCCCCTTGAACTGAGATTTCCTTCCCATGTGCGACCGAGGATTCATCTCATATATGGCCACATCAATACACATGTGCATTGTATATATGATTTGCAGTGCCTTTCCAGTTGACCTGGTTAATTTCAATTTTGTCTTTGCATTAGCAAATATATACATTTCCAACTTTAGTAAAACCATGAACCCTCCGAAAAAATGTAAAATCGGTGATGAATGTCATGTGTTTAACAAAGAATGGGCAAACAAATATTTCTTTGGTAATACAGGGAATAAAGCAGTGTGTTTATTGTATCATGAAAAAAAGGTGCAGCCTTCTGCTAACCTTCGCTTCCACAAAGTGGCTCCCCGATGTGGCCCTCCACAACCTCTGCGGCCCCCAAGCCAAAACAATTGCCCACCCCTGCATTAAGACATCAACAAAAACAATCAACAACAACAAAAAAACAATACAGTTATAAGAAAGACTACAAAAAATATTCAATTATGAGAGCTTAACTACATGACTGCAAACATAAACACTGACTTTGTAAATGAGGAAATGAATATCAGATATAATTTATGAAAATGTGTATACAACATGACAAATGCATGAAATTCATAAAACTTACTAATTTCTCTTATTTTTTTAAAATTTTAATGGGTTACTGAAACTATGAATGATGAATCCTTTGATATGGAGGAAAATACATGATTAAGACCTAATTCCTCCACATTAACCATGAAAGTGACATTCTCACTTTTTTTCTATAGTTGTGGATCACTGAAAGTCATGGATAAATTGGGTTTGACAATCAGTCAATATAGTCCTTTGTTGAACTCATAAAAAGATCTTTACAACAAAAAGAAAAAAAACCAACAGAACTTCAACTAATGATTAGTAATGTTTTTGTTGATTAAACAAATATAGACTTTAAATGTCTTCAATCTGTTGAAACCCATAATGTTAAAGTATTAAACACCACATGATCACTATCTCCCATGCTTGCTCTTAACGGTTGTTAAAATAGGCAAAACTCTCTCCATACTATAGTGCCAGTCAAAACAAGACAGAGTAATCAATGGATGTTAAAATAGACAAAACTCTGTCTTGCTTTGATTGGCACTACAGTATGGAGAGAGTTTTGCCTATTTTAACAATGTTAAAGTATTCTTTGTCATATATTGAAACTCTTTATGTATTGAAGAGTGTCATTTGAACCATGACACAATTATTGGCTGTTTAATGGGAAAAGTGAAAAGTAAATTTTATGTGTAAAGACAAATGATTCAGAACAATAATTTGACAATAATTAAATAATATTCATCATTACAACAGCTTTTACTTTGTGTCACTTTTTAAATATTGAGTTTATGATTAGATTATAAAATTAGCAGAATTTAAAAATTTTCAAATAATATATATAAAAGCAACCAACACTTAAACAATATATTTATTAATAACAATTAACAATCTCAATCTGTTGTCAAGACAACCTCCTTTAATCAATAAAGGGGAAATCCACCTTTATGTATTGTCTAATAGATTTATATAGGTACTGCAACTTGATTACAGAGAGTGAAATTAATAATACAAAGAAGTTTAAATAAATCTCATTAAACAGGTAAATATAATCTGTTCTGAAAGCAGACTAACAAATAGTCAATTATAACTTTGAAACTGCACTCTAACTATGTATTACTTAGATAATTAAGCTAATACACTAAGGTCTTCAGAGTGGTCAATGTATTTTCTTTCCATGATCATTGAAGAATATATTAGACAAAACCAAAACTTCTTTTAAAGATTTTCAGTTAGACTATAATCAACTTAACTAGTTTCCAGTTTTTTGAATTCTAAATGAGTATATAGATAAGAATGAAAACAACCATTAGAAGTCATATAAACTGAAATTTGAGAAGCCCCATGAACAATGCCTACTTCATTATTTTTTGGGAGCAATGATCAAAATAATTTTGCCCTTATCTTTTATACAAGTGTACATTTCTAAAAGTTGACAGCTAACATGTATTCATCTATATTCAAGCATATGCATGTAACTATTTGAGGGAAAAAAAATCCTAAAATATATTTCAGCCAACCAGATGATATAATAAAAGCAAATCTACTTCATCTATTTATAATTACCATTTTTTAGTAAATACTTAAATAATTATTAATTTTTTAAAATTAGGTTAAATATTTTATTATATTTCATACATTCTTTGATATAGATTCTAGTTAGATGAATGAGATGGAAAAAAAATGAAATGTTACAGATGGTGCTATTAGCACCTATATAAAATATTAAAAATATGGTTAAACTTGAGTAAATTCAAGTCATCAAAACTTATATAGATGTTAAATTTTTAACTTAATGAAAAATAATTATTAATAAATTTTGTTTTATTAAACATTGAGGATTGTGACTGGGTATGCTGGAATCCATATATACTAGATTTGATTTTCCCTTTGTTTGTATTTGTAATTCAAATTTGAAAATATTTGTTTATCTGCAGTGGTTTCTTCTTTATAACCTAATTGTAAGTGCACTTTTGGTGAAGGTCACCATAATCACAGCTCTCTTAAATTAACTGTTGTTACTGCTTTATTTATACTGTAATTATGCATGTATTTTTATTTAAATTAGCCTATTTAAAAGTTCCATTTGTTAGATAATTGTATACTGTTTTCTCATGTTTGTTGCAGTTCTATAGTTGGAATAAACCACATACCTCCTTGACCAACTCTATACATACTAGATTGACTGCTTGCATATAAAATCTATGACCAAATTATTTTTCATGATCCCAAAAATGAACTTATATTATGTGTTGTTTTTAGCATGCCTATATAAGTATTTATGGTATGCTAATTTAAATAAAAATGCATGCATAATTTCAGTATAAATAAAGCAGCAACAATAATTAAGTTGAGAGCTATGATTGTGGTGAACTCCACCGAAAGTGCACTTAGCATTAGGTTATAAAGAAGAAAGAAACCACTTCATTACACAGACAAACAAACATTTGTAAATTTGAATATAGTAGATTTGCATAATATATTAAGCTATCTGGTTTCATATAATAATAAAATAATGTATATATAAAAATTGGTAAATATAATTTTCTTCCATTTGTATAAAATTTATGTTGTTTTTTTTACATTTATTAGAATAAAATATGTTAAATAGTCAAGCATTATTAGTCGAGAGGTCATCGCAGTCGCCTTGCAAGCAAGTAGTTGGTTGCAGACGGTTGTGGGTTCGCCTCCCGGCCGATGCTATGACATATGAAAAAAAAAATGTTAATATCATTAATAAATAAACATTGCAAAGGTTTTTCTTCTAGTAGAAACATCATCTTTTTAATCTTTACTCTTTGATTTCTGTGCACTCCTTTGTCTTCATTTCAATATTAAAGAATATAGAAATCTCTATTTTACATTAAATTTAAAAAAATTAAAAATAGATATCATTTTCATTTACCTACAGATTACTTATTATAATTATCTTAAATTTCTTTTATTTTTAGTTCTATGTGCTATTTCAAACTATGTATTTGCCTATAATGCCAAATTTTAAAAGAAAAAAAAAAGATTAGGTCTAAACCTTTATCTTTTATGATTTAATTGTTTCTAATCATTAAGTCTTATTTTAAAATTAATATAAATGAGGTTAAGTGTAACCAATAATTATTGCTTTAATTTGTTTTACATATATTTCAAAACTTGTTTTGTGAAAAAAAAAAGTTTTAAACCATAAGATTAATTATCTTTAATTATATTAAATTATTTAATGTTAGTTATTTCGGAAAGTTAATGAAACTTAGTTTATATAAAGCAAAATAAAGAGTAGGCTGTTTTTTTTTTTATAAACAATTTGTGGAAATTTAAATAATGAAAACAATAGGAATTGTATATTTTAATAGAAGGGTCAATTTTTTTTTTAATTTGCAGCAAGAGAAGCAGTCGTATACAGTCCAGACTTAGAAATACGCTTTTTAATTTACTATTATTGCTGAATATTCTACAGATGTAATGTCACAGCTAAGATAATTCTCTGCGATTATTTGTGAAAATTATCTTTTCTACATTGCTATATATCAGGGGTGTCCAATATGTCGATCGTGATCCACCGGTCGATCGCCAAGCCATTTTTGGTCGATCGCGAGGCCAATCTGGCAAGAGCTGTCGAGTAACGAGTGAAACAAATTAAGTCAAGATTTTGAAGTTTTTTTTGTTATTTTTGTTCTAATTTTTTTTTTCAATTCTAGATAGGTGAAGTCCACTAAGGTGTCTCATTATTGAAAATAATATTTTTAATCTTGATTTAATGTGGCTAATTTGAATTCATAAATATTGCTAATAATTACTCATGTTGCTTTAATTTCCCCGGACATGAGTTTTTTGGCCCGTTAAATAATTATTTTTTACTAGGTAGATATATAAAAATAGTATGTATTTCACACCTCTCTCCACTTAGACTACGCCTTTGACAACAAGTCGATCGCAATACATTTTTTTTTTTTTTTAAGTAGATCTTATGAATACAAAAGTTGTCCACCCTTGTTATATAGCATCATCAAAACTAGGCCATCTTTCCAGATTATTTTAAAGTGGAAATTTCAACAAAGTTTATATGAAAGATCATTTAACAAAAAAGTAACCTATCTACTATTTAATAATTCTAAATGATATTTAATTCTCTTTTCTTTAATTATAGCAATTATTATAAACTCATTAAAATAGAGTATTAAGAAAAAGTAATAGTTAATATTCAAAACTTTTACATTGCACTAAGCATGCTTTTGGCAGGTCACTGGCAGAAACACACTTATAACATGAAATATGCCAAAGATATCGAGCGTTGGTGGACGAGTGGTCAGCACAGCTGTCTTACAAGCAGTTGTCCCAGGTTAGTGGATTCGCTTCCTGGCTGATGCTATGACACAGGAAAAAAAATATGTCAAAGATAAATTAGTGTCTATTTTGGGAAGATATTACAATAAAGCTTATACATGGGCTGAGTATCTTTCAATATATCCTTCAGCATCTGCACCATCATGCATGTTTGTAAATATTAATAACATTAGATATAAAAGAACTTTATGGTTCAGTGCCTTAAGACCTTTTCATTAATATAATTCTGGATGTTTTGCAGCAAAATAACTACAATCCAAATAAAAAGTTTTATAATAAATGTATTATAATGGATTTATAAGGATATAATAACATCAGCCAATACACAATTTTACAAAATGGATTGTGGATGGCCTATAGGGCTTCCACTAAGTGGAATAATTTGCAGTAACATACTCTCAAAATATGAAAACATTATTATCTCTAAGTATTTAGATTTTTCATCTAATGAGATTTACACAAGATATGTTGATGACATTTTTATATATGCATCCGCAAATACATATCAATAAATACACCTGGATCTTGAAATAATTAATCTCTACAATGGATCATGGAAATGGAAGATAAAAATGCTGGGTATTAATTTTCTGGGTCTATACAGCCAAAAAAAAAAAAAAAAAAAGACAATCAAAAGCTCGATTTCCAAAATGAATCTAAAACCTATTCAAATAAGAGGAGCTTTTCATCTAAATCAAGAATCCCATTAGAACAGAAACTTGCACAGTTAAAATGTTTCTCATACAGAAACGTGAATTTATGCAAGTATGAGGCTGTTAGGAAGAACAATATTGATTTTTATATCAACAATCTCACAAATCTCTGTTATACTTGAAATACTTTAATAAAAACAATCGTCAAATTCTGCATTAAGTTAAATCAAAATTACATGCAATTTGCCAAAGGCATGGATAAGCCTGCCATACATCCCTAAAAGGTCAGCTTTAGATCACCTCCACCTCTAAACAACTTGTTAAATAATTCAAAAGACATAATATCAAGGAAACATTTTTCTCAAATGATTTACAAAATTAGATGCAGTGTCCCATTTTATAATTCTGTGTATTATGGAGAATCACATGTGAATAGATCTATGAGAATTGTCCAGCACACATACTTAATACAACAGAGCATAACAAAACAACAAATATAAAATGATTTACAAAATTAGATGAAGTGTCCCATTTTATAATTCTGTGTATTATGGAGAATCACATGTGAATAGATCTATGAGAATTGTCCAGCACACACACTTAATACAACAGAGCATAACAAAATAACAAATATAATTCAATCTTCTTTGATAACAAGCTTGCTATAGGTCATTCTTTCAGTCCTACTAATGTAACCAAGGTTTGTGCCAAAAGAGATGATAGAAAACAAAAATATAAGGACACATGGGCAATTGCAAAGGTTTCAAATGGAATTAATAGAAAGAATTCATATGTTCCATTATCAAAAAAAAAAAAAAAGAATATTTAAATGCCTCATTTACATAATAAATCACATCCATATATAGGCATAATTTTCAACTGCTAAACAAAACAGCACTATTATTCTGGCAGGAGTCTGCTGAAAGCATGCTGGGTGCAATGTAAAAGTTTTGAATATTAACTCTTAGCTTTTTTCTTAATATTCAATTTTAATGAGTTTATAATAATATGTACTATTTATTGTTAAACCCTGAAATATTTCAAGCTTATTTACAACTACTGTTCATTATTATGTTACAACAATCAGAAATATAAAACAAGAAAGAAAGAAATATTATAAACAGATGTACAGTGGAGTTGGGATGTAAACTGTATTTAACTACCTGACTTCAATTATATGCTATCAAATATATATAAACAAATAAACAACAATGTAAATAAATAAACTAAAAAACATTAAAATTTGAAAATTTATAATATTCAATCATTGTCTTTTTTTCTCTCTGAACACTATATGTGATCACATTTGAAAAGAAAAAAGTAAAATTTCTAAATAAATTTTAGTGTATTCCATTAAAATGCACGATTATATTTATTAATAAAAAATTTTCAGTTTATGTCAAAAACATATATATCTTATTTTTGATTTATTATATTTTCTGAGCAGTATTTTTACGTAATAAAATATTTTCTGAGCATAATGCTAAAAGTTTTACAAAACGTTAAAACATACTAAAAGTTCTTACTGATTTTAAAAACATCAAAACAATTAGAGATTCAAATTGCTTGATAACAAGATCATTATTAAGTTTCTATAAGGGAAAAAGTTACTAGAAAAAGATATTGCCCATAATGTATTTAATGACAGTGTGACAGTCAGATGATGTATGTTGGTTTAACCCAGTTCGAATACTAGGCGAAAGTACCTCAAGGCCATCCATACGCGAGGTATTAAATCAAGAATATTATGACCTCTGCCCTATTTGCCTATTCTCGAGGCTAATTACGAACAAACAATATCATCTGAGACACACACAAATTATTTTCTCACCGGCTATAAAGCTTAGCAACAGAGGTAGAGACATAGACGGGAACACCTACAGAGCTAAATAGTTAAATGTGCAATAAAAGTACTAAGAAACATGTGTTTTGCGTGCCTGGATCGTTGGAAAAGTAAAATAAAGCATTATAATAAAATTAGGAAACTCAAGCTTTTGATAGTTAAATAATATGTTTAATTAATGACTAAAATATTAAGAATGTTTTTAAAGGCCTCCGCTATTCCCCTAAATTAATGAAAAGCTAATTAGACACTAAAAACAGATTAAACGATATAATATTTTTGCGATCTAAGTCTTTTCTTCCCAATTTTAATAAAATTGGCAATTTGAATCTCCTCGATAAAGTACAATAGTAAAAATCTTTCGCAAAGCATTTTTTAATTGCTTTGCGCTAAAAACAGACAGTTTAAAAATTATTTAAAACGTATATAGCTAAATCATATATATGTAATAAGCTACTGGCGGACAAAAGAGGCGTTATTGAGGAGATCAAGTTTGCAAACAAAGAAAACTTACTCGTATGGAATTTAGAAACTTAAATAAAATTGGAAAGAGATTTTAAATGAAAAAAATTAACTTTTAAACTTAACCGTAATGGAATACAAAATATTTACACATATTAGTAATGAAGAATAGCGAAGGAAAAAAGGTTAAATATAGATAGATGATCACACACATATATATTTAAGACTAGTCTAATAAAATGGTTACATTACAAATATCATTAAATAAAATAATTCATAATATAATTCAATTAAGAAAGGTATAAACAAAAGGGTAGAAAATAAATAGTTCAATGGAGGAGAGATATGATTACCGTCCTGGTTCCTTGCTCCTGTTCGGCGGTGGCATGGCTTGATCCAACCGTCAATAGGTATTTGTCCGGACAATGAAAATGGAAATATGTAGTATGGTTTCACGAAAAGTCCTACAGACACGGCACAGAGTTCAGATCACTATTAGGTGGATACTACGGCATTTTAGATGGTATTTAGGAACCTTGGTGATAGGCAAAGCTATTTATTTGCCTAGCCAAGCATAGTAGAATCCATCAAATTCATATGCCTTTTATCTTGAGCATGTTCAAACTTCTCCATGATTTTGAAGATGACAGTTGTATAACTTTTTGGAATAAAATCTCAACAAGCAAAAGCAAAATCTGCAAGAGTTCTCCCAAAAGAAATCTGAATGAAATTTCCAAAAGGGAAATCTGAATGCCTAGTCTTTTGTTCACTCTCCTATTTATACGTTTTTTTTTGTAAGCTACCCTCTATTGTTTGTATGATCTTAGATAAGCCCACCCCCACTCTTTGTTTCAAGGTAACCTTTTCTAAAAATAACTTTTACTTTTTTCTTCTAAATTTCTTTCTTTAAAGTTTGAATTTTGGTAATTAAAAGAGAAAGAGAAAGCCATCTTTAATTTGCCTTGAATGGGCTAACTAATTACAAGCATACATTCTTTTAGAAAATGTTGGCAGGCTTATCTCAAAATCAAATCATACTAAATATTTTAACAAGATTTAAAAAGAAAAATATATTATTTCTTTTAATAATATAAGCATTTTATTTCAGCAGAATTTTGCATTAACTCATATATATACGCTTGACGTATATATATATATGTTTGACTAATAGGTTTTACAAGCAATTTTTATTAACAGAAATCTAATCTTAGAATGGAATTTATTTAACATGAAATATTTAAATGTAAATACAAATTTAATAAACATAATTAATTTTAGCTTTAATGCAAAACCCTGCTGATATTGGACTATAAACTTAATTCAGGTCTATAATACTAATTAAGTTTATAGGAGGCTGTGAAGCATGGATTGGACTTCAGATCCATTGCTTCAACAGTGAAAGTCAAACATTTTGCTATTTACTTTATTTTAAAAATAAAAATACGTAGTTATTTTTTTTTCTTATTCTTATTACTTCAGTGAATGTATAAGTGAGCACACACTTAATAAAAAACATAATTGAGTTTTCTCAATTTATTATTAATAACTATATTATTGTTATTTAAAGATTTGTTTATACTTTAATTTATATAGGCATACTATACATATAAAAAAGTTTCTGTTATATATGTGTACATGTTGGAAAGTGCTGTACACTTGCAGTTCAATAAATAATATATATTCCAATCTAACCAATGTTTATTAATAAAAGGTAAGCTATTATATACTAGATACATTTGTATGTGAAGAAGTTTGGAACAAAATGTAGCAAAGTTTGTGGATCCAATATATCACTAAATTTAAATCTTGAAGTTCATATTGTCAGTGTATATTGTAAATAGTTCCACATTGTTAAGTCTCTTCTAAATAATTTGTCTCTGTATACTTAATAAGTTTATTTTGGTTTAGAAAAGCTAGTAAAATATTTAATTTATTTTAATTTCTTTGATTACGATTTTTTTAAATAATTATCCTGCAAATGCTTATGTATTATATCTAAATATTATTAGTTACAGTATATTTTATTTATTATTAAAAGTTCTAAATGATAATCTAAGAATTAAGTATAATACTTTGATCAGGCCAATGCTCTATATAGATATTCTGACATTCCAATAATAATTTCAATACCAAAGTTTTCATAAGCTAAATTATAAACTGCCAATTTATATACCAGTTTTAAGTATTTTGTTAATTAAAAAATTAAATATTGTTTTACTTAATTTGTAATATTTCCTTTGTTTTCTCCACTCTAAAATCTTGACTTTTTCTGTGGTTGCTGTAATTTCTAATTTCTTCATGGAATGTATTTACCAAGTTATGGCTATAATCTATATAAAAAATTAAATATTGTTTTACTTAATTTGTTAATGGTTTATATTTTATATGTCACCAGTTGGCATTATCATTTTAGTGCCCCATAAAACAAATTACATTATTTGTGTATTATAAAAAATAAATATGGTAAATATATTTAAGAAAGGTAATAAGGTGGCCTTGTTTGATTTTAAAAACTAAATATATCATTACATAACACCTAGTAGCCAACATGAGACTCTGAATATAGCATTACCATATATATTTTATCTAAATGAATTGGGCTAATTATATAGTTATAGAAGCCATGTTGAATGTCAGAAATAAAATTTATTTAAAGTTGATAAGACTGAAAAATAGTAAAAACTAACATTAAAATTTGAATTTCCATCAAAAAGCATCAACTATATATCAGCTACTCATTTCTGATCTGATAATTTTGACCAAACTTTATATATATAAATCAATACCATTTTAATATTTAATGCTCAATCTCAAGATGTTTTCAAGAATGCTATTACAATATAACATATAGTATTAAATACAGCCATATAAAGTAGCAACAGTGATTTATATACGTGTAATGTTTCTCGTTATTTAATTTTTTAATATATAGATCATGGTTCCAGATTAGGATAAAAGAACTGCTCTTAGAATGTATTTATAAATATATAATTGTTATATATAGAATTCGCAAAATAACCTCTTAACAAGCTTTGAGAATATCCTCAACCCCAGACCAGTTTCTGCTTTTGGCATCATCAGTGAGGTGCCAGGATATAAGCATTAGATTAAAAATACTAGGACAAGCCCAGCACTTTATTTAATGTATAACTATTGAGTAGAAAATTTGAAATTTTCAGACATCCATATGTCTTCCAATCCAGCTATCTGAGTTGGATTGGAAGATATATGGATGACTGAAAAATTCAGATTTTCTATTCAATAGTTATACATTAGATAAAGTGCTGGGCTTGTACTAGTCTTTTTAATCTAATGCTCACTGACTACGCCAGAAGCAGAAACTGGTCTGGGGTTGACGATATTCCCAAAGCTTGTTAAGAGCTTATTTTGTGAGCTCTATATATAACATTTGTAAATACAAGTTTTATTAAATTAAGTCATGTGACATCTGACTTGAGTTTTTATGAAATATATAATTATATTCCTAACTTTAAATGCTTTATTGCAAACTTTTATATATAAACTGACATTTTGGCTGTCACGTGGTCTTCTTCAGAGATATGATACATTAATAAATAAAACAGTATGAATAAAATAATATGAAACAAATAAATAATAAAACAAAACAATGGAATATGTGAAATAAAGAAAAGCAAGCATAATAAAATATATATAAAAAAACAGAAATATAAAATATAAGTTTGCAACGAAGTGTCTAAAGTAAGAAGCATAATTGTATTTATATGAAAAAATATAGCAAAATACAAAAATAAAAGGGATTTTATTTATTTCTAATTATACAATGCAAACAAATAAAAAATAATTTGTTTTTTGGTGTGATCTGGAATGTACCAAATTTACAAAAAAGCAAACTTAAGACAAAGTTAGGAAAGTATATAAATACAGACCAGCATACGAAACCCAACATCATGATTTTTTCTGCTTGCATTCCAATGTTCATTAAATATAATTTATTTAATTTCAGAACCATGTCATAACTTTTAACAATCAGCTGACATTATATAGTAGAGCCACCTACAGTTAGCATAAAACAGGTTAATAGTTGTTGACTGTGTATCAGACATATATAAGTATAGAAGCAAGTTAGTTTGGGTTCAGAATTTTAGGGAGTTGGAATCTCAAGTTATCTAAGTCAGTAATACATTAAAGATCAGCCTTTCAAGCTATTATGCATGCGCTTTCTTATGAGTGTTAATAATAAATGAATACTTTCATTCCCAACACAAGATATAGTATTTATGAAAGAATAAAATGAATCCACTTATTCTTTCCAACCCAAATGCTTATATATGGGCAAATATTAAGTACTGGAAATGAAAGCATGAGGATAGACCACTCACTTTAAATTACTATATACGATGTCTGAATGAATGACGTTGACAAAATTATCTAGAATTTACTAAACGTCACTCTCAAATGAAACTTAAACATATGTAAATAAGCATTTATTTTTATATAGCGCTATGTTTATCAATTGTAATGCATTAAAGATCAGCCTTTCAAGCTATTGTGCATGCGCTTTCTTACAAGTGTTAATAATAAATGAATCCTCACGCTTTCATTTCCAGTACTTAAGATTTTCCTGGAATAAGTGGATTCATTTTATTCTTTCATAAATACTATACCTTGTGTTGGGAATGAAAGTATTCATTTATTATTAACACTTGTAAGAAAGCGCATGCACAATAGCTTGAAAGGCTGATCTCTAATGTATTACAATTGATAAACATAGCGCTATATAAAAATAAATGCTTATTTACTAAGTCAGTAATATATCAAATTTAAGCGTAAATAGATAATATTATAATAACATGAAAGCTAAACACCTTCAAACAGATACACTTTAAACATGCTTACATGACAGCCAATCAGATGGAATAATGACATCACATGGGACTCTCAATTCTAAAACACAAGCCAGAACTATTAGAAAAAGATGGGACCCATCTTAATCTATGCCTCAATTTTATTTAAATAAGCCAGACTCAAGCATTTTGAACTAAGAGTGTGAAGCTTAAATACCTTCACATTTAATCCACTAAATATTATATATATAAATTAACAATGCGAAATCATCCGATTTACAACGAAGCAATATTTTTAATCTAATGAAATGATATTAATAAATGTAAATATATCAAATTTAAGCGTAAACAGATAATATTATAATAAAGTGAAAGCTAAATTTGATATATTTACATTTATTAATATCATTTTATTAGATTTAAAATATTGCTTCGTTATAAATCGGATGATTTCGCGTTGTTAATTTATATATATATAATATTTAGTGGATTAAATGTGAAGGTATTTAAGCTTCACACTCTTAGTTCAAAATGCTTGAGTCTGGCTTATTTAAATAAAATTGAGGCATAGATTAAGATGGGTCCCATCTTTTTCTAATAGTTCTGGCATGTGTTTTAGAATTGAGAGTCCCATGTGATGTCATTATTCCATCTGATTGGCTGTCACGTAAGCATGTTTAAAGCGTATCTGTTTGAAGGTGTTTAGCTTTCACGTTATTAAGTCAGTAATGTAAAAAAAATAAAATCAAATCATAGGATATATAGATGCAAATCCAATGTTCCTCATGGATGAAGTTTGAGGAATTTGAATATGGTACTACCATCTAGCACCTATAGATTATTTAAGCATGGTATACTTATTTCTAGTACTAATAGAATAATCAAGTGAATTGTTGCTCTTAAATAAACATACATCAATAATGATGAAAACACATATAATTAAAAATAAATTTTACATATGTTTGAAATATATTTTTAATAATGTTTTTTTTTTTCTTTTTTAAATTGCATAAAGATAAATGTAATTAGCAAATCATGTCAAATAATATTTATACGGAAAAAATTACTTGCGCATGGAATTTTTAAAAAAATATAATTATAATTATTAATAAAGCAATTTATATTAATTTTTATTAATTAAAGTCGTTTTAAAATGAAGGCAGAATAAATATTATACATAATATTTCTAGATATATATAATGAAAGGTTTACATTTTCATTTTTTAATCACAATATGATAATTTTATTACTTATTTGGTATCTTTTTTAAATCCTTGGATTAAGTTTGAGGAAGAAGTGTTTATCTTATCATCATTAGCAACCATTTGAAAATAAATATGACCAGTCTAGCTCCAGAAAAACAAAGAGAAAATGAATCCGAAAAGCAGGAAAAGTTAAAGTTGAGTTTGTGATGATTATATAAATTAAACCGTAAAGCATAAATACCCACATATATACCACATGTTAATCTTCTAGCTGATATGTTTGTCATCTTGCAATGCTGTCTTTAAAGACACTCTTTTAATTTTGCTCTTTAAAAAACTTTAACACCTTTCTACTTGTAACTCTCCATTGTTTAGTATCTTCACTCATGTTTTAGTATTGAAATCCATTGATATTTGCATTATTTTAGAATCACTTTTAGATAATCTTCATAATGTAAAAATAATAGTTTTCTCTCACAAAAGAAATGTGCACATTTATCGCAGAATATCTTTTTAGGAAGTGTATTACTCTTCATCTATTTCTCATGATCAATCCAATGAAGATATACACCATCAACTGTAGATTCAATATCATCCTATCCAGTAACCTGAAATTTTTTTATTCAATGTTATAATCTTGTCATTATATTTTTAGAATTTGTAGAGGATTCTTAAATAATTTTTTTACAATGCTTTTACGTAATGTTGATAGAGGAATCCATCTCTTACTCCCATATAGCAAATGTATTATAATTCAACCCCACCCTCCAAATACAGATAATTTAATTTAACTATTTCTCAATGATGAAATGCTATATTTCTAGATTTGTTAAATCCTACAATTCACAATCCAAGCACATCGTCCTGCCTAAAAATATACATTAAGCTCTCAGCCATCCAAGATGTTGCAGATTTTACGTTTATCACTACACCAGAGTTTGTTTATGAGTATTAATTACTAAATCAAAATGTTTACAAGTGTTTTTAAAAATCATATTTTAATTAGTGTTAGATAATTTTTGTTAAAAAAAAGATATATTATCGATTTAATATTCTTTTTATTATTTGTTAAGTAAATTTTGATTTATTCATTTTCCCTTTTTTTTTTTGTAATATGTTTTTGTTTCAAAATAAACATTTTGAAACATGAGAAACTTAGACAAGTCTTTTTTCTTATTAACAACTATAACAAACAAATAAACATTAAAATTAGGTGTGTTCCTAGATTTGTTTTACTTTCATTTTTCATCAAATTAATTTTTTAAAAAATTATTTTGATTTACAACATGTAGTATACGACCTGCCATTTCTTTAAAAAAACAACAACACAACAACAACGTAATCCTTAATATGAAAGTCATTTTCAAAATTGGCACATTGCCAAAGAATTTTATACTAACATTGATAATTAATAATATTTAAAACATAGGTTACACATTAGTAAATAAATACTGTACTTAAATTTTATGTATAGAATGGTTTAATAAAATATTACATACAGAAATAAATAATTTTAATTTTATTACCATTTGTCTACTCCTAAAACCTTATAATTGTTTAAATATCTTTTTTTATATGTTTGCTTGTTGAAACCAGGTAACATATAAAGGATTGCCATTGAATCTAAAATGAGAGCCCATCATTAGTAAATTGAGATCGTTTTTGAAATTAAAATTAATAAAAAATTATCATGGCCAAAGAAGAGAATTAACAAAAAAGAGTTTAAAAATTATTGATCTATTGTAATTTGTTGTAACAAAAGCAAATATATATATGAATAAAAGTAAAATATAATTCTTTTCAATATTTTAGTTTATTTACAGATAATAATAAATATATATGTTATATATAAATTTATGCTGTTGAATGTCAAGTTTGAAAGTATTCCACAAGTTCAGATTACCATTAAGCATCACATGATCACCATCTCTTATACTAGCACATAATTGTTTATAAACAAGGCAAAACTCTCCATATAGTAGTGCCACCCTGTGCCAACCAGAGTAATCAATGAATGCCAGAAGGCTTGTGCATAAAATCCCTATCTAATGCCTACTCATCCAATATCCCAGACTAGATAGTTTTATAGTTAAGTAGAGATAAAAGGTGGTTGCTGGGGGTTGCATTAGATCTTAAGATCTAGGTGCAGTGTTCTCAGATCCAAAGCTCCTCACTGACGAAGGCCACAAGCCAGAAACTAGTCTGGGGATATTGGATGAGTAGGCATTAGATAGGGATTTTATGCACAAGCCTTCTGGCATTCATTGATTACTCTGGTTGGCACAGGGTGGCACTACTGTATGGAGAGTTTTGCCTTGTTTAAGTTCAGATTATTGAAGTTCTCTTATTTTTTAGAATTATTTATAAAATTTTCTTTTTTCTTATTTCACAAAACAGATCTCACAATTTCCTCCTAATTATATAATCAAACCAATTTCTCACTTTTTAAATCTTATTTTTATTAATGATTTTTAAAATTTTGTTTTCATTTCATGCCACAAAATCTCAAACTTACTTTTACATTGATTCATTTGTAAGAAAAAAATTATTTTGTTAAAGTAAAATAATTAATCATCATTATTCTATAACTTTCACTTCATTAATTTTATCTTTACTCCATTAATTTTTTGCTTAGTTTCTTCAGCTTATTTACTATTTAATGATTTAAATATTAATTTATTATGGAAACAATGACATACACATATGCTTTGTATTTGCTAATAATAACATTGCAAAATATGTTTTAACTGAAACAATTTCTCTCTATCCATACCATTTAGTCCTAAGCTGCAGTGTGAATGCTAAAATTCATAAATATTGATGAACCATATTATGTGTTTTAACACACATATATGTAAATATTACATGTTGAAAATGAGCAAAACCCATCTATGTTTTTAGATAGGTGTGCATACTTTATATATGCATTGTGAATTAAAAAATTAAATGTAGACAGTTAAAATTTGTTGTTTTTATTTTTAATATTTTTATTTATTTAATTTGTTTTCAATTGTATATAACTGAAACTACAGATGTGTAGGTCATGGATTTGGAAAACTACCGTATTTTCAAATAGCTTTCTTTAACTTATTACAAATATATGTGGAAAATCTATATTATTATGCCAAAGCATATTATCACTAATATCACATGATCACTATTTTCATGCGTGTACAAGATGTTAAAACATTAGCAAATTCTCCATACAGTAGTGCCATGCATTGCAAGCCTTAGTAATCAATGGATGCAAGAAGGTTTGTGTATAAAATCCCTATCTAGTACCTAATCATCTAATATCTTAGTCTAGTTTCTAGTTTGTGGTTTTCATCAGTAAGGAGCCTTAGATCTGAGAACACTGCACATTGATTTTAGGATTTTAAGATCTAGGTGCAGTGCTCTCAGATCCTAAAATCTGGATGGCAGTACTCTCAAATTCAAGGCTCCTCATTGATGAAAGTCACAAGATAGAAACTAGTCTGGGGATATTGGATGAGTAGGCACTAGATAGGAATTTTATGCAAAAATCTTCTTGCATTCATTGGTCATCGAGGCTCGCACAGGGTGGCAATACTATATGAAGAGTTTGTTACTGTTTAAAATATATTATGTAGCTTTGCATTTGGGATGTGGATAATAAATTGTATTGAAGGTCACTAATTATTACTAATATGATGATCAAATATTTTTCTCAATCGGTTTTTAAACAGAAAACTTACATATATATTTTTTACCTAATAAATTATATATTTAAAAATGAGAATCTACATATATAATTTATATAGCACAAGTGCACAATTATTATTTTTTGTCTATTTTCAAATTATTACCTCATTCTTTAATCCTCAGAAAAGTATGGATGGGATTATTCTGATGATTTTGGACCATAGGTAATGTCCTATGGAACCTGTGCCCGGTCTACTCTGATATATCACATTGAAGTGGACAATACTTTTCATCATTTTCTCACTAACAAGCTTTTTAATAGCATTACTGTTCTAATATTAATTTTTTAATAATTATTTAATCCATATTTTAATTAAAATGTATTTAGTTTTATTTCTACCTAGATGTCTTACATGAACCTCTTAACTCTCTTTTACCCATAATTTTATTTTTGATCAAATTTTCATTTAATCTTTTCTACAGCCTACATGTTTATAGGAAATAGTAATTCACTCTATTCTGCTTCAGTTTCATCTATTGTAAGCATGAGACAGCAATGGGTATTGGATTGTAGTTTTGTATCCACATTCCCAGACTAATGGCTGGCTATTGGCTTCCTCCTGATGCTTTTCACTGGAAAAGGTTATTTGACAGAAAATGATCCATTAACATAAATATAATATTCATCTAATTATTCAATGATTATTCAAATTTTCACTAGAAAGAGCAAACTAAATAAACTGAGTTATTGCTCCTAATGCAGATGTTGAAAATAAGTAAAACAAGTTATGCTTTGCTTTATATATAGTCTATATATACGATATTTTAATTACTTTTATGATTATTTTATATTTGGTCCTATAAATCCTTATGTGCCCATGTTTAATGCAGTTGTCGAATGTTTGGCCCTAGAGTTACATTGAGTGTTCGAATTTCATATGAACTGCTAAGCAACAAACCATTCGATTTTTATTTACTTAACCTTTGTATCATTTTTCACAGCTTAGCACAAGATTGAAAGCAGCAGATTTAAAAGTTACTTGGATCAATTTTATCTCAAGAAAATAAGAATAAATCTCTTTCTTTTTCATTTGAATTAGGAGGTTATTATGCTCACCTATCATTTGGATGTTCGAGTGCAACTTGACTATTTGGTTACCTTATTTAGTCTACTATATAAAGCTTACCCTTTCCGGTACTTGGGTATTATTCCTGCAACCAAGGAAAGATAGGAGGACTTTTCACATTCGTATCAATACACTGCTAACTTTTTAATGTTATGATTTTGGCAACATCAAACATTACAAAGTTAGCAATGCTTTGATAGGAATGTGAAAAGTCCTCCTTTCTTTCCTTGGTTGCAGGAATAATACCCAATAGTTTTAGAAAAATACACAAAAATTAATTTTATAGAAAATATACACATACTTCTATGCAATGTAGATGGACGCAAACAATCAAATTTGACGGACGCAAAGAACCAAATTTTGTAATTTTCTTCCATCAGTTTTAAAAAAAAATTGTAGTAATGAAGGCATACCAGATCCATTTTTCTGTACAAAATTAATACAACACAAATATATCTTTTTAAAAGGAAAAAAAAAAATCTATGAAAGAAACAGAAGCAGACGATGCTTGAACGCTAAATTTAATCGAATGATTTTAAACCAAGAAAAATACTGAAATTTGTACAAATAGTTTTTAAAATCACATTACAAAACATTCAACAAGAGGCTACTTACTGTCTGAAATAGAGTACAGTATTGTAGTTTCCAGGAATTCTTACATACAAAATGTGATTAGCAGCCCCCTCCCCACCATTCCTACTTCTTACCCTGAAATGTTTATAGAGCATGTGATTGCGCAGTACATGCTAAAAAATGGAATCTTACCAAGCTATGTAAACCAACTGCAATTTATTTTTTGAAACGAATGTTGTCCAAAAAATAATAACAAAGTCAACATATTTATTCAATTAGTAAATGCAAAAAAAACAACAACAGTAAATTCCTGCAGCTCTTTTAGTAAAAAAGTCAACGTATTAATTGAATACGAAAAATAGAATAAGAACTCTAAATTGCAACAAAACAATCGTTAGTTTTTCGACTGGATAAATAACTGGAAATTGCAGCAGTTGGTGAGTTGTTTTATAAACAGAATTAAAAATGTTTTTGATCTCAAAGCAAGTAAAAGAAAACCACAGTAATACCAAAGTCTACATATTAATTCAATTAGTAATTAGAAAAATAGGTAATTGTAAATTGCAACACTTTGAGTATATGCTTTTTAGACTGGAAAAGTAACTGGAAATTGTAAAAACAGCAGCACTTTGAGCAAATCAAAAAGAAACAACATCGTAATAATAATCTAGTCACAGCAGTAAATATAAAGTGAACTTATTAATTCCATTAGTAATACGAGAAATAACTGTACATTGTAACACTCTGATCAGATAGTTGTTAGACTGGCAAAATAACTATAAATTAAAGCACTTTGAGCCGATCAAAGGAAGCACCAGTATTAATAAAGTCAACGTTTTAATTCAGTTACTAAATAAAAAAGTAAGTATTAATTTCAGCACTTGGATCAGATGGTTTTTAGACAGGATGAAAAACGTTCCTTATGTCATTCAACATGGAAAAGGTGTCATCATGTCTGTGTAAGCAGGAGTAAAAATGTTTTTTATATGAAAGCAAATAAAAGGAAAAAAATATAAATAACAAACTCAACGCTTTACTTCAATTCGTAATTAAAAAAAAACAATCAGGGAGATTGCATTAATATGATCAGATGGTTTTCAGACTTGAGAAATAATTATAAGTTGCAACATTTTGAACAGATAAAAGGAAGCAACAACAATCTTAACAAAGTTAACGTATTAATTTAATTCTTAAATAAAGAAATATCTGTCAATGAATTATTTCAGTTAGTACATCCAAAAATTACTTTAAAGTGTAGCACTTTTAGCAGATAAAAGAAAACAATGGAGTATTAACAAAATCAACATTTTAATTCAGTTACTAAATCAAAAAATAAGTGTTATTTTCAGTACTTTTATCAGATTGAATAAAAACTCAGAAGATCAAATTAAAAATGATCAAACAAAATTACAATAACAACAAGGAGCAACTTTAAAATGTAAAAAACAATTTTCAATCAGCAAATGCAATAATCCCTCCCCCCCATGTCATTAAGAAGTTTTGAGACGTAAGAAATTGTGTTTTGTTGACACGTTTTAAAACACGTTTTGTGCACGTTCAAAAACACGTTTTTCGAAATGAAAAAAGCGCGTGTTTATTTCACGTTCGCAAGATTACACGTTTTATCGCGTATGTGAATAGTCGTCCTATCTATTCTAGGTTGCAGGAATAATACCCAAGTACCATCTTTCCATAACTTTTTTATCGGAATATATTTTAATATGATGTAATAACGTGAAAGCTAAAGCCTTCAACAGATACGCCTTAAACATGCTAACGTGACAGCCAATAAGATGGAGGAATAATGACATCACCTGGACCTCTCAATTCTCAAACACAAGTCAGAACTATATTGGCTGTCACGTTAGCATGTTTAAGGCGTATCTGTTGAAGGCTTTAGCTTTCATGTTATTACAATATTATCTGTTTACGCTTAATAAATTTTATAATATGATGGGTAAATTATTTTACTCATTTACTTTATATATATCTTTCGGATGAGTATAACTATGTTAGTTTCCACTTTGCAACATATAATGATATTTGTTAATTCTGATGTCAATTATTTTTCCAAGTTAAGCTAGAAGTTTGTTCCAAGTTAATAAAGAAATGAAAATAATTAAAAATTGCATATTCTGTTCAAGGTTATTAATTTTATAACAAAATATATGCAAATTATGTCTTTGTTTGAAATTTTGGTAAAGTAAAAGACACACACATCCTAAAATTCCAAAATGCTATCTTCTTAAAAAGAAAAGTCAATGAAAATGTTGTAGAATATAAACTGATTTAATTAAAGAAAAAAAACGAGGGCGGCGAAGGGCGGGGGGGTAGAAAAAATGTAAAAAAAAGTAATGTTTTGAAAAGAAATGTATTAAATTTAATTAACTAAAAAAAAAAAAAGATAACCTATCTTTCCAAGAGAAGTATATATCAATCAATAGGGTCTGTCCTTTGGATAGGTTCTTTCTGTTCTGTTCATTGCCCAGATCTTCAATTTCACAGATCCCTTCGTATATTTTATATCGTCCAGCACGATCATTCTTCTCTATCCTTCCTTTTTGTTTCCATCCGCCATTTCTCTACAAATCATCCTTTATTAAACCGTTATTTCTGTTTAGTATATGTCCGCATCTAGTTTCTCTTTCTATCTCTAATTTCCTTAATTAGTCCTCTTTCTTTATTTTCCCTTTCCAAAATTTCCCCATTTGTCATTTCATTCTTTCAATTAATTTTCTACTTCCACAACACAAAGGTTTACAATTATAAATATGCGACTTTTTTTTTTCCGCATTAAATAGTGAAGCTATAAATTTTACATTAATTTATAATAGGTTTGCTTAGCGCTTTCGAGATTTCAATCTGTTCATAATTTTTTTACTTTTAAGCCAATAAATACTACATGATCACCATTTCTTATGCTTGCTTTTAATTGTTATTAAACAGGCAAAACTTTCTATACGTATTGCCACTCAGTGCAAGCCAGAGTAATCAATCTATGCCAGAAGGTTTGTGCATAAACTCCCGATGTAGTGCCTACTCATATAAGCCTTCTGGCATCGATTGATTACTCTGGCTTGCACTGAATGGCAAAACGTATAGAAAGTTTTGCCTGTTTTAATTTCTTTTACTCATGGTTCACAGCCCACAACATACTATAATACATTTCACATAATATTTAATTAATCTTTTCATTAATTTTCTTTTCAAGATTCATAAAATATTTTCTTTCTCCTAATAGTTTTCTCCTTTGTCAATGCTATTCTTTTTTCCACTTCAACTTCATTTTTTCCTTCCTTACTCAACCAAATACCCAAAAAATCTACATTTATTTACCTGTTGAAGTATATTAATATGCATATCAGTTTTGTATTCTTTCTGTATTTTTTTCTATCCATAAGCATTTAATCTTCTCAACATTAACCATTTCATATTCCATATTTCCCTCCTTCCTCCAATTTATTCAACATATTCTGGAGATTTTTTTCATCATCAGATCCATGCCATTTACAATTTTACACATTTTATTATTCTGTTTCTAATATTAACTTCTTCCTAATCTAAATATTTATCTAATATCTTCTAAAATATTAAAAAGCACAGGTAGCACACAACATTTCTATGTAACTCCTCTTTCTGTACTCGCTTCTTTACTATTATTATTTTATAATCTGATTCTTTTTTGTGTGTGTCCAGTATATATATATATATTCCAAATCAATCTTTTTTCTTTTCCAAATATCATATGATCACCATTTCTTATGTTTACACGAGCTATTAAAACACTACTGCATGGAGGGTTTGCCACTGACTTTACAAAATACTGCTTTATTTTACAAGATGGTCATAAATTTATTTCAGATTACGCTATCCAATGCTTTTTCAAATTCTAATTCATTTATCTTTCTCCATGATTATTTTAACAACACCAATAGCGCCTCTTGTACTTTCCCTGTTTGAATACCAAACCATTTCCTTCAATATAATATTCTATTTTTCCGTACATTTTTTGAGTTAAAATTTTAAATAACATTTTTGAGTATGAGATCCCGTAATCTTCATATTTAATAACTTTCATCTTTTTGGCAATTGGAATCATTATAGTCCTCAAGAAATTTTTAGGCCAAAATCCTTTATTATGTATCAAATTTCATATAGTCTTAACAATTACCTTCATAACAGTTTCTCCAAACCCTTCACAGTTATCATTTTTAATTACTTTAATCAAATTTTTTTGTGTGCCAATATACCATATCTTGTTTTTCTACCGCAACAACTTTTTTTTTTGTTTTCAACTTCAAAATTAATTGAATCATTTTCTTTTATAAACAGATATTGAAGATATTCTTTTCATCTTTTCTGTATACCTCTATCAGTTAATCTTTTTCCATTTTTATCAGCTATTTCACTCATTAAACATTTTTTTCTTCAAATGATGTTTCTAATTTTATCAAATACCAGATCATATCTTTTTGCCTGTTGAAGCACTTCTATTTTTCTACATTTTTGTTTTCAAGCATTTTTCTGTTATTAAATCTATTTTTCTCCTTAATTCATTGTTAATTTTTTTATTTACTTATTATCCTTCCATACTATTGACATTTTTTCATCTTCTCTGTACTTCCACCTTTTTCATCCATTTGCAACTATAATATTATTTATTCTCTTTACAAAATTCCCACAAGATAACTAACTACCTTTCCCTTTTCCCAATACTGTAATTCACAACAATTTTTCCTTCTTTATTTTTCTCTACAATAACATTATTCACCTAACAGCAATATTCATACATTTAAAGCCTTCTATTGCATTATTTCCTTTATCTTTTTATATTATTCATATATTTCTATATCATGACTAGTAGCTGGCATATAAACTCATATAAATACCAAATTCTTATATCTTGCAGTTCTCTTCATTATAAGTCCATCAACACAATCTATTTTTGCCATATTATTTTATTTTTTTTCACAGCAATACTAACTACATTTACTGTTCCATCACCATAAGAATAAAACAACTTACCGGACGCACTATTTATTTCCTTCCCATCTCATTTCTGTTAATTCTATAGCTTCAATATTATTTATTTAGTTTTATTTTTTCAATTTTCCAGCCCTTATCAGTGATCTTATATTCCAAGTATCAACCCTCAATATATATTTTCGTCCAATGCATTCTCTTTATGAGAATTTCAGATCTGAGTAGCTATGTCTATGCCTGCCAGGCCAGGCTTCAAAGCCTTCCTTAACTATGGGCTCAACACACCAATCTGAATCATTCTTGTGTCATAGAAATAACACAGTAGCAGTTTCTCATAAAATGATTATCCATTTACTGCTTTCCTCTTTACCATTCGTATCTATGATGATCTTTTGCTATCATGGAAGAATGCTGACTCAGCAGCTAGAAGTATATTGACTTATTTAATGACAGTCAAGCCTTCACATTACACATTCACCATCATCAGAATATGACATTTTATAAAAGTAAAAACTTGATTGTTCCCTTCCCCTCTTCCTAATAACAAATGTTGTACCATTGTTAGTGACCGCTTATTTGCATTTTCTTTGCTTATTCATAGTTAGCCTCCATATCTGAAAATCTTTCCCCTATCCATAAAGTTCGAGATGCTCCTGGGTAGCTTGAAACCCTTATTATGAAATCCAGAGAAATAAATAAATATATATATTTAAGAAATTTAGTTAATTATTTCATTTTTCTTAATAAAGAAATTAAATGTACCAGATAGTGTTCTATTAAAATATTGATTTTCTAATTTGCTGCAAATTCTGGAAAAAATTTGTTTGTTTATAATCATTCTTTTTTCTTTTTGTTTTGAGAATTTGAAGGGGTGGGGGATAACAAAATGAAAATTTTCCTAATTTTATTCATTCATTTATTAAATATTTGAAAACCAGGCACTCTTCACAAACCTGGGAGCTTAATTGTAAGTATAGAGGATTTGAACTCAGACTTTCAAGCACCCATCAACTATCCATACTATTTCATACAACTGATACACATGACCACACACATGTAGAAAAGATTAATAATCACCAATATACGTATTTCATGCTAAACCAGCACTCATCAGTTGGTCCAGACTATCATCTCTCACACACATATATAATCAATGCTCAGTTTATATTAAGATAGCAAATCTTCATGAGATGATAGTCTGGACCAACTGATGAGTGCTGGTTTAGCATGAAATACATATATTGGTGATTATTAATCTTTTCTACATGTGTGTGGTCATGTGTATCAGTTGTATGAAATAGTGTGGATAGTTGATGGGTGCTTGAAAGTCTGAGTTCAAATCCTCTATATTTATCATTCATTTATTATAATTTCAGATTCCTATTAGTGTTTTGTGCTATTGGAATTTGTTTAAATGAATAAATAGCCTCTCCCATTAGCATATTAATTTTAATTTGCAGACGATATATTCATTTTCAATACAAATTTTGTTTATTGTAATAAGCTATTTTTTATACATCTATATATATATAATCTTTCAATTCCATCTACATTTAGACCATATGTTGCGATAATTTTCACGTCTACTTCCAATTCCTATAAAGATTATACAGATTTATAAATTATACAAAAGTTTGTAAGATAATAAAAACCTATTTAATATTAGTAATCCACCACACATTTATGATTAAATTACGTTTGCCAAAAGTTATTTTTCCAAATAATTAAATTAATAACCATAATAATATAAAATGTTCAATTATATCACTTTATAATTTCTAAAATAAAATAAAATAAAAAAAGATTTTGAAAGTATAAATTTATGGGATTGATTTTTTTAAGTTATTTATTATTGATTTAATTAATTAGGAGGTTCATTTTTCTAAATTTAAATTAAAAATATGGATAATTTATAAACGTTTGAGAAAATACTAATATTTTTATGTATTTATAATTTTATAAATGTTTTATATAATTTATAATTTGTTATATATATATGTAAAAATTAGAAGTAGGTCTTGAAAATGGCCATAGGAGATGCTTGAAACATAGGTAGAATTGTTCTATTCATGTATGGATGTAATTTGATTCAACCAATAAACAAAAATTGAAATGCAAAATTTTATAAATTGGAATTTGTTTATGAAAAATATTTACAGTTTATTTTAATTCAACGTTTAATGTACTTTAGGTAAAAAATATGAGCTCCGTAGTTAGTCTTTATAATAGTAGGGAAACTTCATTGCAATATTTCTCTTATCTTCATTTTCCTATATATTTTGTCAGCTCTTTTTGGAATTGAAATTAATCCTATGGCTTCATATCAGGTTTTCTAATTATTCCGTTAATATAATTATCATCAATATAGATATATCATTGATATAACTAGCATGATATAAATATATTCATATTGTGCCTTGCACTTTTAATCCTTATTTATTGTCTTCATTTATAATTTCAAAAAGTAATTTAGCATGTTTGTAGGGGGTGGTAGTGGGAGGAGGTTTTGAGATTGAAAGGTATCTATTTGGATTGATTTTTATCTAAATAAAATTTTTTTTTGGTGTTCGATTGATCAGAAATATTGTGATCAACCTGCCAGTTAAGGATTGAAATATAGTATTGTCCCCCAAAGCAATAGACCATATGATTATTTTTTTGTTTATCTTTATATTTTTATTCATTTTTTAATCACATCTATTAGCACAATTTTTTTCATGTGTGGTGTGCATGTGTGAATAATTTTCCAGTTAGACATTATTTCAGAATTTAAAATGCAATAATTTAGTTCAATATAAATATTAAAAAATGCAAAAATGTGTAGATTTTTATTATTATTATTTTAAAACGAAACTATTTATGATAATGCAAAAAATTTTCAAATTAAAATTTTTAAAAATGAAAATGAGGATAGAGTTAAAGACAAATGTCAGAATGTTTTCATCAAACGATTCATAAAACAATAAAAGAAAAATTCTTAGTAATATTAGAAGCTGTTGATAATTTAAGTGCATGCAAAATCAAGTTTGTTGTGAATTTAATTATAAATCTGATTGAAAATTATTTTTAAAAATGTGCTCTTTTATAAAATATACTTAACAAAAATAATTTTATTTTTCTAAATTAAAGTCAGTTCATATTGTGAAGCCCTAATGCGATGTGATGTGATGTGATGTACTGTGACTTCTCCTTAAACGGAGTCAGGAATCTCTCAGCAGCTATGCCCAGAGAAACCTGTTAGCTACTTTACCCTCCTTTTCCATTGTCCACCCTAAATTTTCCCATAATCTGCTCCATCCCATTTCCACAACATAATCTTTGTCAACTCCATGACCTTCATATCTAAATCCCCCTTATTTTTCCCCAAACCCAGCATAAAAAACAATAACTCACTTTCTGTATAATCACTTTGTTCATATTTAACCTTCCATAACTTCATTATTTGTACCCTTTCTGCTTCCAAACATTTACATTGAAGTAACAGATGCCTAATATTTTCTATGCCTTTACACAACTTACAGACTAAATCATCCATATTTTTCCATTTACGTGTATATTCCCTTGTTGCTAAAGATCCTGTTCAAGCCTTAAACAATAAACTACTTTCCTTACTATAGCTAAGAATTTTTTTGAAGTGCCTTCTAGCGCCTAGTAATGCAAATAAAATTCTATTGAAAGTGAATTAAAAACAGTCTAAACCATTAACATTTAGTACACTAACATTGTCAATAATTTTTATTAGCCATTCATTAAAAAAACTAGAGATGATCCACTTAATGAATAAATTTTCACTACACCACTCTCACACAAGGTAGGAACTGGTTTAAATCATCTTTTCAAGTCTTTGGTCACATGTTTATGTTTATATCCTTCCACAAGGTGTTAAAAGAGGATGGAAACCAGTCCATACTTTGCATGAGAGTGGTGTAGTGAAAATTATACTACAGAAATATTGTTCACTAACATTGTTACTCTAAGAATGTCATTGATGTAAACAAATGTTTATAAACAAGGCAAAACTCTCCATACAGTAGTGCCTGTGCCAACCAGAGTAATCAATGGATGCCAGAAGGAAGAGATGGTGATCATGTAATGCTTAATGTAAACAAATGTTATTTCAGTCTTTAAATCAACTAATGTGATTGTATATATTTATAAATGTAATTTATATATTTAATTAAAATAAGTAAAGTATATGAGCTAATAAATTTTTGTTACTAAAAATGTTTTTTTATTTTTGTTCTTTTCTTAAAAAGATACTTTGAGCTACCAACATGTGTAAGTTATAGACTATAGAGTATGTGTAAATCTGGCTCTAGTTTCATAACACTGTTATTCTTATGTAAGTACTGATGTATTTACTTCACTTCTGGAGCATATTGCTTCTATGGTACTTTGATGAAAAAAAAAACGGTTTGGTTTTTATCTTCTTTTACTGTATAATTTTCAAGTCTCTTTCTTTTGCATTTATTAGCATCACTTGCAAATCTTTTTCTTATTCTCAGATTATAATCTGAAAATAAAAAGTAAAATTGATCAACAATTATTAAAAATGAAAACCCAAAGGGGATTAATTCCATTTTGTAAAGAAAAAAAAATCAAAAATGAACTTTTTCTATATAATATTTGGGTAATTTTTTTCAATAAATTGTTTTTCATTAATAATTAATTATATTGCAAAATTTGAATCAAATTTGCTTTCAAAAAATAGTACTTACATATAATCCCATCACCCCTATCACTGGAAGCTTGCAGGGGATTTTAAAATTAATAATCCATTTTCAGAAGTGTCATGTTTTAAACAATATAACTGCTTTTTTTAAGATGATTATCGTATTAAATATTTTGTTGACTTTTTTTAAAAGATGATTACAAAAACACAATAAATTGCACAAAACTCCAAACGATTGTGATCAAATAAAATTTAATATAACTGTAATAAACAAAATAACAAACATAATGAAAGAATACTTGCTTCAAACATGTTTTGAGATTACACTGCTATTATATCTCTAGTCACACAAAGTTTCATATCATGCACATTAGCACACACTTTTCACACTGGCACTATCTTGTAGTTTTAAAAATACTCCACTGTATCTCCTTCTGTTACTAGTAGATTCCAAATTTTAATCATTTTTTCAAAAGATTAGGAAAAATAATTAACCAGCAACTTGATTGAAAATACTATAATAAACATAAAAAAAAATCTCAACAATCCTCACAACATATTGTGAAGATCATTTATAAAATATATATATATACAAGCACTTTAACACACTGGATGAAGAAGCTGTTAGTGGTAACAAAAACAATCAAAGTAAATGAATGCAGGCCTGGTGCTTTCGAGGTATTGTCCCTCAACATAGCATGAATTTATATTTGATTCCTTAATAGTTTTTAAATGTAACAAATAGCACATAATTCGATAAAATCAATTTTGAGGGGGAAAACCCACAAGTAGTGAAAATTGATAATTAATCCCAAAATGCCCGGCAAGCTTCTGGAGGAGGGAGCAATGGGATTATACTAAATACCCCCCAAAAAAAAACACAAAACGAGTATACTTCTTTTTATCACAACAATAAAGACATTATAAATGAGTTTTATTACTAATCTAACTGTTGTAAACAACATCATACTTTTCACAGCTGAGTTTTCAACCTATCTATCTGATTGCTTTCCTGGAATGACAAAATCAATAGGAAAATCAATGAGCCAAAAACTCTATCCAATTTTAATTCTATGATTAATTTCATTCTATTTCTATTTATATTAATAATATGATCAAAATATTTGCAGATGTTAACCATTTCTAATTCATGATTAACCATCTTTATTTTCTATCTTTGTTATTATTCTCAAAATAAATTTTTGAAATATATATAAAAATAACATCATTACAAATTACAGTGACACATAGGAAAAGCATAAAATATCAAATTCAGTGCAAAACTATTTTCATATTGGTAGAGTCATATACAATCTACTTCATTATTATTTTTAAAGTAAGATTTTAATGGTTAGGATAAATTAAATTTGATATATATGATAAATTAAATTTGATAAGTATCTTCAGAATGAAGAATTAATTAATTTTCACCATGTGTAAAAAAATTATTATTGATTGTCACATTACATTAATATAAGAAAGATGGCGGCTATATTTGCTTGAATTGTTGGGCATGCTCCCTAGATACTGATAAAGGAAGTTATTTTCAAAATGTTTATATATAATAGAGTGATTCATCAATTTTTTCATATAGTATGGCAGCCATAGTATAGTTTATGATGCATGTTGATTGAACCTGACATCATTTCCAGATTTATATATATATATATATGTAGTAGAAAGCTTTAGATGATTAAGCAAAACTATTGTATAGATTAAAAAAAGTAAATAACAAAAGCATTACATGACTTCTACATCTTACATTTAATCAATATTAGGTTACAATGGTAGCACATTAACTTCTTAAGTCTTGTAATGTGTATGCAAATTCAGGCTAAATGATCTTGAATATTTTTTTTAGATTTTGATCAAGCTTACTATTCTTCCCTCAGTACATGGCATGTAACCAAATCAACTATCAGTCAAATATTTGTTTATAAATGAATATCTGGCTTTTTATAGTTGGTAGGTAAACAAGATGAAAAAGCATTCATACTATCAATATTCAGCAATTAGCAGACTTAATGAGGATATCTTTGGTGCTTCTTAAAAGAGTTGTTACAGAAACGTCTGTGTTATTGCAGTGTTTTACTATTTATATAGATTGTGATAAGCTTTTTTTTTTAATAACTACAGGTGCAAGCATTTGTAAAAGTGATCAAATTGAGAAAGAGAGAGAGACATGAAACACGCACATGTAAAAATAGATTGAATAATCAGTAACTTGGATTCAGTGCAGTTATAGATTGGTTATAAATGAAAGTATAAAAGTCATCATTATCTAATGAAAAAATATTTATCATTTAATGATTTACATAGATAAAAGCCACTTCAGGAAAAAGACCATTTCAGCATGTCTTCACAGAAAAACGCTGAAGAATAAGTCGTCAACTGATATTGATGAAGATTGTTATGATTCTTCTTTTCTATTTTATCTTCTCTATAAATAGCTGGTCATTTACTGATTAGTATTCACATAGCTAGGTGGACTTACCTAAAAAAATTAAGCTTGTTTTAAAATCCTCCACTATCCTCCCCTCCCCAATCAAGTTTCACTTTGATTTGAAACTGAGATCATGAACATGGTCAGTGGATGTGTTACCTGCATTTTTGATTATTATGATTTTTATTTCATTTTTTGGTGTAAAATAGTAATTAAATCTTGGCCTATTTTACTAGACGTTTTAAAATATTATTTTGAAATTGTGAACTGTAATTTGAATTTAATTTTTTCTTTAAAAAATTATTTCAGTATACTGCAAATGAGGAATTTTACACAAACTGGATCAAAATTAAAATAAATATTCTATTAAAATGAAAATTTTTTAAACAAAATTGGATCAAGATTAAAATAAATATTCATTATTTTTAAAAAAGTATGTTTTTTTCTTTTAAAAAATGCCATTAAGTTTTCACTAACTATAATTACTAGTTATAAATATGTGGTATATAAATAGGCAAAATGAGTCATAGATCACATGACCCTATATTCTTAAGCTTGTAAGTTATAAACAATGAGGATTGCCAATTCCTCAACAAGCTTTGTGATAAATGCTTAGCTAGAGGAGTGCCAGAGCAAGAAACCATGGTCAGAGGTTTGGGGGGGGGGGATCCTGACAGATATTTTAAATGCTTTCTTTAGCTAAGCATTTATCACAAAGCTTGTTGAGGAATTGGCAATCCTCATTGTTTATGTTGTATATGTTATTTATTATTGAAGTTATGTGATCTATCTATGGTTAAGAAAAAAAATAATATAAAAAATCAGACATGAAATGAAACTTTTTGTATATTTGTCAAGTAAAAAAACTAAAAGTATAAATTTCCCCTTACATTAATTAATTTAAACAAAGGAAGTAAACATCCTCCCCATGCTATGTTTTAAAAATACTCTAAATGTTGAACAAAGGATCAAGAATAGAATGAATCCACCTATTCTTGGTAGCTCTGATATTTATAAGCATATCTTTGTCAACATTGTTAGTAATTCACAATGAAATTAATTTACCAACCAGATAGAATATGGCATTTAAGAGTTTTTAAACTCTTAATTAATTATATAAGGCTGAAGACAGCATTTCACTTTTAACACCTTGATTATAATAATTAAACAAGATTTAATATGTAAACCAACAATGTTGACAAAGGTATGCTTATAAACATCAAAGCTACCAAGAATAGATGGATTCATTCTATTCTTAATCCTTTGTTCAATATTTAGTTCTTTAAGTCATAGCCTGGGTAGAGTGATTTACTCCCTTTGTTTACATATTCACTAAGCTATGTTTAATTTAAAGTTTACTTATTAAATCTTGTTTAATTATTACAATCAATGTGTTTAAAGTGAGATGTTGTCTCCAGCCTTGTATAATTAATTAAGAGTTTTATAACTCTTAAGTGCCATATTCTAACTGATGATAAATTAATTTCACTCTGAATTATCAACAATGTTGACAAAGTTATGCTTATAAATACCAGGTGGATTCATTCTATTCTTGATCCTTTGTTCAGTATTTAGAGTGCTTTTAAGACATAGCCTGTGGAGGGCGATTTATACCCTTTGTTTACATATTCATCGGGCTATGTTTAATTTAAAGTTTATTTATTAATTTAGTAACATCTAACAAAATTACAAGCATGTTGAGGCACTGGCAGGAGAAGCTATATAAAGTACTCTTATAAATCAATAAATAATTAAAAGCTGAGCGCTTTCGAGGCGTGTTGCCTCATATTCATAGCTATAACAATAAATAAAGTCTTTGGTTAAGAACTAGCCTTAAAGGCTGCTTTATTGCCATTTGTTAATCCTTGATTTTATTTACTACATACAAAGTGATTATTAGAGTTGAATAAAGATGGTACTACTAATTGTCAAGTCCAAATAATTAAAAAGAACATTCAGATTATTCTCCTTTTTCTTATCTTATTTGTAATTGGTTTACTTGAATGTTTCAAATGTAAGCTAAGTAAAGGTTTATTCTGTATGTTAAATTTGATAACTGTAGCTAAGCATGTTTTCGGAATCACCAACACGCTCAGCCACAGTTAACGAAATCAGCGTATGGAATAAACCTTTACTAAGTTAATGTTTGAAATATTTAAGCAAACCAATTATAAAAAGAACTTTGTGTATATAGCTATAAAAGGAAATAAAGAACGATAATGGGAAACCTATATTGGAAGAATGCTAAAAATGAGATTTAAAAATGATTGTATAGCAGATATAAAAATAATATAATGATTTATTATTTAGGGGGTCAGATATCATTTGAGCATCAAAAGTAACAGGATTGAGCTGTGATAAGTTCATGGTATTAACACAGGCCACTTTTTCTAACCTGAAGTAGTTTCTTTTTTGATTCTTTAAATACTTGATGTTATTTTATTTTTTAAAGGTCACCTAGAAATTCTTTTTTTAATACATTTCTTTTAACTCTTTATAGCCCTTTTCAATATATCATTCATAATTTTTCTATCTTTTCATATAAGTTCAACTCTATTTACAGACCTTTTTACATTTCTAATTTTACTCTTTCATCTACTTTTAGCATTGTTCCAAGTTAATATTTCTCAATTATGCAGTTTTTTTCTCTTTTCCTAATCATCCAAATTTTGACTTGATATAGAGTTATAGTCCAAACAAAATATTTTAACAAATCTTTTAGTCTTTTTAAAAATCTGTATAGACATTATAATTTTCACTTTTATTTATTTCCCTAGTAATTCTACCACCAATTTAACAACTTCTCAAGTAAACCATTAAACATCACATGATCACCATTTCTTATGCTTGCTCATAACTGTTATTAAAACAGGCAAAGGTCTCCACACAGCAGTGCTCTCAGATCCAAGGCTCCTCACTGATGAAACTCACAAACTAGAAACTAGTCAGGGGTATTGCATGAGTAGGCACTAGATAGGGATTATATGTGTAAGCCTTCTGGCATCCATTGATTACTCTGGCTTGCACTGAGTGGCACTACTGTATGGAGAGTTTTACCTATTTTAATAATTTCTCAAGTAGTTAAAAGTATTAAATTATACTATAACAGTCACCTCAATTTTATGGCTAGCTCTTACATTATTTGCTAACTTATTGAGTGAGATCCCAATTCAATTCTGGATAAAAATAAACAATATTATAAAGAATGCATATTTGGTTTTTTTTTAAGGTTTGCATTTTATGAAGTTTTTTAATGTCTTTTCAATTGTGCATTAATTCTTTAAAGAAGGAAAAGAAACATAAAGATTATTAAGTTAATGTTTAATATCTAACATATAGGCTATATATATACCCTGTACAAACATTGTAATATATAAGGTATTTTAAGCTCAGACTTTCACACGATACTCAACTCTCCACACCATCTCATACGACTGATACACTTGACCACATATATATCCAAAAGATAAATAATCACAATGTTTGTTGTGTGTTTTTTTTTTTTTTTTGTAAAAAAAGGAAAAGAAGAGCAACAAATCTTTTTATAAATATAGCCTATAGTAAAATATATTTCATATGATATAGTAAAGTGGAAATATATCAAAATCATTAATATAGAAGTGTTGAATAATCACACAATAATTGCTACTACAATGACAAAAACATATAGTCGACTAATAATTTTTATTAGTCATTCATTAGACTAGAATTATATATTTAATGAAAAATATTTCTGTAGTGTAATTTTCACTAAACCATTCTTATAGAAGGTAGGGAGGGACTGGTTTCTATTGGCATTTTTCTCACATGTCTTTGATCATATGTTTATGATAACATCCTTCCAGAAGGTGTTAAAAGTGGATAGAAACCAATTCCTACCTTGCATGGCAGTAGTGTAGTGAAGATTACACTACAGAAATATTTTTCATTACTAGTTTACTTCCAACGAGTGATTTGTGTCAAATTTGCGAGGGCAGTAAGTTTGATGCTGATCAATTAAACTGTAGTTATTGGCTATATATACTGAACAATGATAAAGATATGTGCGAGAGATTATGATCTGAGACAAGTGATGAGTGCTGGTTAAGCACAAAAGGTTCATCTTGGGGATAATAAATCTCACATATTTTTGATCATATGTTTATGATTATACCTTTCCACAATATGTTAAAGGGGATAGAAACCGGTCCCTACCACGAATGAGAGTGGTGTACTCAAAATTTTGTTTGTGATCTGGTCCATCGTGTCAGCCGCGGGATGGCGCTATTTGTAACCGAAAATAAATAATTTCCTTTCTGTTAATAGCAAAGTCTTTTAAATCCGTGGTTAAAATTGATCAATTGACGATCCTTTTATATATCACAGTATTTATTAAATTTTAATAGTTTTTATATATTATCGAAAATGACTGGATCTATAATCTCTGATTTAAAAAAAAGATACGAATTTATTTAACTCTCATTCTTTAATAAATGACAACTTTTACAACTGTACTAAGTAAATATTCACGTAATATTATTAAACCGGCTGTACTTTTTTAGAATTTTGCCGTTCACTTGTGAAATGCAGTCTAAACACAGATGTTTAACAACATTCACGTAAACATTAGCGTATGATGTTAAAAATAATTATTTTGTAAATTATCATTAAGCAACGTTAGATTTTGAAACGTTTGCATTGTTCAAATTGCAAGTAAGTTTGAATCAGACGATTTGTTTATTAGTTTGAAAAATTCATACGTTTCACAAGAATATATATATATTTTAAAGATGCGTTATTTTTTCTTATAGATGCTTTTGTTTCTTCTAATAATTAAATATTTATTAATACAATGTTTATAATTTTTTATTGTAAATTAATATTAGATACCTATTTTATTTCCTAAAGTGAAAGATTTTAATAGTCTCTATAGCGGTAGAGTTGCCAAATCTGGATTTAAAGGATTATGGACCAAGGCTCTATTGGTCCACTTTCTATGCTTCTTATGCACTCCTGACCCATAAATCATTTAATAAATTTTTAAAATCAACTCATTTTTTATATAAGTTAAATACTCTGACTTAACTTTGAAAATGCAGCCATCTTTATTTAGTATCATTATTTTTGTGTTAAGATAGGTAAATGAAACAATCTTTTAAATAGCCCATTGCAAGATACATCTCCACCGACCCTTTATAGAGGAATTGTGAAGTAAAAGGCACATTTTGCAGGTGGTGAAAATTTGGATAGTTTTTTTATCCTTATTTTACCCTCGAGATAAGAATGGAACCATTACTACTATTATTACTTCTGCTGCTACTATTTGTGTTATTAACACTACTACTACTACTGCTACTGTTGTTACTGTACTGCTATTACTATTGCTAATGCTATACAGCTAATACTGTATTGCTACTGCTATTGTTACTGCTTTAATCATTTAAATAATAATTGTTGTCTTATATGGAATTTGAAGTTTAAAAGTTCCTGATTTGATTCTTAATTGAGTAGAGCAAAAAACTCACTTGTGTGGAACCATTGTGCTCCACCAATAATTTGTACAATTGAACATCACATCAGCCCCTGATTATCTAACTATGTAATTATTAATAACATTCTTATTACTCATGTGAGTTATTTTTGTATAGCACAATAAAACTAAATAGAAATATGTGTAATGTTTGGAAATCTGAAAGAAGAAAAAGACCAATAAATGGGTGAATGAATATGACATTGAGAAAAAGTCTGAAAGACCAAACAGTGGCTAGATCATTCTAGAGAAATGTTATTAATATAACAAAGATTGTGATCCAGTCAAGCGCTGTTAGCCGAGAGGTCATCGCAGCTGCCTTGCAAGCAAGAAGTTGGTTGCAGACGGTTGTGGGTTCGCCTCTCGGCCGATGCTATGACATATGGAAAAAAAAAAGAATGTGATCCACTACCTAAATTATAAATTCACATTTTTCTTATTACTACTATTTTTTTAAAATTTATATTAATTTAATTTGAATTTATAAACCAAAGTTATAACTTATAATAATAAAAAGAATATTTAAAATTGGAAATTATATAAATATTTTTTGTCAAATTAAATTATAAAAATAAATAAATAATCAAGTCACTTAGTTACTCAGAACATGATGTTTGAGCAATGGAAATGACAGGCTAGGCTTTGATCCAAAAATCTTTGGCTCTAATTATGTATTTATTGATCATTAACATGAATATTAACATTAGAAATATTTCAGAGTTTTATCTTATATATCGCTACAGATTAATCTCTTACAGTCAGATGAGTGATTGGCATTGATGCACTTTCTGTACAAACAGTAAAATGATGTAATATAGGGTTGCCTTTACTAGAGGTGTGTGTGTGTCATATTTCTGTAAGCACATGGTTCATGATTGATCATTTCTTTGCATATAAATATTTATCTATTTATATTTATCTCTTTTAGAATTACGGTACTTTTCTCTCCATTTGTGGTAAATTATTTTTAATGAAGTATTTAAAAAGGAGTTCTTTTTTTTAAACAAAGAACAAATGAAAGTATGATGCAAATAAAGGGGGATGGATAAATGAGATAACTAAAATTATTATTATTTTTTTATCTTTACATGATTATAAACAAATATAAATTTAGTGAAGAATGTTGCATAAAAATAGAACGAGTAAAATTTATATTATTTTAAGATTAGAATGCTTGCTGTCACAAAGTATTTGCAACTTCCTTTGATTCTCAAAAATAAGTGAGCTGGTTAAAACAAACATGTAGACAATGTCTCTAATTATAAAAATATATGTATATTTATTTAGATATTAAATTTTTACAAACTTGAATTTTTTTGTTTTGTTTTAAAATTGGCTTTAATTATAAAACGAATGTATTTTTAATTTCAGGTTATAGATTTAAACTTTAATATCAGATATTATCATAGTAATGGCATTATTACATAGAAGCTAAACTCTCCATACAGTAGCGCCACTTAGTGCAAGATATAATAATCAATGGATGCACTACTTAGCCATTGTGTAAACAGTTTGGTGATCATGTGATGTTTAGTGGATTAATACCAATTCTGCCCAATAGGATTATAGTGACTGTGGTTGTTAAAGAACCAAAGACACCAAAAAGTGGATTCTGAACTGAGTTCAGATCTATACAAGCTAATGAGCTTTAATTGAAAAGATTGTTTTCATTTTGGACTCAAAGCTTTATAGTTAACTAATAAGATAAAAGGTTGGTGCTGGAGGGTTACATTAGATCCTAAGATCTAGGTACAATGCTCTCAAATTCAAGGCTTCTCACTGATGAAAGCCACAAGCTAGAAACTAGTCTGGGGATATTGGATGAATAAGTACTAGATTGATTTTATGCACAAACCTTCTTGCATCCATTAATTACTCTGGCTTGTACTGAGTGGTGCTACTGTATGGAGAGTTTAGCCTCTGTGTAAACAGCTTGTGTAAGCATAAAGAAATGATCATGTGATATATAATGTCAATATTACATTGATGGATTGTTTCACCAAAGATAGTTGAAAAGAGCAGTAAAACGTAAAAGGCAAAGTATAATTTAACAGATTGCATTTTTATATATTTTTAGTTTTTGTGCATTTAGATAACTATGCAATAGAGTACAATCTTTGTGACAATCAATGGGAGTTTGCCATTGTTTTCTGCATTTTTAATGTAATGAATTGCAGTATCTCAAATTTACTTATATCACAATATAATGAAACCCCTTTACATCATTTAATGTAATAGTTTTCAGTATATATAATCTTCTTTTTTAAGTTTAATGTAAAAATAGTAGAATATGTCATGAATTTTTAGAAAAAAAATAATTTATTTTTATATTATTTATTTATCTTAATCTAGAAGCTACAAGTTGTTCCTCTGCCTCGAGAACAGTATGGCAGTTTTTACACTGGAGATTCCTACATCGTCTATTCGGTAAGACTACATTTATAAGATTTAGTATAGAACTAATTACAAAATAATACTTTTTTTATTATTTTAGGTTATACTATTGAAATTATTATCTTATAATGAGTCAAGAATATAAGATGCTATAATAAATATTGTTTTAAAAATTAGAAGAAAGCACTAAAAAGCTATCTTCGATGATAACTTTTTTTATTATTGATCATTGTGATGTCTCTTAACAGACTCTCTGGAGTAATAAAACCTGTTTTTAGAAAATCACTGAATGTACATACAAACATACCTTTGTTTTAAAAGTTACTCTATTGCAGCACCATCTACTGTCAGTTTAAGTAATTACTAGATGCTTGATAATAGTTGTATTACATCCATATCTCAGATTGGATTATATATTTGGCTCTTATCAACAAGAATTTAAGATTAAAAACTGGAACTATACACATAGAACATTTTAAATTCATTTATACTAACAAACTAACATCAGAAATGCAAAATTCTTAGGGCTTGAACCCAGTTTGATTGCTCTCAAACATCTATATTTTTAGACTGAAAAAGTAATGTGAACTTTTAGTGGTTTTTATAAACATACATGGCTGTTTAATTTTTATTTTTTAGAAATGTTAATAATAAGTATAGTTAATTAATTTTAAACCTGAGAAATTCACATTCAGTAAATTGTTGTAGAATCATAAATAGTAATTACAGTTTAAATAGACCTGACATTAGATTCTTATCAAAACACCATAATGATTCTAGACATTTCATTTTTTATTTTCAAAATTCTGTAATATCTTATTTATCACAAGATAACAAATGTTCAGTTATAACGGTATTGGTAAAACAATCACGATTATATGATTTACTATATGAAAAAAAAAGACTAATTAGACAGTGCAGCAATTAGTTGATTTTCTTGACCATTTTTCTTTATTCTTTTTTAATTGGTTTATAATAAACTAAAGATAAATAAATGAAGCAAAATAAAGGAAAGGGTGGTTTTGTTTGGATTAATTATAAATAATAAAGAAAAAAACGTAAATGAAGAACTTAAAATCTATTCTAAAATCTTATCATATCAAAATATAAAATAATAAGATTAAGAATTATTATTTTTTTATCATTTTGTTGTTTGTGTTGTTAAGACATTTAGTAGCTTAAAATTTATTAATCTAGCTTCTATATTTATAAATGCTAAAATTGATTAACTGAAAGATAATATAAACTTTGAGAAAAAGAATGTATATTTATAGCAAAAAAGTTTTTAAAAATGGTGTCTTTTATATGAATTTATATATTTTGGGTTTTTCTGTACTTTTGGTAATTGTTTCTTCATATCTATATATGATATATCTGACCTTAGTTCAGTCCCAATGGCTATTTAAGTTAGATAGCTGGATTGGAAGACATATAGCTGTCTGAAAATTTCAGATTTTCTACTTAATAGTTATCCATTAGATAAAATGCTGGGCTTCTCTGGGTATTTTTAATCTAATGCTTGAATATCCTAGCACTTCACTGATGAAGCCAGTAGCAGAAACCGGTCTGGGGTTGAGGATATTCTGAAAGCTTGTTAAGAGCTTATTTGTGAGCTCTTTATAAAACATTTGTAATAAATCTTGTTTAAATTAGGTCATGTGATATCTGACTTGATTTATTTGTAATGATTTATCATATACTGGAAATAAATATAATCGATTATGTTTTTTGCATATAAATAAATGAATACAAGTGAAAAGGATTATACAACAATAAATGGTGTATTATTTAATAGAAAAAAGAATTAGAAAAAAGTTATGAACAAAAATTCTAGATATATACTGTGTTATGTTAAGGAGAGGATGAACAAATATTATATTTGTTATTGTATAAACTCTTTCAGATTTATTTTATACATGACTTAATATCTTATTCGATATATAATGTCTTTCTAAATGTACAATGCCTAATAAATTTTGAAAATTTATTAATACTTTTAAAATTCTAATAAAAAGAAAAACTTACTTAAGGAATTGTTATATAAATATGGAAATTGATATACATATATATCAGGAGGCATTTAGTGTTATTAACAGCCTTACGTGAATACGGGTAATGTAAATCCAGAAAAAAAGTTAGTCATGTTGCAAGATTAAAACAATGAAATTAAAGAATAATGTGAAATTAATTTGCATTTTCTGAATTGTCTTGAAAAGAAAAAATAAACTGAACAGTTTTAATAAAGAAAAATAGAATGATAATGCTAATTTATATTTAATACTTGACTATTAAGTTTCCAGCAGCCCATGAGTGCTTTAAAGAAAGAAGAAAGTTATAATAAAAAGAGAGATAGGTAGAGGTAAAGATATATTATAGAATTATTTAGAAGAGTCAGTAATCTAGGAAAGCTTATGAAATCAAAGTGCTGAATAACAGATAGGAGATAGTGTACATATAAACCACTATATACAGTTTGATATCAAAAATAAAGTTGACATTGAATTTTAATTAAGAAAATAAATTTAATATACATTTTAAAAATAAATAGTTTCATGTATAAAAATTTTAACTAAATGTTTGTTATTAATTACTCAGCTTAATATTGTGTTATATTATTAGTTCTGAATAAACAATGAACAGTATGTAATAATGTTATTATATACACTTTTCAGATCAGTTTCTGACTAACAGCCATTGTCAATGGGAAGCATTAGGATACTTTTCATTGCTGAAGGCTGTTAACTGGAAACTAATCTGGGAGTGTGGATTATTATAACATTGCCATTTAGTAGCTACCGCTTACTTAAGCATAAAATGGTGACCCAAAAGTAAATAGAATGAATTACTGTAAGCACAGTGAACTCTTTCTAGTTTAGCATTATATTAATTGTTATATTAGTTGTTAGCCGAGAGGTCATCGCAGCTACCTTGCAAGCAAGTAGTTGTTTGCAGACAGTTGTGGGTTCGCGTCCCGGCCGATGCTATGACATATGAAAAAAAAAATAGGTAACGAAGTATTAAAATTATATTAACCAAAGTTACCAAGTTTATTTATAACATCAAAAGAGGTGGTGGGGCTTATACACTTTTGGCATAACAGCTTATATTACGAACATATCTCAAAGATAGTAATAATTTTGAATATTCACACCACTTTTAGAATATCTGAAAATCTATGATCTTCAAGATAAATGAAAAGTAATACTAATTTCTTGTGTGTTAAACTCAATTTGCTTTCATCTATATTGTACCGGGTCGAACCGCTGAAACCATCTACTTATACGTATATATAAGTTTTGACCGGTTTCAAACTCCTTCATAATACATTTATAATCTTATAAAGGTTACGTGAACGAACCGGCACGTTCGAGCAAAATGGGAGATCTTATTGATAGCTTTAACTATCAACAATGGCCCATCTCGGCTGCTAGATTCAAACCCCTACTATCCAAATACTTTATTTGTTTCGGGGTAAACCCCGGGGCGCCAGCTAGTCTGAAGACTAACGTATTCGGGCAGTAGGCTCATAATCCAGCGCTCGAAACATTCCCTAAAACTAGCTCAGTCTAATTTTAATTCAATAACAAAATTATACAAAATTAGTGGTGGAAAGAATTAATAAAAAAAAAAGGTTGGTAAAAAGAATTGACTGACAAATAAAGTTTAAGTTTGAAGACATTTTATTTTAATTAACATTAATTGAGTTTAAAGATAATTTATTACCAAACATTAATTGACTAAATTTAAACATCTTTATAAATCTAATATAATACACACACATTCTAAATTAACATTTCTAAACTAGTTTAAATATTCTTGTAGATTTTAATAGTAGAACACTGGTATTTATCTAATTTAACTAATAACACTGATATAATGATCACGCACATATTAACTCATATAGCATTCACAAATATAATAATAAAGCATTAATAGCATTTGAAACTTAAACACACATATCAATAGTTCATTTTATGTATGATAGAGTTCATATAATTTGAATCTTGAATATTTACGAATTACAGCGGTGGCTACTACGTATAAATGATAATAAATAAATGTTTACCTAGGATTTTTGGAATGTGGATATTGCTTGTTGTTGGCTGCTTCTGCTGCTTCTGATGGATTATATCTAACCGGTTAGATTTGGACGTTTCTTGAAGAGATTTTGTGTGAATCCATTGGTCTTATTCTTGAAGACAGTTGAACGTTTGACGGAGGATTTCTGAGTTGTTATGCAGACATTATTTCTCAGGCAGGTTTTGATGATCTTGTTGGACTAAAAAGGCTGAAGTACGAGCATATATTTCCAAAAGCTGCTCAACAATGCATTTTTGTTTCTTGATACATAATAGAAATTGCACAAGACTGTCACTGCAAACTAGACTGAATAAAACTCCGATAAAAATCTGGCTATTTATATCTGCAAAGTGTTTTTGTTTTAATATCCTCCGGCAAATGTGCAATAGGTGTTGTCGAAATTCCTTTAGTAATTAATCCTATGACAACGTGTTTTTGCAGATTGTTTAATTAGTAGTAGCTTTCATAAACGTGTTGTTTTTATATTTTTAATTAGTAGCTCACCACTGTGTTTTTAAATACATTTCATTCCAATATTTGTTTTCATGTGTTTTTCTCAATATGATTTTAACACGCACATATACACACATTTATTATATATTTTATTACCAAACTTACATTTACGCACTTATATATTTTATTCTACAATCGCGAATGAAAAGAGATTTATATCTTAACTTTTAATTTATAATAGAAACCCTTTAACTTCCTTTAAGAACTCTTAGTTGTTGTTTTTTTTTATAGGAAAACTCCCCCTCCCCTCTTTTACTTAATTAATTGTAACTTTTATTTCAAAAACTACTTAGACTTTTAACTTTACGTTTACGAAAACAAACTACATTTCGTTTAATAAAGAAACTTGAGATTTTTGTAATTTATTTATTGATTTGTTGATTCCTTACTTTAATAATTTTTTTAGATAAAATTATTTTATATATGTGCCAATTTGGCCTTGGCACATTACACCCCCCTCCGTTTTAGAGTAAAATGCGTCATTTTTGACCATTTTATCTCTTGCAATTTTAATTCTTGACTCTAAAGATTTATTAATTTATTATTTTTCTAAGTTAGCTTTTTAATATCTTTTACTTAACATACAAAGGGCAATCTGTTTTGACTATCCTTTTCTTCTATCTATGCTGAATACATTGCTCACAATGATCTAAATCATGGATAACGACCACCGGGACAAACTAATTTTGTGGCACAGGGATCTTTTGGAAACGACGCGGAAGCAGATTCGCTGACTTACACCGACTTACACGTGTATAAAATCGAAACTTCATTTGCTGATTCTCTTGATCGGACTTGGAAAAAGAAAGGGTCGCTGCGAAATGGCAGGAATTTTCAACTGTCCATTTTCGACTTACGCTTTGGAAAGAGGAATGATCCCTGACAAGTCCGTTACGGGTACTAAAATTTATCCAGTCGGCAGCTTTAAACTTATCCTTAACTAAACTTATTTCTATACTACCCTCATTCCCTTTTGCTCTAGATAAATTCCTACACATGTGTATACGTGCAGCATAATTCTACACCTACTAATATTCTAGATATCGAGTTATTACTGGACTTGCTTACAGGGAATCTATAATAAATAAATCCCTTTTTGCATGCATCATGAGGTGCAGCAGTGCCAAGAAAATAACCTAAAAGGATATCTGGATAAATACATTTAAGATACGCATCATGAGGTATCGTATTTACCGAATATTACCAGTGTATGTGCACATATATACACATGTATACTTACACACTCTTAATACACCTTAGATTGACTTTATATTTTTATTACTAATCTTATAAGATTATTTTTAAATTCATATGAACATTATTCTAACATTTGTATTAATCTAATCTCGAATATTATTTTCAACCCTTACTCAACTTTTTTATCTATGTGCATGTATTCAGAAAAAAACTATTTTACTTTATTACGATTCATTATTTACTCAACTTTTATTTTAACTATTTGACCTACTTATTTATTTACGAACATTTTCTTAATTAATATGTGCGTTGATCACTTTTCCTAAGTATTGACCACTTCAAATTCTTATTTTTCTAGAGTGCATTTTTAGTTTTTAATTTTCATCATTAGGCAATAAATGTAATGTTAAGAGAAGTAGGCAGCAAAGTATAAGGCAATTCAAACACACAGATAGATTTTGTGCTAATTTAAACCAACTTTTAATTTCTTTGCCCAAATACTTGCACACACCTCAATCCTAATTTAATACACTTTTTTTTTAAAATTTTATTTGATAATGTTTTATTTTCATTAATACTTTCATTATACACTTATTTATTTCATTTTTATTTTTAAAGCGTTATTTTTACTCTCCCCCCCTTTTTTTTTTTTTAAAAAAAAAAACATTTTCATTTTGCTTGTCTATTTTGATTTACACATTTATTTTGTTTGCGTCACGCTCCGCTATGTTCTAGACTTATGAGCTGGGATATCAATATAATCGATAAGACATAATCGAGGGTTTTGACATAAATTGTTTATTATTTTTCTCCCTTTTTAAAAAAACTTCATTGCTCTTTTGATTTACACTTTATTTTGTTTGCACGCTCCGCTATGTTCTAGACTTATGAGCTGGGATATCAATATAATCGATAAGACATAATCGAGGTTTTGACATAACTTGTTTTATCGTTGCTTTGACATTTTAAAAACTCTAAGATTGTTATTTTATTTTACTAAGACTAACTTTAATCATTTTTAATTATTCAAACTAACTTGATACTCGTTTTTACATTTATTTCCTTAAACTTTGTTAAACATTTTCCATTATTCCGAGTCCATGGTCATTAATAACTAGGTCAAGCCGGCGAATCCGTCAGATTACATATTTTTAATTTTTGTCTGGCGGTTCTTTCTTTCTTTCTACTAACTCACTAACATAAACGATACTCCATATTCTCACTTCTATCTCTCGATTAAAATCTATTTTATCTCTTTCTCTTTCCATTTTATTTTCTGCCTTGTAAATAAGAAAACCTTTAAGCTTCACAGACCTCCACCGTATTTTTCCTAACCGTGAATATTTTTTCCTACGCTTTCTTTTTATTTTAAATCTACGTTTAAAACAAACGCGAACTTTTACTTTAACCTTTTTAACTTTTTGTAAAAACTTTTCAATGCTATCTTCTACCTTGAACTTATGTCTCTCTTCTATTTCTTGATCTACATTTGTTTCTACTTTCTCTGTAGCAATGCTATCTGATTCTAATTTAATTTCTATTTCCAAACTACTATATTTACCACTATCTGACTCTACTATCTCTTTGATGACCTCAACTTCCTTATTTTCTTTGACAAAATCTACTTCTACGATCTCTTGATTTTTTACTTGTGTTTTAATCTCTTCTATTTCTTCCCTAATTTCTTCTTTTATTTTATTTTGGCCCCTTTCGATCTGGTCCTTTAACTTTTCAAGCATTTCAGCTTGCCCTTCCAATTTACTCTTCATTTCATTATTTTGGTTTTTAAGCTCTTCAGCTATTTTTTTATATTCTTCGGCTGTTTCTTTTTGTTTTTCAAACATGCTGGTTAGTAAAGCTATGATTTCTCTTTTTTCCTTGTTGGGGCTATTTTCTATATTTTTACCTTGAGTCTCCATTTTGGCTTTATTTTTATTTTTTTTATAATTTATAATTTTAAACACTTTTTATCATTATTTTTAATACCGTATTTTATTCACTTTTAATAAGTTTACTAATTATTATTTTATTTATTTATTTCTAAACTGGAAATACATGCTGACTCCACCCCTCCTTTGTCCATTTTTCTCTACCCGATCTTAATGCTTTAACTCCGCCCAAACACCCAACTGTCTCTAATTTAACATAATGATTTATTTTAACCAATGTAAATAGCATAAATCTCTCTTCATTTAAAGAAAACAAAGTTTTCGATCAATTCTTTTTTTTTTTTAAAATTAAAACGCTTTAACATACGTAATTTAGCTTTTGTATAGAAAAACTTTTTTTAAACAAGAAACAAAGCATTTATTTACTATTGTTTCTTAGGTCCAGCCCCAACGTTGGGAAAAGCCATTTATGTACCGGGTCAAACCGCTGAAACCACCTACTTATACGTATATATAAGTTTTGGCCGGTTTCAAACTCCTTCATAATACATTTATAATCTTATAAAGGTTACGTGAACGAACCGGCACGTTCGAGCAAAATGGGAGATCTTATTGATAGCTTTAACTATCAACAATGGCCCATCTCGGCTGCTAGATTCAAACCCCTACTATCCAAATACTTTATTTGTTTCGGGGTAAACCCCGGGCACCAGCTAGTCTGAAGACTAATGTATTCGGGCAGTAGGCTCATAATCCAGTGCTCGAAACATTCCCTAAAACTAGCTCAGTCTAATTTTAATTCAATAACAAAATTATACAAAATTAGTGGTGGAAAGAATTAATAAAAAAAAAGGTTGGTAAAAAGAATTGACTGACAAATAAAGTTTAAGTTTGAAGACATTTTATTTTAATTAACATTAATTGAGTTTAAAGATAATTTATTACCAAACATTAATTGACTAAATTTAAACATCTTTATAAATCTAATATAATACACACACATTCTAAATTAACATTTCTAAACTAGTTTAAATATTCTTGTAGATTTTAATAGTAGAACATTGGTATTTATCTAATTTAACTAATAACACTGATATAATGATCACGCACATATTAACTCATATAGCATTCACAAATATAATAATAAAGCATTAATAGCATTTGAAACTTAAACACACATATCAATAGTTCATTTTATGTATGATAGAGTTCATATAATTTGAATCTTGAATATTTACGAATTACAGCGGTGGCTACTACGTATAAATGATAATAAATAAATGTTTACCTAGGATTTTTGGGAATGTGGATATTGCTTGTTGTTGGCTGCTTCTGCTGCTTCTGATGGATTATATCTAACCGGTTAGATTTGGACGTTTCTTGAAGAGATTTTGTGCGAATCCATTGGTCTTATTCTTGAAGACAGTTGAACGTTTGATGGAGGATTTCTGAGTTGTTATGCAGACATTATTTCTCAGGCAGGTTTTGATGATCTTGTTGGACTAAAAAGGCTGAAGTACGAGCGTATATTTCCAAAAGCTGCTCAACAATGCATTTTTGTTTCTTGATACATAATAGAAATTGCACAAGACTGTCACTGCAAACTAGACTGAATAAAACTCCGATAAAAATCTGGCTATTTATATCTGCAAAGTGTTTTTGTTTTAATATCCTCCAGCAAATGTGCAATAGGTGTTGTTGAAATTCCTTTAGTAATTAATCCTATGGCAACGTGTTTTTGCAGATTGTTTAATTAGTAGTAGCTTTCATAAACGTGTTGTTTTTATATTTTTAATTAGTAGCTCACCACTGTGTTTTTAAATACATTTCATTCCAATATTTGTTTTCATGTGTTTTTCTCAATATGATTTTAACACGCACATATACACGCATTTATTATATATTTTATTACCAAACTTACATTTACGCACATATATATTTTATTCTACAATCGCGAATGAAAAGAGATTTATATCTTAACTTTTAATTTATAATAGAAACCCTTTAACTTCCTTTAAGAACTCTTAGTTGTTGTTTTTTTTATAGGAAAACTCCCCCTCCCCTCTTTTACTTAATTAATTGTAACTTTTATTTCAAAAACTACTTAGACTTTTAACTTTACGTTTACGAAAACAAACTATATTTCGTTTAATAAAGAAACTTGAGATTTTTGTAATTTATTTATTGATTTGTTGATTCCTTACTTTAATAATTTTTTTAGATAAAATTATTTTATATATGTGCCAATTTGGCCTTGGCACAATATTGTGTTAATGTAATAATAATATGCTGTGACTTATGAAGTAGTTCTTCAGAATATTAATTAGACTTTTATAAATACATTGAATGTTCGATCTGCCTTCAACAAAGAATGCACCTTATCTTTAAAATATTGCTGCATCGATAATTGATATTTTAAGATCAAGTTGGCCATTCTAATAATATTAATGTAATGAAGATCATTTGTTATACTATGTGAAAAATTGGTCACACTCTAAGCAGTCGATAAGAAAAGATCATGAAACACATTGCAATGTGAAGTAATGGAGCACAGAATTTTTTAAGCTATGTCCTGTCAAAGTTTATTTATATGTGTAATTGTTTAAAATGAAAATTGTCCTTAAATATTTTAAGAAAAATTCTTAAATTGATAGAGATATAAAAAAATATATGTTTAAATATTTTTGAGTTTCTTTTTAAAATCTTTAATATTTTTGAAATCCAATTATTGTCTTATTTGATAAAAGTATTGCACAAATGGCAGGAATATAATCACTTATTTAGATGTTTCATTGTTTAAATAATCAGAATAGAGTCATCACATTTCAAGCAGCAAGAAATGGTGAAAGTCTTATTTTTCTAGTCTAATCAACTACAGTAAACTTTAAGTGATGGATAGATTTTCAAATGGAATAACGTGTTAAAATAACTTCTGGATCTATATAATGCACACAATGCAATGGTATAGTTTTTTTGCACTGTAGAAGTTTCTTATTTAAAAACTGTTTATGGAAATCCATAAGCATTACCATCTAGTATCATTTAATCAAAATGAATATAGCTGATTATTGTAATGATTAATATTTTTGTAGTATAAAAATCCCCATTAATCTAACTCTCTAGATTTCAACAAATTTGTAGAAAATTTTTGAATTATGATTTACTTATTTTTTTATAATCTTGGACTTTTAAAAATAAAATAAAACCAATTGAGTAAATATCTGTAAAATAAGTATAAGTGATATGAGTGCCATATTTTTTTTTTCTCATATGTCATAGCATCGGCCAGGATGCGAACCCACAACCGTCTGCAATTTGCCCTTTAAGCAGTTTCATTTTTGCTTTAAAAAAAAAAAAATTTTCACTTGGTATGGAAAATAATAAATAAAAAATAAATAATTGGGAGTGGGAATACTTACTTTTAAATTAGCTAACATGAAGTTTGCAACATTTTAATAACTTTTTTAAATAAATTTTTATTAAAAAAAATAGGTGGACTAATTAGTAAAATTTATTTTTAAATTATATAAAAATAAATATGTAAAAGATTTGTAAATCCCATAAAATGAAATAGAATAATCAAATGTTTTATTATTTTGGAATTGATAAAAAAAATCAGGCTCCAGAAAGGCAGAAATTTGAACTTTAGACTCCATCATTCTATCTTTTCATTAAATTAGATGGGTCTGTATGTCTGTTATATGCTAAACCATATCTTAATTTTAATTTTATATAGAGCCGGTAGATGTCACTATGTATGCAGTGTAGGTTATTTTTGTAGTTAGGCCATATTGAAAAGGACAAAAATTTAAAATTTGCCGAAAAGAGCTTTTATATGTTATTTTTATTTGTGATGGTTATATGACTATATTACAGCTATTGTTATATATCATTTTGTTGTTAGTAAAGATATTTTATTATATCTATGATTTATTGCTAAACTATATATATATTTAAAAATATGCTTTAGAAATTAGAGAAAATTTGATAAATGCAAAAATATTTCTAAGGAAGAATTATACAAAAGATAAATCAAAGCTTGGTTTAAAAAGTTATATAAAGTTACAATTGCTGGCATATATATTGAATAAATTAAAAAGTAAAAATTCTAAGTTTTGATACCATATAAGGCATAGACCAAAGAAACACTGCAGAATAAGAACATATGACATTAAAGAATAATGTGGAATTAATTTGTATTTTTTCAGTTGTCTTGAAAAGAAAACTGGACAGTTTTGGTAAAGAAAAATAGAATGATAATAGTGATATATATCCAAATATATATCCAATACTTGACTATTAAGTTTCCAACAGCCTATGCATGCTTAAAAAAAAAAAGGTTATAATAAAAAGCGGGATAGAGGTAAAGATATATTATCGAATTATTTAGAAGAATCACTAGTATATAGAAAGGTTTATTGAAACCAAGTGCTGAATAACAGGTAGGAGGTATTGTACTTATAAACTTCTATATACTATTTGGTTTCAAAAATAAAGTTGACATTAAATTTTAATTAAGGAAATAAATTTAATATACATTTTAAAAATAAATAAAATGTTTCATATTTAAAAATTTTAATTAAATGTTTGTTATTAATTACCCAGCTTCTTCATTAAGTTCACCTTTTTTTTCTTTCTCAATTAATTGATTCATTTGAACTTTCCTTAGGCAAATGAAATCTGCTGTAACTTTATTAATTAAGTAATAAACATTATATTTACTAATGAAGTTTTTTATTATTTTAACTTTACTTTCTACTTTGTAGCTAATTGCTATTTAAGATATAAAAATAGCAGAGTTGAAGTTAATCAAGCAGCATCTACTCTAAACTCTTTTTTCTTCCTCTTTTGCGAAGAAAAAAAGAATCTCTATGTCTTGCGTTGTTAGCCGAGAGGTATCGCAGCAGCCATGCAAGCAAGTAGTTGGTTGCAGACGGGTGTGGGTTCGCGTCCCGGCAGATGCTATGACATATGAAAAAAAAAAAAGAATCTCTTTTGACATTTTCTTTTACTACATAATAAGCTAATTATTCTTACTTTTTTTTAAACAATTATTTTAAAAATACATCTGTTTGTGTTAAAAGTTTTATTTAGCCATTTGCTATTTTTATTCGTTAAAAATAATAACTAGTCAACATTTGTTAGCCGAGTCTTGGGGTGTGGGGTTCGCGTCCCGGCCGATGCTATGACATAGGAAAAAAAATAAAAAGTAATAATAACTAAAACATTTGTTTTAAAATTTAGCATTTGATGTTTATTGGACTTTATGGTACAATAATTACAATATTCATTTGTAGTATCTGAGCAGAATTGGACAATATTTGGCGAAAAAATTTAAACCTGCCTGTAAATTAAATTATATAAAATTGACATCTCAAAATGTTCATACAAATGAAATATTATACTTTTGGCAAACTTTTTTTTGTATCGATCTTTATAAATGAAATAGATGTCTACTTGTACTGTCTGTATTGTTTATAATATAATTAGAAATATTTTTTGTTAAACGAATCTACTTGTCTCAAATGACATCGTAAAGCATATGGAATGCATAATTGGGGATATATCTTAATTATCATTCCTATGTGGATGTGATTTCAGACATGTTCAATTGCAGTACTACTTTATAATTTTTACAGGGCTTCCAACAAATTTCAGTCCTTTTCCCCATTATTATCATTACTATTACTAGTGCTTCTGTGCTACTAATACTGCCGCTGTTCCTACTCTTATTCTTACCACTACTCCTCCTGCGACTCCTCCTATTACTACTACAATAACTATTCCTACGACTGCTACTCCTATTCATTCTCCTCCTCCCACTACTACTACTGCTGCCATTGCCACCATATGTGATGATGATTAGATATCACAGTAATTACATTCCTGACAAATGAACTATTATTTTGTAGACCTAAAAAATAATTTACATTTAAAAGAAAGTATTTGCAATTAATAGAAAATATTGTAAATTGTTATAGATAGAATTCAGCAATTACAGTGTTGGGGGAAAAGACACTAAATTTCATATGGCTGTAAAAATGTTAGCAAGTGCAAAAGTTTGATCCCTGATTTAAAATTTCCTAGTTTATTGTAAGAGAGATGATAACTTCCGAGATGTCAGAATGTACAAATGGCATCTCAGAAATAATAAAGTGAAAATTTAAAATGTAACAATTCTGATTTTTAGAAACAGGGCTCTGCTTATGCTACTTATTAATAAGGAAAGTGAGGGGGGTTGATGATTTGATGATGGTGCTTATAAGAATTGTAAGGCTGGACATTGACCTAGAGAATAATATATAGTTTCGTCTCTATCACATAAGGAACATATTTCTTCTATATTAGCATTTACCAGTCTATTGGATAAAAAACTATTTGTAGGAAGGGCTTTTAGATTGATCTTAATTAGGAAGTCTGAATATTTTGGCTCAAAACATAAAAATTTAAATTTTTAATCATGGGGCTGATGGAAAAGTAAGTAATGACTGAGGACCATTAATGTGTTTTTTTTTTCACTATATCATTTGCTAATATTTAATTTCATCAGAATAAACATTATTGCATAGTTATACAATTGTTTATGGATGGTGGTATGATGTTGATGTTACCAGAATATATCTTAATACACATGGATATATTGCTATAAATCTATTGACTTCATTTACCCTTTGTAGATAAAATATTGATATGCATTATAATGAGAGACTATTATATTTAGCATGCTTCTGCAAGGCTCTAATATTTATTGCACCCCCCCCCCCAGATGAGCTCAATACAAAGCGAATTTATCCTTTTAAAGAAAGAGTTAGTAAATTTAATAATAGGTGAATATAATAACATTTTTGGGGGGAAATGAGCATATTAATGGTATGTCTGAGAAGACATTTGCTTGTATATTGTTCAAGTATGTTTTACAAGCTTGGGTAGATGATTTTTGGATGGTAGGATAATGATTAAATTATGCATATAAGCTATATGACTAACAGATTGATTTAGAATAGGAATGTATATTCCTGGAAAGTTTTTATTTTTATAGTTTTGTTGAGTAATGGATTTATATAAGTTATGAAGATAAGTGGGCTAAGGGAAGATCCTTGATGTATAGATTGAGGAAGGCTGAAGCTTGGTGATGTTTTACTACTTAATGTAGTATGTATTTGTCTATTAACCAGTAAATTGGCTAATATATAAATTATTGGTAAAGAGACTGTTTTTTTGCCATGTGTAATAGACCAATCATTGGGACAGAGTCAAATGCAGTAGGAATTTCAACTGCACAGCTATAGGTCCTGCTTTTCTCAATTGTCTTATATGATCAGTTATAATATTTAATAGGATACTTGCAGCAGAAGTTGTTGACCTTTTTTTTTTTTAGAAAATTGAAAGAAAAGATTAATGGAAGAAGGATAGGTTGAATCCTATCTTTTATAATGGTTTCTATAGTCTTGATTAATATAGGAGTCATTGAAATGGGTCTTAAATTATTAAGAGTTGAAGGTATATTTTTTTTAAAGAAAAGATACCATAGAAATTGGATATAATTGATCTATTTTCTGAATTTGAAGCACAAGATGAGCTAAAAGATTCAGTATGATGGGAATTGTAAAATTCTGAAGGATGAATTAATAAAAATTTGGGTATTGCATGAGGAACTGCATGAATGCTATCCAGGAAGGTGTTAAGTTTTAAGATAATTTCTTGTCTGGATATTTCATGGTTTCCTGTACTTAAATCAAACATAAAAGAAGTAATTATATTTATTGAAGTATGAAGATTAGCTTTAAAATGAAAGAATATGTGTATAGCCTATTTTCTCTAGTATCAAGTTTAATTATGGAAGATAGTATAATTTTTTTTGACTTTGTAGATAAGAGGTCATTTTATATAGTCTCTAGACCAGTGGTCTTCAACCTTTTCACATCTGCGGACCGGTAAAAATAAGGATAAGGTTTCGCGCGGACCAGAAGAAGTCTATAGATACATTTTCTTAAAGATGTAAACAGCTTAGCCTTAGATGAAGTTATATATATAGAGAGAGTTTGTATAATAAAAAACTTTTTTAAAAAAAATTTTGAATTTTTTTAGAAAAGTAATAAAAAATTTAATTCTACCCCCCCCTCTCCATAAACATCTGCGATAACTAGAAAAACAAATTAATTTATGTATGATTGATTAGAGTTTGTTTTTGTTATTTTTTTAATCAGGTAAAAGTGCGACGAAAAAATAAATAAAAATTGTTTAGATTAATGAAAAGTTTAGAATCTTATTATTTTGTTATTATAAACTTTTTTGCCAGTCTAGCATGGACCAGCAAAAAACTTCTGCGGCCCGATGCCAGTCCATGGCCCAGTGGTTGAAGACCACTGCTCTAGACCAATTGTGTTGTTGTGCTAAAGAATGTCTTGGCTTTTTTTTGTGGTTAGGTAATCTGACAATAAAAGTTGAGTTTTTTTGTATTCTTGTTTGAGAGAGATAATGGAAGATATGGTTGAAGAATCATGTAAGATATTTTTAACTGTGTGAAGAGAATCAAGATCCTTAACAAGTGTTGTGGAGCTTTTATTTATTTGAGTGTAAAAATTAATCATTGATGTAATTAGATTAGTAAATGTGAACCAAGCTTTTACTGGATCTAGGAAAATAATAAATTTTTTTTAAAAATAAATATGGATTTTTGAGATTACTGCCTTTGGAGTAGAGGTTTTAAGAAGCAATCTTAAAGGGTTATTGAGAGAGAGTAATGGTTGATTAAGAAAATCAATTGTAAATTCCATATTAAGTGCAAGTTGGTCAGAGAAGCTTGTAGGTAAAAGGAAAGCTTATAAAAAAATGAATGTCTGGATAGTAAAATTACAAATCAATAAGTGTTGAGAATGTTTTTTGTGAAAAAGATACAGCGTTACGGGAGAAGAATCCCTCTGCACTATAAGTCTTCTATTAATATGATGTAAATATTTTGAGAAATTCTACGTATAACATTAAAAGCCACTAGAAGGATAATTGGATAAGGATTAGTATATAATATTATGTTAATTTGATTAATAATGTCATGCATTAATAAGGTTTTGTGATATATGTATAATATAATTATAGTAATAGTAAAAACATTATGGTGGGAGGTCGCAATAGACATATTTTGATCTTTATACAGAATTTTAAAGGATTTAAAAGAGGATTTATGATTAGCAAGTATACCAATTCCTGCTCAGCTATGTTGGGATTGATACATATAAAGCTATCCACACTTTTTTTTTAAAAAAAAATATGAATCTATAATAGCATTAAGCATTAACTGAATATTTAGTTTCTGTAAATATAATTATATGTGAGACTAACTTCTTAGTTAAATTGTTGATTGCAAAGCTTTTATAGGGAATTCATTATTCCTACATTAATCTCTATAATGTTTAAGATCATAGTGTTTTGTAAAATATATATGATTAACTAAACTAAGTTATTAATATTAGTAATTTAAATGATAGAAATGTGTGAACACACATAATAATTCTAGGCTGTGATCAGACTGAACTTACCTTATCTAGATACAGGGAATTACATTTCTTGTCTGTAGAGATTTCTCTACCTCTATGAGTTCTTTAATGACCTTCTATAGCTTTTAATAAGATTAATTGTTCTGAAGCTGTAGGAGTAGATAAATTAGAACTACTTCTAGTGCCCAATGTTTAACTATTATTTGAAGGATCTTGTTTTAGCATAAAGGTTGGTGATACATTTTCATTATCCATGCTAAATGGCTTAAGTTTTTTCTTTTGTTTTGAAAGTTGCTTTTTTTGTTTTAATATTATGAAAATTTTTCTTTATCATCCCCTGATGATGATTGAGAAGAAATTAAATGTATGTCTTTTGTATACTCTATTTCGATGTCATTTGAAATATTTTGTTTTAATTGATTATGTTGATTAGTTTGTTGTATATATAATTCACAACCATTTAGCATACTATCTTTTTATTTGATGTTAAGTTGGCTATTTTTGTTATCAGTAATGCTTGATGTGACACCATTGAGATCAGAAGGATTTGACTGTAGTTGTTGTATTTTATATTATATTTAAGTTAGATAGCTAGATTGAAAGACATGGATGTCTGAAAATTTCAGATTTTCTACTTAATAATTCTACATTAGATAAAGTGCTGGGCTTGTCCTGGTATTTTTAATATGATGCTTGAATATCCTAGCACCTCACTGAGGACACCAGTAGCAGAAACCAGTCTGGGATTGGAGATATTCTGCAAAGCCTGATAAGAACTTATTTGTGAGCTCTATATATAACATTTGTAATACAAGCTTATTAAATTAGGTCATGTGACATCTGACTTGATTTTTTTGTGATTGTTGTATTTTATACATTGTAGAGATTGGTTCTTTTGCACACTGATGTGTTTTAGTTGTTTTGAGACCACATTGTTTTCAAAAACTCTGGACAGTTTTAATGATGTAATGTCTGGCTTTGCAGTAGAAACATTGTGGAAGTATACCCTGAAAGTAATAATTACTGGACATGTATCAGGAGCATCTTCACTTCCTTTTTAAGAGTAATGTTAAAGATAGCAGTATTTGTTAATACAGGGAATGAAGTTGTTTTCCTGAAGGTTTGTGATGATGGTGTTCTAGTTGTATTTTTATATTGGACTATTTCTATCATCCAATATGCGTGTTGAATCTTTAGAAAAATTTAACTTTATTTAAATATTCCAAATACATTCAACTCTTAACAGTTAAATGTATTTGGAATATTTAAATAAAGATAAATTTTTCTAAAGACATTCAATATGCATATTAGATGATGGGAATAATCCAATATAAAAATACAAAGGGAATGAAGCTATTTTCTTTAAGAGGTATTTAAAGTTGGAAATTTTGTCATATTGGAAATTGTGAATCTTTTTCAATATGATTAATATGACAATTTTTGATTTGACCTTCTAGAGTGATGTTTCTTTCAGTATCTATATAATAAATAATGTTATTGTTTAAAAATGTGATGTATTTTTGAAATATATCATTATTTTATATAGCATATTTCAAATATTTTTTGTCTTAAGAATGTATAGAAATCTTTAGTAGGGAATTTTATAAAGAATGTGTTAATGTTTATCATGACTAATATTAATTTTTTTTTTAAAAATTTAGAAATGATTTTAAATTAAATTTCTGTGTAATGTTAAGTCTATCTTCATCACATATTTTGTCTATATTGATTATCTAAAGATATGTGAGTTTCATCATTATAAATTATATCTAAAAAGTTACCAATACTTTCTTTATCCATTGTTATGGCTTTAAGAGTTTTAGGTGTTAAATTTAGGGTTAGGATCAAGTTTCATCACAACAGGTCTAATAGTAAAGTACTACTTTTTTTATTTTTACCTGTAGAAAAATATAAGTCACTATTGAGATATTATTTTATATAGCGCTATTAATTCCACATACTTAAGATTTGCCCATACATAAATGTTTGGGTCAAAGGAATGGGTGGATTCATTCCATTCTTTCTCAAATACTATATCTCGTGTCTGGAAAAATTAAGAGTATTCATTTATAATTTATCTTTAAAGCGCATTTGCATAATCGCTAATATTACTATTATAAATCACTATTGTTTGATTTTAAGTCATATGATTTATCAAATTTATTTTTGTCATTAGCAATAGATGTGCTTCCTATTATTTTTTATTACATTGGTATAGTTTAAATGAGAATAATTTTCAAATTGTAAATTTTCTGATAAAATTTTAATTTTACTAGAGATGAGTTAAACTGTAGTTGATAATCCATGAATATCAGTATTTGCACCAACAGTTTTAACAATTGTACTAAATTTAAAAAGATTAGAACACTGTTCTAAATTTTGTGATCTATTGTTATAAGTAGAATTTTCCTTATAAATATTTGACATTTTAAAGATATAAAAAAGGAAACCTAATATTTCCTTATTTTATATTATATTTGTAATATATAGAGCTAGAAAACAAACTCTTAACAAGCTTTACAGAATATCCCCAGACCGGTTTCTGCTACTGGCTTCCTCAGTGAGGTGCTAGGGTAGCTCTTAACTAGCTTTGCAGCATATCTCCAGTCCCTGTAAAGCTTGTTAAGAGTTTTTGTAATAGAAGCTTGCTAAATTAGGTCATGTGACATATGACTTGATTTCTTTATAATTTTAGGTTATGTGACATATGACTTGATGTCTTTATAATTTTATATTTGTAATATATTTAAATGCAAAAAAATGCTTATCTTCTTGATTGATATTTACTCCATAACTTTTAATTTTGCACCAATTACAGTAAAAAAAAAAGAAATATTAAAGAACTGATCTATTAATTAACTATTTTTACTACTACTGATACTACTACTACAATTACTATTACTACTGTTACTAGTTTTAAAGTCAACTTTATTATTATTATCATCATCATATGAAGCTAATTATATAAAAGGTATATAATGAAAAAAAAAAGATTAAATAATATATATTATACAAATAATAGTAAGAAAAATGTTGGAGATGTACTGATATTAAATCAGCTTAAAAAACTTGTATATCAGTATATACATATTTCAAAAATTAAACTTAGTTAAATACACATATAGGACATGATAAAATGAGCAAGTTACAGCATTGAAGGTAGAGAGATCAAACTCTAGATAGCTGTATAAATGTCTTCAAGGATTAGGGTCTAGATTCTGATTCTAATTTTCCCTCATTTATTATGAAAAAGTAAGTTATATCTTTTAAGAAATCAGAGAGTGAAAATTAGAAAAGTGGTAATTTTGTTGTTGGGGAAAAGACCTCTGTGTATATTGTCATGTAACAAGGTGAGAGATGAATGGTGGTATTTAATTATAGATAAACCAATATTTTGATATGTGCGTAATGCCGAACATTGTAGTAGGAAAGGGTCTCTTCCTCTTTGTGGCATAAAGAGCAATAAGTATCAAAATATACAAATGACATCTTTTTTGCAAGGAAAACATTGGTGGGTAGAATTTCGAAATAGATGGTTACTGGGTTCTGTTTTGAATATATTATTACAGCTATTACTACTACTGTTAATACTACTCTTATTATTTTTATTTTGAGATCAATATATCAATGAAATTATTTATTACATAAAATTGTTGACAAACAAAATACAGTTATCTATTATAGTGTCATCTACGGTCAATTTGAGTAGTCAGTTATTATCATATGCTAACCAATTATAAATCACCACTCCTAGGTAAGTTTTTATCTTGGGATTCAAGGTTAGAAATAATGCAGTAATGTATCTAACAATTACTTTTATTATTCAATCTAAAATTTTGAATCCTAGTAATTTTCCTGAACAGTAAATGTACTACCATTTGGTAATCACCGATTATTCAACTTTATTAAAGATTGTACTAGTGTATGCATCTACTCTTATTTTAGTACATATAAATTACTTGATGTTATTATTAACTAAAAGTATATATGTAATGTGTTTACAAAATTTGAAACAGAATTAAAGACTGGGTATAAAAACCTTTTTATTTGACTTCAAGCTGATGTGTTTAATATTACATTGCCTTATTTTTCTTATAGATATTTTCTTTAAGTAAAACGTTTGCATTCTTAAAATCTTAATGTTTTCAGCTCAATTTTGTACATTTTAACTGTTGAATTAGCAATCATTTTTTAATATTCATATTGATTTTTTTAATTTATTATGAAAAGAAAAATAAATATATATACAGTTTAAATGTACATTAAGAAGTCTTTTTTATAAATTGTTTATAGAGATAGTAGCATTCTAAAATTGAACCTCTACAGACAAAGGATTATAGTTGGAGGGGTAGGAGACTAATTTTATCAGATTTGAATACAAATAAAATTAATGTAGAAGCTTCAGCAATTGTTTCCTTGGCATGAGTAAGTTTTTTATGGAGCCTCGAAAACATGTAACAGCTTTTCGGCTTTTACAAGCAGTATCATCTATTGTGATGAGTCCGGCTATTCTTCTCCTTTCCAGATGTAGTAGTTATTGTGATGCATTCTTCTTACTAAAATGTGTTATTACTAATAATCAGTACTGGTTCGATAACAATAGAGTCATCATGCTTGGATCAACTTGCTCTTAATGTAATAGCAATAACATTAATGTTTTTACTCTTTAGGTAAAATGGTTAATTTATTATATTGTGCAGCTAGATATTATCTGAAACCATTAAAAAAAGAAAAGGATCAAATATCATTAGATAACTGGCATATACTTTATATTGCTGAAGATTATGTTATAGATAATTCACAGTGTGTTAAGAAGGACAGAGGTATTATGATAGTAAATGCTGTAATCATGTTTAACATATAATTTTGAATTAATTATAGGCTTTTCAAAATCTGGTGTCTTTGGCACCATTTTTTTTTTACTATCATCATAGAATAAGGAATATGATGTTATCTACATTGAGCTTAAGATGAAGAAATGATTTTTTTTGTATAGTTATGTGTGCAAAATTAATTTGAATTTACTAGAACTAGCATGACTTGTTTTTAATATATATGTGGTCATATTATTGTTTAGACATATAGGCAAGCTCCTTTATATAAAGGTATTTTGGCTTTGGATGGTAGTCCTAATTCACATAACATATATTGGAAATTTTGAATATAGAGACTATATAATAGATATGGAAGTTCTTGTTTGGTGTAGCTAACCTAATGGTTTGACATATTAGATTTAAAGCAACTAGCGATAATAGACTAAACAAGTGAAATTTAATATATAAAATGTAAAAATAATCTAATGGTTAGATTCTTGGGAGATCATGTGACCTCCAAGCACCAGAAGTGACAAGTTGAGATTTGAACTAGTGATCTTTAGTACTAAAGTCTTTTACTCTATCATTGAGTCAAACAATGCATGATATAATTTAATGATTTTACTAATTTTGCTGGTAAATATGTTTAATAAATTAAGTCATATTAGATATAGGCCATGGCTGGTGGTATTAAAGATTTGATTTGAGTTACTTGGAAAAGACAGAGTGCAATAAGAAGTTTTATTTAGTTAGTTTTTGTTGTTCAACTAAAAATTATTTCCTTTTCTGAGCTAATGTAATAGATGACTGTTAATGAACACATACACATAAATGTTAGATTTTTATTACTATCTAGCATGCTTTTGATATATCGTGTGTATTATTCATAACTGATGAATAGATAATTTATCACTACTTATACAGTAATATCAACATATATATATATATATATATATGATATATCAAAAGTCTGCTACGTAGTAATAAAGCTGAATATTTAAAAATTACCTTTTCTGCATATATGTGCATTAATATCATTTATTAGTTTTTGTTTATAATTGTTTTATTCAATTGCTGACTAATCATGACATTAAACCTATTTAGAGAAATTTCAATGAAAGTATTAGGGAAATTAAAAGAAAGGAAAAAGGATTCATTTCTTCTGTCAAAACTTCTAGATAGAATATCTTAAGAAGGTGATGATTTAAGTTTGGAAATCATGCAAGATGTCCATGTTGGAATGAAGACTAGAGATATGAATGATGACAATTACACCAGCAAAATAAACTGCAAATAGAATCTGGATTCTAAGAATATAGAACCTGAATGATGAGTTCATCTATTCTGTCATCAAAAGATCATGAGAGTAGGGGAAGGCTTTTAAAGACTTCCCTACTTGGCCAAAAAGGAATTGAGACTTGCAGTGCATATTTCTGTTGAACAGATAGATGTACGTAGCTTGTGTTAAGTATTGCTGCTCTAATATCAATCATTATATTATAATTAACAAATAGGGCAAGTGATCAACTTGATGAAATGCAGATTTAAAATCGGTCTGATTATCTTAAAAAAATCTGTCAATTTTATCTTCTTGGCATAGAGAACTGCTTTGTAGAACCCCAATAAAGTTTGAATAGTTTGAATTGCTTTTTGCTTTTAATGGCTTGGTGTTGTGGATTTCAGATTAAAGTCTTTTAAGATGAATTAAGAGGGGTCATATCTCATTCAGACATTGTAGTTGCTGCGATACATTTTTTTTTTGGTAAAATGATATTATTATGGATATTTAATTTATTTTTCTAATATATCTGGTTATAGCACCTTGATGAAAGATATATTAAAGCATAAAAATTGATGGAATAATACCAGCTTCTAGAAATATGTAAAATTTTCGTTTATTTTTACCAGAGTTAGACTTTTCCCCTATGTATATACTCTTGAGGAATTATTTGATAGGTTTGATGTTGAAATATTTTATTATTATCTATTGTATACTTTATTTTACATTTGCAAAAACACACATGTCAACTAGTAAACTACACACAGTTTTGCCAATTTCATTTTAAATTTCAGAACAACATAACAATGTATAGGATGTAGTATAATTAAGCATGGCACATGAAAAATTGTTGAGATTGCATGGATTTCTAATTCTAACATTTTCTTTTCTTTGTCTTGCTCTGATAATTTATACAGATAATTCATCATCATTAATAGATATTCATAAATGAGCATAGCTATTAGAACTCCAAAATCGGAAACACAAAAAACAAAGAAAGGTAAAGAATACAAATCAATTTATGAACACACAAATATATCATATATTGATCCATTAGTTGTTCATTTAATGTTTGTGAAGTTGTCTTTTAGCTTATTCAGTAGTTTATTTATTTTTGGAAAGCTTCATTAAACATCACATAATCACCATATGGAGAGTTTTGCCTGTTTTAAAGCTTCATTATTTTCCCTAATTGTAACTATCCACTGGACTCTATCATCAGGCAATAATTAACTTATTTCTTGAATGCCACTTGATATGATTGTAAAAACATATACAAAGTTTGTTTCTTCCACAAAACTATGCTAAAGTTAATAATAAAATACTTATATATATTTATTGTTAAAATGTTGCCATGACAACAATTTGTGATTGTTGTCTTTATTGGGATTGTCTAAGTTGATTGGCCTCTAATGATTACATATATGTTTGATAAACTCAATCAATGAATATCTTCCATTACCATAGATTGCATCATATCTAACAAGCTGAAGAACATATTAAAAGATCTATTAATTTTGTCATCATATTTTTGTAATCTTGTGAAGTAGTCCTAAATGAAAATTTTCTAGTGCCTTTGCATTACGTTATAGAGAATGTAAGTCTTATTTTTTGTACAATAAGCTATGCAAAGTATTATCCAACTGAATAAATAATTTAGTTGCATAGTATATCTCTATGATGAAATAGTTGTCTTTTGCTTGTTAATCACAGTAGCATATTGGTGTGTGCATCTCTACTTTCAAATCTGTGTTTCTTTTTTTAAAGCTCTACCAAGATACTTAAAGTTAATAGCAGCCCAAGCTAAAAGTTGTCATTTTTATTCAAGCAGTTGTTAGTAGAGAACTTTTTGAAGATTAGCATTAAGATTCCATTGATCATCATTTGAAGTTAGTAACAAGATTAGCTCAATCAGCAATGTACGGTAAATCTAGAAATCAAGAACAGCAAGTTTTTGTTTTGCTTTTAAAATTCATTTTTAAGGTCTTTATTTATCTGGTGGAAAATTTAAAGTGGTATTTTAGACATTACAGAAACAACTCATGATCTATTATCCTGTACTTGATTTGATTTTAGGTTGGTGTTATAATTTCACCATACCTTAACCTAATGAACTAATACAGTAACCACCTTAATTGGATTAAGCATTCATCAATGCAGACCAATGGATATATGAATAGATGGCAGATACAGACCAATGGATGATGCTGCTGTTCAGTGAATTCGATTGTTTTCATTATGGAAGGAGATCTGGCTAAAAATAGTTAATTGGAAAGTGTTTTTTTTTTGGGGGACGGGGACGGACTAATATTCATATTTGTGCACTTTTAACAGACTCTATATATAAGATTTAACCTCATATTCCATTTCTAGATATAATAAGTTTATATACCATTCTGTTATTCTTAAATTATATATCGTGGTTTTTACATTGCATTATCTTTTATTTGAAAAATTATCATTGATTTTAGAATGTTTTTATCTTTAAATCTTATCAGTATTAAGATTATGAATTAAAACTATTCACATGGGAGTTTTAGTGAGAATATTGTCTTTTTAGTTTTTATCATGATTATGAAGGCGTTTTATAACATTCCAAATTTAAATAAAGCTGTTAGTAAAAAAAGAAATGTATAATATTTTTTCTTTTTTACTGCCGAGATCTTTTTGCAGGATTTTTAGGATCAGTAAATTTATTTTATATTAGGATAATTACATTATTATTACATAGTAATTTGACACTTTCTTTATTAGCCAGGAATTCATCGTGAGATAAAACCTGTTTTCCCAGTAGAGGTAAACCAATTTTACATTCAGGTGCATGCTATTAGCAGATGGATTGCATACCTAAAATCTAAATAATTTATTTTACATTGTCTATTTCAGATCTAGGATTTGATTTAACGTACTGATCCATTTATTAATGATTGATCTTTGCTGTATCTTTCATTGCTTCTTTATTTCTTCCTTATTGTTTTTGACTATTATAGCAACCTTCTTCAGAACTATGGATTAAAAAGCATGAGTAAATTACATTAAAATGATATTTTCACAAATAAATACGGTTATTTTGGGTATGTGTACAAATATTTATTGTTATCACATCTCTCACCATTCAGGCACAAGAGATTACCTGAAAATCAGTCTAGACATCTGTGCAATATCTTTGAATAATCTCTACTACTTGGATGATGATAAGTTGATTAACTGAAATATTGGTATAAGATTAAAATTAATAGTAAGTATATATGTATATGGATGAATCAAAAATATATCTTTACATTCACGTGTATGTATATATACACATGAAGCAACTCTCATAAATAAGTATAGCCAAAGGTAGATACAAAAAAGAAGTGCTCTACAGATGAGTTTTGTGATGACTATACAAACTATCATACCATATATAAAACATGCTGGTCCATTTTTATGTTTACATGTGATACTTTCTTTTAATTTTCCCAGCTGAAAATTTTTCTTGTTTAAACTGTAGCTGCTTAATGTATTATTCTATTCTCTGTTGTATCTTTCCAATGGAAGCAATTGATGTCGTACCTCTTTAGACTGTCATTGAAATAATCATTGTACTATAAACACCCATCTCTTCCATGAAAACTATGCTGTTTACTGTAAAGCATTGTTTTTGTTTACATAATCAATCCAAAGACATGATTTTGCAACAGTAGATTCTATAGCATCAGATCTAACAAATTGAAAAATATCTTGCCTTTATAATCTTGCCATTGCATCTTTAAAATTTTATGAAGATTGCATCAATAAGGTTTTCAAGTCTTACTTCCATATTGTAAATTAAGCAGAATAACAGCTCTTTATGTAGGTAATTTAAATGTAATAGTTATTTCTATGTGATTAAATATACTGACTTTTTATTGGTCAAAAGCAGTCACAACACATTGGGTTCTATATTATACATCAGCATCTAAATCAACCTGTCTACCTATAAAACTACCATGGTATTTAAATTGGTTTATATTCCCAAGTTGATAACCTTTCAAACTAAAAATTGCTAAGGAATTTCCATCCATGATGATAAAAAATCATTAATTATAGGTTAAGTACATTCTATAGATTGTCAGTTGAACTTGAAAAAATAGCACAAACACTGAAAATCCAGAATCAAATAAGATGAAATCCTTGTTTTTGTTTTTTAATACATTCAAATTAAAAAATCCACCATCAGACCTACATCATGTCTTGGTCCACATTTTTTAAGCCATCTATAATCGGCTTCAAAGATTATTGTCATAAAAATTGGAAACAATGCTGAAGCAAATAGCCATCTTTGTTTGACCTGCTTTTTATTTCAAATGCCTCAGATTTTAACATTCATTCCTTTATGTAGAAGATGTATTATATTAATAAACTTGGTGGATAACCAACTAATTTTAAACGTCATAGATTTAGTTTGATTTATTGAATCAAATGTTTTAATCAGCAGTATTTACATGACTCTTTTGTTTCAAACATTTTTCTTGCATTTGCCTAGCAACAAAAACCATGTCTGTAGTGCGTTTTGATTCTCTGACACACATTTAATCTCAGGAAACCATTTATGACAGGAAGCAATCTACTAACAAAATCGTTAAAAGTTTCTTTGCTATGGTAAATAATAATGACATTTCATGATAATATCTGCAATCTTATCTACTATCTTCATGTTTTAAAATATTTATCTTTAACACTATCACAGCCTCCTATTTATCACTACCACTTTAATTTCTATTGCTTTAATGAATAAACTATGGGCATGGCAATTTGAGCTTGAACTTCAAAAAAGGCTGTCAGTGTATTTGAAAGTATTAAAGGAAGGGAAGAAATAAAAACAAAAACATTAAAAAAAATACACAATGCATATCATTTATTTGGTTAACAAAAATAATATCTGCTTAATGGCAAAAGAAAGAAAAAGTTAGAATAAGATTTTAATAATATAAGGAATTCACTATTATTTAAGAGAATAATTAGCAATAAGCATCAAATTCCAGCCATGATTCAATGAATCACTGACTTAATCCTAATTGGATTAGCATATTTGCTGAGTTTATCATTCACTGTAAAAAAATTAATAATTTTGATATGCCACTTCTTTTGAGAAAAAGTATCATAATTTCATATCTTAATAATAAAGATGAATTGAAATGTCAATTTTATTTATATAAATCATCTTACTTTCATTTTAAAGTCTCACCTGACATCTTTTCTGTAGAATTTATAGCAGTTGTAGAATTAAGGGTTTCTGGACTGATTCTCATTTAAGAATAATTTTTAAAAATCTCTGATTGGTTGATTATAATTGATATCTATATTCTTTATTACTTTATACAATGCTTTTTTATAATCCACGGCAGTTTTGATTGTCCCAACAATTTTCTTCAGAATTTCTGAAGAAGATTGCTGGGGCAATCAAAACTGTTAATTGTAAAAAAGCATTGTATAAAGTAATAAAGAATATGGATAATATTAATATTATATGGATTTTAGCAATGCAATAAGAAAGATAAAGTTGATTATAATTGATTATTTATTTAATATGGATTTTTTTTATGTAATTAATTATTGGCAACCGTCAAGAGATTCCAACCTGATGATAGATTCCCTAATGGCTTTATTAAGTTCTGCAATTCTATTATTTTATACATTGTTTCAACATTCATTAACTGTGTGATTTATTTTTGTGTTTGGTCACAATTGTAAAAGTCAGAGACTTATACTCCACCTTTGAAGTTTTTGTTTCTTTAAATTTCTCCATTAGATATTAAAAGATTAGTTTTTCTTGCAGAAAATAATTAATTATCATTAATTTTTTAAAATATAGTTTTTTAACGTAAGACTTACTTCAAATCATCCAAGAAAATCTTCATGCAATTAATAACTGGCATAAGAAAGAGATGTGCTTGTTCCCAAATAAGAGACATATCAAGAATGTATACTACCTGATTTGAAAAATAATTTGGTACCATTTAGGTCTTTTACATCAAGTGATTTCTCATCAGTCACTGAAAAGTTAATTAAAATGATCTCTATTTTTTTTTTCATATGTCATAGCATCGTCCGGGAGGCGAACCCACAACCGTCTGCAAACAACTACTTGCTTGCAAGGCAGCTGCGATGACCTCTTGGCTAACAATGCTTGATAAATTATCTCTATTTGTATGTACATGTCTTGTAAAACCAATGCCTTTATTGTTAAAAGGAAGTTGCATTGACAACAGTTTGAAATTGTTGATTGTTATTGATATTGGGATTGTCTTAAGTGTTGACTAGTTTTTAATGATTACTTACAAACCCATTTAGCCATGAGCATTATTACACTTATTATTTAAGTAATACTTTGGATGCAATTTGAAATTTATAATTGCAGTTTGTAATGTTATAATCGACTATTTGTTAGTCTACATTCAGAATAGGTTTTATTTACCTGTTTTAAGAGGTTTATTTAAACTTCTTTGTATCAATTATTTCAATCTCTGTAGTCAAGTTGCAATCTTTAGTATCTATATAAGTATATTAGATCATTAATAAAGGTGGGATTTCACCTTCATTGTTAAAAGGAGGTTGCCTTGACAACAGTTTGAAATTGTTTATTGTTATTGATATTGGGATTGTCTACATGTTGACTGGTATTTAACAATGTTTTTTTTTGCATTAGACAATATATTTCCAGTCCAATACTGACACTTTGTCTAATCATTTTAACCATAGTAAGATGATCAGCAAAAAACAAAAACAAAGCATCCTATGTCTTTTCAGCTAGTGGAATAAAATATTTGCTATCTGTATAAGTACAAATTTATTTTATGGAACAATAAAAATGCAATTAGTGGAAATCCATACTCATTTTAAAAAATTAATTTTTTATTCTAACAGATGTAAAAACCTGCATTTAAAATATAAACGTGTATATATAAAACAATAAACTCTCCTTTTAAAATTACTCAAACTAGCTCTTATTAATAAGTGTGGTAAGAGAAAACATTTAAAATCTCTATCTGGAATTTTCTTATCCCCAGACCAATTGGTTTCGAGCTTATGGCTCACCTCAGTGAGGAGCTAGAACACTCAGACACTAGATCTGAAATATCAACTCAAAACCCAGCACTTATTTAATATGTAACTGTTGAGAAGAAACTTTGAAATTTTCAGACATAAAAAAGTCTTTAACTTCAGTTATCTAACTCAAATAGCTATATGGGACTGAACCAAATTCAGATCTACCATATATTAATAGTCCTAGTATCACCAAAGCCTATATTGCATTTTTTGAAATACAAGCTTTTTATAAAGCAATGTCACGATAATGTTAAGCAAATATTCTTCCTTTCATATTTATTAGAAAATTATTTTAATAATCTCCATACTTCCTCTTTCTTTTTTATTTTTCATATAAATAAAGATACAATAAAAGACAAATGACCCCGAAGATGCATTTCATGCTGAACCAGCACTCATCAGTTGGCTCAGAATATGAGATCAAAAAAGAATAACTTGTAGAACTTTTGTAATAATTCAGTCTGTTTGGGGGTTTTGCACTAAGCCTAAATCATGTCTGTAATAATCATGTACAAAAACCAAACATAAAATGTTTGAGACTGTCATTTCAATTTTATTCTTTTGAAAAGCATTTATTTTTGTTCATGTTTAAGCAATTTCTATCCATCAGTGTTATAGATTTCTTATCTGCTGAAAATGTGCAGACTTCCAATGCATATTTATATTCATCCTTACGATTAGAATATCAAATTGAGTAAGTATCATATAGCACAATCATGATATATATAATTCACTTTCATAATAAAATATTTTATAATTTTTGTTGAGATTTGTTATACAAAATTTATATAATTTAAATAATCAGACCCTGGTGCAGTATGCCCAGTGCATTTCCAGTTGTTATACTTCTAATCTTTCTAGATATTATTGGAGTCTCAACAGTGTCTTCAGGATCAATCATGATCAGTGCAATATTAATCATCTGAATGAACTGTCAGACTCAATGTGTCACTTTAGTGTTCAAACATCACATGATCTCTGGGACAAATAACTATAATGTTTGCTTTTTCCTTTATTTATTTAACTGTAGTTAGTTTATCAATGTTATGAACATGGAGGTAAAGATTTATTCAGTTTAATTTGTCAAGTGTAGTTGAGCATGCTTTCGGCTGGTTAAGCCAGATTCGGCCAAAAGTGCACTCAGCTATGCCTAACAAATTAAAACTGAATAAACCGTTACTTCATCAATGTTCATAATATTTGGTAGACTAACTAACTATATAATTATTTATACCTGTACCTATACTTAACAGAAATAAAAACAAATAAAACCATTATATCCAGCATTAGTCTGATTTAAAAAACAACAACTTATGTTCATATACTTACGAGGTTATGTGACATTCTGGCATCAAAATAACTTGACAATCACAACAGTTATGCTCTGTTTATTAAAGTGATGGTCTCTTTCCTATTTATATTCAATATCATATGTTTAGACAAAACTAGTTGAAAATTAACCAAATTTAGTTGATAAATTCTTATTACAATTCACAAAAAGTCATTGCAAATATATAAAATGCTTACTTGCCTTAAAGTTGTGCTCAGAAAGTTACCTTGGTGTCTGAATGTCACATGATCTCTTAGGCAGCTATTATATGCAAGTCAATTGTACAAGCAAAAGAGTCTTATGATAAACATGATAATCATCATTAAGAATTTAATACTGCCTATGATGCATATTCTTTTAATGTGGATTAGTTCAGTGACAGAGCAATGTACTCAAGAGCTAAACATTCCACTTTGTCAGTTTGATGCTCAAATGTCACATGGCCTACCAAGCAACATATATCATTCATTAAGGACTTAAAAGATCATGAATCAGAAGTCAGTTCTGTCACTTCCACTGCTCAACCATCACATGACATCTTGAGCAACAATCTGTTTGGTTATTTTTATACATATATCTGACCATGCCAATTTTTGAATGGCTGATAATGATGATGATACCATATTTTTTTCAACATAAACTAATAAGAAACCAAGTGATATTTATGTCTACAGTTTAAATAATACTAAAAAATAAACATATATTATGTATTGTTTGACAATTTATAAAAAAAATAAGAATGAATGAGAAATAAAATATTTGAAATCTGTTAGGCTAAACGTTTACTGGTTACTCATGCATATAATAGTGGAATGATCTTAAACAGTGATTATTAGCCACAGCATTCCTCTCTGTTGTGCCAAAAGAGGATTATGGGTATGTTGCGAAAATTTTTGAAGATCAAATGATATTTAAAAGAAATCCAAAGTACAATAAGAGTTCATATCAAAATTAAAAACCCTTTAAATTGATTGTAGGAGTATATCATCATCGTTATAATAAATAAACTTATGCATAATCCAATAAATATGTATATGCAATTAAAATATTCAACAACAGATGAAAAGCATATTTGTGTGTAGTAAACTTTCCCGCAATGAACAATATTAAAAACAAAAATCAATCATGGTTAGAATCCTTGGAAAAAGATTTAAGAGTATGTCTGTCCAAAATTTGACTTTGCAAAAAAGATATTTTTTAAAAAACCCATCAAAATTAGACATCTCGTTTTTTTCATATGTCATAGCATCGGCTGGGAGGCGAACCCGCAACAACTGTCTGCAACCAACTGCCTGCAAGGCGGCTGCGCTGACCTCTCGGCTAACAACGCTTGACTAGACATCTCGTTAAATGTTAAACTGAAAAAAGAATATAATTTTTTTAAACTTTTTATTACAAATTATAAGTTTTGTTTGTATTAATAAATATATCATAAAAAGTATACTTTTTTTCCACACTTGTTTTAATATTATCATCCTAATTTAAAAGTGCTTGGAAATTTAACAATAGTCAAGTTTGCCACGAGATAAAAGAGATTGAAAAACATTCCTTTAAAATATGAGTTGACTATGAGTACTAATAAATAGTGCCTGCTGATTTGCGAGATAACATGATGGGTCATCAAAAATTCGATATGATCTCTGCCGTAAATAGTTTTTCTGATGTTCTCTTTTTCTAATTTGCTCTCTAATTTTTATTTTTTGCTTACTATCTTCAGTCTTAGACTAATGCAGAGTGTGATTCTTGAAAGTTTCTCATGTCATTGGCCATTTTCCTACACTAATGATTGTGTGTTTGTGTAACCATATTTCTATACTTTTCCAATTTTTCTTTCTTCTGTATGTTTTATTCTTTGGTCTTAATTTTATTTTTGTTTCTTTTTTCCCCTTCCTAGAGTTAGAGTGATCTGCGAATCATTTTTGGAATTTTAGTGTTCAATAATCTTTATTGCATGTGGATGCTACTTCAAATTACACTATTAATGCGGTATTAATTTAAGAATTGTATTGATCACATTTCAAATGGGAAATGCAGAATTTCATCCAAGTCAATCAAGAGAATTAGCTGGAAATTGTCAAAATAGTAAAGCATATATCAATAAAATTCTGTTTAAACAGAAAATGAAGTTTGATAAAAGTATGCAAGTTTTGGTGTTCTTCCGCGTTTAAAAGTTGTACGTAAACCCTCTTATTTTAAATATGAAATTTAACAAGTGTAGCCATTTAAATCAAAGGCTTCAAATGTAATATAATTTATCCAAAAAGCGTAATTCTGCTCAAGGTTCACAAATTTTATAATTTTTTTGGTTTTCTCCATTTCACTAATAATAGAATTGTGTGTTGTGCAATCATATTTTTTTATAGTTTAATTGCATGTAGCGATTCCGATTACATTTTAATCTTTTCTGTATGTTTTATTCTTTCTTTTTATCCTGTATTTTTTTTCTTCCTGGAGTTATAGGATTTACTTAAGTTTAGATATTTTGTTCACGTGAAATTGTTTTGCTAAATTTTAGTTTTTAAAATAAAGTTGTTTTTTTTTACTTTTCCAAATTGAAGTATTTATATATTCGTGCATATTCACATATGCAAACGCTTCAAATTAAAAAAAAAAGTAAAAATAAAATCTTTAAAAAATGCCAAAAAAAAAAAATAATAAAAAAAATAAATTAAAATATCACATAGAAGACATGATATTCAAGTTTAATTAAAGAACAAAAAAACATGATATTCACATTTAATTAAAAAACAAAGAAAATGAAAATGCCAATACTTGAAATTCAATAAATGTAAAAGGTCAGTTTTCCACCTACGGAAAGAAAATAGTTCTTTTTGTTATTGGATTATCTTAAACAATACTGGCTATGATTTAAGTTTTGATTTGATTAAAATACCGGTATTAATTACTTGTCAGATACATTCATCTGTTGTCTGTTACATTTTATATGTTGTCACTAATGTGAATCAAATATTAAAACCGATAAAGAATGCCTTAGGAATCTCCATGTGCTGAGAGTTGCTTAATGTAGCGTTAGAGTGACGGATTTTGAGACTCAAGGTTAATCAATTAAATGATGAATTCTATCACTTCCGGTGGTCAAACTTCCCATTAACTCCAGAGCAATAAAACCATCGATTATATTTATTGGAAATGAAATAATCAATGCATTATGAATCTTTCTAAAAAAACAAAAGTTATTTTCTGATATAAAGAATTAAAATGAAAGTAATTATAAAAATAAATAAAATTTTGGATAGTAAATGTCTGCGATTAAATAATTTAAGGGCTATATTAATAACCTAAGATTATAAAGCCTATTACTCAAACTTTTAATAGGTTTATAAATGTAGATGATGATAATCAACCCTTAAGCTATAAAACAATTTCAAACTGTAGTCAAGGCAACCTCCTTTAATAATAAACGTGGCACCATCTTTATCTATGGTCTGACATGTTTATATATACATTAAAGATATCAGTCCATAGATAAAAGAGGTTCTCTTTGAGATTGTTGTTAGTTTAAGGGTTGATTGTTATTATTAATAATCCAATATTTTATTTATTATGATACTCTTTATTTAAATAATATTAATCTAATGTAAAAAAAAAAAACAATTCACACTTAAATTAGGAACGTAAATGATTATTATCGATATCATTAGTCCATTATAGGATGCATCTCAATTGTCCTTAATCCTGTTTCTCAGATTTAGAGTTTTTCTTTGTATCACTCCTGCAAATTTATTATCTCATCCAAACATCTAACATGTCTTTTTCTAGGTCTCAACTTTTTGGAATTCAATTTAAGATTTCATCGATAGATAAGTGAATAACAATATTTTCAGAAATAGATGGAGAAAATTTTTAAATAATAGTAAAAGCAAATAACAATTGATATCAGAGTCTTGAGGTATATTTTGTAGTTAGTTAGTTTTGATTACCCATGTTTGTATTTTAGTGTTAGCGATAATTATAGATTGTAATGTCATCTACTTTCACTATAGCCTTGTGAAGAGAGATGACCAATGTTATGAGTAGTTTATGTAACCAGGCCCTATACTTATCTAAATGACTGAAGATAATAAGATAAATAAACAGAAGAAAATCATTAATTTTGTTTGAGTACTGCCAACAATCCATGCAAATGTAATAGATGCCCAACTTATATTAATACTGCAATGATAATTACTTTGATGTCAGTGCATGAATATTTGCCAGTATAGTTGCATACCATAAATTAGTTTGGGTCAATACAGCTATATTTTAATCAAACAGAATCAGAGTTTCATTTTATTAAAAACCTCAATAAGGAAACAAATATCAAAATATGTAATAAAGATATTAATGAGCCTTAAAAAATGAAACAAATAAATGCAGAAAGATATCTGCTGTAATCATTCTGTGTGATGCATTTTTACTATGGCTAGTATGCTATCTGAAAAAAATTGACAAATCACATTATAGTATTACGCATTTTAGAAATACCTTCCTATATATAGGCAAATTTATAGTAAGCAACTATAGCACCAAACATTCCCACTTTGACACCAAATCAATCATCATTTTAGTATTAATATAAATCTGGCAGCCATTGTTGTCAGTACTTCAAAAAAGCAGTTGATGAGGGAAACTATTCCTCAAATGCATGTATACTACAGAGTGATTTTTCAATTTTTTTTTGTATGCAGTATGTGTTGCTGTAGTAAAAATATGTTGGATGCAATTGAAGAGACATTTACTAAGACAATAAAGCCAATTACTGAAGGATTTAATAGATTTATAAATGTAGATAATAACAATCAACTCTTAAACTACCAACAATCTCAACCTGTAATCAAGGCAACTACCTTTAACCATAAAGGTGGTACTATCTTTATCTATGGACAGATATGTTTATATAGATACTAAAGATTGCAACTTGACATTTATTTGAAACTGCTATTGAAAATATGTATCTTCTAAACATCACATGATCACCATCTCTATACTAGCACATAATTGTTGTAAACAAAGGCAAAACTCTCCATACAGTAGTGCCACCCTGTGCCCATCAGAGTAATCAATTGATGCCAGAAGGCACTAGATAGGGATTTTATGCACAAGCCTTCTGGCATCCATTGATTACTCTGTTTGGCACAGGGTGGCACTACTGTATGGAGAGTTTTGCCTTTGTTTAAATATGTATCTTCATTAAATTGGTTATATAAGGAGTTTGAATAGTAACAGACTTTCCTAAAAAGTATTTTATAGGGAGAAGCAGACTCCATTTTCTTATTAAAGACACTTTAAAGAGATATACTATTGAATGCTTTTATTGAGAGGATGTAGCTGAGGATAGATTATTAGGGAGAGATGTTGAAGTCTTTCAAAATGAAATGTATAAAAAATTAAAAGATAACATCATAAAGTGGCAAAGAAATAAACTAAAGAAGCTGTACATGTTACATGTGGTTGCATTTATGGTTCACATGTTGGTTTAAATTACCATCACAAAACTTATTTTGACTTTATTTTTTGCTTTTTATTATGTTTTTTTATTCTTTTGGAGTTAGAATAGCCTTTTCTTTTATATGAATGATGGATAATATTGATGATTACATACCATATAACTAAAGAAGACATTATGCATACAAAAGATACAAGACTGTTCACTAATGCAGTGTAAAATAAAAAAGTGAAACTAGACATACAAATTAATATTTAATTATGTTTTAATCTTCCTGAAGATATTTTAGTCATAAAAGTTTTGGATTGTTAAAAAAATACAATATTAATTAATATAGAATTTTATTTGTGTGAATTGTTAATTTTTGACACTCATATTTTGCTTAAAAGAAGATGAACAAGTACCATGAATAGATAAAAAAGAAATTCTAATTATGAAGTGTTTTAAGATATTCCTCAAACATTTTTCAGCTACAAAGGATCTTAGATATTTGATTTTGATGTAAATATCCAAAGTATTGTAAAATATGTATCCAAAACTGTAAACATTTGTAATTTTAAATGTATGCTTTTATAAACAGTTCACTTCATTCTATTTTAGAGCCTAATCAGTAGACACTAGATATATGTCTAGATATAATTTTCTTCTTATATGTTATAATTATCGAGCATTCAAAATGTTCACCAATTGCAGTAATGCATTTTTAACTGATACCATAGATTACCCAATATGATCCAACACAATAGTAGACTAATAGTCTTGAAATTGAAAATTTTGGTGTTTGAATGTTATGTGGCCTTTTAGGCTACTAACTTTTATTATTTAAAAAAATAAATATCTAGCATTACCATTAACAATATAAGGTTAATTTTTTTTTGCAACATCAATGGTTTTGAGATATAACTGAATTTGAATGGAGTAACCATGATCTTTTTCTGATCAAGTTTCATCAACAAATACAGTCTTTAAATCTGGATAGGAAAGCATAAAAAAAATCTTAATATCATTTAAAAATTATAATGACTATTATATTTAGTTTAATCCTAGACTAAGTACATATGACATACAAACAAAGAACTTTGCTAGTTACTCAACAAGCTTTGTGATAAATGCATAGCAAGAGAAAGCATTTAAAATATCTCTATCAGAAACCACACCCAAATCTCAGACTAATGTTTTCATGCTTTGGCACTCCTCAGTGAGGCGCTAGGGTAGTTTCAGACACTAAATCTAAAAATACCACCCCAAACCAGCATGGTTATGTGATATATGACTATTTTTTACATATAACATACACTTTATTTTAGATTATCTAAAAATAAATCCTTTGTCTTAATTCTGTTGTAGAAAACATCACCAAGTAAGTTTTGATACTGTTATAATGATTTAATCATTTTCTCATTATTTTGTATATTTATAAACATTCAATGTGTGTGCAACATTCAATGTGTGTGTATGTTATCTGTTTATACAGTTGTGTGTGTATATATATACAAAATTTGTTATCCTTTTCATTTGTGTTTGTAATAAATTAGCCAAAATGTTTTGAATGTTGTCTAAAGAAAAGATTATATATATTTATTTTTATTAAATGTAGCTCAGTGTATTAATAATTTTTATTAATCATTTATTAGACTAGAGATTATCCAATAATGAATAATATTTCTGTACTATAATTGTCACTACATCACTCTCATGCAAGATAGGAACTGGTTTCTATCCACTTTTAATCTCTTATGAAGGAATGTAATCCTAAACATATGACTAAAGACGTGAAAAAGATCAGTGTGCTTTTGGTCTAGAAAACCAGATTCATAGTACAGTTAAAATAAATCTTTTTTTAGCCAATGCTCGCAATGTTTTGGCCAATTTATATATTGTAATGGGACAGGGGTATCAGGAAGTGGTCAGGTGGGCATACCTGGGGTATGGATAATCATTATTCCTAAACAGACAAAATTTAAAATTAATTATTCAAAGTAATGTTTAATAATAAAATATATATAAGAATTTTTATATATTCGGAGAGCATGAGATCATAAAATTCTGTGAGATCAACTTGCAGTTAGATCAGAAGAGGACAGTTAACTTCTCAGAGCAACTGTAAGTATAAAACTAGCATTGTCATAAGTAAAAATAAATACTAGTACTACTTAAAAGAAAATAATCATTCATTATCATGAATGATCCATCAAAAGAAATCAGCAGTTAATTTGGTCACTGGATTGGAAATGTGTCTTCTGTAGACCAAGCAAACTATTGAGCCATTGCCAACTTGGGGCAATTATTTAATCATTAATCTGGAAAGATAAACTAAGTGCCCATCCACCAGAATACATAATAATAAAAAAATCAGAAAAACAACAATGTTAGGACATAAAAACATGCTTATCATCGTCAATGCTCTGGCCATTTAATACCATTAATGTACTGATCAACTATAAATTTTCTAATAAGACTAAACTAAATAAAATGTAGTGCAGGGGTTTTAAAGATTATAATCTTAGCACCATTCCAGGATATATCAATCAATCATCACCGTCAATTATCTGGATGGCCATAAGCACTAAAAGTACATCCCCATTTATATATTAAGCTGTTATACACAAATATAGCTCAGAGAACATAAGCTCTATTACTGTTATGTGACCAGAAATGATGATTTAATACAATATTAACAATTGAATATAAGTTTATTAATAACAATATTAAAAAATAGATGTTAAGGTCTAGAATAAGGCTATGCATACCAATTAAGTCTTCTAATTTTGATTGACATATAATAATAAATTATCACATTGTGATTTACATATATGTGATTTGCAAAGTTCAAGTTATTACATTGATTTACATATATGTTCCAATAGGTTTATTTAAAACCAGACAGCACCTAGACATATGGTTTAGAATAAAATAAGCATGTTTGAATTTATCAATATAATAAAATTATTAAATATATATATTTCAAAATAAATTCCATTTGAAAACTATACATAAAATTCACACATACATGTAGATCTATGAACATATAGATGATATGAATTAATATTATTAATTAGTCTCTTTTCAGTCAATAATTTTCTTTTTCCTTTTTTTTAAAAAAAAAATAGTCAATTTTTTGACAGATAACTCAAAAGTTTTTTTTTTTATGACAGGTTAATTAAAAAAAGATTTTTGATGTCCTCTTTTTCTTTTTTCATAATAAATTGTCCATGATTTAATCATTACTTTTAGATTTTAATTCAATTCAAGCAAAATTATTTACTTGTCATCTTTTAAAATATATTTAAATATCATTTTTACCAAAGAAATTATTTAAAATTTCATTCTCATTATATATAATGCTAATCACTATTATATATACATTTATCTGTGCTTCTCTTTGTGAATTGGTCTTGGTAAGACAGGTATAATCCAGGATTGTTATAATTAGGAAGGTATAATTTAGGCATGGTTATTGGTATTGATCAGTTTCCTTCTGGCTAGGATTGGTCCAGGAAAGTTAGCTGTTTTCTCAGAACACATTTGTAGCTATGAATTACAAAGAATCTTGACCCTCCTTTCATGTGAATTCAAACTCCACCAGTGAACTGTAGAGCAGCTGCTTTCTTGCATTCTTACAACCTCATGGTAGTTTTCTGTATCATTCTTCCATCTCTGCAGCTAGCTTTACCATGGCTACTCTCTGCTACAGTTACCAACAAACTGTAACTATCTTCTACAAAAATATTAGCCAAACTATTTTAACCAACTCTCTTTTCAAAAATTATTACCCAGACTGTTTTTTTCAAGACTAAAATATTTTTTTTTATCCAATTCTTTTATAGACTTGGATTGTGGGTGATAACAACACCTTGATTGAAAAACTAGTTTTTTTAATCTCTCTAATCCCTTTTGAAGGCAAGCTTGAATTTTTTATCAAAGTATGATATACGTTTTCATTTAGGGGATTTCTAATAGGTAGAAATTTTGTTAAATTAATTTCAAAATTTCAAAAATACCATACTTGTTTTTAAATTTCAAAATCAGAATAATAATAATACAATATTTATATTTATTCAGACCTTTTTAAAAGTTTAATTTATAATAAAATTTTATTTAAAATCTGAGTTATTTAACCCTTTATAGTCATTATTATTTCATTCCAATATCAGCCTTTCAAGCTAATTCAGCACGCGTCTTTGAGAGTGTTAAATAAATGAATACTCTCTTCTTCAATCCGAGATATAGGATTTATGCAGGAATAAAAAGAATCCCTCTTATTCCTACGACTCAAATTCTTTTATATGAGCAAATCTGAAGAACTTCTGAAGAGAGCGTGAGTAAATTCTCACTTTAAATTACTATTTACGATGTTATTTGGCTGAATGACGTCGGTGTAATTTCTTAGAATTTACTAGATGTCATTCTTACTGAAACTTAATTATGAGTAAATAAGCAAATATTTTAATCTAGCATCGTGCTTGCAATTATATTTCATTCCAATATCAGAAGTTCTTCAGATTTGCTCATATAAAAGAATTTGAGTCGTAGGAATAAGAGGGATTCTTTTTATTCCTGCATAAATGCTATATCTCGGATTGAAGAAGAGAGTATTCATTTATTTAACACTCTCAAAGGCGTGTGCTCAATTAGCTTGAAAGGCTGATATTGGAATGAAATATAATTGCAAGCACGGCGCTAGATAAAATATTTGCTTATTTAGTCATTATTATTCCAAATGAAATATAGAAAATATCTACAAAAATTAATGTCTGTGTTTTTTTCTACTTTTTCTTTCTTTTATATATGTATGTGCACACACACAACTATGTTGCTGAGTGCTATGTAACCCAGATGGTTACAATATATATATATAATTCATCATTATAACTTACAAAACAATTTTAGGTGTAAGTAATATATCTAAGATGTATTAGTAAAATTTGTCACAAATATTTATATAAATAGTCATTCGTATCAATCAATTTCCAAGACTATAGATATTTTGATCAATAACTGAACTGTCATTCAGATATCCATGGTGATATAGCATCAGTCCATGTAATAGATTAAATCAATGCTTCTCAAACTATGTTCCGCGGAATACTGGTATTCCATGGAAAGTCAATAAGTGTTCCTTGATATTAAAGGAATTTCTAATTCAAAGACCCAAAACTATCAAAGTCACGAAAAACATTATTGATTATTTATAATTTTCAAGAGTTCTGTTTTGGAATATATGTTTATTTTGTTTTTTAATGCATATATTTATTTAAGTTCTTTGTTATTAAAAATCCAAACCTATCTTTCTATTACAAAAACCAAAGTATTCCATTAAAATTTTAAGATTTGGAAATGTTGCATGATAGAATAAGTTTGGGAAATGCTGAATTACATGATCAAATTAAAACATGCATGATTTTATTGAAGAGGGTAAATATAAATTCCTAAAAAATGTACATTTGTATAAACTATCAAAAGCCAAAAGTCAATATGAAAACAAATTATATCCATTCAAAATTAACAGTGCTAGTTAAAAGTCAATTAAAATTTACTATCAGTAGTTTCACTTCCAAGTGTAAAAATAATTTAAAGAGCATAAATATATATTAATAATATTTTACCCACAATTCAAATCGACATTCCAATCATTAATTTTAAAAGAAGTTTTCAAACTTCAAAACTAAACTTTTTAATCAGAAAAATCTCTTTTTAATTCTTTAAAAAGATTAAAAGAATTAGTCTCCTGCAATTAAAAAGTTAATTTCTGAAGCTGTTTAATTTATAGAAGTTTTCTTTCAATATTAAGTATGAGCAGAATTTTAGTTTGTATTGTAAGATTCTACCATTAATATGAATTGCATGAATTCAAACTCTTTTTTTCTTTTCACATTTTTAGTTTAGTCAACATGATATCACAGATATGTATGCAAACTTCAATGTTTGCAACATATACATTAATGAAAAAATTGAATTGCTGAAAGAATCTGTTTAAAATCTGAATCCCATGTGATCCCATATAAATCATATATATTCTAAACAGTACACAACTTATAAAACAAAAAAATGTTCAATTCTTCATTAAAAACTTATTTCCATTAATTTAAAAAATGAAATAAAAAATATAGTAGTAATATTTAAATCAGTATCTTTTAGACAGACATCAAAAAATAAAAAGGAAAATCATGCTATAAATTTTATATTCATAAAGAAATTATGATTATATATTAACAATTTCTTTTTTTTCCATATGTCAAAGCATCGGCCAGGAAGCGAACCCGCAACAACTGTCTGTAAGCAACTGCTTGCAAGGCAGCTGCTAGCAACTTCTAATGTTAAATCATTAATCTTTACCTGACATAAAAAAATAAGCAAAACCATATAATGTTTTCTACCCATAATTCATTTCTATATTTATATAAAAGTCAATTTTTAAGCTACACAATTTTTTCAAATGCACAATGCAGAAACAATGAAATTATTATTCTATGCCAAAAGTTTATTTTCAATAACAAATAAAACAAATTTTATAAGTCAGTGATAGTTTCTAATGACACATTTTTATATTAATATTAATCAAGATTAAAAAAAATCCAGAGTTCAAAATGCTAAACACATTTTTCAGAGTTAAACTTACCTTTAAGCAGTGTAAAAATCACAACTTTCTATACAGTAATTTCCAAAAATAAAAACCAAGTTTGAATCTGGATTAATAGTTCACCTTCTGATGTTAGATGCACAATTATTACATCATCTAAGATGAAAAAAAGTTGATCATTTTAATTTCTACACTACATTTTAATAAAAAAGTTAAAGTTATCTGTAAGTTGTATGAAAATCCCAATTTTCTATACAGTAATTTATAGGATATATGAGCATAGACTTTCACACAACCCACCAATCACAACTATAACTTATATCACTGATACACTTGAACACACATGTCGAAAAGATAAACAATCACCAATACATATATTTCATGCTAAACCAGCAATCATCAGTTGGTCTAGATTATCATCTTTACACATATATGCAATAAGTGTTCAGATATATATTAAGATAGCCAATCTTCATACTGTAATGGACTGGCTTCAGTCCACTCCACACTCCAATCATCCATCCAATTGAAAATAGGCCATCCTGAGGCCAAGATTCTTGTCACACCCATGTTGACCTAAAATCAATCTGACTCTTCATGTAAGGACATAATCCATTTAATACATATACAAGGGATGGGAAACATCTCTACTATGTAATAGCTGAAATACAGGCTAAGTCTGTGCTCATATACCCTATATATTATATATATATTGATGCAGGTATATAATAAGCCTGTATTTCAGTTATTACATAGTAGACATGTCTGCCCATCCCTTGTATATATATTAAATGGATTATGTCCTGTACATGAGGGGTCAGATTGACTTTAGGTCAGCATGGATGTGACAAGAATTTCGACCTCAGGGTGGCCTTTGAGCGTTCCATCATCAGATTTTCAATTGGATGGATGGTTGAAGAGTTGGAGTGTGGAGTGGTTGGAGCTTGTCCATTAAAGTATGAAGATTAGTTATTTTAATATATATCTGAGCACTTATTGCATATATGTGTGGAGATAATAATCTGGACCAACTGATGATTGCTGGTTTAGAATGAAATACATGCATTAATGATTGTTTATCTTTTTGACATATGTGTGTTCAAGTGTATCAGTGATATAAGGTAGAGTGGTGAATGGTGAGTCATTTGAAAGTCTATGCTCATATACCCTATATATTACATATATTGATATGGGTATATAATAAGCCTGTACTTCAGTTATTATTCAGTAATTTTTAAAAGTGAAATATTTGCACTTTTTTTTTCATCAGCCATTTTTTAGTCTTAATTATGCTGTCCAGCTATTAGCCTAATTGAAAAACTTCTAAAATTTTTTCACTTCAAGCCTGTTTGATTGCATATTTATGTAGATCAGAAACCAGTTCAATGTCTATATATTGTGGTAACCTTAGTTTTATTTATTTTTATAATCTTTGTCATCTTTATTCTTTGGTTAGAATCGATACAAACCAATAATATCACATGACCAACAAAACATCAGACAGTATTGGGGTCTTAATAGTATAACAATAAGTAAAAAAAGATTGCTGCTAGAGGAAAGATGTGTTACATATAAAAGGTATAAGTGTACTATTGTTTAGACAAATTCAAAAAGTTTCTAAATATTTGGATAAAACAGTATTGGATAAGAATTTAAAGCACTACTATAAGGCACCTATCGATTACTAAAGCATCATTAGGTAGCAAAAGGAATAGGAAGAGTAAAAATAATAATTAATTCCAATATGGGTAAGCTAAGGTCATACAATGCTTTTTTTTTGTCATTTGATATCTAATAATTGATGTTTGTTTGCAGGATTGTTAAAATTAGAGAAAATATTTCCTATTTAGTTATATATCAAATAATATTACATAAAGTTTATAAAATAAGTTTGTATCAACATTTTAAAGCATAAATCTTTTTAACACAAAAACAATTATATAAATTTTGTTAATGAATGAAAAATTCATTAGAGGGACCAAAACCTGCACCCTCTCTACATATTTGAAGCCACATGGCAAGCAATCCACATACCTCCTTAAAGTTCCACTACTTTTATGCATTGTGGCTTTTCTTATATCCAAAAATAACCAATCTATAATGGGTTTGCTTCTACCCGGAAATGACAGTGACTTTCCGTTCTTTCTCAGATCACTTCTAAAACACAGCCTATCTCAATGAAGGAAATATGTCCTGCAGAACTGGTGTTGCCTAAGTAAACTCTGTCCCTCCAAGGACTTTAGAATTTCTCTCCTTGTAAACCACTGAAGTATAGCCCGAGATTCTGTAATCAAAAAACGTTTCTCTTTTCCTTTGTTATAGAACATTCAAACCTTGTTTGGTTTTTATCAATTGGCAGAGACTGTAATTCCTGTTTTTCATTGTAAAGTACTGTAATCCAAATTTATTGATCTCACCTTCTGATTGTATCATATATTTACTTGTATTCACTGTTCTGTAATAAAAGTTATATATTTATAAAAATAAAAAACCCCACTAACAATTAATATCATCAATTAAATTCCTGTTCTAAACTCCTGATAATTAATTTTTATATTCAGTTTATTAATATTTGTTAAAATATGGTGATATTTATTTTTAAAAGTTTTTTTAGATAATAAAGTAATAAGCAATTTTTATTAAAGAAAATATTTATTGCAAAGGGATTTTTTTAGTCAGTCTATCATTATATAATAATCGTCTCACACTGCCATCTATGGACAGAATATTTTAAACTTTATACTATATATATATATACACATACATTATAAATGTATTTATACTATATATACACATACATTATAAATGTATTTAATCATTTAAATTTTAGTTTAATCTTTAAAAAAAAATTCTCAAATTACAATTTTAAAATAAATCTATTGAAATGGGAGTAGAGGATATATTATTTACGTAATTTTACATAGAATCATACAATATTTTAAAATTTTTTGTTTATAATATCAATTGATTTTCCAGAAATTTGTTTATAACTGTACAGAACTATTATCGAGAGAATGTTTTAGATAGATAATCAGAAAAATAATATTTTAGATATTTAAAAAATAATTATTATTATTAATTGTGCTATTTATCTATGATTATTTATAATTAAAGTAATCCTAAAATGACTGGGAAAGTTATTTTGTATTTGTATTATGATGGAAATTTGGTATTTTTAATATGATAATTATTTTAATATTATTCAAATGGAAGTCAATCTCCGATAATGCGATATTTCTTAAATATTATAAATTTCCACGCACTCTCCTGCCGGTAAGAGTTTAAAAAGCTTAAGTGAATCATTTAAGTTTAGAACGTACATTCTATATACACCAACTCTTACAGACCATGTTTAAATCAGGGCTTGAGTCTATTAAAAATAAATTCAAGGAGGCGTATTTTATTATCAGTGACAACAATTCTATCAATAGACGCGACACGTGCTTTTCTATCTCGAAAAAATGGACAAACTAATTTGCATTTACATATTTTATTAGTTAACAATACTACATAAATGATTTATAACTTATGTTGGCCATGAATATGAGGGAAAATCTCGAAAGCGCTCGGCCCATTTAATTGTTTTTGCAACTTCTTCGTCAGCGGGTAAATCGCTTTTATATGCTAATTTTTGTACTATAACTTTTTTAATTTGCATGTCAAGTTTTTTAAAAAATATTATCTGCAGGTGGAAAAAAAATCTGATAACTACTGTTTTAAATATAGTTTTCATCAGTATTTCAAATGAAAATTATCTGATAAACTTTAAAATTTATTTTTATGTAATAAAGGTTTCAATAAAAGATCTTCTCTTTTCTCCTTATCATAAGCCAAGCCAAGTTTATTTTATGATAACATAAAATTGATATATTATATAAAATTTTACAAATGGGGCAGGGCAGCATCCTTAACTATTGTCATTTGATCACAATATCATACTGTCAAAACTTGTTTGTTTTACCAAAACTGTATTTAAATAAAGAATATAACCTCTCATTAATAAACCCATTAAAATTTATTGATAGCTTCTCTTTTTTCCCACCTAACATATGTTAAATACTATTAATAATTTTTATTAATCATTCATTATCCATTTAGTGAATAATATTTCTGTAATGTAATTTTTCCTACACCACTCTCATACAAGGTAGGGGCTGGTTTCTAGCCTCCTTAACGCATTGCTTTCAGAGGCACGCAATCATAAACAAATAACCAAAGACATGTAAAAAAGATTTGTGATCCGCACGATGCACATTTCTTGCTGAACCGGTACTCATCAGTTGGTCCAAGTCACATTCTTTTACACATATTTGTATATTTGTTCAGTATATATTGATATGGAATTATTACCTTTTAATTGATGTGTCAAACTTACCGCCCTCCCAATTTTGGTACAAACTATTTCATGGAAGTATATTAATAATTTTTCTTAGTCATTCATTAGACTAGAGATTATACATTTAATGAATAATATTTCTATAGTATAATTTACACTACACCACTCTCACACAAGGTAGGAACTTGTTTCTATTCACTTTTAACACCTTGAGGAGGAGTCCTAATCATAAACATATGATCAAAGACACGTGAAAAAGATGTATGGTCTCCAAGATGTTGATGGTAGACAAAATTAGATTTTAGTATTATACTTATTATATTTAAAAATTAATTTATGAATATTAATATGTTTTAAAATTAAAATTTATATAATTTGCACAAAGTTTTGCTTTTTGATTATTTTGTTTCTACATAATAAGATTCACATGCAAAGCACTTTTAATCTCCATTGTCTTGTTCTCACATCTGTTTTCTCTTAGTTAGAAATGGGCCAAAAATTTCTGGTCAACAGCAATCTATTTATAACATGATCACCTTTTCAAGACTCTATTCTAAACTAATCAATCACATGAATTCAGTCACTAGAATTTTAATATATTTATTAAACAAAAACACATTACACACATGTATATGTGATTGTATATTTCATATCGAAAGAATTCTCAATCAGATTTTATAGAATCAAGATTTGAAAATTCTTAACTATAGCTTTACACAAAAAATTTTCACTATAGGTTTTATAGCATCTGTTCATCTTATATATTTAGATACAGGCAGAAAATGAGATTAAACACCTTTCAAATAGTTTACTGCCAGAAAGACCTTTTTCTAATAACTCCATTAGAAAAACAGTGAAGGGAAACTATTAGTTAGACTTCCAACTGCTGGGCAGAGAGGGATTTTGATTTTTTTTTCAATCCTCCCTTTTTTCTAACTAATAAAAACTATTATCCATTTACTGACCAATAATGAAGCTAATTAGATTGACTGTAACTCATCTGTGGAAAAAAAATCCTACGTCTGTTTGTGACCTGAAAAATTGTCATGGTTCACTGAACCAGATTCAAACACTAGATCATGAGTATAATTGGTGGCAGCACTAGTCATTATACCTTGCAACTCTTTATTTTGGATTTGCTACCACTTTTGTATATAGTTATATATTTTAGTGTTAGTTTCTTAAATTTTCTTTGAATAAAATTATCAAGATGTGTTGTTTTTTACTTAAAAATATCATGAGACACTTGCAAAATGTCAGAATTATGAATTACTTATTTCACTTAATAATACAGATCAATTTCAATAATATAAAAGCTTAAATTTTGCATATATGTTGTGAGCTAATTCCTTATTAACAAAATAATCTGGAATGACAATATTATTGAAAGAACAAACATGAAAATACTAATATTTGTTTTTTATTATTATTTAAAAAATACTGTAAAGTATTTCCAAAAACATGTACACACCCTTTAATGGGTAATTGCTTGCCCAAACTTCCAATCAATTTTTTATTTTGGTTTTGAAGATAATAGTTATGTATTGATTTTATCTTTTTGAAAATAATTTTTAAATAATAATTTAGTACAGTCTTTATAAATTTTCATATCTTATAAAGAACCAAATTAACTTATGATAATGAAAAATGTAAAAAAAAATTTTTTTTACAGAAATACATAATTGCCATAAACTCATAAACGTTTATATCTTTTGCCATTTTTCATACCAAAACTCACCTCAAAATGTTAGATATATCATTTTTTCACTAAAAATAAAATGAATATTAGGTTATGTAATAATTTGTTTTTAAATATTTATTAAAAATAATGTTGATAAATTATAATTTATAGTTTGAAAATACAAATATATATTACTAACAGCATATGTGAGCAATTTATATGCCACACATGTGTGTATTCATATTGATAATTATTTTCACAACTAACTTTTCAATTTTTATGAAAATAATAATAATGCAATAATTTTCATTTCTAAAAAAATAATTTTGAAATAATAATTGATCAGAATCTTCATATATTTTTATATTTTATAAATATATGAAATAAACTCGCACATTCTTTATTTAAATGATTTTAAAAGGTGACCTGGACCAACTGATGAGTGCTGGTCCAGCACTGAAGAAAGTCATTTGTCTTTTATTGTATCTTTATTTAAATGATTTTAAAAGAATATGTCAAAATCTGGAGCTTATTTGATATACTTATAAAGATATTACTCATGTGAAACAGAAATGTGAATAACTATATGTGTGTGTGTTTAGTTAAAAAAACAGAGATAATAATCTTTAACTGATATATAAATATATCTGGGTTAGATATAATCTCTAGTTTAGTAAATGATTAATGATAATCATTTCTGTACTTATCTGAAGTGAATAGTGACAAAGTTGTGGATGAAATGAGTTTGACACTTGTAAATCAAAATTTAACAATTTTACATTTAATTTTAGAGTAATAACTCTCAGTAATAAAAAGATATGGGATTTTTAATATTTATCACAATCATGTCAATTGCTTATAAATGATAATAATTTCTTCATTTTTTATTTTAAATTGACAAAGCAATATTGTTTTGCGTCCTTTTTTAAAACTAATTTAAATAGCCATTGCAGTATGAAACATACCAGTTTTTTGGGCTTAGAATGAATCTTGTTGGAAAAACCAGAAAAATTAATTGACCTAAAAGTTCTCGAAGATTTGTACTATTTGTGGGGAAAAAAAATACTTTTTTTACAATTAACACTTTTTTTTATTTCAAACATATGGATATAGACATCGAAAAAGATTTTAACTGTTGATGATGTTTTATTGGTTGAATGCTCTATAGAGACATCAGCATTGTCTGTGAGGGCAGGACCCAAAAATAACTGGAATCATTTTCTAATTTGTTGATCTGTTGTAGTATATGCTTCTGCTATTATATACTTATTGCAGAAATCTATTTGCATCCATCTGCCAAATGACATCTCCATGTGAACATGTGGTACCATGTAACTCATTTTTTTTATAAAGTGCATTTTGTATATATATTTGGAGATTTTTATATTGACTGAAAAGTGTGAACAATGTGAAATTCTGTTTTCGTTTACAGGGAATAGCAGGGAAAACAGTTGTAATGCTTAAAACAAAATACAAGCAAGTTGATCTCAGGAAACACAAGTTTATGAATGGTTTTGAAATGCTAAATTTATCACACCTCTAAAAAGCATGGCAAGTGAAGTTCAAAGTCAAAATGAGGCTGATTGTTTTTTAATGCAAATAGTATTTTGCTCTCAAATTTAGTTTGTAATGGTCAGACACTTTATCTGCAAGTTCTAAAACATTTACGTGATGTGATAAAATGTAAACATTCCGTATGTGGCAAAGAGAGAGTGCAAACTTCACCCTGACAGAATGTCATCTCTCAAAACCTAGAGTGTTAATTAAATTCAGCATGATCTAGCTTATCTATTAGCCATATGAGCTCAATCACAATTTTGTTTTTATTCTCTGGGATGAAAAAATGCCTCAAAAAATTTTTTTTTCAGATTTAGAAGTGGTGAAAAAAAAAATGACGCAAGTGTTAAAAGGCATCACTTTGCAAGTATTTCCAGACTACTTTGAAAAATGAAAATACACGTGGACCAGTGCACTGCATCAAATGGATACTAATTTGAAAGAGATTAAATTTATAACACTTAAAAATAAATAGATAATTTTTTATTATAATATTCTGGTTACTTTTGGGTTCCACTTCGTATGTGTTTGAAATTAAAGTGAATATGTTAGTTGTAAAAATAACTGTAAAAAATACAAAATCATGATGGTATAAGTAAAAAAGTGATTATTAAAAAAAATAGACTTCTCCAATATCTTAGATTTTTTACCATCAGAATGGATGCTTTCTCACATATTACCATATAGCTGCTATAATTAGAAGCAACAAAATGTCAATACATGTATATTATTTATACTAAACGTAGGGTAATTAGAAGGGATTTGAACGCAGACTTTCAAGCACTTTACAGCTATCCACTCTATCTTATACAACTGATACATGTGAAAAAGATAAATGGTCTCCAATAAAAGTATTTAGTGCTGAATCAGCACTCATTACATGATCTGGGCCAACTAATGAGTACTGGTTCAGCATAAATCAGATGTATGGCAGATGGTGATCTGGACCAAGTAATGGGTGCTGGTTCAACATGAAATATGTTTATTGGAGATTTTTTTTTTCACATGTATGGCGTCATGTGTAGTTGTAAAGAGCTTGAAAGCCTGAGTTCAAGCTCCTTCTAATTACAGTAAGTAAAAAAATGTAAACATACATTCCAGATTTGATCGTGCATACATTTATTTTTTGTTAATATCAGCGTTTTAGCAAAGTTTCAACTTGATCACACTGAGTGTTAAAAGTCATTCAAAGATGTTGTAGAGAAGCTGGTTATTAAGATTCAGTTAAAACTAATGTTAACAATAATACTAATGAAGTCACTCATAAATGAGTATGGCTATCCTAATTTTTTAAAAAAAGAGAAAGAAAATTGCTCTAGAAATGAGTTTTGTATGAATGCACAACCAATCTACAAAACATAAATACATCCACATATAATATCTGCTGCTCCATTTATCTGTTTACTTCTCTGCCATATCTTCTCAATAGAAACAATTAACACCGGCTTTGAGATAATCATAGTATTGTAGATGAGGCCGACCTCTCCCATGTTCAAGTTTACCAGAAAGTGATTTCGTAGAAGTCTTGTTTTGTTCATTCGTTTTATAAGTCCAATCCAATGAAAGTGTGATTTTATACTAGTGACCTCTATAATACCACATTCACAACAAGCAAATACGTTCACACGCACGAACTCGAAATATTTGTTTATATATGCATTTATACAAGTGTGTTTATATTTAATACAAGTGTCAAATTTTTTTGAGCTTAAAATAAAGACCACATGTTTTCGAAACTTTGTGAATAAGTATGTGGATAACTTTCAGTATTACATCATACCCTGAGAAAGTAGAATAAATTAAAACTGACATTAATTGTTGGCTATGGTTTATTAGATTCAGTAATTTAATCGTTTAATATTCGTTTAAAAAAAAGTGAAAGATGAACCAAACGACAAATTAAGAATGTCAGACTGACAAATGGTTTGTTTATTGTAGCAAAAAATGATTTCTATCAAAACATTTCACTCCGGAAATTTGATTTGATTTTTAATGCTTAATTTCAAAATTTCAGTTTTGTTTATGTGATATAGTTTGTAATGGGTTATTAATATGTATTTTGGAAACTTTTATGCAAAATAATGTAGGTCGGTTTATTCATTAATGAACTTTTAAGTGAAATTGTTTTAAAAGTTTTAATTTTCATCTTTATCAAGTTACGTTAAAAAAATCAAATAGCTTATTGCCCAAAAGTTTATAAAAAGTTCATGCAAAGTAACTCACCTGTCTGCTATACTAATCACGTGGGACTTGAATTGATTCAGGTGATCCCTGAAAATTGTTCAGATTACAAGCAAGTAACTCCCCCCACCCCCAGGTAGTCAGCTAGGGTTTATCATTTTATTAGGAGTAAACTATACATTTGTGTAGAAAATATCAATTCAAAGATATTCATTTGTTATTTTTTTAAGATCAATTCTATCATTAGTTTTTGGCTAATATATCTAATGTTGATAACTACGAGCGTAAAAGTCGTATTAATCTGTGTTGGCTATTTGAATCTGAAAGCACTGATATAAAAACCCAAAAATATGAAATGTGATGTGGTCTATACTATGTCCTGATTCTTCAGATGATGAATTAATATTTATTTATCCTTCTCTTTTTAATTTTAAGAGTGTTTAAAATGATCAGTTTTTAAAAATAACACATTGAAGTTTTTTAAAAAAATATTATTATTTGGTAGTTTTTAAAATCACGATGATTTATATTTGGTGGCCTATTGATTAAAACATCCCAGAAATTTTTTTAAAATGTAGGAATAGATAGTTTTATTATTTTTAATAAGTTTGATGTTTTGTTTTTTGTTTATTTGTTATTTGTCTTGATTTTTTATTTTATTTTATAATAATATACATTTTAAAAATAAATATATATTTTGAGAAAAAACTATTTTTACCAGACATATATCTATATTTTTCCTATTTCATTTCTGTTTTCAGTAACAAAATTTCAATTAATGAAATAAAGTGTTGGAATATATCTATTTTGTTAATAAAAATATACCTATAGTGTGTTTTAAATTTTACTTTATGCAACGTTTACTTTTATTTATTTTTGGATTTATTCTTTTTTATAAAATTTTTATTAAAACAAATTCAGATAGTTAGTTGTAATTGACTTTCCTTTCAAATCTTTATTTTATCTACATGAATAATATTATTTAAAAATTACCAATATCTGTAATAAATTAAAATATTCTAGTAAGAATAGTATTTTTATAGAACACTGATTTGTATAATATGGTATAGTCATCTTGACCATGAATTTAATTTTTAAACTCTCTTTGTTGATACTAAATCCCATCATAATATTAATATCATTTTAATATCTTTATTATTCTTATAATGCTTTTTACAACTCACTATGGACGGTTTCGATTACCCCAGCAATCTTCTTCAGAACTTCTACTTATATTTGCAAATCTTATCTTGAAAATATAAGTAGAAATTTTGAAGAAGATTTCTGGGCAATCAAAATCATCATAGTGGGTTGTAAAAATCATTGTAAAAAGTAATAAAGAACTAAAATGATATTAATATTATATGGATTTGGCAATGCAATAAGAAAGATAAAGTTATAAATCCTATCATGTTTAAGAAATAAAAGATGTCATTACAATTGTTGCTTTTATTTCACAAACAGTTAAAGCCATTAACATTAATATTAAATGGTTTTGTTTGCATGTAATAGTTTAAACTTTATCTGCATGCCTGCATTAGATTCAGAATTCTCATGCTCAATTTCTTTTGCATATAATCATTTTTTAATTATATTCGAGTCTTTCAATGGATGACCAATGATAACATTTAAACCATTATAAACTTTATAGTTTATAATTCTATGTTTTATTGACAATGTCGTATGATTTTTTTAAAAGTAAAATCTTTATTAACAAAAAACAATTATATACATTTTTACAATAATTATTTACATATAAATTTTAAAATATAGATCTTCATATATATATAAATTTCTTCTTTAATAAAATAAAACCTATTTTGACATCCCATTATTTATATGATGATATGCCAATGCTTGCCCAAATTTTTTCAGTTATCTTTTTGGAAAGATATCTGATGCTGTTATTAAAATATTTATTATTAATAAAACTATTTATTAAAATAAATACATTCATTACATTCATGTCAAAATATATTTACACAAATATAAATGTTATTCTTCTCCTAGTAAGCTTTCATTGGGATTTTATGTAAAAAACAATTATTATAAAATTTTGTATATTTACATGTAATTTTAAATTTAATGCAAAATATGCTAATAATAATAACAATAATTACATTTTAATTACATAATAAAAATATTGATTATATTGTATTATATATTTTTCCATATACTACCACCCCCCTTCCCCCTTCTTTAATATATACATAAATGCATTAGAGGTTTGAATTGTAATTCTCACTGACAAAGGCAAAAATCAGAAACAAGTCTGGTAATGGGAATATTATAGCACTATATCATCTGGCATCCACTGATTACCAAAACTCACAGTAGATGGCTCTAGAGTAGGATGAAAAGAATTCCGATTGGAGCCTATATTCTGGTTTTCTATTTTAAATTTCGCTGGCGAAGCAGCCATATTGAATATTTAAAAAATTATGTTAAGACACAAATTTTATAATAACTTAAGTTTATCTTATTTAAAAATGACATAATATATATTGTTTGAAACATAAAACACCAAAGAATGCAATTAAGTAGAAAAAAATATAGCCATTGATATTCAAAGTAATAAAAAAAAGAATAAATATTTCTAATAATTATTTTCATATTATTTTATAAATTCTAAATTTTCATGCATAAATTTTAAAACTATACTTTTGTTAGTAAATTATTTGCATTCATCATTAAATTTCTAATAAATTTATATATAACAGCACTTACCTAAGGTAATCCATCACTTGTACACTTAGTAGAATAAAGATATTAGTACCTTTCATTTTTCCTAGTAACCCTTCAAAATGTTTTTCCTTACAGGGTTTTGCAATGAATATGTCATCTGTAATAACAAGTAGTTAATATTGATCAATAATTAGTATAATTTGAATATTATAATAAAAAACTTCAATAAAGTTTGTAATTTATTAAAAATTACTACTAAAATAGTCACTATATATAAAATAAAATAATCAAACAAAATAAAAAGTGAACGAAATATTAAATTCATTATAGAATTAAACTTGAGGTACATTAGTCATTTAGAGTCAGTGCAATGTAGTATTATCCTACCTGTCAGCATTTCTGTGGTTGACCTCTCTGGTGGCCACATGGGTCAAAAATCACAAGTACTAATACTACAATCAAATGCAAATAAAACATACTGATTAAAGCTACTGATGAGCATCTACATGGGGAGATCTTGGGAACTGGCATGCTAGTTGACACTCCTGCAAAAGTGTTGTGATGTTTAAGATGGGTCACATATCACACTTTCACTGTGATAAATAGCTAGAGTACCCAGACATTGGCCAGCATCTGAAGTTGTATCTTTGCGTATATACAACTCCCTATGGAACACATCCATTATGGCTATATGCACACATCCACCATTTGAATCCTTACTTTATCGGTTTTGAGGGCTCATATTGCTTCATGCTACTATGACCAGTAAATTTAGTAATAGCTTCATCAACTGCCATCTCTCTTTGTATTTGATATGCAACTTTGAAATTTACATTGCAGTAGTCTATAATTGTCATAAGTTTATATACTTTGTCAAAATCTTTACTTTTAGCATTTGGTATATTTTTATTATTATTAAAATGCAGACAAGACATGATAGAAAAAATCTAAATTGGGTCATAATAATTGCAAAATAGTCTTTGTCTTATATCAGACCTCCAGATATCTAATTCATATACAGGATATCTGGAGGCAAGGCCCACTACCATGCTAAAAAATGCAGATAATTTACGATATAAATTTACACAATCATGAGCCTATTTTTGATCAGTGTATATAATAATAATTTTTTCGTATATTTTTTTAGCAAATATAAATTCAAATAATAATTAAAAAATATATAAAATTAAATATTTATTAGTGGAAAGCTTCACCCAATAATGTTCACTCATAACACAGACTGGGAAGATCACTAAAATCTTGAAATTTCAGGGTAAACACAATTCCCTTAAAAATGAAAAAACTGAAAAATTCAATTTAGTTGATTACAAAAATTATCATAAAATTTTTAATTTTTATTGTAGAAAAATAAAACTTACATTTTCTGAAACTAGAAAAAAAAATGGATCCGAAGATAATTAAAAAGCACATGTGCAGACCATGTAGTTCTCCCACAATTTTAAACTGAAACCGGATATTGTAAATTTGAAAATTCAAAATCGTATTGTGCGATCAAAATGACAAACAGGTTAACATTTTTACTTTTTATCATACCAAGTAAATTAATAAACTTAATCATTTGAAAAATGTTCCTTTTTTCACTTTTACAAATTATTAATACTAGTTATTGGCTAATTACAAACTACTAGAGTACAGCATACTCCCCCCTCCCCCAAAAAAATAGTTTGATAAACAAAGCATAAAATTAAATAGTTATTTACAATTTTTTTTTTAAATGTAATTGACTAATAGATTTACTAGTGCAGTTTCAAACTGTAATTTTCAAGAGAATATAATCAACTCTTTACTCATGTACTATTATATTAAATCAGTATTTTTGTTGAATGTGAGGAAACTTTTGATCCAAGGCACAAGATAGAGAGAGACTTTGAAAAGATAAGAATGTTTGTCTTACCTTTGTACCTAAATTGAATTATATAGGTCAACCTTAAGTATTACTTTTGTACCTAAATTCAATTATATAGGTCAACCTTAAGTATCTAGGAAAGGTATCATTAATATATTATATTTAAGCCAATAAACATCACATGACCACCACCTCTTACGCTTGTGTATAACTGTTGTTAAAACAGACAAAACTCACTATACGTATTGCCACACACAGCAAGCTAGAGTAATCAATGGATGCCAGAAGGACTCATAGTTTTGTAGTTAAATGGAGATAAAAGGTGGCTGCTGGAGGGTTGCAATAGATCCTAAGATCTAGGTGCTGTGCTCTCACTGATGAAGGCCACAAGCCAGAAACTAATCTGGGGATATTGGATGAGTAGGCACTAGATGGGGATTTTATGCACAAGCCTTCTGGCATCCATTGATTACTCTAGCTTGCTGGGTGTGGCAATATGTATAGTGAGTTTTGCCTGTTTTAATATATTATATTATTTACTTTAGTTTCATTTTCTTTATTACATGTATTAACACTCGTGGAATTTTAACATTTACTATGTGTTAATACTGAGAAATGTTAGAATTAATGTGATTGACTAATAGATTTACTAGCACAGTTTCAAACTGTAATTTGAATTTTAGGCATAAAGATAGGATGACCACTTTTATCTTTTCAAAGTCTCTATCTTGTGCCCTGGATCAAGAATTTCCTCACATTTAATAAAAATGTGATTTAATATAATCGTACAGTGCATGTGTAAAGAGTTGATTATCTTCTGTTTAAAATTACAGTTTGAAGCCGTACTAGAAAATCTTTTATTCAATTATATTCTAATGTCTCATAACACAGTAAATGATAAAATTTTCACAAATGTTAAAACATATAATAAAAAATTGAATTAAAGTTAATAATATAATACATTCACACTCTTTCTAAGATACTTAAGATTAGCCTATATAACTGACTTTAGATACAAAGATAAGATGACTTCTCTTATCTTTTCAAAATCTATCTTATGCCTTGGATCGAGAGTTTCCTCGTATTCAACAAAAACAATATTTACAGTTGATATTCCTAATCTTCAGAAACATTCTAATGAATTTAAATTAGAACTTACAAATAGGTTTCAATTTTAGAGATTTTGAACATGATTCAGATTTGAATGAAATTAATATGAAAATAACTGATACACTTTTAAAAACTGCAACAAACATAGCTGGTAGAAAAAAGCAGCAATTGACTAATAAAATTTTTACTGAGACTAGAGAATTTATGAAGAAAAGAAGGAATATGAAGATATACAAAAATGATGCATTAAAAAGAATTGAATATCTCGAATTTTGTAAAATGGTGCGGAAAAGAGTTGAAAATGATATAAGAAAGTATAACTGTGAAATAGCAAGGAAAGCTGTAGAAGAAAATAAAAGTCTCAAAAATGTTAAACAACATTTTCATTGGTAGGAAATTTATATCTGCAATAAGAAAAAAAGATGGAATTATTACTAAAAAGAGAGATGACATCATGAAATTGATAGAAGATTTTTATCAAGAATTATATAGTAATAAAGAACAAGTACCTCCTATATCTATTACATCTTCCGAATTGCCCAGAATTTTAAATGAAGAAGTGAGACATGCAATTAAGTGTATGAAGAAAGGAAAGGCTCCAGGAAATGATGGAATTATAATTGATATATTAAAAGAAGCAGGTGAAGAAATAGAAACAATTTTAGCAAAGTTATATACCAAATGTCTAAATGATAAAGATGTACCGGAAGATTGGAAGAATGCAGTAATAATATTAATATTTAAAAAAGGTGATAAAGAAGATATTAGAAATTACAGACCTATCAGTATCAGTTTTATATAAAATTTTTACCAAGATAATTACAACTCGTCTGCAGAGAACTTTGGATTTCCACCAACCAAGAGAACAAGCTGGATTTAAAAGTGGTTTTAGTACAATAGATCATATCCAGGTATTGAGAGAAGTCATAGAAAGGACAAACGAATATGAGTTGTCATTATGTTTTGGATTTGTAGATTATGAAAAGGCATTCGATTCTATACACATTTCTTCAGTGATTAAAGCATTGGATCATCAAGGTATAGATCCAGGATATTGTCATATTTTAAAGAATATTTATAAAAATGCAACAGCAACAATTAGATTACATAATGATACTGGAAAAATCAACATTGAGAAAGGTGTAAGACAAGGTGACTCCATATCTCCAAAACTTTTTACAGCAGTGCTGCAAGAATATTTTGTGGATTAAAATGGGAAATTAAAGGAGTGAAAGTAAATGGAGAGTATTTAAGTCATTTAGATTTCACAGATGATGTAGTTGTTTTTGCAAATAATCTTCAGAGCTGCAGGAAATGTTGCAGGAGTTAGCAGATGAAAGTAGAAAAGTAGGACTAAAGATAAATGTTAAAAAGACTAAAGTAATGTTTAATCGATTTGCTCAAAATATGAAAATAAAGATTGATTATGAAGAATTAGAAGAAGTTAACAGTTACAAATACCTTGGTCAGATTATTAATACAGATGGAAACATAATGGAGGAAATTAATCATAGAATTAAACTTGGTTGGAGTGCTTTTGGTAGAAATAACTTGATACTAAAAGGAAATATGCCTATGTGTTTGAAAAGGATGGTTTTAACAAATGTGTTTTACCAGTTCTTACTTATGGATCTGAGACTTGGACACTTAATAGAAGAGCAATACAGAGACTTCAGACCACTCAAAGGAGTATGGAGAGATGTATGTTGGGAGTAACAAGAAGAGATCAAAAACGCAATGTATGGGTAAGACAACAAACAGGTGTTACTGACCTTATTGAAAAAATTAAAAGATTGAAATGGAGTTGGGCTGGACATATTGCTAGAAGAGATGATAATAGATGGACAATTGAAATTTTAAACTGGATTCCAAGAGATTGTAAAAGACCCAGAAAGAGACCACATGTGAGATGGATGGATGAAATAAGAAAATGTGCAGGGGTGTTGTGGAGAAGAGAAGCTAAAGATCGGAGAAGATGGATTAAACTTGGAGAGACCTTCATCCTGCAGTGGGTTGATAATGGTTGATGATGATGATGATGGTGCATGTGTAAGGGATCAATTAGCTTCTGTTTAATTTTTTTTATTATTTATATAAAATACTGTTATAATTCAGTATCAAGATAATGATAATACTGATTCTTATAAGTGAGTCATAACATTTCTGTGTTGGAATTGAGATTGTAAATAATGTAAAGTATTTAAAGTGTTGTAAATGATAAGCATGAGAGGAAAAAAATTAATTATAAAAACTGTCTTAAGATAAATACGTTCATTTAAAATTAATAGTTCCTTTGTGAACAAACACAAAAAAGTAGTAAAAAACATTAATATTTTTCACATATAATTAAAAAATAAATCATATCTATACTGTTCCAAAGTATATTTATGCTGGTGTGGGTCTTAAAGATCATTTAATCATGCTTAATAGTAGCTATGTCACTGACCCAAGATTTGGTAAGTTCATACGTCCTTTTCTGAAAAAAAAAAGTATTCTTAATGCTTTTTGACTGGTTCTAGAATGGGTCATATCTAAAGGTGAAGTATTCCTTTCTTCCAAACTGTTAAACGTAAATTTATCCCAGAATCAAATATTTGTGAGTAGCAAGTATATAGTCAGACACAATTAATTTCATCTTGCAATTTCTTTCTGAGAATCATGAGTTTATTTGCAATTACCATGTATTGACTGGAATGTAATCATTTTATTTTTTTATTATATTAAATAAAATTTTAAAACAATACTGCTGTATTATCTTTCCAGAAATGTTCAATAAATCCCTAAAAAAGTCCCTTCATACTTTTTACTATGCTTTTTATTAAATTGAGTGACAATTTTAACCAGCTAGCACTCTTCTTCAGGATGGTAAAAATACCATTGCATAAAGAAGAATTAATGTAATGCAATTATATTTTACAACTCTGTTGAAGATTGCTAAAAAAAAATAAAAAATAATATCAAATTCTCCATACAGTAGTGCCACCAAATGCAAGCTTTAGTAATCAATGGATACTCTCCAATCCAAGATATCTCACTGATAAAAGCTACAAGTTAGAAACTAGTCTGATAATATTGGATGAGTTGGCACTAGATAGGGATTTTATGCACAAACTTTGCATCCATTGATTACTAAGGCTTGCACATGGTGGCACTATTATATGGGGGATTTTCTACTGTTATTATTGGCCTGTGTAAGGTCTCATGTGAAGAATAAAGTACAAAAAAGTGATTTTTTTAGAATTTTGAAATATGTATTATCTTATTCACCAAGAAACAGAAGTTTCAATTACATTTGAAAAATTTAAATTTTATAGATGAAAGGATCCATACCATTTGTGATAATGTGTCATTAATTGCATAAGACATCATTCTTCCTTTTAGTTGCATCAAGTCACAATTTTATTTTATTTTTTTGATAATAGCTTTTCTGCATTCAATAAGTCTTTGTTTTGTTATTGTTGTTTTAATTGGATTAGGATTTACTCATTTATGTTACTATTTGGATGAAATTTTGAAATTTTTTTCATATAGTTCTATGCAAGTATAAGATTTTTTTCAAGTAGCCCAACCTAGCCATTTATTTGTTAAATGTGTATCAACTTATGTTAACTAGAGCATAAAACCAAAAAATTAAGATGATTATCATGATGAATATTTATTTTCTGCCTGGACTATTGGAAAGATTTTAAGTAACATCACCAGTAATAGGCTACATTGCATTATTTATCTCATATATAATATATGAACGGTTTTGTGATATAGTAATAATACATTTGCCTGTCATGCTTATGATCTAAGGTTAAAGTCCATATTTGGTAAATTTGATTTTTTTTTTTCAGGCTTAAGATTTTTTCAGATAGATAGCCTATGTCAAAGTCAGCTATTCCACTAAAGATTCGCATGTAGTTATCTACCTATTATTACCTAAAAGGTAAAACAAGTGTGATAAATTAATAAAAGTTCTTACCAATTATGATGCCTAATGATTGCATCTTTATCATTGAGCTGGGAAGATATTGATTATTTAAAGGCAGCTTAACTATTTATACATATATAAAGATGAAAAGTTGGGGTAGTATTAATAAAACTTGCTGAAAAGCAATATATAATAACCATAAGGATATTTTAAACTGAGCAAACTTCAGTTATAATTAATCATCCCAACAGAAGACAATTTCTTAAAATCCTTACTAGAGGCATTAATACTGCTATTAATGAATTATGGTTATCAGTGAAAGCCATTGATAAGATAGCATGATAAAAAAATAAATCTAACAGATGCCTTTAATGATCTTTCTGTTGCAATGGGAATAATAGGACCACTTCTCTTCCTGTTATACTTTTTTTCCTAGTTTTTCATAGTCAAGGTCATAATAAAACAAGGATCAAGATGTGATACAGGTTTAATTGTGGAATTTAAAAATTTGAATCAAAAATAAATCAAGAACTTCAACTTCTTGGATTTTGGATTTGTAGTATCTTAATGATTGTGCAATTTTTTCCAGTTTAAAAGATAATTTACAGAATGCATTTAACGGTTTCAAAGCAGTAATTAATGTTAGCCAGTGAAGGTGAAAAAGTAGTCTGCAACTTTTAGCTTGGACTGTTATCAACTTGAGAATGTAAACCAATTTAAATAAATACCTTAGTAGTTGAACAAGTAGGAAGGTGATCTTAGATCTTGAGATCCAATGCAGACTCCAACATACTGTGGCTGCTTTTAATAAGTTAATCATAGGAAAATAACTAATGTTACTAAGTTAGCTGTGTATAAAACTGTTATTCTACATTTAATTTATTGCATGGAAATAAGACTTGGACATTTTATAAACACAATGTAAAGACATTAGAAAATATTCATTTAAGAATGATCCATTAATTTAATAGCAAGACCATAAACCAATCAATATATTTTTCAGCTTGTTCACTGTGTTACTGTAGAGTCTATTATTGTGACCCCCCTCCATTAGATTGAACATATAAAACAAATGAAAAATACACAATTTCATAAAATGGTCAAAACATCGCATTATAATTATTTCATATGCTTACACATGCTGTTAATAAAGTGTATGCGATGTGATGCAGTGTGATTTCTCCAGGAATTTCTTTGCCACTATGCTCAGAGAAACCTGTTAGCCACTTTATCTTCCCTTTCCATTCCCCACCCTAAGTTTTTCCTATATTTTTCTCTATTCTGCTCCATCCCATTTCCATGTCATAATCTTTGTCAACTCCATAACCTTTATATCTAAATCTCCCTTATCTTTTCCCAAACCCAGTTTAAGAATCCAAGAATCCACTTTCTGTATAATCACTTTGTTTATATTTATTCTTCCACAACTTCATACCAAACTCTCCATGCAATAGTGCACCAAGTGCAAGCCTTTGTAACCAAATAATGCATGAAGGTTTGTGCATAAAATCTTTATCTAGTGTTACTCATCCAACATCCCCAGACTAGTTTCTAGCTTGCGGCTTTAATCAGTGAGGAGTCTTGGATTTAAGAGCACTGCATTTAATACTAGATAGGCATTTTATGCACAAACCTCTCTGCATCCATTGATTATAAAGGCTTGCTCTTGGTGACACTATTGTACAGAGACTTTAGTATTCATAAAATAGTGTTTAAATGGTGAACTTGACCAAGCTTTCATGGAGAGGTGGCTCGATTATCTCAAAGACATTTAAAAAAAGGGTGATATTGATTGCTTCCATTGGGGAATTATGGTAGAGAATATATTGGATAGAAAAGTATTCTGAAGAAATTAAAAGACAGCATCATAAAATATAAATAAAAATGGACCACCATGCCTTATATATAGATGCATTTGTGTTTCTCAGATTGGTTATGTAGTAATTGCAAAACTCATTTATAGAGCAGTTTCTTTTTTTGATTTGGAATGGCCATACTTGTTTATGGATAGTTGCTGCATATACTAAGATAAGATTTGATGGAGAAACATCTAGCAGTCGTTATTTTTGATAGAAAGTAATATTGCTACTTTTATTATATATATATAACATTCAACACCAAAAAGATATTACTTTTCTAAATATATAAACATTTTATTATGGTATCTCAATAGAAGAGTTACAGCATAAATTTTATTAAAAGAATTTTGGAATGGTTACTCCTTGGGGGGTCATGTGATCCTGGAACCTTTAGCTTCAATTCGTCACGCTATCGTTGCATTAACTTTTATTAGCGGTTACATTATTAAAATGCAAATTAAAAATATATATATAATGCGTACATGTCTTTTTAGAAAAATATTTTTAAGCAATTAGGAATTTCTGTTTATGCGTGATATCTAATACACATCGCACTAGCAATTTTAGAAACATTTCTATGAAAAATCTTTCGTCACGTGCATTGCTGCCGAAACTGCGCTGACATGTTATCATTCTAATCATTCAACACATGGAGATAAGAAAATATTTTTAACGATACATTGCAGCTTAATTGAAAATCTATAGTTCTAAGATTTCAAACAAAATACGCAAGTAGTTAATGGAAAAACATTTCTTAATAGGAAGTTTATTAAACTATTTTACTTGCATTAAATGTCAACGTAAACAAAGATTTGGTTGTTTTCATTAATTAAATATATATAGAAAAGATTTTATATTTGTATTTTTTAAATTACGATATAGTAATGCATACTAATTGTATTCTTATTAAATAGAAATAATAAAAATTGATATTCTGTTATAATATTTAATAAATTAATGAATTCATTAGTCATACAATTCAGCTACTCCGTATATCTATATTGACATATATCTATTATTAAAACAGGCAAAACTCTCTATATGTATTGCCATTCAGTGCAAGCCAGTGTAATCAATGGATGCCAGAAGGCTTGTGCATAAAATCCCCATTTAGTGCCTATTCATCCAATATCTCCAGATTAGTTTCTGACTTGCAGCCTTCATCAGTGAGGTTGGATCTGCGAGCACTGCCTTCTGGCGATCACTGATTACTCTGGCTTGCACTGTGTGGCAATACATATAGAAAGTTTTGCCTGTTTTAATAACAGTTATAAGCAAGCATAAGAAATGGTGATCATGTGATGTTTATTGACATATATCTAGTAGTTCTTGGCTAGAGAATAAAATAAAGGGGAGAATCCTTTCCACTGGATGTTTGACTATTGTGGTAAATATTGTTTTCTCTTTACATTTTACCTGGAAAGGGATGCTAAAGAAGCCTTGTCTTTGAAATGGGATATTTATTTACTTGTATCAAACTAAGCATCACTTATAATTTTTTTTATTTACATCCTCACTGTTGTCAAGCCAACCAGTGATACAGTGCATTACAACTACTCTTCATCCATAGTTACTAATAAATAAGTATTTCAATGCTTATTGGTTATAAAAGTACTTTTAAAAGAACTACATTTGTAATGATTGATAAGATTGCTAATCTTTAATTTCAAGTTTTTCTTTCACAGCATTCCTGTAGTATCAAATTAATACCCTCCAAATATTAATATAATAAAATTAGTAGATTGAATTTGTCCTAAATTATTTAAAGCAGGAAAGTTGAAGGGACTAATAGGATGGATACTCCTAGAGCTTAAATTCAAAGTGTGGCTGGTAAAACTTTTCAGCAATATTATTAATATAGAGAAACTAGTCCCAAAATTTTGCATAAAAAACAAAACCTGCTAAGCAGTTTTAAAATCAAGCCTGATAATATTCCAAAAAATTGTTGTCCAATATTATTATCATGTTTTCCTTAGATTCTTTCTCAAAGGATCATATCAGGATTTTTGCCAATAGTCAGAAATTATCTGCCTATATAGAGCAGAAAGAACCTGCTGAGAACAAGTTTTATCATTAACAACTCACATTGAAATAGGTTTTCTAAATAAATAAAAAATTGGTGCTATCTTTTTTGATTTAACCCCAGTTTATAATTTTATTTGGAAGTACAATCTTCTAAAAGTTTTGGAATTATTTAAATGCAGGAAAATCATTAATTCATTGAGGAAAATGTTCTACAATCGAAAAATTCAAGTGACCCTAAACGATAAGTATAATATATACATGTTTTTACAGAATTGTCTATCACAGAATTCAGTTCTTACTTTATTTAATATATTCATTGGTGAACCTCCAAAAACAGAATGTAGACAATTTACCCATATTGATAACACTGTTTTGACTTCACAAAAGAGATTCTTTCTAGAAATAGAAAAATTTCATAATAAGGATAAGAAAAATTTGGACATTTTTTTCATAATCTGAGATCTATTACTAATCCATCAAAGATAGTTTGCTCAACTTTTTATCTACGTAACAGAAACACATTTCATAATCTGAATAAAACTTTTTTTCAACTTGTAGACTGAAACACAATCCTGTGCTTTGCTGTTTAGAATTAACTTAGAATAACCTAATTTAATTTCCTTTTTTATATAACATTAGATTTTAAATAATTTCTAAAAATAATTGTTTTTGAAAAACTGGTTCTACTTAGTATTGTAATGCAAGTATTTTACAGATAATTTCCATGGAATTATATTTTACTAATGAATACTATAATCGTGTATGGGAAATAAGTTCATACATTTAAACTTTGGATATTCACCTCATTCAAGTCTACTTTTTTGTAGTGACTTCCTGTTCTTTCATGTATTCCTCCCAGGTATTAGAAGAGAAAGTGTTTCAGAATAAAATATCTAAAAAGCTGTTAAGTAGATTAGACTTGTCCATAATTCATTGCATAGCTACCCCATTTAAATTGCACCTGAAATCAAGATATTCTTTCTGGATGTTCAACCAAGAATTTCTTCAAATTAATCAAAAGAATTATGGCATAAAAATAAACTTTTTATGAGATTTCTAACATTTTTTAAAGATCCAACAGTAAAGCTATCTGGATTTAATCTTCACGGATGTTTCTGGATTTTTATTAACAGATTCTGATCAATCCATATTTTTTTTTACATTCATTCACTTCATGAATGGAATTTAACAGCTTTTGACTTGATGTAATCAAATTTATCTATGAATCACATAGTTAATGACTATAAAATCTATGGATAAAGTTGGAAGAATTAAAGGACTTAATAAAATACTATTAATGAATTTGTCTTTTGGATGGAATCCACAGGTTTCATTAGAATATTTTGTTGATTGTTAAGCTGGCTAATAATAATCACATGATTACCATTTCTTATGCTAGCACATAACTGTTATTAAAACAGGCAAAACTCTCCATACAGTAGTGCCAACCAGAGTAATCAAGCCTTCTGGCATTCATTGATTACTCTGGTTGGCATTGAGTGGCACTACTGTATGGAGAGTTCTGTCTGTTTTTTATAATAACAATATAGTTGAACTTCACTTTATTAAATTATATGACTTCAATTATACACCATTCAAAATAATAATAATAATTAAATTTAAAAAATGTAAACAAATAAATAAATAAAAAAAATCATGGAAATTCATAAACTTAATAAATTTTACAATCTTAGTTTAGCAGCGGCCATTTTTTTCTTACTTAATATAACATTCTCAAATCTCATACATGATTTTTTTAATTGTGTTTTTCATGATTTAAGTAGAATCATTAATGCAGTTGTAAGCATGTGTTCAAAAATTTTTTCTTCAAAAACATTTTATATACAGTATATATTAGAATATTTTTAGTAAAATATATTGTAATATAATAATCGATAAATCCCCCAAAAAGTTGTAAAGTACATTAATTAAATGAGAAAAAGAAATTTATTGATTTAATTAGGAAAAATAAGTTATATTCTGAAATCAGCCATATGTTTCAAAAGAGAATGAGTTATCGATCAGAAAATTTATAAAAAGAAGCAAATTCGTCCCACTATTGCTTGTGCTCTGAAATAGCCAAATTGTAACTAAAGTAAGGAATAATTTTTTGGTCCAAGTGAAAAAAGCCTTAAATATATGGTTAAATAATATGAATCATAAAACATTTTCATTGGTGGTTTTATACTGCTTCAGAAAGCCGTAAGTCTCTATGAAGAATGAAGCCAAGAATCTGGATCATACTATTCCAAGCTATTCTCTGCAAATAGAGAATAGTTGTATAGATTCCAAAACCATTGCAAACTTAAAAATATTAAATTAACTGGTGAAATGATGCTGCAGCTCATTAGAATTTAAAAAAATGTCCGGAACAGGTATTTAATTGTGATGAAACTGAATTGTGAATGATTGAACATACATATCTTATTGAATATATATAAATGTGCTTTCTCAATTTATTATTAATAACATTATCATTTAAAAAAAATTGTTTGTATTATAATCTTAATTTATACATTCTTACTTTACACATCAAATAGCTGTCATATATATATATGCATGTTGAAAAGTATGTTTCTATACACTTACATTACAATAGACATCTATTGTATTATAATCAAAGCAACAAAATGTAAGCTATTATATGCTATAATACATTACAGGCAGGGGTGAGAGTGGGGCTTGGAAGAAAATATAACAAAGTTTGTAGTTCCACTGTATATTAAATAAATAACAATGTTAGTTATTATTACTTTATATCTAATGTATATTCACAAAACTCTTTATAATTTACTTTTACTCCTTTTATCTTATTTTTCAAGAATCTTCTTAGTTTTTTACCCTAATTTATTCCTAATTTCTCTATCATTTTTCATCTATCCTAGAGAAAAATTCACATTTTCTCTCTACAATATTTCTCCATATTATATATATATGTCACACAGTTTCATTATTTCATTTTTGCCAAACTTGCCACTTTCATAGTAATACCACACACCCATGTAAATCACAACATATTTAAATATTTTCTCTATTTATTTTTCTGTTCTAGTTTTAGGTAATAATCTATTTCCTTTATTGTTATAAATATCTTCAGCTTCAATACTGATCTTGATTTGATACAATATAAATGTTTTTTCAATCGTAAATTTTGTCATAATATTTTTCATCTTAATTTGGTTTAGCATGGAATAAGTATATTGGTGATTATTTATCTTTTAGACATATCTGGGGTCAAGTGTATCAGTGGTATGAGATGGTGTGGAGAGTTAAGGGTCGTGTGAAAGTCTGAGTTCAAAGTACCCTATATATTACATTGTTTGTACAGGTATATGTATAGCCTGTATGTTAGACATCTTAATTTAGTTATTAAATTTTCTATCTTTTTATCCTGATCTCTTATGCATTGTATGCCAATTTGGGATATTCCAATAGAATGTTAGTAATTTAAGAATCTGATTGGCAAAGCTATTTGGATGAGATGATAAAGGAAGTGAAACGTTTTAAGAATAAGAAAGTTAAGGTAGACTCCTCTATTGTTTATATATATATAAAAGAATTATAAAAGATTATAATTACAACATGATGAAAAACAATCCCCATTTTTATAAATAAATTATAATTTTTTATATTAAAAAAAAGTGTTCCAAATTAAAAAATAAAATTTATTTTCACTTTTCAAAATAAAGGTAATTCACAAAGCATATTAGTGATATATATATAGGACTTCTTAATACTTTCATTCTTCAACGAATGAAGATAATCTTTTTCAAGTATCTTTATTAATAAATTTCAAGAATATATGGAATGGAGGTTTTAAAAACCAAGTTGAGTTAGTCCATGCGTTTATGTTTAATTAAAAAGAGATATCTTAATCTTGTGAGGTTTAAAATTTATATCTGGGCTAGCAATAATTTCTAGTTTATTAAATGATTGATGTCAAAGTTGTGAATGCAGAAAATTTGTCACTTGTATATCAAAATATAAAATTATGTAGATATATTAAGGACCTCATGGTATAAGGGGAGCTTATACTTTTACATTCCCAAGACAAAAGAGTATAAATTCAGAATAAGTCTTTTTTTTTAGACTTGAATTGGTCTTAGGATTTTCTTTCAAGTAGCTATTACACAACCAACCTAGTTATTGCTTCTAAAATTGTTTGGTAAGTATTCACTTTTAGAAAGACATCAAAAGAACTAAGGTTCTTATCATCAGGCCATTAAAACTCAGTGACTAATTTATTTTCCATCACTATTTTTCTTTGAGAATTCTTTGCACTGCATTAGTTTGTTTAAAAACTATTATCCACTTACCTATATATGCTGCTCTCTGATTGGAGAAATTAAGTCATATGTAATTTGATATAGATATAAAAAAACACAGTAAATTATTTAAATTATTTTTTGTAGTTTTTATTATGTTCACAAAATTTTGTTTTGTATGTTTAATTTGTGATGTTAGAATATTTATATATTATGTATATTTTGTTTTAAATTTATTATTTCTAATTGTGTGTATTATAACTCTGAAGAAGTTTGTTGAACAGTTGAAACTGTCAGCTACTTTTGTAAGTTTGAAATAATAAAATATTGCATTTGCATTGTATAGAGTCTTTAGAAGATTGTGTTGTTATTATTGTTTATTTATATTAGAAATAAAGTAACTAAATAAAAAATAGTACAACTCTGCATTATTAGTATTTGAATATCATAGAGGTAGTTTGTGACCATATATTATAATTTATTCTAACATATTAATATTTAGAAGTACATCATAAACTTTTAATAATTCTTTTTTTTTTTTATTATTTTATTTGAATGCTACTTTTAAAAAAGGTAATGAATAATGTAGAGATTTTGAAGAAATATATTTTGATTGTGTTAAAATAATGACTCATTAACCTCTGATATTTAATTTTAAGTGAAGTTTGATATATGAAATAATAATATTGTTTAGTGAAATTTAATCTCCTACCGTAGAAGTAAACTTTACTAAGTGCAATTATTAAAATTAAGAGGAAAAACAATAATGCTATTAAAAGAAAAAAAAACTTAGGATAGTAAATTCATTTTTATGTTTGTTGTTTTAAAAAGTAATTATATTCATAATAAATTTAAAAACCATTACAAATTATCAAAGTTTTTATTGTTCATAATGATGTCAGTAATTTAGAATGACAGACTTAAGAACTAGAGACAAGACATCATATGGGCTCCACGTCATGGTTATGCTAAAGGAATGCTATCCCATGCAAGAGTACTGATTGTAACCTGCATAAAAGTTCCTGATCTGGTGGGGCACTATTTCAAGAAGTTAAATAGTATATTTTCATACAATGCTTTTATTCGTTAAGCAATACTTTAGTTTATAAACAAGAAAGAAATCAATTATACGGATGGAAACTATGGGAAATTTGAATTTACTACTTATTGTATAAAGATTGTATGTCTTAAAATAAATGGTAAAGTGAGGAAAAAAAGAACCCAACAACCACTTTACTCTGATATATTGATTCTTGAATAGTGTGATGTTATAGCAGGTTTGAACCCATCTAGTGTGTCAATATAAGATTCACACAGTCCATATTCTCAAACTGACTTTTGCTTTGACTATTTTCAAAAATGCACATAATGTCATGTCATTACAATGTGTATAATATAAATTGAAATTTTGAATGTGATGACATTGTTAAAATTGCATTATGATATAAACTTATACTTAAATAAGGCTATAATCTTAGTACATGCACTTTGAGTGCTTAATTTATTACAAGAGAGACCTCTACAAATCTAAACACAAGATTTGACTTTATATAACCTTATGTACTTATTGCCTCAATATGATAATCACTTTATGATATAAATGATAAATCTCAAATAAGTAATTATAACATTATTATTGGTATTACAACATTTATCTTACTAAACATCACATGATCACCATTTCTTATGCTTGCTTATAACTGTTATTGAAACAGGCAAAACTCTCCATACAGTAGTGCCACTCAATGCAAGTCAGACTAATCAATGGCTGCCAGAAGGCACTAGATAGGGATTTTATGCACAAGCCTCTGGCATCCATTGATTATTCTGGTTTACACTGAGTGACACTACTATATGGAAAGTTTTGCCTGTTTTAATTTATTGTACTACTAATTAAGATTGTAATATCTTTATTAAAAACTATCTTATATCTCTAGTATTGCCTGCATATGTATAGTTGTCTTTGGGTAAGTTACTTTCAATGCAATTTACTTTAAAATTTCTGTTCTGACAAAAAATATTTAAGAGTTCATTCCTATAGCCTTTTAAAATCATATAGTGTTGAAACAAAGTAATAATCACTTTCCAGCATTGATAAACATAAGAAATATGTAAAATTCGATAATTTATTGGGGTGAGGGATATTCTTTGTTGCAAAAATTGATTTCACTTTAATTTGCAAATTTTATATTATTGGTGCTCTGAAATATAATTCTGAACAAAGATACCTCTTACCCTTGGAGTGACTCTGGCTTCAGTCATATGAGATTTGTGATCGTAGAATAATTTCAAAATTTTGAAATTCTTATAAACACTTATACCAATAGTTTCAGTTTTTTTATTTCTAATAATGGCACCCCCAGCATGGTAATTTTTTTTATATCTCTACTTCGTTATATAGCTTGATGTATACTTAAATGTTTTACACGAATAATTTATAATATATATTGGTTTACAGTTCTTTCAATAAAATGATTACAGAGATATTAAATTTATACTTTTAATTACATATACATATTCAAAAACAAAATTGATAAATAGTAATATAAATAATATATTTAATGTGATATTTAAGTTAGATGTGACACAGATTTTTTTTTTTAGTGGTAGGTGAAATAGTAAAAAAATTCTCTTTTTTTAAAAATGATTATGGTTTATTTTACTCTTTTTTTAGTAATTGTTGATGTAGTTAAGCATAATTCACATAAATAAATAAATAGAAAATTTACATTAATATGATATGACGATTTTCATCTTTAATGATAAGCCTAAATATATTAATTTCAACTTTTTATATTTTAATTTTAAATTTCCATAATTTATTAATTGAATTAATATAAATAAGGGAATAAACCTTCAGTCATGGGTTTTTCAAGAATTTACACACACTCACTCGTAAGCATCAATTTAAAAAGGATAAGTGGACTACTGTTGCTTAAAGCTTATTGTTATATAAGCCAACTTTGCTCACCATGCTAAAATGAGAGCTTTAACCTATTGTGCGCATACATGCATGCATAGACAAATGCTATATAAATAGACTTTTTACCGTAAATTCAAAATTTAATATTTATTTCTAATCGCAGATGGTTAAAAATGATATTCTCTCTCCTGCTATAGAATGAATAAGTTTATACAATTCGTCATTTATATATCAGGCACACAATAGATTAAAGCCCTGATTTCAGCATGGTGAGCAAAGGTTGGCTTATATATCGATAATCTCGTAAGCTTATTATGCTTTTTAAGCTGATGCTTACAGGTGAGTGCAAATTCTTGAAAAGTGCATAATCGAAGATTTATTTTTTCTCGATATTACATACATAGTCAAGTGCTATATAAATAGTCTATTTATTAATTTTTTTTTTACTTACAATAATATATGTAAGTAAATAAATCAATTATTTTATATAGCATGATGTTTTTATAAACTGTAATAGTTAAACAGCATTAAGCTGTTGCACATGCGCTTTGCAGATTTTAACTATAAATGACTGAATACTAACACTTCAAACACATGATAAAGTCTTTGGGAAAAGATAGATTTGCCCATACAAAAAAGCATTTGGGTTTGAAAAGATAGATGGCCACCTTGGCCATTCTGTCTTTTCCCAAAGACTTTATCATGTGTTTGAAGTGTTAGTATTCAGTCATTTATGGTTAAAATCTGCAAAGCGCATGTGCAACAGCTTAATGCTGTTTAACTATTACAATAATATATGTAAAAAACAATAAAGTACTACTTATCACTATATTTTGCAGTTATCCTTGAATTGTCATTGTGAACCCTAATGAGTTGTGACCCTCCAATCGCAAATTATTTTTACATGCTTTAGCTCTCAAAGAGAAAGAATTCTAGAAAATGAGAGCTGGAATGTTCCACACAATAAAAACATTTCACAAATATCTCGGCTGAAGATCCTTTAAGTTTGTCTATTTAAGCAATTGTTGTATTTAAATAGGCTCAGAATAATTTGGAAACATTTGACAGTCTTTCACAAATAAAGCAATTTCTCCATACTGTTAACCACTGCCGTCTCTTTCTTTCCCAGTTAAATTTATATACTTAAATAGTACTCTAAAATGAGTAAAATTGTTCTATGTCAAATTAGTGAATATCTCATTTGCTTTCTGTATTCTATACCATAAAGTTTTTTTTTTATAACATATTTAACATAAATCAACCATGTAGTTTTTCACAAGGCTGGGGTGATGGATCTGAAAGTTAAAGGTTCCTAGATTGAAAGTGACCTTTTGCTTCCGATGTTTGAACAGAATATGACCTTCTAAACATGGGTTGTGAGGGAAAGATAAACAGAATTTGCATTATAAAGGTTATTTCAAAAGCATTCTAAACAAGCATAAAGTTAATTGTTTTCATTGGGAAGATATGGCAGAGAATGAAATACATTATAGAGCCATAATTAGAACACAGTGTTGAAGTATTTCAGAAAAAAAGTTTTCTGCAGGAGTTAAAAGATAGCATTGCAAAATGTCAAAAACAGAATAATGGGTTTCATGCTGTACACATGTGTGGAAGTATTTGGGTTTCACATATTGGTTTGTAATCATCACAAAACTCATCTCTAGTGTATTATTATTTGTTTTAATCATATTTTTTTGCAAGTGGCTCCTGCTGATAATGATGGAATATATGTTAGCTGTTTGAAGGTGGACTGTCTGTGTGTATAATATATATGAATGTAAATAAAGATTATTTTTTACTATGTAAAATACATATGGACAGTACATGAATAAATTATCTCTTTTAAAAAATCTGCATATGTCGATTATGCATTTAAATGTAAATTATGCAAATGAGGAACAATTAATTATGCCAGCTAGGATTTATGAAGAAGTCATTGTATATTATGAATAAACCAATGTGCTTATGAAGTAGCTAATGTATATAATGAACTATGAAGAAACATAGTAAAACTACTAAACATCACATGATCACTATCTCATACTAGTACAATAATTGTTATAACAATTATTGTGCTAGTATGAGATAGTGATCATGTGATGTTTAGTGGTTTAACACCAATCCTGCCTAATAGGATAGTGGTGGCTATGGTTGTTAAAGAGCCAAAGACACCAAAATGTATGGGTACTGAATTGAGTTCAGACCCATATGACTATATAAGCTATTGAGCTTGGATTGAAAATATTAATAGTGTTTTCAATTTCATTCTCATAGTTTTGTAGTTAAATAGAGTTAAAAGATAGGTGCTGGAGGGTTGCATTAGATCCTAAGATCTAGGTGCAGTGCTCTCAGATCCAAGGCTCCTCACTGATGAAGGCCACAAGCCAGAAACTAGTCTGGGGATATTGGATGAGTAGGCACTAGATAGGGATTTTATGCACAAGCCTTCTGGCATCCATTGATTGCTCTTGTTAGCACAAGATAGCAATACTATATGGAGAGTTTTGCTTTGTTTTGGATTGTTTAAGAAACATAGTAAGTATATGATTCACATATTACAGTGCAACTATTAATCTGCATAATGTATTACTACGAATTTATATTCCTAATGTATATATGTGTGTATTTTGCAATTATTCTCAAATAGAAACATGATGGCCTTTCTTCAATTAATACACATTGCAATAGAAATATATTTATTTATTGAGTGTGTGTAGAAAGTGACACACACACATACAAGTATTTATTTATAGACTGTAAAGGTTTTTACTGAAATTTCTTCGTTATTCTATTAGTAATTTTTTTCTTATTTGTTACTGATATTAAATAAACTTATTTTGTTATAATAAACATGTGCTTAGATTTATTTAAATTCATCGATGCTGTCCGATTGGTATTATAATACACTTAGGACATAGCAGAAAAAAATTGGATAAATAAATTATTGGATATAAGACCAAGTGATAAATCACCATCGGTGTTTGTTAGTCATTGAGTGCTTGCCCCCTAATTTATACTATCAACTTAAATAAGTAATAAATGAAACTCCTTACTTCATTAAGATACTTTGGATTTTCATTAATAATCCTTATCACAGTTTGCAGTTATATTCAGAGTTCATCTACATATATATGTACAATCCAAATATATTTAATTTTGATAGGACTAAAATGTCTCTTAGATGTATTGAATGGCAACAGGGTTTCTAGAAATTATAATTTTTTACTGGTAATATTTTCCTATATAAACTTTAATCAATAGTAGTACTTATATTGGAATTGTAGTTTATATTGGAATTTATTTTATTTACCGTTATTTGGAATATATTTACATTTTATTACAATATTTTTAATAGCGGACATTTATTATATTATTGTGTTAGATAATACTTGTATAATAAAATAGAAATTAATATAACTTTAATTCATTCTAACTGTTTAGCAGATGGTAGTGGAGGAGAAAAGCAAATAAAATCCTCTTAATATTCTAGACAAGTTGCAAAGACTTAGAAAAAATGATTTGGCTTATTTCCAAGTTTATTCAATCTCAAAATATGCGCTTCAAAATAAAGAATAGATGTTAAAAATATCTTTAATTAAATAATTACTTATGAAATAAATATATTTTAAATTAAACAAAAAATAATTGCATTAAAATGTTCTAATATTTTAATTAATGTAAAGGAACAGAAGTCAGATAGATATTCACTGGGATTATGTATATATAAAAAGTATGTTCTGCAACTTTATTAAATTATTATGTCATTTTCACATAATTTATTCCAGTATTTATATAAGTTGCATATGAAGTTCTGATGTTTACTCCTTTCATTTTTCAGTGAAGTATTTTACCTACAATATTACTTAATTAGAGAAACGTATGCATATTAACTACGTGAGGCCCGCCATATTTTATTGTAGTTAAAAATGCAACAGAGGTCAGCACTATATTATATTTCAAACAAAAAGGGGGTGAAAATAATGGTTGTAGGGGATATGAATGGGCATATTGAAAAAATTGCCGATGTTGATAACAAGAATGGACAGCTTTTGGAGAATTTTTGTCAGAGAGTGAATTTGATCATTGGAAATTTATCAAATATTTATGAGGGACAGTACACATGGTCTAGAAATAATATAGAGGGAATGAATAAAGTACTGAAAATTAAAGTGCTCGATAATGAAAAGAGAATACTGTAATAGTGATCATAATTTCTTGTTAGTAATGTGATGGAAAATAGTAATAAAAGTAGAAAGGTTAGTGAAAGATATGGATGGAGAATGAATGATAAGAATAAGTTAGAAGAATATTAAATAAAAGTTGAAGAAATCGTGGAAGAATAGTATTACTAGATAATGAGGGAATAGAGTGTAAGTCTAGAGAAGAATTAGAGACAATCATAAATAAGTATATAATGGACATAGAAATGATGTTAGATGTGAAAGACAGAGTGATAACAAACATAAAAGCATATAGTAATGGAAATGTTAGGCTTACAGAAAATGAATTGAATGAGGCAGGGAAGAAATTGAAAAGTGGAAAGGCAAAAGGTTTAGATGGTTGGGCAGCAGAGATGGTAATGAAATTTAGGAAATAGTGCAAAATTAAACCTATTATCGTGCTTTAATAAGAAGGCACAGAAGAGAGATTTTCCGGATAGTTGGAGTAATCCAAGAATAAGGTTACTATTTAAAGGAAAGGGTAAGGATCATAGAAAGTTAAGTAATTATAGATTGATAGCAGTAATGTCAGTGTTATATAAAGTTTTCACATATGTGGTGGCTGGAAGGGTTGCAAAATGGGAAGGAAGAAAATAATATTGTGGGAGAAATGCAAGGAGGTTTTTGATTGGATAAGCATATAGGAGATAGTTTATTTGTAGTTACACAACTTATAGATATGAGTAGAAATACAGGTAGACAGTTATATATGGTTTTTATAGATATAGAGAAGGCCTACAATAAAATAAATAGAAATAGATTATGGGTAAGTTTAGTAAATTTGGATTTGGATGGAGATTTAGTGGATCTTATTAAGAGATTGTATGAGAATAATTGGTATATGTATCAATTGGGGAATATAGAATCAGTTAAAGTTAAAAATGGGGTGGTACTAAGGCAAGGATACCCTATCTCACCTATTTTGTTTTTGTTGTAGTTGAGAGAAATGGAGAGAGCAATAGAAAGACTAGGAAGAAGGGTAGAGATACCATTAATAGGTGGCAAGGGAATATAGACATTATCAGGTCTTTTATTTGCAGATGATGTTTTCTTGTGCACAGAAAGAGAGGAAGATATGGAAGTTATGCTGAAGATATTCGCAAGGGTGAGTAAAGAGATGGGGATTATATTTAGTGAGGAAAAATCAAAAGTAATGATGATTAATACTTGGGAAAGAGAAGGAATTTTTATTGGGGGATATAAAGTTAAATATGGTGAATAGGTTTAACTATTTGGGAATCATCTTAAGTAATCAGAGAAATTGCTTGTATAAATGAGAGAAAAAAAAAATGAAGCAAAGAAAAGAAACTGATAAAGAAAGTAACAGTGTTTTCATATAATAAATATGATGTAGCAAGAATTGTATGGAAGGGAGTGGCAGTAGAAGGGTTAATTTATGGTAACAATGCATTATGGGGTAGTAAAACATTATTAGATTACTTAGAAAAACTAAAAAGATAAATAGGAAGATATACATTAGATGCAGATGTGTGGATGGCAAAGGAAGCAATTTAATGAGAAATGGGATCAAATTTTTTTATGAGATGCAAAAAGCATAATGAAAATGTTTGGTAGATTGCAATTTATGGATAGTAAGAGAATAGCCAAAATTGTATTAATTGGGTTACAAGTAAAGGGCAGGCGATAAGATTGGTGAAAAAGAAAGTACGGTATGCAGAAGATTTGGATAAAGACTTTGTGTCAGTATACTTGTACAAAAGGTGGGATGATTGTGTTAGGAGGATTGTTGAGTGTTATACTGGCAAAGAATGGGATAGAAGAATAGATGCATTAATAAAAAATAGGAAGTTGGAAAAATGGAGAATAAAAAGAGTTTAAATATATTTAAAAGTAAACAGCAAACAGCTTTCTATTTACTTTTATATATATTTAAACTCTTTTCATTCTCCATATTAGTTCTCCATTTTTCCAACTTCCTATTTTTTATTAATGCATCTATTCTTCTATCCCATTCTTTGCCAGTATAACACTTAACAATCCTCCTAACATAATCGTCCCACCTTTTGTATAAGTATAGTGATACAAAGTCTTTATCCAAATCTTCTGCATACCGTACTTCCTTTGTCACCTATCTTGTCGCCTGTCCTTTACTTGTAAGCCAATTAATACAATTTTGGCTATAGTAAGGAAAAATTTACTGTTTAAGGCTTCAACATGATCATTAGCAACAAGGGAATATACACACAAATGGAGAAATGTGGGTGATTTAGTCTGCAAGTTATGTAAGGAAGGCATGGAAAATATTAGACATCTGCTAATTGAATGTAAATGCTTACAAGCAGAAAGGATACAAATAATGATGTTGTGGGAAAATAAATATTAACAAAGTGTTATACGGAAAGTAGGTTCTTGCTTTTTATACTGGGTTTGAAAAAAGTAAGAGGGATCTAGATATAAAAGGCCATAGAGTGGACAAAGATGATGTGGAAATGGAATGGAGCAGGATAGAGAAGAATATGGGAAAAACGTAGGGTGTGGAATGGAATGAAAAGGGAAGGTAAGGTGACTAACAAGTTGTGGAATGGAAAGAGAAGATAAGGTGACTAACAAGTTTCTCTGGACCTGGTGGCTGAGAGATTTCTGACTTCAATAAAGGGAAGCCATAAGCACATCACATCACATTGTAAGATTAAATGTAATATAAATTTCAGCATTAGCAGAGGTATTAAGAAGAAGAATAAAGCATGTTATAAAACATAAGGAAATAAAAGTGAAATTAAGATTAAATAGGGAAAGTTATTTAAATTAAAAAAAAAAAGGATAATTTTATGGAGAGAATGAGATTACATGGAGGATAATAATAGAACTGGGGAAGAAAAGTAAAAAAAAAAATGAATATATATATAAAAGAGGAATATAATGGGAAAGGAAATTACAGTATATTATTTAAAGATGAGGAAAAATATCGAGCTGTGTATAAAGTTATAGATGATTTAAAATAAGTATTAAATGTATATTATAAAATAAATAGAAATAAAATAACATATTAATATTTTTTTATTACTCACTCATTAGACTACAGATTATCCAGTAATGAATAATATTTCTGTAGTGTAATTTTCAATACACCATTGTCACACAAGGCGGGGAATGTTTTCTATCCATTTTTTAACACCTGTGAAGGGATGTAATCACAAACATATGCTCAAAGACATGTGGAAAAGGTCTATAATCTCCAAGATACACATTTTATGCTGAGCCTATATATATATATATATACTGAACATTGATAAAGATAAATGTAAGAGATTGTGATTTGGTCCAATGATGATTGATGGTTCAGCACAAAATATGCATCTTGTGGATCATAGATTTTTTTAAATGTCTTTGATCATGTGTTTATGATTACATCCCTCCACAAAGTGTTAAAAGTGGATAGAAAACTTTTCTTAACTTGTTTGAGAAAATTATTAAAAAAAAAACAGAATTTTTTTAGACATATAAGAAAAAACAAAGTTAAATTTGTAGCTTATGAATTGATTCGAAGCCCTAAAAAAATTGAGAAATAGAAAGACGTGGTTTTTGATAGGTGAATAGCAGAAATGTTGATCAATCTGAAAAGTAGTGCTAAAACAATTTAATACTTTAATATAGGGATAGATGTTCCAGATAAAGAAGAAAATACAAGAGTAAGGTTATTTAAAGCGAATTAATGATAATACTTTGTAAATTCATATAAATATTTCTTTTTATGATTATTGGAAAAGTAATGAAGTGGAGTTTAATTCTGATCACCTTATTTATAATAATTCAGTGATAGAAAGAAGTAAAAAAGTAAAAAAAAATATATAGTTTTAATAGATATAAATAATCTTGTGATAGAGTAAATACAAATAAGATGTGAATAGATTTGTCAAATATGGAAATAACTAGAGTATTGCAGCATCTGATTAAGAACTTATATGAAAATAACTATTATTCATATCGTGACTTAGAATTAAAAGTTTGCGTTGTATCAATAAGACAAAAATTGTTTTTATTCTATTTAAAAAAAAAAATGGAATTGGCAATAAAAAAATTTTGTATTTTTGCCAAATTTTTCTTTGCAAATAACACTCTTACAAGTAGAAATTAGGAAGAAATGGAAATATTTTGAAACTTGTGCAAATGTTGTTTTTTTTTTAAAAAAAAAGGAGATTAAATTTGGTTAAAAAAACGATGATAATAAATGTCAGAGAAAGAGAAGAAAGTTTTTCTAAGAAGGTAAATATGAAGGAGGTACATAAACATAATAATTTAGAAATCATTTTAAGTAAGCAAAAAGATTATTTGAGTAATTGAGAAATAAAATTAATAAGTAATGAAAAAAAAAAGGATCCATAGAGAAATCAGCACTGTTTTCATATAATAGATTTGATGCAGCAAGAATTGTAGAAAGCCGAATATTAATATCGGATTGAATATATGGGAATGATATATCACATGTTTATAAAAGGATATTAGATATTAAGAAAAATCAAAAGGAAGTAAGAAGACATGCTTCAGATACAAATATCTGGACAGAACTGAAGAGAACTTCAAGGAGAGATGGTGTGGCTAAATTTTATATATAGTTGGTAGATATTTGTGGATAGTAACAGAATGATTACAATAGTTTTAATTTAGTTTTAAGACATGAATAATAAAAAAAGCAAAAGAGATAATGTGATGTATTAATGGATTTGTAAAATATTTGTGTCACTTCATCTATATATAAAAAATAGGATGAATGTGCCTTGGGGATTGTTAATTATAACAAAGTAAAGATGGAATCAGAAGAGTTTAGAGAGGAGAAGAGCAGATATGGAAAATAAAAAGTGTTTGACTATATATAGGTAAGAAGATTAGTAAGACAAGTCTTTTATAATAACAATACTGTAAATCTATTTTCTAAAGCCAAAATAGGAACACTGGCATCAAGAAAATGTGATTACAAATAAGATAAGTAGTAAGTGTGGGGGGAGATTGTTTTATAAACTATATAATGAAAATGGGGTAAATATTAGCCAATTATTACTGGTGTGTCCAGAGCCTCAAAGAAGATGCATATAACGAGTATTTATAGACAAATAAATGTAGATTAAGTGAATATTGAAAAAGAAAAGAAAATTTTGGTTTTATATTGGATTGGATAGTTATAAAGATATCTTTCAAGCAAGTTATTAAATGAACCAAGATTATGCTATGAAAATGGGACAGTATGTAAATAGATTTAAAGTTTTGGGGCTATGAGGGTCAGAATAATAAAGGGGAAAGTGTGATGACTGAATACTTTACTGATTTCAATAAAAGAAAAGCCACATATTATCGTATTATGGTATAATGAAAATTAATATTATCAACAAATAAAAACTCGGAATGATTGCACAGGAATGCCATTTATGGAGGCAATGGATAAATAAGTTGGAATATCACTAAAGAGGAAATATAATTATATTAAAGATTTGTGAAAACATATTGCTTTGTAAAGCAAAGCAAGGAAAATTTTATGGGAAAATAGAGCAATGCTCATCTTAATTTATATTTAATGTTTAAATAATATATGATAAAACACTAGAGTGGAGAACTTTAGGAATTGGCATGATAGTGGTCAACAAGTCAGTATATGACAAAATGAGTTGTTTCCCCCCTTTTCTAATAGAAACTGTTTAGAAGATTTCAGTTTAGGACTGATAAGATAGATGGATTAACAAAATAAATGGGTATGGAAATATTGTGAACAATATAGGTGAAGATTTTGTACTTGTACAAGAATTTAATGGTTGCTATAGAAAAGGAGAGTAAAGACATTGGTTGAGAAAAAGAAAATCATTGTTTTTAAAAATGGCTATAAAGAAATTCAAATCAGAAAGCATCTACTGGCATAGAATGAAGAATAAATGTATTGGTTGACAAAAAAAAGAAGAAATCTGGTTGTGGAAAAGAGCTACAAAGAAAATATTAGTTATACATCAGAAAGCAATCTATTGGCATAGAATGATATATAAGTACCAATTATATATTGCATAAGTATTTAAATCTGCTTTAGAGAATCTCATTTATTTTCTTTTTTTATTCTCATCCTTAAAGAAACACAGTTGACTGTCTCTTTTATAAGAATTTTTTTATTTCATTTTTCTCCACTTTTGGAATCATGTATCACCTATTTTTTATTCTTTTTAATTTTCTTTGTGAACCTTATTTACTATAATTGTTCCAAGACATATAAATGAAACTGGAAAGATTTGGAATTGAGGGTGATGATTAAAAATATATGTATTATTCTAATTGTATGAATATGATTTTAAAAAGAAATTTTTAATACTGCAGAGAATGTAAATGAGAGAGGATGATGAAGGGAGGAGAATATAAGTTAGGATTTAATTTGGATAAATAGAGTATTGGATACTTGCAATGTAGAATGATTTATAAAAGTATGAGTTAAGCTTTTATTGAAGTCTAACACTGACCTATGATTAACTTAAGTATATGACTTCGATAGAAAAAAATAGTTATTTACATTACATTTCAACATTTTTTAAATTCTACTTTAATACTGTGGAAGTCGAGGTCAAAAAAAAATTGTGTTGTAATTCACATGTATCTGAGAAATATATTTCTTAATAGTATATACTGAAATGCAAAAAAAAAAAAAAATTAAAAACTTTGCATAATTGCCTTTATTATATTTATGTAATAAAATACACAATTTTTTAAATTTATTTTCACTTACAACGTAGAAATTCTTTTCTTCTTCCTTTATTTTTGCTGTCTTCATATATAACATTGAATTTCAAAAATATTTCACTTTTCAGCAAAAAAAAACCTTTTATTATTAATTATAGTTTCGACTATCTTGCAGTCTTCATCAGATCTTATTCTCTTCTTTTAACTTTTTCTAATTACTAGAATAAAATGGAGGATAGAGAAGGTGAAAAGAAGAGGATAAGATCTGATGAAGACTGCAAGGTAAGTCAAAACTGTAATTAATAAAAGTTTTTTTCCTAAAAAGTGAAAAGTGTAAGTTTTTTGAAATTCAATGTAGAAATTATTAAATAAAGAATTATAAAGGTTGCAAAGAAAAATGTTACACTGGAATTTGCACAAATCTGAGAAATACATTCATCAATAGAATCTGCCGAAATGAAAAAACGAAACTAAAATGCTGCAAATTTGTTTTTATTATATAATAAAATACATGATTTTTAAAAATTTGTTTTAAATTACAATCTCAAAATTATTAAACAAAGAAATTTAAATGTTCTATTCAAAATATTGCAAGGCAGTAACATGTATCTGAGATATATATTTATTTGGAGTAGGCATTGAAATGCAAAATATATATATAAACCGCAAAATTGCCATCATTATATTTATACAATAAAATATATGATTTATTTATTTATTTTTCTTACAATCTAGAAATTATTTTCACAACTACATCAACATTGACTTTGGAGATCATCTGCTAGTGCTTAATAAATTTAATATATTTACATTTGTTACTATCATTTTATTAGATTTGAAAATTACTTCATAGTAAATCGAAAGATTTCGCATTGTTTATTTATATATAAGATTTAGTGAATTAAATGTGAAGGTGTTTTAAGCTTCACGCTCTTAGTTTGGAATGCTTGAGTCTGACATTTATATATAAATTTAAGTGAGAAGAAGGTGGGTCCTATCTTTTTCTGGTAGTTCTGATTTGTGTTCTTGAATTGAGAGTTCCACTTGCAGTCATTATTGCATCTGATTGGCTGTCACATAAGCATTTTTAAGGTGCTTCTGTCAAAATTTTCAGCCTTTCATGTTATTATTAGATCATCTGCTAGCGCTTAATAAATTTAATATATAAACATCAGTATTGTAGTTTTATTGCAGGAATTAAAAAACTATAAGCTTCATCATTTACAATGCTTCTGTACCTATCTGTCCTGTTGATACATTTGTCTGCTCCATTTAAAAAACAATATTTCTGTAGTGTAACTTTCACTACATCACTCTCACACAAAGTAGGAAGTAGGTTTCTGCTTTTAACACCTTATGGAGGGTGTGACCAAAGACATGTGAAAAGATGTGTTTCTCAAGATATACATTTCATGCTGAACTAGCACTCATAAATTGATCCAGATCCCAATTTCTTACATATATCTTTATCATTGTTCATTTTATATAGATATCTAATTATTACAGTTTAATTGATGTGTCAAACTCCCCCCCTCTCTCATGGAAGTATATTAATAATTTTTATTAGTCATTCATTAGATTAGAGGTGATCCATTTAATGAATAATATTTCTTTAGTGTGATTTTCACTACACCACTCTCACACAAGGCGGGGACTGCTTTCTGTCTACTTTTATCACCTTGTGAAGTGGTATAATTATAAAGACATGTGGAAAAGTTGTTTATGTCAATGTTGTGGGGCAGTCATTTTGTCTTATCAATTAAACTATACTAATTGGCTATCTATATATAATGAACAATGATAAAGATAGGTGTAAGAGATTGTGATCTGGGCCAATTAATGAGTGCTGGTTCAGCATGAAATGTGTGTGCATCTTGGGGTTCATACATCTATTTTACATATTTTTAGTTGTATGTTTATGATTACACCCCTCCAAAAGTGTTAAAAGTGAATAGAAGCCAGTTCCTACCTTGGTGAGTGTGGTGCAGTGAAAATTGTATTGCAGAAATATTTATTAAGTGGATAATCTCTACTCTAATGAATGACAAATTAAAATTATTAATATTTTTTTCCTTTAGTATTATAAAAGTTCTAAGGAACACATATTTTATATTTATGCAATCACATGTAAAAAGAAATAACGCTATCATAATGAATTATTATCAGCTAGATAAGTATTTTTAAATAAATCTCTTTATAATAAGCACACTACAGCAACATATTTTCTTTCTATGGCAATCTTTTGTAATAGAATGGTGCTATGATTTACTTCAATCTTTTGTATAAAATCAGCCAGATCTTTTAGCAATATATATATATTGTTAAATATAATGATCTTTATTTTTTTAAAATTAGAAATACAGACACTTTAAATACCATCATTAGGTAACCACAAGTTCCACATAGCTGACTATGCTCTTCACTGCTTTATCTCTTGTTCAACATTTTAAGATTCATAACTGCTTATTTCTGAAAATCATCAAGCATCATCTTTTCTCTCTTCCTTTTACCATCCATAAACCCTTCAGTTTATCTTTTGTAATACTTTTGCTTTAATGTATACGACAAACCAACTTTCTCTTCTTATAATTTTCTGAATAGTTTTTTCATTGCTTTTACATTGCAGGACTTACCCTTTCTAATATAGTCTTTTATTTATATCTTAAAAGCCACTCATCTTTGTCTTTATTCTTTTTCTAATTCTTTACTTATCCATTTTATACAAAGAGATATTTCAAACAAAGCATTTCAACAAGTCTTTTTTCTTTTTTAAATCTACTTTTAACGGAAAATAAATGTTCCATTCCTATTAAAATTTGATTTAGTTATTGTAATTCTCATCTTTTTTTAATCATTACTTTTATTATCAGTTGTCCAACTTCCTTCAAATATTTAAAAGCATTAATTTGCTCCTATAACTTTCTGTTTAGTGCTTTTTTTTAATATTTTCATCTCCTCTGTTTTCATTTCTTTAATTTTCTTTGCATTTATTATTATTCCATTTTTCTACAAATTCTATCCTAAAAATATTTTTTTAAGTTTATCCTCACCATCTATATGCACAGCTTTACAATCAGCAAATCTGATGCAATGACTTATACATTGAATGCTAAATCTATTATCATCAAAACAATATCTAACAACTCATCTAAATATCTAATAGGAGGTAAATAACATTTCTGTCTTATAATATTCTATATTTATCTCTTCAATAAAAAATTCCATCAAATTTAATAAACATTTTGTAATATATATATAAATTTTTAAATAAACATTTATTTTTATTGTTTATATCTTTCTTTTCAAATAAGATGTACTTCAGTAGTTTGCACCAATAAAGAATGTCTTTTATTATATATGTAGTGTTTGCAAAAATGGCAGACATTTTTGTCCATTCCAGAAAAACTAGAATTTATTCGTAAGGCTGTTTTTAGATTGCGCTCTGATAGCTGAGGAATTTATTTAGTGCATTGACGTAATGACGATCGACAATTCCTAGAAATATTTGCTAATTACAAATGTTTCTAGATAAGAGACGTTACCTTATTGGTCATTGCATTGATTGATCATTGCAGTTGTCAGAGAGCAATAAGAAGACTGGGTGACATCTAGCAGTGCAACATAGAGAGCAGTCAAGCAGTATTGAGTAGGCAGTATTTGACTAGACATCTGTTTAACACCAGCAGAGATATCTCGTTAGTGCTTGCGGTTAATGACAGCGCCCAGTGGAAATGTAGTTCACGGGTATAGCTGAAGGAGACCACAGTGGAGATATGGGGAGCATTAGTTGCAGAGTAGAAGCATTCATTGCAGAGCAGAGCATTAGTTGCAGAGTAGAAGCATTCGTTGCAGAGCAGAGCATTAGTTGCAGAGTAGAAGCATTCGTTGCAGAGCAGAGCATTAGTTGCAGTTTAGAAGCATTCATTGCAGAGCAGTGCATTTGTTGCAGAGCAGAGCATTAATTGCAGGAATAGACCATTCGTTGGAGAACATTAGCGAACATTATTGGATAGCCGCACAGTATGACTTGCAGATATAACATTGGCACAGTCGTAAGTGCAGTTATAACATTGGCGCAGTCGCATTTGGAACCTGGGAGTAGTGAATACGTTGAACTACAAGTTTAGCCGTAGACAGAGAAACTGGGTGAAAATGTCAATCCCAATTAGTAACGTTAACAACGGAAGTGAAAAGTTTGGAAATAAAACGTTTGTGCAGTTAACATCGGAAGCTGAGTTTACCACGCTTGCGCAGTCACCATTGAATGTAACTGGCGAAGAAGTTCGACAGCAATTTTGAATCGAACATTTCTGAGTGAAATAACTGGAAAGTAGCAAGAGAAAAACAGCACCAAGGAATAACAACAAGGGTTTTTCTGGAGTGGAGGGAGGAGTGTAGTGTTTGCAAAAATGGCAGACATTTTTGTGCACTCCAGAAAAACTAGAATTTTTAAGGCTGTTTTTAGATCGCGCTCTGATAGCTGAGGAATTTATTTAGTGCATTGATGTAATGGTGATCGACAATTCCTAGAAATATTTGCTAATTACAAATGTTTCTAGATAAGAGACGTTACCTTATTGGTCAGTGCATTGATTGATCGTTGCAGTTGTCAGAGAGCGATAAGAAGACTGGGTGACATCTAGCAGTGTAACATAGAGAGCAATAGAAAGCAGTCAAGCAGTATTGAGTAGGCAGTATTTGACTAGACGTCTGTTTAACACCAGCAGAGATATCTCATTAGTGCTTGCGGTTAATGACCAGCTGCCAGTGGAAATGTAATTCACGGGTATAGCTGAAAGAGACTGCAGCAGAGATATGGAGAGCATTAGTTGCAGAGTAGAATCATTCGTTGCAGAGCAGAGTATTAGTTGCAGAGTAGAAGCATTCGTTGCAGAGCAGAGCATTAGTTGCAGAGTAGAAGCATTCGTTGCAGAGCAGAGCATTAGTTGCAGAGTAGAAGCATTCGTTGCAGAGCAGTGCATTCGTTGCAGAGCAGAGCATTAATTGCAGGAATAGATCATTCGTTGGAGAACATTAGCGAACGTTATTGGATAGCCGCACAGTATGACTTGCAGATATAACATTGGCATAGTCATAAGTGCAGTTATAATAATATATATATACTAAATGCACTCATCCTTGGAAAGGCCTTTTTTAAAAAAATTGTTTTTATTTGTAAGATTGAATGTAAATTAAACAAAAGATTTTAATAATTACGGACAACTGCTTTGTAAAAAAAATTACAGGTATTAATGGCAGAATGACAGCATTATGAACAAACGTAATAGTTTTTTTTAATAGTTTAATTTTTAAATTTAAAAAAAAAAAAAGATTTTAATATTATATAAATAAGTATGAGAAATTCACTGTTGGAAAAAAAAGTGTTTGGAACAACCTGGCTTGTTTGGTTCAGTTCAGTAATGTACCTGGCAAGATATTAATAAAGCTAAATTAAAATTTAAGGTATTAATTATATACCTGTTATATTTGATATGTGACAGTTACAAATAATGCTTATTGTTTATTAATGGCAGAATGATTGTGAATTTGATACCCGACAAGTTGTGAATTTGACATGTGACAGCTTTACGGAGAAACATTCATACATTCACCAATCAGATAATAGAGAAAGTAGGAATTTTATATATAAGATTTAAAACAGTATTTTTGTATAAACTGTTTCAAAGTTTTAAATTATTATAATGTAATCTTATGCCAAAATAAACATTTCTCAACTTACTAAAATATTGCAACAATTTTTTAATTTAAAATTATAATTATTTTTATCACGATAAACTAAACTATTAATAAATTTCTGCCTTTAAAATGCTTTTTACGATACAATAAAATAGTTCACTATAATACATCTTTGAGTTGTGTGCAATATATATAAATTAATAGATTAAGAATTATAATAGTGTAAAATTATTTAAAAAAATTAACGTTTTTTTTTTTTTAACTTTTGCAATATCATTTATTTCACTGATTTATTTCTATCGAATCTTTTTTTTATATTTAGCCAGATTTTATTTTATATGAATGTGTGTATAAATACAAATTTTTTTTTTCAATATGTCACTAGGCACCAGTTCTGGTTGCAATGTTTTATTTTCTTTGTTTTCTATTCTTTATATCTTGGTTTTTTACTTTGAAATAGCAATTGAGTTTTCATTTAGGAGTGTTTAACGATGGTGATGAATGATATTTGATAAAAAAATGTTTAATTTAGATAACGGCGCTGTAAGTGTTAATAAATCTATTACTGTATATATATTTGATATTTACAAGCTCTGAATTTGTATCAATAACTTTGATTAAGAGAAGTAACATTAGATGATAATTTAAATTGTTTCTCTGAAAGGTGTGACCTACATTTCTAGCGCTTCTCTACTTTAAGTTAGTTGTAAGAGAAACGAAAAGAATGTCTTTGCTTGAAAGTATTATGAATTTTAAAACTTGTAATAGAATAGAAAGATAATATTTCAATTAATTAAGAACAAAAATGCTGTAAGAACTTCACAGTTATTAAACTTATAGATAAGGTTACATTTTGAAAGGTTAGATAAATCATTTTATAAGTAAATTGTTTTAATGGCAATGTTTATTTATTTTTAATTTAACGTTTTATCTAGATGTTTTGAGATCTGTATTGATTGCTAAATTCTTCAATTTGTTCTTTCTCTTTTTACATATACTATATATATATGTGTGTGCATGTGGTATAAAATAATTGAGTTGGTATATTGTTTGAGAGTTCATATGAAGTTCGAACATCAAAAGCATACACTACATGCCCATTACTGTATGCTCAATTAAGAGCAACAATGTAAATATGTTGATAGCTTCACACACACATATATTTATCAAGCTAAGTATTGTATAGGATGTAAACTTTTATATAAATTAACACGTGTACTAAATAAATTTAATATAGTAATTAGAATAAGAAGAGATAAAGAAGAAAAACTATAATTTAAAAACATATAATTAAAATTGCTAGATTACGAAGAAATAAGACATAAATTAACTAATAAAAATAATTAGTTGTTTCTAATAAAGCAAGTTAAATTAGCAAATGAAGATATTCTAAGGAGTTAGAGATAACTCCGTAGAATGAGAAAAGGAAAAGTTTAAAAAGAAATTAAAACATGAGCTAAGGACAATTAAGAAGGAGCACCTAAAAATTGGAACGATTTATACTGGATTCAATAGCTAGTGACATCCCAGCTGAAGATGATAATTGAGATCTAGTGTTGCTAAAAGACAATCACGCGCTGCATTATAACATTTTTCGTCTGTCTTCCGGTAAAATATTGTATATAACTTATAAGTTATATTACTCTATGTTTAAAATTGTACTATAAGTTACATATTTATTTTAAAGTATTTGTTTAGATATATTCCTTAATTAATCTCCTTTACTCTGGTTGTCTTTTTACTAATTTATATTTTGTTCAGTTTCTTTGATGATATTATAATTTGTTTGAAAAGCCTGGACATAACATTTGACAAACTCTGATATATTTAAGCTGGCCCGGGTTCTCCTCCCGGTCAACGCTTTGACAAATGAAAAAAAAAAATAATATTTTTTAACAGATGTTATTATTGAAATATTTTAAATAAAATATATAACAGATATTTTCACGTATTTAGAATATTTCAATATATATATATGCTGAATTATATATATATAACAATCAGTTAATCTACTTAATATACAATTATTTTTTCAGCTTTGGTTCATTTCTTTTTTTTCTTATCCCATTTTAATAAAAATAATTTAGTTAGTTCCATTATCTTATCCTCATTTTACCTAATTTTGTTATAAAGACCTAAAAAATGTATATAAATGAAATGTTATCCGGATATATATATATATACAATAAATTATATACAGATGTTTACCCTGATAACATTTCATTTATATCTGTAGCCTGTGAAAATGTCCCTTTTAATATATATATATAAAATCTCCATCTCTTTTACTATCTTTACTTTTAAATTTCTTCCATCGGAACAGTAGACAGTTTTTGTTGCAAGAAAGTATCAAGAAGAAAAGAATGACATATATTGCTTTTATTGACCTAGTCATCGCATTTGATTCAATTAATTGACCAGTTTTGAACATTGTTTGAAATTAGTTGATTGTACAAAAAGTTTATTATATTATATAACTTCTACATCTTATTATTACAGCTCGAGATTTTTAGGCATGGTCTTTGGAACTGTTTACGAAACAGGTATCATGATGTGGTATAGATTTCATGATGGGATATTCATTCAGTTTATTACGATTATATGACTACATTAACAGCAAATAAATATGAACTGATATCAGCTATATTTTGAAACCATGAGAGTTCAACAACAAGCTTGATGAAAGACCATTCAATCTCAAAGCAAATCTGTCATGACTTTAATGAGTCACTGATTAATAATCAACTTTATTACCAGTATAAGTCATTTGTCAAAAACAGATTTGTCACAATAGTTTAAGTGACGAAACGGATGTTTTTATTACTGTAATCTAGAAATTGATTCAATGACATCTGATTTATTACTCAGAAGTTCATATAAATTTGAATGCTGAAAGTGATAAAGAATGAACGGTGATCCACGGATCTTGAGCTATCTAAAGACAGCTATTCTGCAACTGCTCTAAACTATGCAGGATTCAGAAACCTTTAGTTCAAACTCATACCCTGTCATTGTTCTAAACTGCAAAGGGCATTTGTATCCAGAAAAAAATCAAATGTGAGAATCATATGAAGTTCAGATTTGGGATTCATATTAAATGAGTATTTCTATTCATTAATTGAAAGATGACATTGGCATTAACATGATATTTGCTTTTCATTATTATTATATAAAAAAAAAATGCACTGGGGGGGGGGCTATACTTCGTTGAAGCTAGCAAAAATAAAAAGTATTATTACTACAAATGCAAAAACCACCCTCAATCTTCGGTCTTAAAATTTTTTAAAAATATCTCACTAATGGCACTGAAGCATAGGTTTGGGGCCTCACAGCTTGTCAAGAGTTTAATTTCACTAACCTTCTACTTTAAAAATAAATTTAAAAAATCAAATGCCTTATCAACAAAAGCAATCATTTGCAAATAAAAGCAAAAGATTTATTTGTAAACACACAAACATCATGCACTATATTTGACAGCAGTAATTATTTCACCTTACATCACTTATTTGTGAATCATCCAGGTAACATGCATAGATAAGAAAAATCAAAACATGAGTAATTTATTAACAAAGCAGCAGTAATTAACCACTTGTATGCACAGGATGTGTGTGACTACATACAACTATCTCACTTCTCTAATTGTGCTAGTACAGAACATTATGTTGTACTGAGATTTTTAGAGCAGAAACTTCAAACCCAGTGTGATTCATAGGAAATGGTATTATAGTATGGCAATAAGTGTATGAGTTGAAGAAAAAATTGCAAGTGTGAATTTTTTTAAAAAAATAATTGTAGTAGTAAAATTAACAGTATGTGTATATATATAATAAGCAGGATCAAAAACTGGTGCTGATTTAGTTTGCGCTCATGGCGATTTTAAAATCTAAAGACCAACCAAAAACATGTCTGACATACCCAACCGATAAATGACATAAGTATTGAATAAAAGTATTTTAGAAATTATAAGCATATACTATAATTTGTATTTTAGAAGTTATAATTTTTAGTAGTTGGAAATTATAAGCTTGGTTTGATCAGACTTCTCCATCTTTTGGACAATACTTCGTATTGACCAAATCATCCTTCCCCCCATCTGCATACTCCAGTGCTTTGAACCATCATATTTCAAATATTTTATTTAAGATAAATTAAAAAAAAAAAAATCCTAACAAAATAAAGCATATTATTTTTACTAGTTTACAATTTCTAAAATATGAATTTAAAATACTTTCATTCAATATGTATGTCGTTTATTGGTTGGATGTGTCAGCAGTGGTTTTTAGATTTCAAAATGGCTGTGAACAACAAACTAAATCGCACCTAAAAACCTCTTATGCAATTGAGAAGAGTATATGTAATTTCAGCATCATTACATTGAAGTCAAAATTAGATTAACATCTTTTTGAATATAGCAAAGAATAATTTAAATTATTTTTATTCTTTGTATTTTTTTGTCATAAATATGTACTCATTAATGTAGGATATGCTATCTTTTTTTTTTCATTTTTTTTTTTTTAAAAAAAGAGTTAAAAAAATAAATATTGGATTTTATTTATTTTAAATGCAGCATTTTTAGGAATTATTATTATTATTATTTTGCTTATTTTATTTTATTTTTATGTAAATTGCATGATTCTTTTTTGTTGCCAGGGCAGTGAGTATGGAGAACTATGTGGATCTAACATTAAGGTATCAGCTTGCTTCGCTTGTTGGAAGCAATTAACATGTTATGTTGCTATTTGTTGTATTGTTTTGGTTTTTATTATTTCTGCCTACCGCTGCTGCATAATCATGTCATATTAAAATTGCTTACATTATTGAATATTGTTTTTCGTTCTGGATATTTTTATTTCCTTTACAATCTTTCTAGTTATTTTTCTTTGATTCTGTGATAATACTTCTAATTAAATAACATATACTTTAAGCCATCATTTAGAAAACAGAATTAAAGGTAGATTTCCATTAAAACCCTTTAACCACTAATTATATTATTGGTTGTATGAGGTAAAAATCAAATCTTTTAATTGGCCAACTCACAAACTGAAGACAAAGCCTATTGTTAAAACATATTCGCCTATAATATTAAATTCAACTCAGATACGTTTATAAAAAGTATATTACTAATTTTTCAGGTTATGAAAGAGAACGAAAGTTCTTTCAAAAATAAATTGCTATTTATTTATTATAAAATATATTCAATTTCGGCAAACTTAAAGCGAATGTCTAAACAAAAAAGTGCTGACGCAAACGCTTTTTTTCAATTTTACGTTATGGAAAAGTAAAGATTTCTTTTTGCTAAATCTTAAATATTTTTACTAAAATCTTCAATATTTTTCGAAAATAATTTTGTTTTTTTAGTATATTTTATTAAAAAACTATTTTAATTTCTCAAATTATATTTTTTTAATACTTAAATTGCATTCGAAATGAAAATCTCAGCATTTTTCTTTATTTTCTTTGATCAGGCGGTTTCTTTGTTCTTTCCAGCCAATCAGAATGTCTTTTTCGGCTGAGAGCCAGCTGACAGCCAATCACCGACAAACTTCTTTCTTTGTTTAGTTTTAAATGCGGTTTTTTTTTATTTTTTACTTGTAAAATAATTCGGAAGAGGGCACCATCTTACAGAACTTTTAAAAACCTAATCAATAACTGTCAAACGAATATTCTAGCCTTAAAACTAGCAGAATTAGAGTGACGTCAGATGTCGACGAGATGCCTCGTAAGAGGCGGTTAAAGACTGTAATCTATGGTACTAGCGCTTTTTTTGGATATGTGAATTTTTCAGATTTCAACAGTACACCCCCTCCATCTTTATAAACCCAAACTGTTGACAATTTAAATTAAAACTGTCACCATTAATAATTTTATATACAGTGTATATATAACTTAGAACAACAAATCTCCAGATAATTTCCATTCTTATTTTTCTGAAGGTTTGTGATGATGCTATTTTAGTTATATTTATATATTAGATTATTTCTATCATCTAGTATTAAATGTCAAGCGGTGTTAGCCGAGAGGTCATCGCTAGCCACCTTGCAAGCAAGTAGTTGGTTGCAGACGGTTGTGAGTTCGCGTCCCGGCCAATGCTATGACATATGAAAAAAAAAAAATGTCTTTAGAAAAATTAAACCTTATTTAAATATTACAAATACATTAAACTGCTAGTAATATATGGATGATAAATGAATCAATTTTGTCTGCCGCCCAAGATTTTTATATGGATAATAGATTAGAATAAAGATAAGTATAAAAGTAAATACCAAATCAGGGAGATGTTCTTATCATTTTATTCAAACCAGCTAGTCTTTAAATTCGAAAGCAGAGTTAACTTTTACCCATTTTATCAAATATAGCTGCAAAAACATACTGATATGATATTCATCCTTACTGTCCTCATTGTTTTAATTAACTATCCATGTAAAGATGTTGGATGGCAAACAAAAGTGGATTTATTTTTGGCTGTATTGTAATGATTATGATATTAGAGGTGCTGAATTAAATATATCTAGCACTTTTGTGATTTATTACCCTGTTATATATTTATCAGTATTATAAAAATTTTATTTATATATTATTCAAATACAAGTATTTTGTCTATACTAAACTTAATGTAATTAGAAAAGACTTGAACTCAGAATTTCAAGCTCTCCACAGCTATCCGCTGTATCTTATACATCCGATACACATGACCACATATATGTGAAAAAGATAAATGATCTCCAGTATACATATTTTGTGGATTGTATACATATGTGGGAGATGGCGATCTGGAGCAACTGATGAGTGCTGGTTCAGCATGAAATACATGTATTGGAGATCATTTATCTTTTTCACATGTATGTGGTTCTGGGTATCGGTTGGATAGGATAGATTGAATAGCTGTGGGGAGCTTGAAAGTCTGAGTTCAAGTCCTTTCTAATTACATTAAGTTTAGTATAGAAAATATACTTATATTTGACTATTACATATTCAGACTGTATTTGCCCACCCCCCCCTTCTGTGTATTTAAATGGACATATTGAGTTCCTATATGTGAGGAGTCAGACTAACATAAAGTCAACATGGACGTGACAATAATATTGGCATCAACAAGAGATTTGAATGTTCCATCATCAGATTTTCAATGATATGGATGGTTGAAGAGTTGGAGAATGGAGAAGATTGAAGCCTGTCCACTAAAGTTTGAAGATTTGCTATCTTAATATAAACCGAACACTAAATTGTATACATGTGTGGGAGATGGTGATCTAGACCAACAGATGAGTGTTCGTTCAGCATTAAATATGTATATTGGAGATTATCTTTTTCATATGTATGTGGTCATGTGTATTGGTTGTATAGGATAGAGGAAATAGCTATGGGGAGTTTGAAAGTCTGAGCTCAAATATATATATTATGAAACATGTTTTTGGGAATAAGTGTGTTTAATAATATAAAATAAATCTACTGACATTTCGATAAGATAACACATTCTCAACTATTCAACAACCATGTGAAACAATTCTATATATTATAACCATGTGATTATTATTATTATATATTTTTTTCACCCAGTTGAGGATATATGTTATCAAAACTTTGGTAGATTTATTTATTAACCATGCTTATTCCTGAAAACATGTTTCATAAAACATCTTTTACCCATGAAGACATGCATTTCAACATATATATTTACACTTTTGTATACAACAATATTACATTTTAAAACACAGAATATGCTTAAATTTACATCACTATGAAATTATTATATAGTATTAATAAAAACAGTATTAGTAAATAAATGGTTAAATGTTTTTACAATATTATTTAATTAATAATATTATTGTATATCTACTTGTTTTCAAATATTGCTCTCCAAAAGAAAGTTCAACCTTGTTTCTTAAATGAATAACCCATACTATGGACTAATAGGTATAAATTAATATCAGAAAAAAAATATATCTATTTCTTTGCATTAACAAATCATAAAATGTTTAATCATGTGGCAAAGTAATGTCTAAAAATATTATAGATAATTTTTGGCCATAATACAACTGCTGTCTAGCTAGCTCTACTTGCCTTCAAGCAGGAAAAAGTCAACACCCACACATATATACAATTACAAAATTTAAAAAAAAACTTGTATTCTAATTGATTTTCTTTGGGACTGATAAGAATGGAAGGCAGAATAATAATCCAGAAAAAAAGGGATTTATTAAGATATAATGGATACATTGTACAGGCTTAAACCTGCATTTATATATGTAATGTATGCGGGATTCGAACTCAGACTTTCACACGACCCACTACTCTCAGTGCCATCTTATATATGTATATTCGTGATTATTTATCTTTTCAACATGTGTGTGATCAGGTGGGTCAGCAATATGAGATGGCACTGAGAGTAGTGGGTCGTGTGAAAGTCTGAGTTCGAATCCTGCATAAGATATAATGGGAAAGTTGATGGAGAAATATGTATGTGTATCAAAAGTTCTCTATATAGAAATACACATTCGGTTATTATCATATATATATATGAGATAAAATATCTTTTTTAATAAATAGATTATTGCAGGACAAAGACCTAGTCAATGCTATCATAAAAGAATAGTGAAGGAAAAGGCAATATTCACATGAATTTTCATGTATTAATTGGTGAAGATTTGAGCATTTTTTCATCTTTGTTTCACCCTGACAAAGGATAATTAGATATTCATTTTCTGATAAATATTTTGTTTTTCTGAGTTGGCTATGGCTCATTTACCTGACAGATAAATTCTAAGCCCCTTGAAAAGAATTTAACTTAGGCCAGATGAATGCAATTCTCTACACCATGAGATTCTTATAAATATATCCAATTTTTGGAGATATAACAGTCAGACTGATAATATATAGTGATCAACGAAAATAGTAAGCTGTAAATGCTTTTTGCATTTAAAAGGGAAATCTTTTCTAAATGCAATCTCTTGTTACTTATATAGAGACTGTTGCATGACAGCAAATATATACATGTTTAAGAAAACAAAGTTCATAACTTTCTTACTTTCCTTATTTTATAATAGATTCTTCCACCAAAAGACAAATGGTTATAAATTAATAATTTTTAACATGTTATTATTAAAATATTTTAAATATATGAAAATATCTTATATTTTTTATTTTAGAAAAATCACAGTAAAATGCCAAAAGACAATGACCGATGAAAATAGCAAAAGTTATGAGCTTTGTTTCCTTAAACATTTATATATTTACCGTAGAGCTTTACTCTCTATATAACAAGAGATTGCATTTAAAAGAGGTTCCCCCTTTGAATGCAAAAAGGGGTTACATTTTCATTTGTCACTCTATTATTATTTGATTATGATTTTTCTAAAATAAGAAATATAACAGTTATTTCAATATATTTAAAACATTTCAAAAATATATATACATAAGAAAGTGATTCTGGTATAATGAACTAATCAGATTGATCTCCTCATTTGGATTGTAGATAGTGATTTGAACTTATACTTATCTATTTTTATTTTAGATGTGCTGTAAATAAATCATATCTCTTTTAATGCAAGCTGTTATGTCTTTGAAATTGTGTTAATATGTTATGAACTATATTATGTGTCTTCTTTTATCATAATTATGTTTATGTGTGTTATGAGCTATATTTTGTGCTTTCTTTTATCATAATTATATTTATGTGAAATTTGTCTCTGTTTATCACAAATTGTGCCTCATTCTGGAACATATAAATACTACTTATTTTAAAACATTCATTTTTGAATATATCGGAATACATGTTAATGGTTAAATATGGAAATCCTGACTTGCCCAAAATGATTCACTGCATAGAAGTTTAAATATATTTTATTTTAAATAGTGATAATTGTGGTTTGACTGTCAATTAATATCTAATCATTTGTTTTAATATAGGTACGGGAAGTACGAGGTAGTCTTGACATGAGAATACATTTTTGGCTAGGATCTCATACATCACAGGTAAAATATAATTTCAAAATTTTTAGATGAAAGTTTATGATGTGTTTATATTTAATTACAAGAATGTTTTATTAAGTGCAGTAGTTGCAAGAAATTTTTATTAATTCAAATGCAGGAATTATAAATGATACATCATCTTAATTTATAAGATTTAATTTCACACTTGCTCATAGAGATAATCATCATTTTTAAGATCAAGAATTGTAATATTTATTTACCCATATATATATGTAATACAAATAAAATGTCTGTTAATTAAAAAAACTATTGTAATAACAATAAAAATAATAAATATAACAGTAATAAATTATTATATACAGTCTTTCAATCTGCAGAAGTACTTTTGGTTAATTCCTTAACCTGCCTCAACTGCCGTTAAATTCAAAAAAACAAAATGGAAAAACATTCAACTCAAATCCCATGATTCCTGAATTATAATGCTAGCATTTTTTAAAAATTTAACAGCAGTTGAGGCAGGTTAAGGAATTAACCGAAAGTACTTCTGCAGATTGAAAGATTGTATATAATAGTTTATTACCATTATATTTATTATTTTTATTGTTATATATATATTAAAGAATAATTATATTTAAGTAATATTTGTTAATGCATACTTTCTTACATTAAATGCCAATCTTTTTTTTTGATGATTATTCAAGTTTGTGGTGTTGTCTGAGAAATATATAACAATTACTTAATAAATGATTCACGACCTTAAAAACATATACATATTCGTAGGTAAATATCCTATTTCCACTTTTTTATATATTTTTTATTTTTGCTATGCTATTTTTTTTAAAAAAATTATTTTCTCTGCAACTTAATTCAGGGGTTTGACTTCTCCCGCTAGGATTTTGAATTCAAAGCAATCTGGAATTTATATTTCAGGTATGCTAAATAGTTTGTCAGATAACTGTAACATCATCAATGCTGGTATTTAATTACTTATTAATGGAATATATCTAATAGGAATTAATTGTGAATCAATTATTTAAAAAAATTATATTGTTGTGCTGATCTTTTAATGGAAACGTAAAGGAAGTTCTAAAGAATTGACTTCAGTATGTTAACCATAAAAATACAGTGCAATTATATTGTTATATAATCTTTATATCAGAAAAGGGAAATGTACATCTGCAGGTACTATGCAATAGTATGTTATTTCTTTTTAAACAGAATCCTATTGAAATCTTCATATTACTATTTTCTTTCCATCTTTATAAAATGTCCATTTTTTCACCACAGCTTTCTTTCATCATTACAAAATTAATGTGTTTTGTTATTAATTTTTTGAAGCATAGACTAAAGGTTATTGTAAAATAAAAGGTAAAAAAAAAAAGGAACCGAAGAATGATCAGATAAAAGCTAACCAGTACCGATCAGAAAATAATCAAGTGAAGAATTATTAATTAAAAACGGCACTAAGAAATCTTTGATTAAGCAAAAATCATATTTTTAAACAAATATATTTTATTAATATTATTATATCCACTGCTATACTTCTTAAACAATCAGTGTGAGGCATTTGAAAAACATAAATCACCCCCCCCCCCCCAACGTGTATTTTAAGTAAATGAGAACTTCTCAGGCAGCCTTGTTTTTTTTTACGCTTAACTAATATTTTAACACTTGTTTAATTATCAATTCAAATTATTGGCTTAATTTTTAACGGCTTTTCATTTTTAAATATCAAAATAATTTCTCTGGTATGCAGACATTAGGAAGACTTGTGAAACTGATAATTTGAATCCGTAGTAAAGATTATATTTTCTTTTTTAAAAACATTTTTTACAATGTATTTAGTCTATATTTTTTTAAGAAACTTAAGCATAATTTTTATAAGGCATCTTAAAGAAATTATAAGCTCAAAAGATTTTTTTTTTTTTTTGTATATATAAAAATACTAATGGCTTTATTGCTCGGAAGGTCATAAGTTTGAGTGCCAGAATTGTGAGCTGTAGAATTAATCCTGGGACCTCCTGATCCCAAGCCGAATGCTCTATTAATTGCAATTATAAATGTATTTAAATGCACATTGACTATGTAAGTAATATTTACTAAGACTGTAAACCTTAAGAATATGTATGTGAAAATGCGAAGGTAGCGACCTCTACAGGTCTTACCCACAAGCTTACGCTTTGGAAAAAACAAACCATGCAGGTTTTTTTTTATTTACAAATTTTGTAAGATACTTAATAGTTTCATGTTATATAAAAATAAAATTTATTTCTTCATATACAATATGACAAATCTGTATCATTCATTCGTAGAGATTCTAAATCGTGAATCAAAATGGGATTTATTCAAATGTGAATTAGTTGAACTTTTGTGATAAAATTTGTCTCTTATTGAGAATTAATATTATTTATAAATCAATATCAGTAAGTTCATTATGGAGGACTTCAAAATGTTAGTGATTAATTTATCTAAGTTCCTAATTTTGAACTAAATCATTGATAATTTCAAACATTATAAGAATTGATACCACATTGTAAACTTCTTACTATTTAGTTGAAATTGTGACATCTTGTTTGGTATTTATCATTTTTTCTGAAGTTCATTTAGTCAAACTTATAGTTAGTAAATTTATAGAATTTTAAATTGCATGCAGTCTTACAGAATCTTGACTGTTTATTGAACAGGATTCAAAATTCTAAAGTTATTTAAATGTTAACCATTAATTTGCATACTTATATTGATTCAATTTACATGTCACTTTATTAGCATGCATTTGTAGATAATAGTGGCTTTTAAATAATTTTACTACATTAATATTCATTTTTAGAGATAGAAATTGTTATATTTCTTTATCCTAGATAAATATTATAATGTTATATTAAAGATTAAATATATCTGTTGATATTTATTATCTTAGATCCATTTTTTAATTAATGTCAATTTTCTTTTAAATTTTTACTCATGCCTCATTTTTTACATATTTCCTCAAATAATGCAACATAAATTAAAATTATTTTTTACAATGTTCAGTTTTAGGTAAAGGAGGGATGTAAAAGACCCTTTGACATGAACTATGTCTCACCATTGTTTCAAGTGATTGTACATATCAGAAAGTATATGAATGTTGCCTGTGTTATTTGAAGAAATATATAAAAACTTGTGCATATGCAAAAGAAGAAGATAAAATGTAGATGAAGAAATAGTTAAGCATTATTAATTATTAACAAATGATATTTAGTCTTTTATGTACCATTAAATTATGTATATCTGGATGCAAAAAATATACTAATTTCAAAAATAATTATTAGTGATTAATAGTGAAAGACAGTAATTATGTATGAAATCATACTAATAAATTGTAATTGTAATAATCTATTATTAAATAAATAGAAAAAACAAAGGATATAGGGAAGTGCATGATAATTTGTGCCAACTGATGAGACATAGCTCAGGCTGAAATGCATTTTGGAAGTCATTTACATTTTTTTCTTTATATATATTTAAATAAATTACGTTTAAATAAGTTATTCTACTTGAAAAAAGAAACGTAATATGGATAGCTGTTTGAACTTATAAAGTCTTCTAGAATAAACTAATGAAATATTGCAGGACTGTCACATGACTTCAGTTTACATATTGCTATTGCATCAGCATACTTTTTTTTCACTACCTCTATGCCATCTACTGGTAAGCTTTAGTAATGAATAGATTAAAAACTGTCATCTGGTATCCATTGGTTACTAAAGCTTACACTACATGGAATAAAAAATTCTAGACGGAATAAATGCAGCCTTCTTTAGAAGTATTTTCTTCATAAAGCCCCTTCCTCCCCATTGAAAAGATATTACATTAACCTTTTTTCTTTAAAAAAAAAAGAAGCTATATATCAAGATTTCTGCTTATTTGATCACCTTTTGTTTAATGCTAAAACTAAAAACAAGATTAGCAGATAAATCAAATAATCTGAACATTTTAATAGAAAATGAGCAGATTTTTAATTAACATTTCTGCTTCGTTTTTAGTTTTTATCATTTTTAAAAAAAATTAATCTCAAGTGAGATCATTAGCGATTAGTTCATATAATTAATCATATTCTAGCATTTTAATGCGATCTTATGATTGCATTTGGCAATGATATATATGAAAATTTAAATGCTGTAAAAGAATAAATAACTTATTATTATTGAAGATTTTTATTTATCTTTCAACATATAAGATTATGTTAATTTTGAATGTTTTATACCATAATTATTAATTAAAGAAGCAATATTTTTATTATTTATATTTTATTAACTGCAAATATATTTCTTAAAAATACTTTAATGAGATTTAAAAATAAATAATTGATTTAACATAGATAGGCTTAAGTTTTGTGCCTTAATTTAGTGAATTCTAATCTAAATGTTACTAATATTTGATTTTGTATACATTTTATTTTAATTCAGCACATATAAAAACATATAAATTTGGCTTAATTTATTATGCATATTAATTATTACCTTAAAAAAAGATAAGTATGCAGGAGAACATATAGATTTGCTCATCTTCTGTGGCAGATTCACATTATTTGCTACCATTTAACCAATCTGATCAGTTTTATGGTTCTGAGATCTGAATAAGTTTTACATCCATATGTAATGGAAAAACAATACAGAGATTAAGAATAATATAGAGACCATATATGGAAATATATAGTGAGTATAATGAGAAATCAAAAGCAAAATACTTGAATGAGAGAAGAAACAGTTATCATTGTTATTTTAGGAAAATATTGAGAATCTAGAATTGAGCTGGACTGAATAAATGAATATGGTAGATAGTTGAAATCTTAAACTGGATCTCAATAGATTGTAAAAAATTCCAAAGAAGATCATGTGCGAGATGGGTGGATGGGATAAGAAAGTTTTATTGGGATGATGAGAAGAGAAACTAAGGATTAGAAAATCAGGATTAAATTTAGAAAGATACTTCGCAATGAATGATGATTGTTGAACATAGTGAGGGAATATTTACACATGAAATATTTTTGCCCTTTTCAAGCATTTCTTATTAAATAAAGTTAATGTTAATATAGTATTTACTAAAACATTCAATGGAAAAACTTCTGAAGATTTTTAAACAGTGTAAATGTCATATTAGAAAGAAGAAAAAGAATTTTAATGGTTTTATTGATCAGGGTTCATAAGAAGTTCAGTACCGGAAGTACCAGCACTGAATTCGAACCTAAGATTTCACATTCCAGAGTTTGACGCTCGACCAAAGCACTAAATCATACAGGATAATGCCATGTTATGTTTTATGTAAAAGAAAAGAACATGTTTTAAATGTAAAATAAAGCAAAAAATATTTTTATAAAGAACAAGAAGCATTAAATTATCCATAGGTTAATAAATATATGATTTAATTGAAATATTTTAATCTCATTTTCATAAGTAAATAATAACATTTTTTTTTTATATTAAATTTTTTATCATACAGGCTTTAAGAATTTTTTATATAGGCATTGATTGACTCGTAATCTTTTAAAATAGTTTGATTTACAAGTTTAAGTTCATTTTAAATTGTAAGTCCAGTTTCCTTTATAAAACCAAAACAAAGTATGAAGGTAATTCGATTTTTTGTTGAACACGAGAGAAACTCTGGACATGCTTTTCTACCTACCACAGCCAGTGTCGTTTGCTCTGAAACAAACGACACCAAACGTAAAGTTAGGGAAGCTTACTTCATTGCGGCTGACCCATCGGCAATCAACAGAAGAGAGGCCTGCTATTCCCTATCTTGTAAATGGTCCATGTAACATCTGCATATAAATTTGCATAAAATTTGCATAGTTTTATAGTTATTAACAGAATAACTCGCCATGAATATGGGACTGTAGACTGTTCCGAAAGCGCTTGGCAGTAAAAAAATTTGACAATTTATTAATAGCTTCATTACCTGTGTGCAGAGTACATATATATATTAATTTATTTAAGCGTTAATGAAGTAAAATCTTAAGTATTTTATAAAAGTCTATATTTTTCAATATTTGTTTAGAAACATAATCAGCAAAGCTTTGTATGGTTTAGTGCAATGGGAAGAATTGCAGACACATGAACTAAGGCTTTTTAAAATTCAATTACTAAGTAAGGAATGCAAAATAATCTCAGGTTTGGTCAATTGAATATATGTTTGTCTAGCCTGTCACTTTGGTGCCCAAACAGCACATGAAGCAAATAACCATGTTGATTATTAATTTGTTAATTAAGAGAGAAAATTATTAACTTTATAGTTTATTATTGCTTTTAAAATATTTTGATTGTTTTTGAAAAGTGATTATTCATCTAAAAACCATGTTTAGAATATAAAGAATGTGGAAAACAATATACTTTCTGTGAATATGTGTTTACTGAAGATGATGTTAAAAGCTGCCAAAATATTTTTCTATCAATAACAAAAAGGTTTTTTTTGTTATTTATATATTTAAATATTTTGTCCTGTAGTGTTTAGCACAATGTTTGATTATGCCGATTAAAAAACTAAATGTTGAGGAAAGTGGTGCTTGAGCATTATATGACCTCTTAAGCAACTGATTATAAAATTTATTTATTTAATAAAAATAATTTTATTATTATTGGTCTTCACTTCTGCCATCTATTGAAAGCCTGTGTATTTAATAGATATTAATAATTCTTATTAAATTCATATCGAGTATGTCACTATCCATGTCCTTAGATTAATTTTTGGCTTCCTGATATCAGCTATGGTGAGCTAGGATCTGATTCTAATACACTTAGTTTATCTTTTACTCTTTTTTACTATCAAGTTATTAAGTTGGAATTCAAAATCATTTATCAAACTGTGATTGCTTAAATGCAGTCAAAACTGCACAACTATGCAAGCAAGATGATTTGAATTTAAAAATATTAAGATGGTTTTGAATTTCAGACTGATACTTTAAAAGTAAAATCAAAAAATAAGTAAAGGCTGCTGGATGAATGGTGCATTAGATCTAGTTGCATTAGATCCAGGTTCAAACACCTCATTGTCAGAGTCTAGGATTCAGAAACTAGTTAGGGAATGTGGATAGGTGAGCACTCAATATGGATTAAATAAGTAATATCATTTGTCATCTATTGATTAATTTGACATACACTAGATGGCAGCTTTAGAATAAATAGAGTTTGCTCCTGTAAAGCATTATGTAAGTTTTGATCATATAATGTATTTTTTTTTAAAAAAAAATTATATCAATGTAGTCATGTTCAAAACATTTCACAAATAAAGTTTCAATATTCTTTTTAGTTAAAGATTATAATTTTGATTTAATCTTAAATAAATTATTGCAAACATAAAAGAAAATTGATAAGTCTTTGATTCAATAAATTAAAAAAACCAGTGTAAATAAATTTTTTAAGGATGTATTTTTTCTTTCTTCTACTAAAAGTTTAAAAAATTACTATTTTAATTGTTATTGTGTGATTTTTTAAATATGCATTTCAATGTATAAAAACTAAATATATTTGTTTTAACAGAAATTAAAAGTATATAAATCTTCATCATTATTAACAGGTACTCATTTAGCCATTTCAACCTCACAAAAAAAATAAGATGACAGAAAGAAAAATAACCAATTATAGTTACATCTGCGTCTATTCTTGCATTTACATAAAAAAAAAAAGAAGAAGATTGGAATCATAATTTCTCAGCATGCAATTAAAGGATCGCTGATGGCATTATAATCTCTTGATAAACTTAACCCTATGCTAAGTAACTAGTGATAACTATACAATTATAAGCTTTAAGTTAGATTAAAATGTAATAACAGATTTACGAAGAACATATAGAGATAAACTTTCATAAAAATACGTTTTTAAAATAGTACATGCTTAGTCAGTTTTCGACAAATAAAAAAAGTCATGTCCTCTCTCCCTCCTCTCCTTCTCCCTCCCTCCATCTCTCTCTTCCTCTCCCTTCCCTCCTCTCACTTTCTCTCTCTCTCTCTATATATATATATGCAAGAAGGTTGCTTTGACAACAGTTTGAGATTGTGGATTGTTATTGATATTGGGATTGACTTACTGTTAATTGGTTTTTAATGATATGTATATACATACACATATATAAGTTAAACATTAATGTTAGTGTTACTTCCACCACAGCGGTTTAAGACAACTTCTTTCTTAGCTGGTTGGTGGTCTTAAGATCTAACAATTTATAAGACTTTATGAGTAGAAAAACTTATTTTCAAATTCCCAGTTAGAAGTTGAATTATGAATTTTCATTTTTGTGTGTATTTTTTAAAAAAAATTTGTGATGTAAAAAGTAAGACAGTCTTTTTAAATAAATAGTTCACTGCAGGGCAAAGACTTTTCCAGAAAACCTCCCTCTCCATAGAAGAATAGTGAAGGAAATTGTAATTCTCACTAGACTTGCCAAGGGGTGAGGGTTTAAGCAGTCTTTCAACATGAACACCCATTATTAGTGTGCAAATGGATGTCTAGGTAGGTTTAGCTAACGGATAAAAGCAAGAATAGCTGGATACTCATTTACTGATTAATATTGGATGTTCATCTGAATTAGCTATGGACCAGCCACCTGAGAAAAATGTTTAAATCTCTCAAAAATATTTTTTATTTGTTTTAGATTTGAATCCCAGATTATATATATGGCAGGCAGGTATGCCCCCCACATGGAAAAAAAATTTGAATCCCAGATTATATATATGGCAGGCAGGTATGCTATTACTGAGCTATAAAATTAGACCTTTTGATGTAATGCTTATTAAATTAACCTTTGTAGCTTGGATAAAGTTAAGAAAAAAAGGGTATTTTTAAATAAGAATCTCTCAGGTAAGTTAAGATTTTTGGCAAGTAGATATCCCACAAGCTAATTTAGTAGCCATCCACCCATAAATGGATATCAAATTATTTCTAATTAAAAGGTAAAATAAGTTCCAGATAATCTAAATTTGGTAGGATGGATGTTGATACACAGACCATAAAGAAAAACATATGTAAATAATAGTATAACTTTGACCCAAGATGCTAAGCCGGTGGTTTATCTTTTAATTTTTTGAAGTTTTTTTGTTACCTGGATGAAATACTCTCACACAGAGACTAACAACCAATGTAATCAACATCAACTTTTAAACCTTTCCCTCTTGGAGTTAAAAAAAAATAGATTAAAATATTATTACAAGTAATCCTTTCATTATATCTTTTTAAAATTCGTTTGTTTTATCCTCTCAATTTTTAGATATTTATGTAGTGTGAATTCAAAGAAGTTGTAATGAAAAAAATGTTTGCAACATTTTCTACATATAGTATTTTAAAATAAAAAAGTTAAAAAAAACTCAACTAACTTTTATTTTAATATTCTAAAAATTTTAAGTCTTTCTATATGTATTACAAAATCATTTTCAACTATTATCGATCCACTGCAGGATGAAGGTCTCTCCATGTTCAATTCAGCTTCTCCAATCTCTAGTCTGTCTTCTTCACATCATTTCAGCATACGCTCCTTATTTTTTCCATCCATCTCATATGTGGTATCTTTCTAGGTCTTTTACAATCTCCTGGAATCCATTTTAAGATTTCAACTGTCAATCTATTATCATCTCTGAAATATGTCCAGCCCAACTCCACTTCAGTTTTTTAATTCTTTCAATGATGTCACTATTGTCTATTTGTTTTCTTGTCCATGTATAATCATTTCAATCTTTTCTTGTTACTCCTAACATACATCTCTCCATACTATTAAGTGGTCTGAAGTCTCACTAGTGCTCTTACAAAATATAATTTTTATTTTAATATTTTAAAAATTTTTAATCTTTCTTCTATATGTATTACAATATATATATATATATTTAATGAATTTGGAATACTGAACCAGCACTCATCGTTGACTCTGATTACAGTCTGTTACACATATCTTTATCATTGTTCAGTAATATGGATAACCACTTATTACAGTTTATTGATAAGTGTGAGTGGTGTAGTGGAAATTATACTACAGAAATATTCGGTAATTGGATGATCTCTAGTCTAATGAATGACTAATAAAAATTATTAATACACTTCAATCAAGTGGTATGTGACAAAGTTGTGAGGGCAGTAAGTTTGACAATTAACTTGTAGTAATTGACTATCTGGATATACTGAACAATGACAAAGGCATGTGTAAGACATTGCGATCTGGGCCAACTGATGAGTGCTGGATCAGCTTGAAATGCGCATTTTGAATATCATTTTTTTACATGTCTTGGGTCATATGTTTATAATTACACCATTCCATAAGATGTTAAAAGCAGATAGAATCCAGTCCCTACCTTGCATAAGAGTGGTGTAATAAAAATTACACTACAGAAATATTATTCAGAGATATAGATAATTGAAATTCTATCTCACCTAATGAGAAAAGATTGTTTTTGAAATGCATGCTTAATGAGAGAGAATCATTTGAGTTTATGTGCAGATGGATAGTTGTGATGTAGCAGAGATGAAATGAAAGTTATGCTTATAAAAAAAGCAAAATATATATATATATATATTAAACTGATACATAAAGCTATACTGGAAATAATTATAAAACCTATCAACAAATTATCTAGCAGTGCTACTTGTGTCTCTGATCATTTAGATTCATTTTTATTGTTTATGTTCTGAAATTTTATCTATGTAAAAATCTTAGCTATGATTGAGAAAGAGTTTGATCTTTAATTTATCTTCTTAATTCAGAAATTTTGAAACACAAGTGTTGCAGGAAGATTTAATGATATCATGTTATGTTATACATAAAATCCATAATTTCTCTGATGATCTGATTGGTGAATGAATGTTTGTCCAATGATGTCACAATCATTATGTTTATGTGAAGGAAGTAATTCCTCCATTAAATAAAAAAAATGCTAGGAAAAAAATCAGTACGAGTATTTTTAACTGCAAGGATGTAGTATATATTTCATGGTAAAGGTTCACATCCAGCTGCAGAATCAAATGGTAACTGCTGACTTGTAATTCGACATTAAGGTGCTACATACTTTCAAGATCTGTCAATCCCCCAATATAGTGCAGATGAACAACATAGTTAGCAATGTCAACAAAATTTTAAAAATTAGCAATATTTAATAAAAATATATATATTAAATCTTAAAAAAAAATATATTAAAGCAACCAATGAAAAAAAAAATTACAAACATTATATTTAATAAAAAAAAAATTACAAAAATAACCGGTGTTTTTGTATTCCATCCCAGTCAGTTGTAGAAACAGCTACAGATGCCAATACATAAGTCATCATTAAGTCACTATGCTTTCATGGTTTGTTAATAAATGTTAACCATTAGTTTAGAGGGTACTCCAGTAAATATATATTCCAAGCTGTAAAGCTATTAAATATAGATATATCTGGAAATGTAAATTTTAATTTAGCTTTATTAAAATTCAGAAATTTATTTATATAATATTAAAATGTTTTGTTCAATTTAAATTAAATCTTAAAAAAAATTTGTTAGCATAATCAATTAAAAAAATCATGGGTCTTTACAAGGCCAGGTTCCAACATTAATAAATGGTATAGCTATTAATAAAACAAAAAAAAAATGTACGATTGACCAACTATTGAAAAAAAAAAATTTTTTTTTATTCAGAGAGCACGCCAGTAAACATATATTTCAAGCCATAAAGCTAGCCAATATTTAAAAATGTAAATTTTAATTTAGTTTTATTAAAATTTGGAAATTTACTTATATAATATTAAAATATTTTGTTTAATTTACATTAAATCCTTTTAAAAATGTAATAAAGCAACGAATTTTGCAGTGATGACAGTTTTTGCCATTAAAAAAATGTTCGGAAAAAAATGTGCTTTTAATTACAGAAGTATAGTATTTAAATCATGAAAAAAATGTGATTACAGTAAATAAATTTGTGGTTGAAGAGTGATATTTAGTGAGAGGAAAAATAGATGATATAGTAATGTATTTACGTTTAATTTTGTTTGATGTATTATTTCTGCAAAGAATTAATAAAAAGTGCTCGGAAAAAAGTCTGTACAAGGACTTAAAACTACAATGGTATATTATTTAAATCACAAAGAAAATGTGATTACAGTACATTTGCTTTTAGTCTTAAGCAATGTTATATTGCTAAGACTTCTAATATATGGTTTGGCTGAAGATCTCTCAGCCCCATATAGCTATTTGAGTTAGATAGATGGGTTTGAAGACATTTAGTTGTCTGAAAACTTCAGATTTTCTACTCAATAGTCAACTCTTAGACAAATGCTGGCTTTGGGTTGGTGTTTTTAGATCTAGGGTCTGAAGCTATCCTAGCATCTCTCTGAGGAGTGCCAAAAGCATGAAACCATTGGTCAGGGGATGGTGGTGGTGGTTTTCAGTAGAGATCTTTTAAATGCTCTCTTTTGCTAAGCATTTATCTCAAAGCTTGTTGAGCAATTAGCAAAGCTCTTTGTTTACTTTCTCCAAGTTTAAAAAAGAAGTAGTCATGTGATTTATGACTCTTATTATTATTTTTTTTAATTGACTATTTATAGTAATGTATTTACATTTAATTTTGGTTAGCGTATTATTTATGTGAAGAATTAATAAAAAATGCTCAAAAAAAAGTCGATACAAGGGCTTAGAACTACAGAGGTATAGTAATTAAATCACAAAGAAAATGTGATTACAGTACATAATTCATGTTTGAAATATATATATAGTAAGGAGAAAAAGTGGTTTTAGGACTATATTTACATTTAATTTTTGTTAGCATATAATTGAAGTCGAAACGTCTGCCTTCTGACTGGTTATATTTCTCACATTTAATATATAATATTAAAATCTTCCATTTAATTTACATTAAATCTCAGAAATTTTTTTTGTTAAAGCAACAGATTAAATATTTATATAACCCAGGTGCAAATGCTTACATGCTAGCTTGCTGATTAAGAATCCCAATTCCTTTTCAGATGAAGTTCAAACATAATAGATTACTGGATTTTGCATTTTTCAATTATTTTTCATGCAGTTTTCATGTTTATGGTGGTGTAAAATAAATTATGTTGAGGTGTGTTTAAAGATATTTCTTCTTTTTTTTTTTTATGTAAATTAAAGAAGAAACAAATATCTGTGGTAAATACTTTCTCATTTGTAAACATTAAAAGCATTTCAAAAAAAAATAAAAATAAAATCAGATAAATTTTATTTATTTCAACATACTAATTTTATTTTTTTATCACATGATCATCATTTCTTATGCTTACCTTCCTGCATTCATAGATTACTAAGACTGCACTGGGTGGCATTACTGCCTGAAGTGTTTGCTATTGCTAATTTATTTCTTTATGTGAGAGAAATGTGTAGATTTAAAAATGCATTTAGTCATTTTAAACTCATCCTGATGAAGGATCAAGCTGAGAGCAATGATAATTCTTCTATTGCTTGCTACAAAGGGCTAAAAGTATTCACCATTTGCTATTATAACGATCGAAATGAAAGTGAAGATTGAATCTAACCGCAAAAACAATATCTGCAACTACCAGGGCGCCATCTAGGCATTTGAGCCTAGAAAAATTTATAAAGTAGGCAGATACGTGCTGTTAAAATTCCACTTTATTTAAATATTCCGATCGTTAGCCCAAGTCACTAGCTCAGCGGAGACGCAGAGATAAAAATCTATAAATTTTATATCTTAAATATAAAAGAATAAAAGCCACTGCCAGAAATTAACACATATAAAAATATTTATTTACGCACATATAAAATAACATTTAAATTTTGAGGAATAAATTCAACATTTTAGATTTTTCTATTAATCTTTTAATTTTATATTTACATAAATTTCAATGCGTTTAATATTTTATTTAGATGGTCAAGTATGAATAGACTACATAGATTTGCATTTGAAAATAAAACATTCTATCCCTATTTAACCTTAGGCTAAAATTTGCAGTCAAACTGGCATCAATCCATCTGATACATTTATGTATTGAATGTAGCATGAAAATACAACAGCACACATATATTATACTGTCAGGAATGGAAATCTGAACAGTATAGTTAGAGAAAACATTGACTCTTGTCCAATACAGGAATATGACGTCTGTATAGCAAGAAGAACAATAAAATAAAAACTCCATAGGAAGGGACCGCGATCCTTTTTGCCGACTTACAATCCCATCCATAGGCAAAGGGTTGGTGCGGTGTATTCAGCGATTCTGCACGTAGCGAAACTTATACTACATCTACTAATTACACAAATATATCCAATCCATTGACTCAATTCAACAACAACACAAATAACCTAAGATTACCCTCCCCTAATATAACTTTACAAATCTATATAGCCATTCACGCCCGACTTAAATTTAACATTTAAATACGTTCGCACAGATGCATTTTATAAAATTTGTTTTAAAATGTTGAGTACAGATCAGCTGCACAGATTCCACGGTCAAAAACATTCCAAATTCAACACAACCGATCAAAATACAAAGTCCTCGATAAACGTCACTTGCATAGGGAATATACAAATCCCATTAGCATTCATCGTAAGATGCTTGCAGTGATATCGTTGACATATATTCTAATCGAATGTGAAAACCACAGCATTATCAACCGCTAACGAATCTATGCAACGTCTATACCCAACCTAAATTTCATCATTTAAAATTTAAACAACAAATAATTTATACAATAAGAGAGAAAAAAAAAATGGAAATGATTTTTATCAATCGGAAAACATAAAATTAAACATTATTAATTGATTTTAAACTTAAAAGTCAGATAGAAGTTCATAAGCTTGAACGAAAGTTCTTAGTTATTTTTAAATTTAGAGTTCATGTCAATATAGCTTACAGTAGAAGAGTCCAGGTTCCTGTTTTTAATTCCCGTGACGTCTCCATTGGAAGATAATGTTCTGGAGGTAGCATTAGCTGGTTCCATTCTTGTATCACAGTCTTTTCATTTTATATTTTTTTTTTAAAACAAACAAAAAAAAATGAGAGAGAACGGCAAGTGCGTCCTACCGTTCTCATCAAATCAAGTCCGAAAAAACTGTCTGGAACTCAATATTTCTCTTTTTATAGTAAATCTCCAGATTGAATGAACAAAGACGTCACTAATCCAAATTTTCGTTCGGGTCCGGGCTGAGGCTTGGTGCTTCCATTGGTCAAGCTAATTTCTTTTTATTTTCTTATCTATCTTTCATCAGATCATTTTAATTATACAAGAGCCCGAAGCTAGCTTGCTTTTCAAACAATTTACAAACAATCATTTCCATTTACAGATTACATTAATTAATACCTGTTTTTATTTTTAAATCTTGTACTTTTTTATAAAAAAAGTACGTTCAAATACTTATTTGTTTTTTTAAAAAAAAATATTTTTAAAGTTTGGCCTCTGTGCGAATGTATATACGTTTAACAATATTTTAATTTTAGCGTTTAGTTTTTTACTTTTATTTGCGAACTTTTAAGTTTTTATTTTAAATAAATGTAACGACATATTTATATATCGTTACACTATATTTTAATTAAAGTCAATTGATATTATTTTATCCAAGTATAACTCAAAGTGAATGCAAATGAGAGTAAATAAAACCAAACAAAGTCTATTTCGTTTTAATGGATATATATGCAGCAGCGTTTCTGTATTCATTGTTATTTGGATACAAATTTTCCTGTGGATAACTGAAATAGTTGATAAGTACATACACCTATGGCATTTATAGAGATGACACACAGATGTTTGAGCTTGTGAACATTATGAATTCAAATTTTTACAAATTTCTAATTTTTTAAAAATATTTTTGTGATTTAACTAAAATGTGAATAGTGCGTTTCTAATAGGAAGAAATACTATGTGTATGGAAACATTATTATATACAGGCGATCCTTGACTTTTATATTTAATTGGTTCCTGAAACAAGTATGAAAGTTGAAATGTACATAAGTAAAGCATCATAAATAAAACATCAAAAAGTATTTTTAAAATTTTTATTTATTTATTGAGGTGTATTAGTATATATATAAATAACATTTTATTGATTAGTATCTGGTGTTTTCTTAGAGATAGTTGAATTGTACTCTTTCTTTTCTTGATAAAAAGTTCCATAACATGCTGTCTTTTTCTATTGCCCTTAATACAGAAATAGTGACTTATATGAACTATCAAGGGAATTCTGTTCCTTTATAGTTTATACCATTGGCACTCACTAAATTTCATCATTCTTTTGTCCAAAAACAAACAAAAACATAAAATAAAATGCTGACTACAATTTTAGAGTTTTTTTAATATTTAATATATATTCATACTACATTTTATTTTTTAGTAATTGGGAAAGAATTATTCCAACGGAAATCAGTTTCCGAATATTTCTTAAATATAAATCTCCGCACAGTAAGAATTTAAAAAACTTAATAATATTTAAGAAATCCATTTACTTCTGTTTAGAATTGTACAGTATACAGTATTTAAGAAATAGTGCATTATCGGAGATTGATTTCCGATTGAATAATTTTCAAAGTTTTCAGTGCTTTATAATAATAGGTTTACATTTAATTGGTAAAGAGCAAATTTACTGTTAAATAAATAAGTATCAATAAGTTTTTTTTTTTTTTTACTATAGATGTTGTGTTTCTGCAAGATTAAAAGTTTTATTTTACCCATCCTTAATTCTGAAATCATATATATATAAGAATTTTATAGAAAAAGAGTTGCCACAAATGTTCATAATAAAGTATTGTTTGTTTATGAGAAGAAATTCGAGATCAAAACCCCCCCCCCCCAAGTTAATTATATCTATAAATATTTTATAAAATGTAACATTTTTCTTTAATATATACAGTACTTAATTGGCTAGGGCCAGAGCATAGTTACTCTCTATTCTTGCAAAATTTTTATTAACAGTTTGTTCTTTTTTAAAGATGGCTGAATAAGAGAAATTTTAGTCACTTATTAACTGATTATATCCAAGATTTTTTAAAAAACTACATCATTTGTTTCTATTTTTGTTTGACTTATTGTTTTATAGATATAGGATAGATTACATTTTTTAGTAGCCAGAATGTGTTTTCTCAGTACTGTTGAAATTGATTTGTTTGCATCGTTTGGCATTGTTAAAAAGGCAGATCTAAATCTTATGAACCGTGGTGGCCCGGACCTGTGACTTTCAAAGCTTGACTTCTTCTGAACTCCTGAAGAATAAATCATTTGATTATTTTTTTTGCTCTGCATGGTTTGATGTACGGATAGAGTGGTAAACTCTGGTGCTTAAGTTTCATAGGCTATGCACAGCCCTGCCATTTCCAGTGTTCAAACATTTTATGAATTTCAAATCGTAAAGCCATTCAATCTTTTTTATTTGAGAACAACTTTATTTAAATGTTACAGAATTATTAGAAAATAGATGTGTCTTTTAATAAGAAATAATATTTTATTAATATATAAATTTTCTGGAGTATTTATAGCCAAAAATTAGACAATGGATTTTTACTTTAAGGAGAATGGCATCACCAGTGCTGAAGATCATAACATATTGCACCCTCAATATTTATAAGACAGCTTATCTATATTCATCCGAGTAACTGAAATTGATCCAGGAATTTTACTCTCTAACTAAAAATAACTAGGTACCCATTATCCAATTAGTACTATAGTTAGCTGAATTGATTATAGCCTAACTACCAGAAAGAAAATTTAAAGCTTCCCTGTGACTTAAGATAATTTATGATTTGGATTTGAATACTGATATTGGGCACAGCAGGCAAATGCATTAACTATTAGATGGACACAAAAAGACTAGATGAGTTATTTAAGGCCCACATAGCATACTGTGAATGTTGCAATTATATGATTAAATATATAACACATCACTGATTGTTAAAGCTAACTAGTAGTCAATAAGTTCAATTATCTCTTGAGAATTGTTGATACCTAAAAAATTATATATTATGGAGTTTTTCAAGTAGATTTTGCCATTATATTTTCCTCTTGTTTAGTTTTCAAGAGAAGATGCATATGGCATTTGAAGCGTCAATTAGAAGAGGAATTTTAGTGCAGTATCATTTCTCTCTTAGACTTGCTATTTTTCTGAATTCTGTGATTGCAAATGATTTTATTTTAATAAACAGATTCATTCCAGTTAGTGAATGATTTATAACTAATCATTTTTACTATTGATGACTATAAAGAAATAATGAATGAAAGATATCACATGCCTTGAAGATTTTCCCATTATTAAAATAAAGTAGTAGGGCTATATTTATTTATATATAATATACAACAACAATATGACAATCTACAATGCTTGCACAGTGATTAGATGGCACAATAGTTCTATAACAATAGATTTCATATATAAGATGGATACCTTTTTTAGGTTTATAGTTAGTTTCATAGTGGTCACTAACAATAATGTAATGTTGCTATTGGAAAGAGCCCATTGTAATGAATTCCAATATTTTAACTTCATTATTCTGGGAATTTGCTTAACACTGTCATCTATTATTCAACAATTTCTAAAGTTTATAATAGATAGCTCTGGAATAGAGTTATAGAGTAAATTACTTTTTCTAAAGCAGATTTTTAATTTTAAGATAATTTCAATAATGCAATATTATTATGTATTTGTATATTCAAAGCAGTATCTCATGACCTTGTTGCCAGTAGACATCATGTATTCAAGCCACGATCATAAAGTCACCTGATTATGTTGCCCGTTGATACTATGTCATTCAGATAGCCTGTGCAATTCATTCCCTGCACTGTGGACTTTAATATAGAAGTGAACTTAATGTAATAAATTAATGGTTATTTGCTAAATTAAAAATTTCAAAAGGTAACTTTCTTTTCTTTTTATTAATAAAAGATCAAAAAGCATGCTGAAAATGTTCATTAACTGAAATTAACATTTCCAGAAGATATTTGCTTTAGTAAGAAGAAATTTTAAAAAAAATCTTCTGGAGCTAAAAAGAATTTTGTGTTACAAACATCACTCACTTATTATAAACCTATGATCAATTGTTCAAGAAGTCAGGTGATGTTTGAGTATCAAAGCAATGGAATTTTTTTTTTTTTTGTTAAATTTCCACCAATAAGATCAATCTTCAGCTTCTGATTCTAAAACAATCATGGATTTGCTCATCTATAATTATATTAAAAAATTATTTCTAAAATAATTTTAATTTGTGTGATTTTCTATATAGTATTTTCATGTAGACATGTCACCAAATTTAGAATACCTTTGTATTGACATAGTATACTGGAGTTAAAGAATCAGCACCCTGTACCTTACAACAAAGGACTATCCTAAAAAAATCCTAGTTCTCCCTATTATTTTAATGTTTCAACATTATATGATCTCTTAAAAAAACTCATCACAATTATTTTGCTCTGTATAGATTAGTGCAGGTATAGAATGATAGACCCTAGTGTTTTTTAATCACTCTTCCGTTGAGGAAAGAAGAAAAACCGCACTTTGATCAATTAAGCTGAAGTGATCAGTCTATTATTCTGGTTCTCATGCATTATGCTTACTAACAATTGACAATTCAAGTATTATTTTGCAATCCGTTTATGTAGTTATGAATTCTAATTTTATATTTTAATATATTATTTGATTATCCATGAACAAATACGCAGTAAATAATCTAGTAAAGGATAATTGTTTATAAAATTAGCCATATTTTATTCAATTGACTAGGTTACGCTAATGAGTAAAATAAAATGATTATATTGATAATTATTCAGGAGCTTATATGACTTTCGAATATCCTGGACAAGGTTGGGCATTCAATAGTTTCATTCAGTCTATTGGAACTCATCTGAGGATCTATTTAAAATGTTTAGTTCTGTGCCTGCCTCTGTACAGTTGCATAAATCATCCCCTACCTATTAATAAGATAGATAGTTATATGCATATTTTACAATCAGAGTTCAATTAATACACTGTGCAGGCTTGCGCACACACCTGCACATATATAATGTAATATAAGGGATTCAAACTCAGACTTTCACACAACCCTCAACTCTCTATGCCATCTTATATTGTTGACCCACCTGATCATAGACATGTTCAAAAGATAAATAATCACCAATATACGTATTTGATGCTAAACCAGCAATCATCAGTTGGTCCAGATTACTATCCTCACACATATATGCAGTCAGTGCTCAGCTTTATATTAAGATAGACAATCTTCATACTTTAATGGAAAGGCTTCAAACTACTCCAACCCACAACTCTTCAGCCATCCATTTCATTGAAAATCTGATGATGGAACATTCAAAGCCCATGTTAGTGCCAAGGTTATCATTCTACCCATGCTGACCATTTAATCATTCTGACCCCTCATGTTGTACTGGAGAATAATATATTTACATACATATGTGAGGGATGGGCAGACCTTTAACGCACTATGTTTTTAAATATGTAAATTAATACACTGTACAGGCTTACACATACCTGCACATATATAATGTAATATAAGAGATTCGAGCTCAGACTTTCACGCAACCCTACTCTCCATGCCATCTCATATTGCTGACCCACCTGATCATACACATGTTGAAAAGATAAATAATCACCAATATCCGTATTTCATGCTAAACCAGCAATCATCAGTCATCTAATTATAAAGCGTGTTTTGTTTTCTTTTTCTGCGTATGGCATTGTGCCAGATAATTATATTCAGTATGCTGTGATGAAACTCTACCACAACCCTAACTCCAAACATAATCCCCCTAACCCTAATCCAATACGTTTGTGATATTTCACAGCAGATCTAATACCATAGTACCTTATATTCATATTAAAGATATTCATAAATAAATACCACTCATGATAATATAACCACTAATAAATATTTTTAATATCAAATATTAACAAAGCCTCTAATTTAAATACGTTTTCCTGCTGATATCACTGTTTACTTAATTATAAAATACTCTAAATGTTTGGATTAAATAAACATTTTTGATAACTACGTTTATTTTTAGAAAAATAACTATTTTTAAATAACAATAAATTATCATTTGCTCATATACGAAAGAATTTACATGTATTACTTTGTAGCGATGACATTTAATTATTTATTAACCCCCCTTTTATCTCTTTTTAAGTGAGGTTTTGCATTTTTATTATTGGAAAAAAAATCCAAAATATCTACTTTCAAATATAAAGATAGTTTTCTTTCATTTTTTTTTTTACCGACTTAATTTTTATGTATAAACTTTAGACCGTATATATTATTATTTTTTTGTGAATCAATAAATTGTTACAAATTGTTAAAAGTAAGACATTCTTTAGATATTACTTTGAAATCAATTTTTTCTTTTTACATAAGGATATGAATTGATTGTATTTACTATATATCTAAAATTTAAAGGTCATTAAAAAATTATATTATTGAATAATGTATATAAAAGATATATGAAATACTGTACATTGTTTTGATGTAAATCCTTCATTGTAGCTAATTCTACATTTAAAGAGAATGATAAACAATTAGCTCATGTCCCTTAGAATGACATTTCTACTACTATTGGTGAAACTGCATCCATTGAAAATCAGCCCAGGATATGAATGTAATATCAATTCTGATTATTCTAAAGTCTTTATCCTCCAATTAAGAATAGTTTGATATTAATTTATTAACTAACGTTGGATATCTGAAAAATGTTTAAATACTGACTTGAACACAAATTGCAGACTGGCAATCAAATAAGCTACCTAATATACCACAAAAGATGTCTGAAACTATCCTAGTGCCTCTCCGAGGAGTGCCAAAGCATGAGGTTGGGGGGAGGGTTCCTGAAATATTTTTAATGCTTTCTCTGGCTAAGCATTTATCACAAAGCTTATTGAACAATTGGCAATGCTCATTGTTTATATCTTACAAGCTTAAGAGAATGGGGTCATATGATCTATGGCTATTTTTTATTTGATTATTATTATTAGTTTGCAATATTTGCAGTAAACAAATTACACATTATTTACATTATATAACTCACTGGGAGCTTCAGTTATTTTCTGTTCAGCTACATACAATCTGAATTATTATTTACAAATAATGAAAATATTAACTAAGATCTATCTTATTGGGCGGATCATATGACATTGAATACCCTAGTGGCAGATTGAGCAATTAACAGTCATTCAGTTAATCTGAGCTAATTTTTTTTTTTGGTTTACATTTTTTTTATTCACTATTATTATACTGACTTATGGTTGTGAGACATGGTCCTTTGAAAAACAAGAAAGAAAAAGTTTGGAAGGAATGGAAATGTGGCTTTAAAGATTAACTAGAATGAATTAAATGGAATAAAAAGACTAACGACCAAATATTAACAGAACTTGAAATAAGAGAAATACTGAATATGATAAAAATGAGAAAGATTAAGCTTTTAGTTTATATTTTAAGTTGTGATAGGTTTTACAAAATAATTTGGAAGGCAAAATTTTAGAAAGAAGACATCCTATCTTAAATATGTGATCGGAGAAACTAAATGTGTTTCAAAAGCAGATATGAAACAAATTTCTAAAGACGGAACATTATGGCTGCAGCGATCATAATTCATAGAAGAATCAATCCTGGAACCATCTATGAGACCATCATTTTATTACTGCCTGAACCAAGACAGGGCAATCAGATGGGTCACTATATCAATCAACTGGGCTGCAATATTGCCTTTTCTTTGAAAATGAAATGGTCCAATAATTTTTTTGCATGTACATATAAAATAATTAAAATAAGTGAAGAGATATAAAAGTGTTTTTATTTCACTCCTTGCTGGTAAGAGTAATCTGTTACATATTATTCGGCAGTTAACATACTTATTCAAACAATCTGATACTCTATGTTAAACTTCCAATATAATCAAAAAAGTTTGTTATGCTTGCCAACTATTTATAAGTTCTTATTGATGATCATGCCTTGTATGTTTAGTGTAGTTGGTAAAGTATCAGTATTCGAAATGTGATCTTCTTCAATCGCCCAAACTTCTTATGAACTCTTTATACAGCCATTCATTTATTTATTAATAGTCATGATACCTAACTTCTTGATTATGCCTTAGCTTAGATTATTTTTTTTAAAGAAGTGACCTTTGTGGAAAATCCCTCTGTGAAAAGTGTGTCCAATGTGATTACTAAAAAACAATCACATACTTATCTTCATAGGAGAACATTTAATGTTGAGCTCTTTTACTTAGCTGAGACTTTGTCTCTTGAAAGCTCTATAACCTATTACTGTGTTAATTTGTAGTTTAATGCATTGGAAGAATGACATCTCAAGAATTAAAACTTAGCACACACACACACACACCATTTGGGTATTGTTTCATATCAACATCTTCACATTATTATGTTGGATAGGTGTTCCCTTCATCCATTCATGCACCCAATCCTTATACTCTTTTTGATGAAAAGGCTGCAGTTTTTCCAGAATTGTGAGCTTGCTATTCATAATAGGGCATATCTTTTTGAACTGTGTGTCAGTTCACAGTTAGAAATCATAAGTCAGAAATTAAAGTAATATGAAATTTATATTTCAATAAGTCAGAAGTTAGTTGTTATATAAGAGTTCTGCTTTGCAATCCTTGGTAAAAATTTATCATGTGGAGGAAGAAGATGATGCGTACTATATCATTGAATCTTTGAAGTATAGTACTATTATTTCTGATCAAATATTCCCAATGTTTTATATTGTATTATATATGCAAACTATAAGATGTAATTACAGTCAAAAATATTTGTCAAAAAATCTTTCAGCATATAACATTAGATGTAGAGTCCTTGTGATATCATTATCACTTTACATTTGGCCACTTGAAATAAGCTCTGGGCAGTTTAATATAGTGCTAGAATGTCACAATAAGCCAATCATTTCCAGTGCTTGAATGTCTTATAACTTCCCAAGCAAATACATTAAACTAAACACATCTACTATATTTCCTATAAATTTGAAAATATTAATAGTAATTTTATTTTTCAGTACCTATTGTTTTTTTATTTTTTATAGAGCTATCCGTTAATCAATTATCTTAACATCTTTACTGTTCCTGCTTTCCAATCTCAATGCCTCAAATGTGTTTTTATGAGCCACTAAACCAAAATACTCAGGACTGTAATCTAATTATTATAAAAGAATAATATGAAAAAGCTAGCAAAAAAACAACAACTATATAATCGAATGGTTTATTGTTCAGGGGTTCATAAGATAAGAGCAAACCTCTCCATATAATAGCATCATTTAGTGCAAGTTATAGCAATCAATAAATGCCGGAAGGTTTGTGCATTTAAATCCCTATCTAATGCCTATTCATCCAATATCATTAGACTAGTTTCTGGTTTATGGCTGCCTTCTGTGAGAAGCCAACCATAAGCTGAAAATTAGCCTGGGGATATTGGATGAATAGACATTAGATAGAGATTTAAATGCTCAAGCCTCTGGCATCTATTGATTACTACATCTTGCTTTAGATGGCACTATTGTATGGAGAAAGTTGCTACTATTTTAATAGTCTGTGCAAGGAAAAGAAATGATAGTCATCTGATGATTTAAGAGTTCATAAGATGTTCAAGCATCAAAAGTGATTAAACTGCAATCCATGGACTTTGAGCTCCAGAGATCATAACTCTACCACATTCTAAATAAGTGTTGTGCACTTTCCTCGGATGAAAATTTGATGTAACCCATTCTTTGTTTATCATTTTTACACTTGCAACCCCTTTCTTAGATGAAAATTTGACATGACCCATTCTTTGTTTTTAGCATGTCTAAATTACAAGTATGAGTGAGTCAAAATATTTATAATAAAATGATAGTAGCAGCACTGCTCTTTGGATTTTGAAGTTCCAGGCAAAAAATATGAAGGGCCATCCCCAGTAAATAAAAAAAAAAGTGAATAAATAAATAAAATCTTTAATTTTTAATACAAGAAAGGAATATATACAATATTTATTCTTATCTAAACAATAATACTTAACTTATAACACAATATTAATATAAAAGAAAAACAAAATTAATATAACTATTTGCCTTGCTTTAATTTCAGCAAATTTATCTATTACCTCACTTAAATTTAAGTCTTCACATAATTTATTTTGTATGGAAAGCAATGTTAGGTTGGATAGTCTTTCTTGTGCTAGATGGGCTGGGTGAGCGGAATTATCTCACTACTTTGACCACTAGCGGTGCGGGAGTATTCAGTTACTATCAGCCATTCGCCCATTTATAAAAAAGTTCAAATGATTTGTTTGGAAATATGGTGCACTTCTTTTCAAAAGTATGCTTTAGCTTTATGTATCAGAACTTGGATCAAATGTCAATCTCTCAATCTATTTTATTAATACGTAAGATATATAGTCATATAGGTCTGAACTCAGTTCTGTACCTATACATTTTGGATGTATTTGGTTCTTTAATAACCATAGCCACCACTATCCTATTAGGCAGTATTGGTTTTAAGCCAATAAACATCACATGATTATCATTTTTTATGCTTGCTTATAACTTATTAAAACAAGCAAAAACTCTCCATACAGTATTGCCACTCAGTGCAGTATGAAAAGTTTTTGCCTGTTTTAATAACAGTTATGAGCAAGCATAAGAAATGGTGATCATGTGATATTTAGCGGTTTAATAATTTATTTTCATGTGATTTTTATTTATTTAAAAGAGTTAAATTCTTTCAAAAAATCAAACGTATTGTCCAAAACTTAAGAAGGTTTCTTAAAAAATTTCGCGACCTCCAACAATTTTTTGCACACCCCCCCCCCCCAGGGTTCTCGACTCACAGGTTCCGCATCGCTGTTCTAAACCGTACAGGCCAAAAAAAAAAAAAAATCCATTTACAGTTTAGTGCAATAGGAGAATGGAGAATCTAGAGATAAAGATTCATGGATTGCGACTCAGCATTATTACTTCCGGTGCTCAAACTTTATTTGGACTTCCGAGAAACAAACTCCTTTCGATTAGTTTTTTAAACTAAAAATATAATATTAGTTAAAATTATGACTTTTTAAATCATTTGCAGCATTATGCTTAAATCAATATTCTTTTATTACTAAAATATTTTATTTGATGAAGATGGGAGTGACATTAGATCATTATATATAATGTAAGAAAGTAACGATAGAAAAAATAGATTTCAAAGTATCAAAATGAAAAGAAATTGTGAAGTCATTAATATTTTTTTTTTTAAAAAAAAATTATTTTACTTTTATATCAATTAAACTTCAGTTACTCATAGATTGTAAAAAAAAAACAACAACATATTTTTTATTAAAATGGATGAATGAAATAGAAAAGTTTAGTGATATGGAGAAGAGAGACTCTGAATCTGCAAAAGTGAATTAAACTTTGGAGAGATCTTCATCTTTCAGTGGATCAATAATAGTCAAAAGTGATGATGATGATTAAAATAATTATAGATCTTACATATTGCAACTGAGTTTTACTATGCTGGATTATTTAGAATTCCTGTCTGAAGAAAGATCTGGATAGAATATGGGTTAATATTTTATCATTTCTCAACTTCCAAATTTATATTTAGTGAATCTTATTTCAGAAAAAATGCTTCATAATCCAGGTTCAATAAAGTTAAGAAAATTTCCAAAAAACTTAAGATTTATCTCTTATAGCCAATCTAGTAAACCAATCAATGTTATTAGTATATCTAGCTATTTTTTTTTAAAGTGTCATAACATCGGCCGGGACGCGAACCCACAACCCGGGCAACTGCCTGCAAATGCAAGGCAGTCATGCTGACCTCTCGACCACCAATGCAAGACTAGCTATTTTTTTAACTCGAAGATAAAACAGAGATGGATAACTGCGCAATCCTCATTTTTGGACAATTGGTTACCTGGCAACTAATGTCTTCATTGTTCCTGTATGACAAGGGGCTTTTGCCCAAAAGTGAATTATTTAAAGACTGTTTTACTTTTACCTGAAAGGAGTATCTATTTGCTTAATAAAGTGAAAAATAAATGCTTGAAGAGTAACATTTTTTTTATTCTCTGAGGTTGAATTTATAACTTATTCAAAAAAAGCCCTGGATTGTGTGGATGCAATGGTCAAATGGCAGATTCTGGATCTCAAGGTCTATGGATCATTCCCCAACTTTAACACTTTGGATGCTTGAACTTATGAACTCCCAAGTGATCAACCATTCAATTACTATCATTATTGTAACTTGTTAAGGAGAATTGATGATAATATAAGAGTTGAGTATTCTTAATGAATATTTACACATTTAATACAATGATCAAATTTTGAATTGCATATTATGACAATATAAGGCTCTCTGACCTCTATTTAAAGAAATCTCCTTCATCAGCTGTGCTAAATCCCAATATTACTAGCAACAACTCAGAGTAGGCTGGAATCTTATTTATATTAAGTAGTTTTGATTTGCTTTATTTTAAATTGTGAATGACAAAATTTAAACAATTATTATATTTGATGCTGTATATAGTCAGCGAGCACTTTGGAGTATGTGGAAGTTATAACCCATTTCATTTTTTTTGTTTACAAAACCTTGCCATTAATGAATATGTATATCCATTAAGAAAGTGTTACTTACTTTATAAAATACAATTATTAAGTTATTGCATATATCATTGAGCATGTAGACAATCCCAATATCAATCAACAATTTCAAACTGTTGTCAATGCAACTTCCTTTTAACAATAAACATGAAATATATATACAGTGTATATTGAATTAAATGTTTCTATGATTGTTGGTTATAATGATTAATAGAAATGAGGAGATAATATCTATTAAATAGAGACTCATCAAAAGAGCTATTATAAGTTTATAAACAAAATTTTCTTAGCCTCAGGAATTGCAACTAGTAGTAAATGAGAGTTTCTTGGTAACAACAAAGGTTAAAGTTTCTCTCTCTATTTAATGTTTATTATTTCCCCAGTTCTATTAATTATTATATATACATATACAAATGAAATGTCCCTTAATTAAAAACTATTATAATGATAATAAAAATAATAAACTGTTATATTTATTATTCGTATATATATGTCCATTAAGAAGATGTTATTCATTCTTACAAAAACCTTCAGTTATCAGGTTATTTTTTTTACACAGTTGATAAGAACTTACACACATAACCAAATTAAATATATATATATATAACATAATTAATTATGTAGTAATTACATTACAAGACTATATATTATAATATTATGAATGAGTGTATTTAAGTGACTTTTATGAATTCATTATCCATATTTAAACTTCGGCTATTATATACCACATTATATTTTATTTAAATATATGCCAGTAATAGGGTATTTTTGAATGTAGCAACTTTCTCCACACAGTAGTGCCATCTAATGCAAGCTATAGTAATCAATAGACAATTGAAAATTTGTGCATTTAATCCCTATCTACTGTCTATCCATCCAGTATATCCAGACTAGTTTCTAATTTATGGCTTTCATCAGTGAGTGACCTTGGATCTGAGAGCAATGCCCTAAAAGGTGATCACATGGTAAATATTATATGTTATAGCTCTACAATATATTCACTATATAATTTAATTTTTAAAATCAGTGCACTGACGCTTGTGTGAACAATGTAGATTAATTTGGGACATTCATCTTCCAGTTAAGAATTACTACATTCATATTTATTGCCTTATTATCTAGGTTTGTTGCAGTTCTAGATTTATTTGTGTTCCCAGTTTATGGGCATGGCAAATGGATACCCTAAACCTACTCCCATCAAGTCTTTCCTTGAATTCAGCAAAATCCATCATTCAGGAAAAATGTTGACTTCTTTTTAAAACCATTATTATTTTATTTTTTTTCTTTTCAAATGGTTAATATTTGCCCAAGAATTTAATATTTTTAAAAGAAGTTGCTATTAATATGTTGATAGATGTTTGAATGATTTTTTTTTTGTAGGATGAAGCAGGTGTAGCAGCTTATAAAACTGTTGAACTAGATGATTACTTAGGAGGAGCTCCTGTCCAACATCGAGAAGTTGAAGGAAGGGAATCCCACATTTTTCGTTCTTATTTTAAAAATGGAATTCGGTAAGTATATGTAAAATACTACATTGCATTACACATATAAAATGACACAAATTTTGTGCTTTGTTTTTAAAACATATAAACGAATACTGCATAATTATAAAATTAAATTATATAGGAATACATAAAAAAAATAAGTAAAATACAAATATGTTAAAAGTGTACATTAAATTAGTTTAAACAGTTGGTCTAATTCATGATAAATTTTAGTAGAATTGTAAAGTTTTTGTATAGGTTCTTTAGAACATTAATAGTTGATGGCAAGTCATTATTTCACCATTACATAAGCTTTAAGTTTTTTAGATTGTGTAATTGTAGAATGTGAATTAAAAAACTAATTAGGTTATTATCTAATAGGTTATTAATTAAATGGATAATTAAAGGAGTTTTCATGTGTTAAATAATCCTTGGAGGCATAGCTCATTTGTATATTCTTTCATGTATATCTAAGTAATACATTCTCTAACATTGTAAATAGAAATTTGACAAGTTAGCAATGTGCTTATTTGGAAGATAAGCTGGTATATAGCTGTGCAGATAAATTGGTTTTTATTACATAAAATGATAAATTGGTTTTTATTATATAAAATAAAAATTGATTTTAATATTTAGCTTTTTTTTTTAAATAATCAAATCATTTTTAAAATTAAACCACTAAACATCACATAATCCATTTCTTATGCTTACACAAGCTGTTAAAATAATGACAAATTGTCCATACAGTAGTGCTACGTAGTGCAAGTCATAGTAATCAGTGGATGCCTTCTTGCATCCATTGATTACTATACCTTGCACTAGGTGACACTACTGTATGCAGAGTTTGTGGGTTATTGGTTTTTATGCTGGGTTTGGGAGCAGATAAGGGGGATTTAGATATGAAGGCCATGGAGTTGACAAAGATTATGTTGTGGAAATGGGATGGAGCAGGATATGGGGAAACTTAGGGTAGGGAATGGAAAGGGAAGGTAAAGTGGCTAACAGGTTTCTCTGGATATAGTTGCTGAGAGATTCCTGACTCCGTATAAGGAGAGGTCACAGTGCATCACATCACATCACTATTTCTTAAATTGTTAAAAAAAAAGCACAACCATTACATTAAGTATATTATTATTTCAGCATCATTATTACATAACTTATATATATCAAATGGTCAAAATATTTGTTCTTTAAGGAAAAGTGAAAGCATTTATGGATTAAATTAGATATTCTATTGATGACAAAAGATAATAAAAAATTATGCTTTATATTTATAATTACATTTTATATTTATACTGTAATATATGATTTACTACTTAGTTTTTGAATAAAAGTTTGTGGTCAATCTCATGATAAACTATTCTCTTTTAATGAGAAAAGATATCTTGGCAACATGAACAATATCTGGGTTAAAAATGTTTTATATATTGATATTAATTTGAGACTCTTAGTATAAACTCTCGTCATTTCCAAAACAATCTGTTTGAGAAGTGTTTTCAGGATTTTAAATGAAAGAAGACTGGTGTGTTTACCCAAGAGAATAAAATGTGCTTTATTTATCTTTCATAATTTATAAATTTGCTATTGTGGACCATGGAGAATAATGAGTCTATATACTTTTTACAAGTGAGTTTATGATTTTTGAGAATAAAATACTAGTGTACTTTTTGTGAATTTTATGTTTAAGTGCCAAACTATTAGCTCATTATTTTACTAAAAAATAAGATGTAATATAATGGCTAACTTATGAATTGTGTTCACAGGATCAGTTATGCATCACATGATCACATTTCCTATACTAACACATTAATTGTTGATAAACAGAGCAAAACTCTCCATACAGTATTGCCACCTGTGCTAAACAGAGTAATCAATGGATTCCAGAAGGCTTGTGCATAAAATCCCTATCTAATGCCTACTCATCCAATATCCCCAGACTAGTTTCTGGCTTGTGGCCTTCACCAAAATGTATGGTTGCTGAACTGAGTTCAGACCCATATGACTATATAAGCTATTGAGCTTAGATTGAAAATATTTTTTGTGTTTTCAATTTCATTCTCATAGTTTTGTAGTTAAGTAGAGATAAAAGGTGGTTGCTAGAGGGTTGCATTAGATCCTAAGATCTAGATGCAGTGCTCTCAGATCCAAAGCTCCTCACTGACGAAGGCCACAAGCCAGAAACTAGTCTGGGGATATTGGATGAGTAGGCATTAGATAGGGATTTTATGCACAAGTCTTCTGGCATCCATTGATTACTCTGTTTAGCACAGGTGGCAATACTGTATAGAGAGTTTTGCTCTGTTTAAGATCAGTTATGGTTGAAATCCCTTTCATCAGCTTTATCAGAATGCTTAAAAATCTTCAGATGATAATTGCCAAACAGAAAACTTGATAAACAAAATAAGTTATCCAATAGTTAGGAGAATTTATTAATGATTGCTTGTACCAAAGATGAATTTGCAATACTTTTTGGAATAACTTATCAATATAATGTCACAGTTCTTTGCAAGCATATATATTTAAGTATTAGAGAATAGTTTCTGGTTTTTGGAATATTTCAGAGATTCTTTTGGGAAAAAAATATGCTAAATGGTTTTATTATAATTAATTAATGCATATTAGATGATTACATTATTAAATATAGTTTGAATCTTTTACATGTCAAATAATGTCATGTAATGTAAGTATTGTATGGCTCACAGCATTTGTTAGTCTGGTAAAGTGAAATGAACAAATGGGAATTTTCTAGCAAGGACCAATGATTTTTTTTGAAGGATGATATATATGAATAATTTTATATAATTATCTTGTACTGATATAGATCAGAATTCTGAGCTATGTGGGCATTGGTTATCATATTTGTAATCAAAAACACTCTGTTTATTTAAATTTTTCATATTAAATTAGTATATTGTGAAATTGTCATACACATTTACCAAGTAAAATCTTAGCATTTCATTGAGATTTTTATGAAATTTGTTTGTATAATAGTTGGAAAAGTAATTAAATGAGTAGAAGAAAATAATACAATATATGAAATGCAGAGTGGATTTGAACTCGATCAGAATACATTGGTAGCTTGTTTATATTCACAAAATTTGATAGAAATGAGTGAAAAAGTAGACAAACATTTATATATGGGCTTATATAGATATTGAAAAGGCGTATGATAGGGTGAATAGAAATAGATTGCAAAGAGGTCTATTAACCGTGAGAATGAATGGAATATTATAACCGATTAAGAAATTATATAAAAAATAATCTATTCTATCAATTACAAAATATGGAATCATCTAGAGACCTCCTTATAAAAGAAATAGTGTTGGCAATAAAATGATTAGGACGGAATGTTAAAATACCTTTGATGAGTAAGTGATAGTTAGTTTTATCATGTTTTTTCTTTGCTGATAAGATATTATTGTGTGCAAAAAATTAGCAGATATCAAAATATTTTTGAAAATTGTGCATACATGGAAATTTAGTGAATGGGGGGATAAATGTGAGTAAGCAAAAATATTATTTTGATGATTGAGAAATGATAAAGGATTAATAAAGACACTAATACTATTTTATGTATAAAGCATGATATAACAAGAATTGTATGGAAGGGAGTTGTTGTTTCAGGTTTAATATATGAAAGTAATGCATTATGTTTTCCAAAAAGGATGTTATATATTCTGGAAAAAAATAGAAAAGCATGTTTTGAACGCAGATGTGTAGTCAGTAAATGAAGCATATCAAAGGGGAAGAGACATTCAAGTTTTGCATGAGGATTGCAAAAAATGAATTGAAAATGATTGGTGGGTTGAAGATTATGAATAGTAATAGAATAATTAGAATGGTATTTTAACAAAAGGATAAGCAACAAGATAATACAATTTATTATAGAATTGGACAAAGAATTTGTGTCAGTTTGTCTATATTATAATGATCAGCTTATATAAGTCTAAATAATTTAGATTTATATAATTGATTAGGGCGCTACCTGACATTAAACATTAGAAAGTAGTTCAGCATATATATTTATATATTTAAATAAACTTTGAAAATATTTTCTTTTGTATGATTATGACCATTACACAGTCACTGTTTGCAATACCAGGTTAAATTCCGCAGAACATAAGTTATTCCCTATGAAATCAGACAATATTATATATAAAGATGTTAATACAATATTTAAACCAATAACAAAACAACTGTTCTTTACAAAATATTATAATTGTCAGACAGATATAATTTTTTTTTCAATGAAACCATTTCTACAACACTTAATTTTCTTTCCTCTTTTTTTTTTTAGTTCCCATGTGGAAAATAATAATTATTTATAAAATGTCAAAGATTTATTTTGATTAATTTTAAAACATTAATTTTTCAATTAAATCTTATAATACAACCTTTTTTTAAAACTCTTGTATATACTTTAAATGTTTTACAAGTATGTACATTTTTTAAAAAGTGAATATTACATTTTTGATTATTTATCTGACAATTTCACATTAAAGAAAACTTTTTAGAATTGTTAAAAAATTATAATATATGTATAAACAAGATGGAGCAAATTTTTTTTATACAAATCTTTTTTTTAAAACTTCAATTGTCTTAAAACACTGGATAACAAGTCACACTTAATGGACTCTGATTCGGATGGAATTATGACAACAAATTATTCTTATACTCGTCAAAAATCCAAAAGAAAGGCAGGAGGAGGTAATAGGAATTTTATTGAAAAAACACATTCAATGACTTCTGAGGATTTGTCTGACTCAAATAAAAGTTCTTCTGGAAATGAATTGTGCAAAACAAATGTCAAGAGCAAAAAACTTAAAGCTGACAATCTGAAATTTTCATTAATTAAATCTCAGATGTCTGACATCACTTCTAAAGGGAATTCAAACATGGACAAGATTTCTACAAAAAAAGTCACTCCTCAAAAACTTATGGATATTGAACATAATATTAATATTACAGATAACCTTGATAAAAAAACATGATAAGATTGAAGAATCGTCACTCATACTCTAAATGGTTTTTTTTAAATATACACAATATCTAGACTCAAGCTAATTCTTTAAATTTTTTTTTTTTTCTTTATATATATTGAATGAAATTAAAAATATCAGGCTTAAATGTCCGTGGGCTTAACTCTGATAAAAGAGTTGATGCTCTTGCTCACTGGACAAAGAAGTTTTTGCCTCATTTAGTTTGTTTGGGAGAGACAAAATTACATATTAATTCAAATCAAAAGATAATTGACAAATTGCACAGATTAGGCTACTTTCATTATTCTACATCTAATAGCCCATCAGCTGGGGTTGCTCTTCTTATTCCTTTCCAATCTCTGATACAAAATTTCAGAATTAGCTTTTTAAACTCTATTTTAATCTTTATAACAATTTGTATAAACTCTTTCAAATTCAATGTAGTTTTTCTCTACTTAAACAAAGATATTGGGCTCATTCATAATCAAATACATCTCATTAATTTAGGACTTATCTCAAATCCTTTTCCTACAATTCTTCTTGGAGACTTCAACTCTACTTATGACTGTTTCAATTCAAAATTTTTACACCTTCTAAATTCTCATTTCATGTGTGCACAGGGTTTTTTCCCACATGATGCATGTTCATTTTATACAAAGAAATTTTCTTCTCTTATAGACCTATTATATTACTCTCCGGAACTGCACTTCTTCATCAATCCATCTTTACAACCATTACCTTTCTCTGATCATCATGCTATTATGCTTGATCTGACATTAGACTTACCCAATCAAACCAATGTACACCTTAAATCTACAATAAGAATTTTGCTAAAATCTGCTACACCAGAGGCAATTATCTCTGAAGCTTATATTTTTTTTCAAGAAAATAGACATCCTAGCTCTTCCACCAGCTGAATCTTGGTTTGCTTTTATAAATATTCTTAGTTCTTTGATTTCTCATTACACCAGAAAAAATAAAGGACCGATTGGGTTACTTAAGAAAGCAGATAGCTTAATTACAACATTGAAAGATATACCTCCAACACCAGCATCTGTACAGGTTATTATTGACCTGAAGCAACAATATGTAGAGACACACCAAATCCTAATAGACTATCTGGCTACTAAAAAGGCAAGGCTTTACCTTTCTAAACCTCATAACTTCTCAAGGGGATATATAAGGTGGGCTTTGGGTTTTCAAAGTAAGTCTAAAATTCCATCAGCAATCACAGTGAATAATATAATTTTCTCGGGTAGTAGCATGATTTTACAAATTTTAAATCATTATAAATGCAAGCTAGTAGATGTTTCACAGAATTTGGTGCCTGATACATCTATATATTCTTGTGAGACAATTCATGGTATTAGTAATGATGATATTAGAGCTAAACTCTCATCCATGCCTGATAGAATACACCCTGGAATACATGGAATACCAAAATTCATGTTCAAACATCTTGAAGCCTTCACAGTACCAATAGTGAGTAGAATGGTTGATCTACTTGCCTCAGGTCCCCTTACTATTGATCAACTCTATCCCATTGCAATGGTCCCATTTCTTAAGAGTGCTATTATCCCATCGCCTCTGGAGAACCTTAGACCAATCTCGATGACTCCATTGATTATTAAACTGATTGAAGCAATTATCAAAGATAAAATTCAAAATCTCATTCTGCCTTTTATCTCTAGTTTTCAATTTGCAAAGAAAGGTAGTTCCACAGCTGAGGCACTCTGCCTATTCAGGTTAATTACGGATTATACAAGAAAAAATAAAAAGTCAAAGCCAATAATTGTCCAACTTGATATTTCAGCTGCTTTTGACTCAGTCAGAATTCCTCAACTAATACATCTTCTAAGTGGTCTGAACATTCCCACAGGTATAATGAACATCATTACTAACCTTCTATTAAACAGACATATTGCAATTTCATTAAATGGAAAAATTTCAAACTTATTCACACCTACCAAGTCGATTCCACAGGGTTCTCCTCTTAGTCCCTTACTCTTCATTCTATATATAAATCCATTCCTTAAATCTTTAGAGATGAATCTTCCTGGATTGTACATTCCTGGTATCAATAAATCCATTCAGCACATATCCTACATGGATGATGTGGCAGTGTTCTTACCCTCTAGAAAATTCATACCGAAACTAATTCAAATTATGGACAATTTCACCATAGAGTCAGGTCTTGCATTTAACCTTAGAAAATCTGCTGTATGGAGACTTTCATCTGGAAAATCCATTCCATCCTTTTTCACAGCTATGCCACAAAAATTTTTGGGTTTACCAATGAGTCTCTCTCATGCAGCAATGAGGAAATTAATACAAGACACTATCATGAATTCTGCAAGAAAAATAATTGATTCACTTTCAAAAGTTTATACATCATTATTTGCAAAAACAGCCCTACTCAACATGTTACTGTTCCCCAGAATTGCTTACTACATGCCGTTCATTAAATTTTCATCAAAATTTATCCAGAATATAAACTCTCTTTGCTCTAGATTAATGTGGAAGGGTAAAACTGTTGCTATTAGCTTAAGAAGAGTGCAGAGACCAACAAGACTTAATGGCTTGTCACTGCATTCACTTCATGTTCTTTGTCTACAGAAGTCAAATAACCTCATTACAAGACTTAATGGGATTTTTCCTGATGACTCACCTTTTCTATCTATTCATCCTACAGATACTCCACCTCCAATTAATGATGGTTGGCTGACACAAGTCTTAATTGACATTTCAAAAATTCTCACACCTTTAACTCAATTAAAACCAACGAAACTTCGTTATTGGGATGCCTATATTCTTTTTTTTTCAACAATTATCCCAGATCATAGCATTCTCACCTGTACAAACTTTGCCATTATAAAGAAATATAAAAGATGTAATCTAGAGCCAAAATATTTGGACTTTCTTCTAAAGCTAAATCTCAATGCCCTTCCAACAAGCCACTTTCTTGTGATGTATAGAGGTTTTTCATCTTTGGACCCTGTTTGCTCACTCTGCCATAGGGATATGATTACATTTTCAACAATTGTTCCTCTCTTCAGGGCTGTAGAATATTGATTAATAAAATTTATACACCAAAACATCCAATTATCAACACACTCATAAAAGGTTTTGCTTATGGGGATTTTGCAATTATAAGAAGTGCAACTTTCATCACTTTCTGTCTATGGTTTGTCAGATGCTTCATAATCTTCAAGTCTGTTATACCTGATCCAACATTAATTTTTTTACAAAAATTAAAAGATATCAAAGAAAGAGATTTGAAGTTAGCTCCTCACCTAATAGCAAATTCCACATGGAATCTTATTAATATTGGACATTAAGTAATTTAATTGTTTATAAATGTATTGCCAAATTTAATGTTATTTTATAATTTTTTCTTTATTGTAAACATAGTTAAATAAACCTGTTTTTGATACTAAAACACTGGATAATATAAAATATAGTTTGTTAGTATTAAATATGAACTAAAATAATACTTAAAATGTCTAATAACAATCTAAACAGATTTTTTTTTTAATTTACAAAAAAAAAAGTTGACTCTTTTGCAGTTCACTGTGGGATTTCTCCCATGATAGTCTGTGTTAATCGATTCCATTTGTAAGTTGCCATAATATCTTTTAACAATCTTCTGTTCTTGAAATTTAAAGTTTATGCATTGTTTCTTCATTGTAGTTAGAGATTACTTTGAATATATAACTTGATCAGGTTGATCACTTTTCCAGGGTAAATTTCAGCAGTTGGCAGTTTTTCCTCTTTTCTACTCAGTCATCATAATAAAGGTTAGATGTAGCTTGAATAAAATGAGAATCCAGATTGACTGCTTTCAAGAAAAACTGATCGTATATACATTTTGACTCTTGTTTTTAATAGCCTTAGATTTTGTTTTTCACATCTTTGATTTTGTTTTTAACAACTTTAATATTTTATTTTTGACCCCTCTGTGACCAGATTTTATTTTAATTACAAGAATTTTAAAAACACTTGTCATTATTTAATCAACTGATCTTGCAAAACAATGTAATTATTAAATTGCTTGAATTTTTCCTTTGTTTTCGAATCTCATATCAAAACAAGTTTAATTTTTTACAAAAATTAACTTCTTTTTAATTATTTGAAAGATATTTCTTAACTGACTGTTTTGCAATACATACTTCATATTTTTGATAAGGTAAAAGGTTTAATATAATTTATATAATATACCAGTTTCTCTTAAATTTAAACTCTTTTTTAACAAATTTATTACGTGATTTAATATTATTTTACAATACGACCTTTAACAATTTTAACATTTGAATATACATGTTATTATTACATTTAATAACTTTTTTTAATACTTTTGAACTGTTTTATTTAGCAATTCTTACAACTTTGAAACAACTGTCAGCCATGTGGAAGACTCATGGTAAACAGTGACACGAATAAACATTATTCAATTTAATCCAAATAATAGTGTGAATGTATTTGAAAGTTGTTAAATGTTACCAAAGAATAGTTTCACTTAAACAATCAATTAATTAAAATTAGGATAGGAGAATAGTTTCAATAATAAAAGGCAGAAAGTTAGAGAGATGGGGAGCAGATATGGAAAAGGTGAATGAGCTTGAATATATATATAGAAATAAGTATTACACGAGATGTGAGTGATTTTATGATAATATTAACGAAAGTAATCTATTTTAAAGTTTAAACAAGATCCCAGTGAAAGAGAATATATTTATAAATGAAATAGCATGGAAATTTTGTTTGTAAACTATATAATAAAGATGTCAAAATATTAGCCATTTATTACTAAAGAGTGGATCTTTATAAGCAGAAAGAATGAAAATAATGAATATATTCAAAAAGAAGTGTAGAATAAGTGAATTAGTCGTCATGATGGAATTGGATTATTATACAAACAGTGTTAAAACTAAAATTATTGGATGAACAAAAATAATGCTATGGAAATGAAATACTTTGTAGGTTAAAAAAATAACAAAGAAATATAATGGCTAATATTTTCTTGAGATTAACTCAGAAGTTTCTAACTTTAATAACAAAGACATGCATATCATCACACTCTAATCAAAAAAGTATGCAATTAACATATTTTTTTACACCAATGAAGGGCAATAGAAGATAGTACAAGATTTAATCGAATTTACCATTTGGTATCTATCGATTAATCATGATTACGGAAATGAATCTAAATTAAATGATAGAATATATTACTGATGTTAATTCAACTTCATGTTCTCTATAAAGAGTTTGTATAAACATTAATAAATTTATATTTATTGAATACTATTTGATGGAATAATTTAAACTCTGCAATGGTAAGAAATATAAAAATGTAAAGAATAAAAAATGTTCTTAAGTAATGGAAACATGGATATTGCTAAAAAAGAAAACCAAAGAATGTTTTGGACATTAAATAATCAGAATAAATAATTTTCACAACTGTACCAATACACACTTTAGAGTGGTAGCTCTTGGATACAATTTACTATGTATATACTCACATGCTTACAAAACATAGGTTTAACCAGACTGGCAATTTAAATATTATGGTTTAATATTTATATCAAGTATTTGCACATCTAATCATGACTTACCATGATATCTGCAGGGTTAAACAAAATTTAAAAAGAGTCATCTGGGTGAAGTTTATGTTTATGTATTGAACTACACAAAAATAATATTTATACATAGATGTAATATGATGTAATGCACTGTGGCTTCTCCTTATACAAAGTCAGGAATCTCTCAACCACTATGCCCAGAGAAACCTGTTAGTCACTTTACCTTTCCTTTCCATTCCCCATGGCTAAGTTTTTCCATAATCTGCTCCATCTCATTTTCACAATATAATCTTTGTCAACTCCATGGCCAACCCAGCATAAAAAGACAAAACTCTATACAGTAGCGTCACCCAGTGCAAGCCAGAGTAATCAATATTCTGGCTTGCACTGAGTGGCACTACCATATGGAGAGTTTTGCCTCTGTGAAAACAGATTGTGTAAGGATAAAAAATGGTGATCATATGATGTTTTATGGTTTAATAATATTTATACATACTGAAAGATGTCTTGCTTTATTATCTCTGTGTAAAAAATTGGCATTAAACAATAAAAATCAAGAAAACAGCTGGCATATTTGAAGAACTGCTTTTTATTGAGCAAAAATTTCCAATTAACTCTTGGATTGATGGAACAATCTAAGTCTGGCTATTTAAATTTTTAGTTATAATAACTCTAAAATATACACTGTCATAGACTAGCTAGTGTTTTTGTCTCCTAACTGAAAGATATCATTGAGGAGTAGAGCTATTATTACTGAACTGATGCTATAGCAATAAATATATGGTTTCTATCCCATAAAAAAGGATCAGCATAGAGAAATTGATTTTACTTATAAAGAAATATCTAAAAGAATCTCACATATAGCATTGTGTTATTGGAGATTTATAACTATTAATACTTCTTTGTAAATAGATATTTTCTGTTAAATATATGCTTAGCTTGTTTTTATTTATTTTTTAATTATTCCGTTTTTGTGTAGGCATAATTTATTTTTTAAATTTTTTAATAGTTATTTGGAAGGAGGTGTAGCTAGTGGATTTAATCATGTAGAGAATGTATTTAGGCCTAAATTATTCCATATTAAAGGAAAGAGGAAGTCTATTATTCGAGAGGTAAGTGCTATTTTCTTTGGAGTAGACATTAAGCTATTGTTGATTTAATATATTGTTTACCATAAAAAATAAAATAAAAATCTTATATATAATATGACATAATATAAGTTTTCAAAATGTAATAAAATGCCATCTATGAAGCAAATTGTAAGCTAAAATCAGAAATATTATGTTTTTGTCAGTTTTTATGGCGTAGTCTTATAGTCAAAACCCTTTTTTTTTTACAATTCTCATAAAGTAACAGAAAAGAATATATCATTACTCAATAAACTTGCCAATTTTCAGGGAAGAAAGTTTCTTTTTCTATCCTTGTTTTACATTTTAATTAAGAGTAACTGGATACCCATTTACTGACCAATATTGAATGATTATCTGGATTATTTACCAATTGCCTACCTGAAAATGGAAAAAAATTTGAAACTTATTCAGCATGTTCAAACTCAGATTATAGGTACAATAACTAGATATGCTACTACTGAATTATAATTAAGTTTTTGCTGTTCCATAAGGTATTGTAAAACGGAAAGGAATTGTCCTTACCTTTTTTTTTCTTTTTTTTCATGTGTCCAAGCATCGGCCAGGAAGCGAACCTGGGACAACTGCTTGCAAGACAGATGTGCTAACCACTCGGCCATCAATGCTTGACAGTTGTTCTTACCTTGAGTGAGAGATATTGCATATTACAGATAGATGAACCATGATTATAATGGAGTGCAAAATAGATTAATATGCTAATAAAATTGAATTCTGTTTGGTAAAATAAATTCTACTTCACACCTATTAATTATTACACAGTTATATGTAATTAATTGAATAGTGTGCCTGAGGAATATTTGCATCTTATCAAATCTTTTAGATTTGATACGTTCTTCTAAAATCTGGTATTATATCATGAGTTATTACATATTGGTAAAATTTCCCAGACCAACCCCTCTCTGTGTGCATCCATTACATAGACAACCTTCATTTTCCTGCTGAACTAGAGATATAAAATACCTGAATATTCTCACAGAAACAATAGTCTGACTTTCCATTTATATATCTTGATTATAATCTATCTGATTTTAGAATCTGAATGTTTAGCAGTTGGTCATATATATATATATAATGTTTAATCCATCATTGGTTCAATATTTGTATCTTATAATGGAGCAAATAATTTACATTCACATTATAACATACTACACATGTATAATATTATCTGGTGCTTTAGGATTCCATATGCTCATAGTAAATTTGCTCCCAGTATTTCAAAGGACTGATACATCAATGCCAAACTGGAATTCTTCTGTCAAACTATTTTATATTAATTATTATGATTCTTGAGAAGATATAGTTAAATATAATTCTCTTGACTCTCTGCAATTTTAAAATACATCCTGCACCATATGATAATTGTAATCAAATAAGATGTGTAGATTCTATTAATAGTTGTCAATGAGCTAAAAAATTCAATCTTTTCTACATTTAATTAACTCCTTGAAATTTATGATCACTTTGGGTATATATTTCGCTCGTAGTAAAATCAAAAAAATTAAAAGGTTTATACAAAAAATAATTTTGTGAATATTTTATTAATAGTAGTAATAATAATAGTGGTGATACTCATATTAATACTTCATAGTAGTAGTAATAGTAATATAGTAGTAATAATAATACAAACAACAATAACAACAATAATTATCATTATTGCTGCGTGAAGGATCATAAGTTTGAGCAATGGAAGTAGCAGATCTGGGATGCAATCTATGGACCTTGAGCTCCCAAGTTTCACCATTACACTAAAATTCACAGGGAAATGAAGAATTATAATTATTAGAGAAGCCAGTAGATTCATTCATACTTAATTTAACATTATCTATTATAATTTTTAGACTACTAATTAAAATTTAAAATCTACAGTAGTATAAAACTATGTTTTAAAAGGAATATTGCTGTTTATAGATAGCATTGCATTTTTTTTACTGAAATCTATATTTTTTAAAACTTAGTTCATGTGATGATAATGATATATCTTCTGAAACTATAATCCTATATGGCCATGTGTAAAAGTCTGCAGTTATATAATGTTTTAAGTCATGACAATTCCACTCACCATATTTTATAACTGGGAAAAAGCAGTCTGGTTGCGGTAAATATTTTTTGGGGCAATCACCAGTTATAAATCTTACCATCAATTGAAAAAAGTATAAACGATGATTTTTTGAAAGGGAACTTGGATATGTTTAGCTTGTGAAAATTATGACAGATTGTTTTGGTGGAGTGTTCAGATGTTTGTTGGTTTTGCTCTACTGTACTTTATTCTTTGTAATATTCATCAGTTTCTCTCAATAAGCATTGCTTTCTGTGACCACAGTTATTTTCACAGGTTCCATTCTGCCATAAGTCAATTTTTTTAGCATATATATATATAGTGACATTTTTTATTTTGTAGTCTCAATTAAAGAAAAAGTATGTTATATTTTGTTTATACATTGGTTTTTAGAACATTTCTTTTTTCCCTGTGATATTTGTCATTTGGCTTATCAATTTCATGTACCCAGTGATGTATCAGAATCAGAAATAGGAGGCCCATTTTCACTTGCAAAGGAAATGTTGAAATATAACTTCAAATGATAGAAATGATTGCATAGAATGCTTTTAGTTAATACTTACATATCACTTGAATTTCAGCCTTTTTATAATATTATAAACAATTGCATTTCTCTATGCTAGTGCCATCTTTTGTAAGATTAAGTAATCAGTGAATAAAAATAAATTACAGTTGCTGTCATCATAATAACCATTGATGGAATAGAAAGTTGCTTTTGTCTATTGCTTTGGATTACCATCTATGTGATTATTACTCGATGTATTGATTGACATAGTTTATATCTAGATGAAATGAGTTTTGTACCTATTGAATTGTAATAACAAGCTCTTCTATGTCTTAAAATGACAGCATGAGGTATTTTGTACTTACAGAGGCAATTCTAAAGAGATTAAACCAATATTGTAGGCATGTTTTGAAAATCACAGTAGTGTTACAATATGTTAAACTTGAGATTATTTAAAACATATGAATCTCTTCACTTTGAAAGTATATTTATCAGTATTGATTTGATGAGAAATTTTATCAGCTGTACAACTTCATAGCCACAGTGGTTCATCAGAAATTGATAGGAATATTAAGAGATGCATTTATTTCACTTTCTCCATAATGACAATTTAAGCATACTCTATAATTTTTCTACAAAAAATATTCATCAGATTCTGAGTATGTATAATCATAGAGTTGAACATCCACATAAATTCTGCAACTTTGTACATATTTGGTGACATTTTTAGCAAAATCTTTGTTTCTTTTTTGTCATCCTTATTGAATATGAATTATCATGAGGTGAATCTAGTCATATAAAGGTTATCATATTGATTAACTTTTTTAATTAGACAGCTAACTTCAATTTTGATAATATTGGTAGATTGTTTTGCTATCAATGTTCTCTATAAAACTAAATACAGAGAATGTGGGTGACATACTTGGACAATAAATTTTGCACTGAAAATTAAGTTTCAAAAACCTTTTGCATTAAGCTCTCAAGTAGATAGACCTGGTGAACTAATTAATTTTTGTTTATCATTTCTAAAAATCATGTATTATATAAGGAGTTTGTACAACAAAAACTTCAATAAAATTTTTTTTTGCAACTAATGGTAATTCAGTTGACTAGTAAAATATATAGATTTTTCAAAAGTGTTTTTTTTTTTTAAAAAAACAAAACAAGTGCGTGCCTGAAAAAAATACAAGCTACTATATTGTAATTATTAGGTTATATATAGAGTTCACAAATAAGCTCTCAACAAGCTTGTTGAGAGCTTATTTGCGAGCTCTATATATAACGTTTGTAATACAATCTTGTTAAATTAGGTCATGTGACATACGACTTGATTTCATTGGAATTATATTGTAATTAATAATTTTTTACTGATATATAATTTTTAATATTGTTATTAAAAGTAGGGAGATTTGTGTTAAAGTAGTTAGCATACATTTTTCCATATGTGAGTTTGATTCTAGATAAAGATTAAAACAAAGTAAGACAAATAAAAGAAAAGTATAAATCTGTACTATCCACAAATATTATCTTTTCCTGTTTTTCATGAAAATATGCTAAAGAAACATTTGCACTGCAGTAGGTTATTTTAAATTTCATTTTACCAGCTATCATTGTTGTATTTTACTAATAAAGACAAACAATACCATCCTTAATATGCACTAAAAACATAAGGCAAATACAATAAATTATTGTATCCAAACTTTGAAAAATGACTGACTGTTTCAACTCTTCAACAGTCTTCTTCAGAACAGTAAAAATGCACATTATCATAACAATAAAATATACAAACATATTGTATATAAATAGTCAAAATAAGAGTCAGAGATCAATTCAAAGATCACATGACAGTATCTCTTAAGCTTGTAAGTTATAAACAATGAGGATTGCCAATTCCTCTACAAGCTTTATGATAAATGCTTAGCCAGAGCCAGCACTTAAAATATCTCTGTCAGGAACCTCTCCCCAAACCCCTGACCATGGTTTCATGCTTTGGCACTCCTCAGAGAGGTGTCAGGGTAAATTCAGACACTAGATCTAAAAATACCAACCCAAAGCTAAGCACTTAGCTAAAAGTTATCTATTGAGTGGAAAATCTGAAATTTTCAGACATCTACATGTCTTCAAACCCAGCTATCCAACTGAAATAGCTATATGGGGCTGATAGATCTTCAGCCATACCATATATTAGTAGTCATAGCAATATAAAATTGCATAAGACTTTTGGAAGAGACTATGAATAGTCAAAATAAGAGTCAGAGATGGGTTTGAAGACATGTAGATGTCTGAAAATTTCAGATTTTCCACTCAATAGATAACTTTTAGCTAAGTTCTTAGCTTTGGGTTGCTATTTTTAGATCTAGTGTCTGAACCTACCCTGACACCTCTCTGAGGAGTGCCAAACACGAAACCATGGTCAGGGGTTTGGGGAGAGGTTCCTGACAGAGATATTTTAAGTGCTGGCTCTGGCTAAGCATTTATCATAAAGCTTGTAGAGGAATTGGCAATCCTCATTGTTTATAACTTACAAGCTTAAGAGATAGTGTCATGTGATCTTTGAATTGATCTCTGACTCTTATTTTGACTATTTATAGTCTCTGCCAAAAGTCTTATGCAATTTTATATTGCTATGACTACTAATATATGGTATGGCTGAAGATCTATCAGCCCCATATAGCTATTTGAGTTGGATAGCTGGGTTTGAAGACATGTAGATGTCTGAAAATTTCAGATTTTCCACTCAATAGATAACTTTTAGCTAAGTGCTTAGCTTTGGGTTGGTATTTTTAGATCTAGTGTCTGAACCTACCCTGACACCTCTCTGAGGAGTGCCAAAGCACGAAACCATGGTCAGGGGTTTGGGGAGGAGTTTCTGACAGAGATATTTTAAGTGCTGGCTCTGGCTAAGCATTTATCATAAAGCTTGTAGAGGAATTGGCAATCCTCATTGTTTATATTGTATATACTTATTAAAAAACAAAAAATAAATCTGATTTTTTAATATTTATGTCATATTACGTGTGTTTGAACACTTAATTGTAATTGAATTAATTTTAAAATTAATCAGCATTAAATGCTTTGTATTTAAGACTGTATCTATACAGTTTTGTTATTTACATATTATTTTTGAAATTAATTTAAATAATTTATTATTTTTTAATTAATCATTAGTGTATTTGCTTTATGATTTTTTAAATAAAATAAATTTTTATTAAAATAAGCAAACATTATTAATGATCTTTCTATGCATTTAACACAATGCAAATACAATATTTTATTATATATATATTAAAAAATAATTTTGTATTATATCACATTAGAATCATATTTAAATTATTTTAATTTGAATTTTTTCTATTTACTAGATGATTTTTTTTTAAATTTTACATTGCTATTTTACTTATAATAATTATTATTTTTAAGATGCCTCATATTAGTTGGGAGTTTTTTAATGATGGTGATGTATTTGTTTTGGATCTTGGTATAGCAATTTATGTTTGGAATGGAAAATATGCCAATAAAATTGAAAAAATCAGGGTAAGCTTAATAATCATTTTGTTATGTTTTATAGAGTAAATATTTTATTAAAATTTAATTTTATTTCTATTTACTAATCAAGTAAATATATATTGATGACTGGAATATTCTTCTATTTACAGGCTTATTTTTTCCCTTAATATAAAAGAAAAAATAAATAAAGCTTTAAAGTTAAACATATTATTTTTTAATTTTTCAGAGCAAATTCTATTTATTCCACCCAGGCTGTCATCTATTGGAAACTTGAGTAATCAATAGATGCTAGTTTGTAGTTTTTATTAAATCTCTATCCTTTGCGGTCTTCATCAATGTAAAACTTTGAAGCAGAATCTTTTGGATCCAGGTTTATTAAATGAAGATTCAAAACTTTCTGGCAAAACCTCAAAAGAAATTTACCATTTAGCATCTATTGATTACTCAAACTTACAATAGATGGCAGTTCTGGTGTAGAATAGAAGCAATGTGTAAGTTGGGTTATGTAATGTATTTTAAATTATTGTTATTATTAGTCTAATATTTATCTTCTATTTAAAAAACCCAATAGATTGTCAATTTTATTTTATATGCTACAATATTTTATTGTGCTTATGGCATATTACATTAAATTAGCATCACCCGACTCTTCTGATACTTAAAAATACGTGTATTAACAGCATAGTCACCTATGCAAACTTGAAAAATCAATGAACTTCAGATGGCAGTGCCAAAAGATCTCCAGTCCAATTTCTGGTTACTGATTTTAACTAATGAGCAGTATTGCATTACATATATTCATCTAGCAGTCATATTTACTTTTTTTTATATTATTCCAAGTTAATGACTTGAATCCTAAGGTTTAGATATCATGTCAACCTGCTTTTACCACAACATAGGTTCAATACTATGCTATATATTTTAAAAATCTCAATTATATAAAATCTGTATGCACTTTTGTTTGCTCATAATGAAATGATGAGATATAATTGCATTTTTTATTGGGTATTGGTGTCATTTCTTTTTATTTCAATGCTGATAGTTCAAGTAGTTGCAATTGGTTGAGACATGTATATTTGTAAACTAAATTAAAACAGAGTGTCACTCAGTATAAGAAATGGTGATCATGTGATCTTTACAAACTGTTGATTGTTGCACATTCCAGACGTTTTTCATATTAGTTAAAGTTTTCTGCGGTTGGTGGTTATTAGGTTGATTTGTGTGATTATTGGGATGTTTTAACACCTTATAATATTTTATGCTAGAGATAGGAAGATTACTTCTTTATGGATTAATCCACATCTGGGATTCTATTACCGCGATAGTATAAATTTTATAAAATATATAATAGCATAAGCTTGTGGTTAAAACACCTGTAGAGGTCCCTACTATCACATTTTATACGCATATTATCGAGGTTATAGCCTCAGTAAATATTACTTACGTAATCAATGTGTGTTTAATAAATTTATAATTACAACTTTAAATAGGTATTTATGTTTATTTCTACATATAAAGATAGGCAGAGTAACTAAAAAGTAAAATACTATGATCAAGTTTTATCATTGCTTGTCAGTATCTTAACACCAATTACCCTATTAGCCCAATTTTAAGTGCCATCATTAAGTTTTATTAAGCACTTAATCATTAAGATGCATGCAGTATATAAATATAATGTATAAAAGCTGAGTTGCTTAATCTGATTAATAGTCAGTTGAAACATGTTAATAGACTATTTTTATGCATTGAAGAAAAATGGAATCAGAAATTGCATGAGTGTAAGCGTAAACAATTAAGTAATTAGTATAAATACAAATTATTTAATCATGCTATTAAATCACTATTTAAGTAAAGCCAAATTCTTATGACAACACATAGCTCACATGATGTATTTCAGAGAAACTTATTGTATCTGCTGGGTCATGCCCTAAATTATTACTAACTGCTAATTAGAATGTGTGTGCATGCATGCGTTATGCATTTTATGACAGTTCTCTATTTTAGTTTATAAGATTATGGTATGTATGTTAAAAGTAAAAATAGTGTTATGAAGTTTATATTTATATAATATATTGCATTTATTTTGTAAAACATTTAATTTGGGACTATTTCTTTATAATTAGGGGGCCCAAGTAGCCCAAAAATTAAAATCTGAACATGGAGGCAGCACTGTAGTTATTTTGGAAGATGGAGAAGAACAAGCAATGCATTCAAGTGAAAAAGAAGTAATTGCGATTACTAGATTTATTATAATAATAGAAATGTAAATATATATAAAATAACTTAACGTAAATGAAATTAAAGCAGAATTTACTATAAACCTCAGCAAACCACATATAAATTACATCAATAAATGAAAAAGAACAATGTGGATCCACATGTTCTTTGGTTCAGATCATATCTAATCATTCAATTTATCCAAAGCATGAATTCTGTATATTAACGTGATTTCAATACAACTTCAAATTATTTTGTTTGTTTGTTTGTAGTGATTTCAGAATGGTTTGAGATCATACCAAAATCACATGACTATACAGAATTCATGTTTTGGGTTATAACACAACAATAAATTCAACATCTAAATATAATCCAAGAATGCAAGATAAAGAGTTGGATTTACAATGTCCTTTTTCATTTATTGATGGATCTGTATTCGTTTATACATAACTCACTGGGGCTTACAGTAAATTTTGCTTTAATTTAATATAATAATAGGAATATATTATTAGTGTTATAGCAATTAAAAAGTTTTGCATAATTTCTTGGAAAACCCTGGATTTTAATTTGCTGAATTGTCTAATTGTTGGACATGTTATAGGTTAAGAAATTTTGATCTTATAGAAATATATTTTTAATAGCCCAAATTAGATGATATAGTTGAAATATTTGGGCTATTAAAAAGTTATATTTACATCTAATAACTGAAGATTAATTTAATACTAAGAAATGGTTAAATATGAGGCTGTCTTTTTCTCAAATTAGTTATAGTGATTTCAAAATAGCTTATAATTGTCTTGTAATTATGTTAGTATATATAAATCTCACACTCTGCATGTAAATATGTAGCATGCTTATGTAGGATCAAAGCTGAAGTGTAGTTGGCTCATTCTATATTTTATGTTTACTGATAGTTGGTTTATATATAGCTTGCAGGGTTTCTTTCGGTACTTCTGCATTACAAAACCAATCGTGAATTGATTTGTTGTTGGAATATCTATAGATTTTTTTATGATAAATTTGTTAATATTTAAGCTGTCCAAAAAATAATCCATATGCTAAATAAAATAAATCCATAAGTATGTGCACCTATAAATTATTTATTTCCAAGAAAACTATAGGTGAAAAATAATACTTCCAGAATGGATAAGTAATGGAACATAATTCAAGAAACACAAATGGTAAACTATACTCGTGAATTAACGCTATGCGAAAAGTTGTTGTGCATAAGCTTAGTTAAATTGAATTATTTTATATCATTTAAATATAGCTAATGATATTTGGCACATTTTAAGAGTTTACATTTAATAAGCAACATATAGATGTACAATTATTGTTAATTACTAAAAAGAAACGGTATTTACAGTTTTAAGAATAACAAACTCTCCATACAGTAGTCAAGTGCAAGCCTTTAAAAGCAATGGATGCAGAAAGGTTTGTGCATAAAATCCCTATCTAGTACCTACTCATCCAACATTCACAGAATAGTTTCTAGCTTGTGGCATTCATCAGCGAGGAGCCTTGGATTTGAGAGCACTGCACCTAGAACTTAAGATTTAATGCAATCCTCCAGAAGCTACCTTTTACCTATTTGGTAAACTATAAAGCTAGGAGCCCAAGATGAAAACATCCTACTGTATGGAGAGTTTGGTACTCTTAATAACAGTATCCATAAACATATGAAATGGTGATCATGTGATGTTTTATTTATAGTTTTGTTTACATTATAACTAATCATGACTAAATGCCTTTAATTATCCAATAATGGGATATCTGGGGGAATTGACTATGCTTGAAAAAAATAGCTAAGCTAAACTTTCTTAGAAATCTTCTGTTATATAAAAATATTAAAAGTGCAACAACACTATCATGAGTATAGCTGTAGATGGACTCACCAATAGTAGCAATAGAAGAATAATGAAGAAGAATTGATACTCATCAGTTTTTCCAATTTCTGGCTAGTGAGGGTATCCTCCAGTTAAGCATAGCCAGATAACCCATACACCAAGCAATATTGGAGTTTTAACTGTAATTTGAATCCATATTGCAGGTATATCAGGCAGATGCTGTACATTTGCACATGAACTCTTTCCATATTTTGTATATGCTAACTTTTAAAAAATATATTTTCAATGGTGAATATTATTTAACATTATTTCCAATGCAAATTTTATTTCTGTATTTTCTAGCTATTCAATCAGTATTTAAGTCTTTCATCTAAGAAAGTCAAGAGCCACAATGAAGTTCCTCATGATGATGTGATCGAGAGAAAGCACTTTATGGAGATCAAACTTTACAGGTAACAACAAACAAGAATAGTGTTGAACTATTTATTTTATTAAATAGATTTAAAAAAAAATTAGCAGTTTTTTTTTTTAAACAGAAATTTAAAGTTCATAATTACATGCATTTTATGTATTAGGGTTTCCATTTTTTTAAAATTTTAAGAACGTATTCCTCAAACTCCACCATATCACAAACATCCACCAGCATAAAAACTTTAATCAATTTCTCTCATTATGCATGGATTTTGCAAACAATCATCTATCAGCATGAAAACTGGAGACATTAAATACCAGGGTCACTTTGACCATATTGATAGTACAAATTTTTTTTCATTACACCATTTTTCTACAATTAGGAACTGGTTTAGATAAGTAGTATGGTTAATGTTTCTAGGACCTATGATGATATTTAGGATTGTTGATAGATTTTTGATATTTAGACCAAGCTTGTCAACCTACAGCATGCCCCTATTTGTGACACTCTTTTTAATAGACAAACCAAAGGTTATTTGGAAAAAAAGATATTATCATTAATCATAACTTTGATTATTAATAAAAATGTCATTAAATTTATGAAAAAGTTTTCTGAAGAAAATGTGAAAAGATTTCATCGTTAAGATGCTAAGCAGGCTAAAAGATCATCATCTTGTTATGTAGGCAGACATATTTATGTTTCACAGATCGATTTATATACTTATTTCAAAACTTATCGCAAATAATCTTTTTTTTATATCTTTTTATGATTCTTTTTTTGTTTTATTTTTAACTATAAAAGAAGTAAGAAAAAACCTTATATATTATTATTGCAGAATAAAAAATTTGAAAACAAATAGCTCACTGTCTTAAAAGAGGTTATTTTTATACTGTTCAATGGATATATTGTGGTGATTATCATTTATAAATTATTGAAAATTATTTACAAATGTGTTAACTGCAGTGGGGAATACCTGTATATTATTTACAGCCATGGAAAAGAATTACATTGTTCCCACAAGTCTCATCATGTCTTAGCTATATAATAGTAGTAGGTACATTCATTAATTAGAATTTGATAGTTAAGTAATTCTTTAGTATTTTTTATAATTATGAGCTATTCAAGAACAAAACAGAACTTCATTTATGGACCCATCTTTAAAGATCTAAGCTAAATATAATGAAATTAATTAACTATTTATCCAGCAACTAACAGGCCAATTATGAAAGTTATTATGTTCATTTAAGCAATAATTCTAAAAAACCAAGGAGGTAATATCACTTTCTGAACTTCTATTAGGCTGATCTATAAAAAACTTACTCAGAATATATATTCTAATCTTGAAATATTAAATCTCAGAAAAAAAAAAAACTTGTATTAGTGGTCATATAAAACGATGATTTATTTGATTAACCAGAATAAACTACATCATAGAGATTATCGAAGGGCAATTATATAATCACATAGATATCATTTATACAGGAACTAAAACCAGGAATCTGTATTAGATTATCTGCACCAGAGCCATAAGAGTAGTTAAATTTAATCATTTGATAATATTTATTAAGAATGCATTCTTCATCAAGATGGATAGCAGACTACACATCCATGTAAAAAGAAGATATGATGAAATGGGAATGTGAGATTGTGTATAGAAATTGAACAGGCACTGAAGTACATAGATAAATAATTATCGTAAGTCCTGCAATTTAATCTGTAAATGCTAAATTTTTGTCATATTTGATAATTTTCTTATTAGATAAATACATTTAATAATTATTATTAGTCATTTATTAGACTAAAGATTATCATATCATTTTTAGCCCAGATATAAACAGTAAATTTCATGAATGAATAAGATATATTCTTATTAAAATACAACCACATGGAAACATTAACATAACTTCATTTTTTAGATATATCCAAAGCTTTGATTTCTATACACATGCACAAAGTTTTCTGCATGGTCTAGTATAGTGCCAGTGTGTCAGACCCTGGAGTATAAGGTCTTAAAAATAATTTCAGTTCTGGTATCTCCAGTGCTTGAACTTATTATAGAATTTGTTTTTTTAAAGATGAATGATCCCAAGATGCATTTCTGATAAACCAGAACTCTTTGGCTAGGGAGAAAAGAGGAATGGCGATGAATTAATATCATCTTTTATTTGGTGTATTTAATAAAAATAGGTATACTAATCTTTAATTAAGTTTAAAGTTTATACTTGCACTAAAATTGATATGATAATCTTTAGCCTAATAAATAATTAATAATAAGCATTAAAATATTTATCTCATAAGGATATTATCAAATATGTGTGCACAATAAATTTGAAGCTTGAAGATTAAATTATTAATCCTATATAAATTCATTCTGAATTTCCACCAAAGGTAAGCTTATAAATAATAAATGCTTAATTAAATAATAGCTGGTCCATTTTATTCTTGATCTTTGATAAACATAGAGTGTTATTTATTCATAACCTGGAAGGAGAGTGGTTTGCTACTCTTAATTATAAATAAAGTAAGCTGTGCTAATTCCCCTCTTTTCTTCCAAAACATAAGCTTGTGGTTAAGACCTGTAGAGGTCCCTACTACCGCATTTTTATGCACATATTCTTGAGTTACAGCCTTGGTAAATGTTTATAATAATTAACTTCTATTTGACTATTTTTTGCTTCCATCATTGTATATTAATTATAGTCTGCAAATAAAAACTTTTTTTTTCTGCAGTAAAAATTCAAGTAAATTGTTTTTACTAATTTCATTATGCCAAATTCAAAAATATATTTTGCCATATCGTGTCTGATTAATTGGCAATAATGCAAAATGTTATTTTGTCATTACGTTGAATAACTTAGTATTGATTGAATTATATATATTGCATATAAATGTTAGTACTTAACATGCAGTATTATTTTTTCCTACATCAAACACAAGTAAAACCTGCATTACAAACAATAAGATGATTTGTATGTTGCTTTTACTTATGTTTTAAGCTGGAGAACCAGAGCGGTGAATGCATATTTTAAACCATTGATGCCAGTAAACACATTTAGATTACTAGCCCGACTTGAAATAAAAATTACAGGATAATCCACGCATATTTTTATTAAGAATGTAATCAAGAATATTTAAGAAAAAAATGATGCCCTACTTTTTAATAAAGCAAAAAATAGAATTCAAATCGAAGAAAAATATTAAAATTGCTATATTTGAGGTGAAACATACATTTGAATATGCTTCAAAATGTTGTTTAGATGGGATGCCTCTGATTTCATGAAGGATTTCTACAGATATGAATATGTCTTTTGGCATTTAAAGCAATTTTTATTTTTGGAAATTTGCCAATTTCAATCTTAGGTTTTGCTTTTTATATTCAACACACAAGCAAAACAACTTAGCAAAGCAAAGTAGAAGATACACAAGTTGAAAGTTTACTCACATTATATTTCTTGGAAATGCTTTGAAGAATTCCTCGATCACTCTTTTCCCTTTCCAGTAGAATTTATATGATCTTGAAGTTCTTGAGTGTTCTCTGGAAGATGTTGTAAATACTACCTTCTGTGCACCCCTGATACATTAGCCATTGTATTCTTAAAATACTTACAATAAAAATTTCATGACTAAAGACTAAAATATGTTTTTTATATTTACAGTAATGCATGCAAGGATACAAATGAAAGTAAAGATGCATAGAACACAAACTTGTTGGATCATATCTTAAGCACAACTGATAGTAATTTTGAAAAAGACTGTCTGCCCAACATTTCCGACCAAGGAAGATAGGACTGGGTTTAAAACACTTGTGTTTATACAAGTTGTTTGAGAAAATCATGCTTAACTACGTCTAATCTTTCATCACACTCTTCTGCATATCTAGAAGGAGTTTGGTATGAGTGTATCAGGCAAAACTCAACTACAATTTAACACTTAATATGACTGCAATACGTACTAAATCAAATGCACACAAACAGGCACAATTAAAGTTATATAATTATATTATAAAGACGTTTGGGAACATCTCTCAACATTACATCTTATGATGTAGATACCAAAAAAACAAATGCACCACATCTAGATATGAAGTGAAGGAATTGACATCATTTTTGGAGTAAGGTCATTGATTTCCATTAAAATAATCGATTTTCCATTTTATCACAAATTTATAATGATTGGTGTCATTAGTTTAATAATTATCAATTCCATATTTTTATCTGGTTGGCATATTAAGCTCCTCTTGAATTTCTACCAATGTTGGCATGGCAAGTTTGTAAATATCAAAAGCTTAAAGAATAGTAGATGACTCATTCTATTCTTGATCCTTGACAATGTGTTGGAGTGTTGTGCATGTATGCATATATATATAATAATAATAAAATGTCTGTTAATTTAAAAAAACTTTTGTAATCACAACAGTGTAAGTGGTGAAAATAGAATAAGAGACTTCACAAAGTCTCTTAATTCACTTAGATTAATCCCATACATGGTTAGTCTCTTAATCTTATTCCAATAATCTCTACTTCACGGTTAACCCATCCTATTGGCCGCACTTCGTATCGGCATAGTTTGAGATTCTATTAACATTTATGGAATTTGTAATTTAAGATAATATATATACATACACATACCTACATATTATAGTATTTTCAAACTTAAAAAAATCCCATCAATTCCATAATAAAATATTAAATTTAAAACTAAATAAATTGATACTATATAATTTAGCAACTTTTTCAAATCATATGATTTGCCAAATCTTTTTCACCAAGTTCAATCATAAACTTAATCTCTAATTTCATAATGTACTCTAATATATCTATATTATTAGTAACCTCTCCATCTTCACTTAAGAATTAAGTATGTAAGCAATGAGTTTTTTAATAGCAGTGCAATAAAGTACCACAATGCTTTTTGGTTAATTGATTCTAGACTTGACCCATAGAGCAACATGCACTAGTGCTAAAATTTTTACTGATTAATTTCCTTACCCCTAAGAAAACACCATTTGATTGATCTAGTTTACATTTAACATCTGTATTAATAACAATTATTCAACTTATTTTATTTTATAATGGAATTTTCTAATAATGGAAGTTTCTATGTAACCATAAGTTATCAATGTATACCAGTTGGTAGGTTCAATCAAGTTTCCAGAATAATTTGTGGATGTTGCCTTTCATCAATTTAGATATCGGTTGGCATTCTTTAATTATTTATTCTTACACAAATAACCATAGAATAAGAATGAATTTCTGTATTACCAATTACTGATGTAGAAAATAACTGCTTTCTTGATTATGCTGCTTATAATATTCTAACATATAAAATTAGTAATTTAAATTTACATTGTATTAATTTTTAGGTGTTCTGATGAAGGTGGTACATTGAAAGTTACTGAAGTTAAAAGTGGTCCACTTGAACAGAAGGATCTTGATTCTAATGTAAGATATAGTTTACTAAGTGATATTATTTTAGATGCATTTTAACATTGGTATCATAAATATTTCATAAAAAAAGATGGTATAGCTGTTTTTTTATATTAAAATATTAATACGTATATATCCATTATTACTAAAATATTAATAACCATATGGATAATTGTTTTGAAGATCATATGAGTAGTAGATTGAGCACAGTAGTTTCATTTAAAAAAATAGTTTATTGCCATGAAATTCGTAAAAAGTTTATGCAAGTGTCAGATCTGGGTCATGACTGCACCAAGTCACACAAGGCAGTTGTTCCATTAAAGGTTTTGAACTCAGGATTTTTTAGTCTTATTCATCATCCACTCCATATCAAGCAACCAACACTCTCTGACCACATACATACAAAAAAGAAACAAGATCTCCAATATATGTATTTCATGCAGAACCAGCACTCATCAGTTGGCTCAGATCCTAATCTCCAATACATATATACAATCAGTGCTCACTTTATATTAAGATAGAAATTCCTCAAACTTTAATGGACAGGCTTCAAAATTTTCATCCTTCCAATTATGCAACTGTCTATTTCATTTGAAAAACTGGCAATGGAATGCTCAAAGCCCTTACTGGATTTGATATTGTAGTAATATCCAAATAAATGTTACATTAAATAAGTTAATTGTACTAAGTTTTTTCCTTTGTTTCCTTTACTTAGCTGAGGAATGGATACTGGAAACTTAATCATAGGCCACTATTTTACCACGCATCCCTAAACCACACTAGTCAACTATTTAGAAAATCATTAGGTACTCTAACCAATTAGGTCATCTTTTTAAAGCCCAATGATTTCTTGAACCATTTTTAAAAAACTCCAAATTCCCACTTATAAAACATGAATGGGATGTCTGTTCTGGATTAAATGACAGCCTTTACCTTCATGCCATCTTCTATTCATTATTTTAAATGTGATTTATAAAAGCTCATTACTTGACATTAGTTCTAAATACTTTATAACAGTACTTCAAAAAATGTTCTTTTGTAAAGATTAATTTTGAAGATAAAAAGCATTTTACATTAATCTGAGTTGGTTAGATGAATATAACTACACCAACTTTAAAATAAAAAAATATGATTGTAATATAACATGACTATTGGCAATGAAGATATCATACTCCTACACATAGTGAAATATTTATCTTTAAGCAGTAATAAATCAGAAATGATCTTGTACTGTCCTTTGGTTACAATACTGTTGTCTAAATATCATCTGAAGGGTTGATGTGGTAATATGATGGACTATTCCATCATCTGTCTTTAAATGTTGAATATCTAGACTTCATTTTTTTTTTTTTTTAAACAGTTACTACTGCCTAATCTTTGATTAGCTGGGTATATGCTGCAACATATAGATTACTTATGACAGCAATATTTAACTGATATGTAAATTATTTTTTTTTTGATATAAAGAGATCATGCAATCTATTCTTCACTGAAATTGAATAACATTCATATCAATGCTATAACCTTAAGACTGTGCGCCTAAAATGCGACAGTAGGGACTTCTACAAATCTAAACACTCATACTGTCGCATTTTAGGCGCATAGTCTTAAGGTTATAGCCTTAATATATATTACTTACGTAATGAGTATGCGCTTTATAAATTATATAACATTCATATCCAAAAACAAAGATTCTAATAAGTTTGTCAAGTCGAACCTAAAAAATAATACGATTGGTAGATAACCAGATTGAATGCTATTAGCTAACAATATTGATTAATTACAACCAACTTTTCTTTTTCTAAATATAATTTCACTATCAATCTAGCTTTGTAACTTATCTATTAAATATTTACAAATGAAAAATACTAAATATTTTGTTTCCACGCCCAATTATTTTCTTTCAAAATTTATAAAACAATTGTATTTGCATTATTTTATTTAATAATTATAAATTTCCTGCTAATAAATAATACACAAAGTAAACGTTAATAGACATCGATGTGAGAATAATAAAAAAATATAATTTTTTTTTTCAGGAATTATATATTTAAGATGACTTTATTTAAAACAGTAATAACGTAAGCAGTAATTCCTCTGTATTACTGATAGGCTTGATATAACATTTGAATTTCTAGATGGTTTTGTAAAATGTTAGATTTTAGCATGAATAAAACATTTGTCTTTCACTTATCATTCTTTCGTTCTAATTCAAATAGTTATGTACACAGTTAGTTATTCTCATTTAAAATAATTTTAATACTAGCAGTTAATTTATTCAACTAAAAGTTTAATATCAAGTAAATAAATAAATTCTATTATATAAAAATGGGCAAATATTATTAAAAACACACACACGTATTGACAGTTGAAAGTGAAACACTGCTGATTAAAATTGGATATATGTATAAATAAGCAGACACATTGATGAGGGTTAAAAATATAAAAAAAACCATCAAGAAATAAATTGTTCAATATTACTGAAACTGCCTCAGAATATCTTTTTTTGTTATATTTATATAGTTAAAATTTGGAATATTTAATATGCAAATTTTCTTTTCTTTTAAATTTTAATTCAAATAATTTGAATATATGTGATAGTTTTAAACTTGTATTTATAATACTTAGTTCATCTCCTTACCATGTCCATCTGTCTTGGGTTTGAATCTGGTTGATATTTGGAATGTTTTTTCAGATAAATGAAATCTAAAGACTTTTTTTTTTTTTTAAAGTAGCTTACTCATAATTTATGCAGCTATCTATCTATTTATTGGTCAGTAAATGAGTATCTAAATAATTTTAATTACAGCAACAAAAAAAAAAGGGGGGGGGGAATAATCTCAATGCCTGTTAGTGAATTAGTTTAGTTAAAAAAAAACACCATTTCTTCATTGCTATTTTTTAGAGGTAGAAATGCTGGCAAGACCCTTTATTCTGCAGTAGTTATTTATGTTTGAAAAATCTTTACCTACTTCTCATTTACAAAGATGCAAAAAATGAACATTTAAAGAGACATCCCCCTCCTCAAGTCACACATTTTAAATTTATTGACATTTTGATGGGTATGAAGAAGGATAAATGTTTGCTTCTAGGTTGTTTTGTCTTTAGTAATGCTTAACCTTGTCTACAATGGATTTAGAAATAGATTTCTTTGTATAAAAATGGATTAGAACTGAAAATTAAAAAATAAGTATTGAAGAACTGAAATTTTACTACATTTCCAAAGTACAGCTTGAATTTCTGACTTAAAAAGGCTTATGTCAACTAGAAAATATAATCACTTCCAGTGCAAATTCACTACAGAACAATGTTATCATTTATGGATGCAGGATAGAAAAAACAACAAAGTAAATAATGAATCTAAATATTGTTGTTGTGTTTGGTTAGGCTTGCAGGTTCATTTCCAAACCAACAGGTACAAAAAGAATAACTATTCAGCAATTAATATGTACAATTTATTAGTCCAAAAAATATACACGTTAGTTGAACAAATGAATAAATATAGTTGATATACATGTTGAGATAGTCAAGCCGAGTATGGAACTCACTTCTAGCTAAATGATTAGCCTGCCTCGTGAGCTCTGGTAAGACTCTTCCAGATATGTATTTAGTTTGCCTTAAGTCGGCTCTAATTCGGCCATAGCAGTTTCCAGTTCATAGGTGGACTTGCCTCACTGTGTGGACGTCACGATCAGGTATAGAGAAATAACTTTGCTGATGGCAGAGGGTTTAATGGAGAGCACATTCTGTCATTCAGGTTAACAGAAGTAATTGCTCTCTGCCTTGCCTCCAAAAGGCTGACTATTTAATGGCAGATCCCCTATCTTACTGGAAACACGTAGATTCGGTGTGTGAACCCCAATGAAGGTTTTAATCCCTTTGGATAGCAACTGGGTGCTAGCCAATCAGGCAAGGAATCTGGAATAGTCCACTTCTGAAGGCAGGGTCAGATATGACAGTTGTTAAAGGGAAGAATTTAAAGAAGAAAAATCAAATAATAATACTGTGAAAAATGTTATGCTAAAAGTAACACATAATAAAACCTATAGCTATTAAGTTTGAGAAATGATTAGTTAACATTATGGATTTTTTTTTTTTTTCATTTCTAGCTGTTTGCTTTGGATATAGATCATTTCCCCTCAATAATAAGTCTTATGTTGAAAACATTTTCTTATGCTGATTTCATTTGTATAGAAACTTTTGTGATTGCTGATTATTCTATGGTTGAGCATAGGTAGAAAGTAATTGCTAGTCACATTAATGACAGCAATCATCCACTTTTAAAACTGATTTATTCTTGATAGTTGATGGAATAATTTGGTCTAATATATTATTAGGCAAATTTTGAATGAAATGTCAAATTGTATACAAAAATGAATTCGGCATGAATATGATTAGATTTGTTATTAGTTGGACCTGTGCAGTTTAGCTCAGTGATATAGTTATAGACCTGAGAGCCAAGGTTCCTGGATTCAACCTCTAATGTTACTTGACCTCTCAAGTATTCAATTATGTATTAGTTGTTCAAACCTGCACAGTTTAATGATTAGCGCATATACTTATTGGATTAATGACTGGATGAACTTTGAAAATTTTTTCATGTCACATCTGGCTAATGATTTCTTTTTCTCACAGCTGGCCCATAACCAGCCTAGTTAGACATTCATTAGTGGTTAGTAAATGGGTATCTATTACTGTCTAGAGGAAAAGATTCCAGATTATTCAGAGTTGGTCAAATGAATATCTGAAGATAAAAAACAAAGATAGTTGTAAACTTTAGTCTGTTATTATTAGAGGGAGAGGTGGCAGATTATTACAGGTGCTAAATCCATGCTAATCTTTATTTTTTAAATTATTTGTTAACTTTTTAATAGAGATTTTTCTAAACAGATTTTTAAAAAAATTATAATAATTCATACTTTTTAATTAAAGTGTATATTGCTTAATGGAATTCATTTTATTCAGTAACAATAAATGAATATTGCTCTAAGAAATTAGTTTAAATTCTTGTGCATAATCGTTAGTATAGTTTAAATGTATTCTACAGTATTGGATAGTCATAATTTCAGTAGCATTTATGAAATAAGCAGTAATAAAAGGATGATAAAACATGGATTCCATATTATAGAAATATACCTTCATGAAGAGTGAAATATGTTTCACAGTTGTATCTGTTTTGAAATCAGTAAAGTTGTATTTTGTTGACCACTCCATATTAATCTGGAGTCTTCAGTTGTAGTTAATAATAACCAGATGCCTATTAATTATTAGTTAAATAGCTAATTGAGTTGGTTATAGACCAGCTACGTGAAATGTAAATCTTATATTTGTTGACAATTTGAACAAAATTCTAAGATTTACCTAATCGTCAGAGATCATGTGGATTTTCTTTTTGAGTAAAAAAATAGATTGACAATCAGAGTCCTGACATTGATTCCAGAGAAGTTGAAACATTTGCATTACCGCTATGAATATGAGGCAAATGTCCTCGAAAGCGCTTAGCGTATAATAATTTATGGAATCTTTATAGCTTCTCGTTCAAGTGTTTCATACGCTTTTAATTTGTATATTAGAATAAAAATGAAGTATAAGAATTTAGAAGTAAAAAATTAGAAGTACTATTCATTAATTATTTTGCTACGTATGTTCAAGAATTTAGAAGAAAAAAATTTAAAAATTATTTATCTTACGAAGTGTTACTTTTTTTGGAAAGGGTGCGGCTTCAATACTCACATGAATGTTTCACTAAATGATGCAAAAACATGATAGTAGTCACTTATTTCATTGTTTTTTATTGATACTGATTACACTCTGCATGGTTTGGTATCACTGGTAGAGCATTCTATTTGGGATTGATAGGTGTCGGAATTCTGCCACTCACTGATCTGGTGCTCGAACTTATGAACTCGTGAGTAATAAAGCCAAATGCCTTTTTTTTTATGCTGACTATCAATTATATTTTTTATGCATTGAGGACATCTTTAATGAGTTCGGTCTATTATTAATGTGATAGTTTTTTAGATCTAAGAAAACGGAATAGAAAAAAGAATTTGAAACATGTAAGTCACCTTTATCAACAGGGAATTGATAAAAATTGCGTAAAAATTTTAAAATATTTTAAATAAGGATGTAGTGAATTAGTTTTACATAATTTGTAATTAACAATATTGCTGATAGTATTTGTTTGTTTTTCAAATAGGATTCATTTATAGTTGATAATGGAGAAGCTGGAATATGGGTTTGGGTTGGTAAATCAGCTACCAAAAAAGAACGAGCTGAAGCAATGAGAAATGCTCAGGTAAGAAAAAAAGATAATTATTTGTTGAATTATGACAATCTGCAGTAGAATTTCAATGATTAGGCATGGTATGGTACCACAGCTATGATAAATACTTGAACAGACAAATAAAAGAACATATACTTTAAAAACATTAGATGTGTAATAAACAGTCATCTAACTTGTTTACTTTATTACATAATACATAAATATTTAATTAAATTTTATCTATTTTTTTTTAGCAAGTCATCAACAATTTTTTCCTATAATTATGACATTACATAATTATTTTTTTACTTTTGTTTGATTGAGTTTATATAAAAATTAAGTTTGACGCTGTATATATGTAATTATGTAGAAGGAAATTAACCTTCAAATGTGCACTGTTTATTTTTAGTGCATAAATTTACACGCACTCATCCATGAGTAAGAGTTTTAGAAACACAAGTGAATCACTTGTGCTTAGAGTTTATTCTTATGTAAACCATACTAATTATGTTTAACTCTGAGCTTAATTCTATTCTGTGTCTGATATTTTAATTAACAACTGAATTGACAAATTTTGTTGATATATTACAGGGAAGAGAAGGTTTTTCATTTTTAATATATGCAATTAAATGTATATTAGTTTAGAATATATATAAATTAATAGCTTAGGGTTGTATATATAGATAATTACATAGAAGGAAATTAATCTTCAGACCTGTATTGTTTGTTTTTAGTATATAAATCTAATAAACATCACCATTTCTTATGCTTGCTTATAACTGTTATTAAACCAATAAACATCACATGACCACTACTTCTTATGCTTGTATATAACTGTTTTAAAACATGCAAAACTCACTATATGTATTGCCACACACAGCAAACTAGAGTAATCAATGGATGCCAGAAGGCTTGTGCATAAAATCCCCATCTAGTGCCTACTCATCCAATATCCCCATTAACTGTTATTAAAATGGGCAAAACTCTATACGTATTGCCTAACATCTAGGTGCAGTGCTCTCAGATCCAAGGCTTCTCAAAGACGAAGGCCACAAGCCAGAAACTAGTCTGGGAATATTGGATGAATAGGCACTAGATGGAGATTTTATGCACAAGTCTTCTGGTATCCAATGATTACTCTGGCTTGCACTGAATGGCAAGACATATAGAGTTTTGCCTGTTTATATAAATTTACATGCACTCACCCATCAGTAATTGAGTTTAGTAAATAAAAAATATGCAATATAAAATCCTGAGATCCAAATATAAGTTTTATAATAAGTTATTAATGAAAACTGAGTGACTGATGATACCTATATTACAATGAATTACAGTTTAGTGAAATGAGAAGATATTGAATTAGTAGTGAACTAACATTGACATGAAGTTGTTAATTTTAGTAGTGGAATTATTACTGAACCTAAGTCACAAGCTCAAAACCAGCGCCATTACAATTTTGTAAAATGTCTGTGATGATACTAGGTTATTTTATAATAAACTACTATTCTTGCTCTTGAAATAAAAATCCTAACGAAAAAAAGAATATTGATAATGGAACTTAGCCACATCATGTGATTATAGATTCTTACTTTAGAATTGGAATAATATATAGTTCATTTAACTCTTAAAACCTCACAATTTGTTTGAGGAAATGTCATAGTATTTTTTTAAATAAAATTTTAGGATTAATGTATATAGACTAACCATAAAAAATATTTTTATTTTGACAAATGGTTTTAACAATATTAATTTTAATTTACATATATAGTTAGAAATGTACTATTATACTTATCTGTAGATAAAAGTTTATTATAAAGTTAATAAACTCAAAGCTAAGTATATGTGTATTTATATGAAAACAAACAGAGTTCTTAAGTTTCCCACTCCTTTATATCATTGATAACAGATTCTATACAAATCTAAGTATCGTATACTTTTGATTGCCTTTAAAAACGATAATTCACTATTTACTCTGTCCCAGAGTGATCTCTTGAAAAAGCTTGACTAATCAATAAATACTAGATAGTAGAGTATCATTCACATTGCTGGATTAATTTCTGGTTTTTCACTGAAGGCCAGAGATTAGTTTGAAATGGTGGTATAGCTCTACTACTTAATATATTTTCTGATTACTTAATCTTTCATTAGATGATTGAAAAAAAAAAAGAGATTGAATTATTGGTTTTAATTCAGATCTCTGGGTACTGGTTTCATAAGATCACCCATTAACTCAGAGTACAAAATCTTTGTTTGGTTAATCATACATTCAATTTAATCCATGAAAAGCCTCACAAATATGGCATTATTTTGCATTTAAAACTGATCAGATTTGTATTTTTATTTTTTGCATTTCCATTGAGATGGATAAATTGTTAGTTTTTAACCTTATATTTAGGATTAGGAAGGAAATTAACAATTCTTCCATGTCAGGTTCTCAAATTACAAATTAGTAATAATTAATATTAGCACTTATAATAATAACTATAATAGTTAATATCAATTGCTGGAAAAGCAACAGCTATGCTGAATTTTTATTGTGAAAATTGAAGATCTATACATATGTGTACATTCGCACATATATATGCAGTTACCAAATATTTTTATTTATTTGAAATACTCAGGACTTGAGCAAATGCTGCAAGAAATTCCAAATGTTGCTATTATTTTCATTTATCTCTTTTTATTTTTGTTTCACATTGCCATTATGTTATTATATTGATTAGATTTTTTACAGAGTTAAATTCTGTCTAATTTATTTATTAAGTAAACAGTTAAAATTTCTTAAATCAATAAAAAGACTAAATAATGCATGTATGTTTGCTTCTTTAGATTTGAATAAATTAATAGTGGTAGAACTCTAGTTTAAATCAAACAAAACATCTCTTGACCATTCAGCCTACTTAAACATCTATTTTAGAAACAATAAACTCTATTTACTTTAAACTAGAGTTAACTATTGTAAGTTTGAGTAATCAGTGGTAACTATATGGGAGTTCTATACCCACATTATCAGACTAGTGTCTATTTCCTCTCTGATAAGTAATTAAAAAAATTGTTTTCATACCAATAATGCATATACTCATAAATTTTGGGCTTAATTTTTTTGCAATAAATAGTAACTACAGACAAATATAATAGTATGTTTATAAATTTACCTGCAAATTATTGATAATTAAAAAAAAAATATTGTTAAACCACCTGTTGAAATAAAACTATTTTTTACAGCTAAGATATAGATTGCAAATATACTGATGAAATTTTATTTAATGAAGTATTGTGGTATTTCCACAAACAAGTCATTGACATGAACATTTTTTAAAATTTTTCTTACTTTTAAATCACAAGAGTAAATTGTCTTTACAGTAATTGTTCTTAATTCATCTTTCAATTTTTTCTAATAAATATTACCAAGAAGAGTAAATGATCTGAGCAAGATGAAAAAAAAAAAAACTTTAATCACTAAATTTTTTAAACAATCTTTGTTGCTTTATTTTTTTAATCAAAATCTGATTAAGTAATTGAAATAATTATATCATGTCTTTTTCCTTACACAGTACAAATATAAAATATATTTTTTAAATACATATAAAAAATAAGTATTATGAAAATTAAAATTGTTATTGTCATTAATATATAATTATATATTTCAAGAGTGTGGATAATTAATAAATAATACAGCAATAATTTTTAAAAAATTGCTAAGCCAGTCTTTCACTACAGTTACGTATTTTATTATTTATATATATATGGGTCAAGGCGCACAAGTAATGTTATACCATCTAGATTTAAATTTGGGCTGAATAACATTTGAATATTTTTTTCAACAGACTTAGAATTTTCCTTTCAAGTAACCAGTCTATATATTGGTCAGTAAATGGGTACTCATTTTTAGTAAAGGGTACACTATAATCAACACCATCCAACAAATTGATAAGCCTGATGAATATTGCATTTTCTTTCATTGTATTTCTATGAGCTGCTATTAGAGAGGCCTTTGATATTTAAAAGCTGGTTTACAATATTTTTACATTTTCAGAGATTATGATAAATCCAATCAAAGAAAAATAAATTGAAAATAATTTTACTTACAGCAATAGAAAATCAAAGAGGAACCACTGTGACTACTTCAATGTTTAAATAAACCAATTCTATTCATAAAAGACTATAGGGATATAGTGATTGGTATTCTTTTTCATTGTAAGAGTCCCACAAAGAGATAACAAGAGTTAAAAAAGTAACATCCATCACCTTTTTAAGGCTTACATATACAGAAATTGTAACGATCCTGGTCAACAGTAAAAAAGTTGAGACTGTTGAAGTACTTGTAGAGAAATTTGAGAGTATTGAATATTTGCTTCAGTGCATTTAACATTCATTGATTGAGTGTTGTTGATTGGATAAAAATTTAAATTCACACATTGAAAATAAAGGCAAAGTTATTGACCAAGTTATATAAATGAAAGCTTTTGTAATCTCTACTTCACAATGTTGGTCTTAATTAATGGGTTTTATTTACTGTAATTAAAAGCTTTGGGTTTTGGGATATTATCGAGTTGATATTGACTCTTTGAGATGATATTTATGGCATTCTGCCTATTCTATAATTTTTGATATCAGATTAATTTATGATTGCTTTTCTCCAGTGTAATTTGAAACAATAATAATGCCATGTTAACAACCTGTTCTCTTTTGTTGCCTCCCAGTGTAAATATTACTAATGTGATATTAAGTAAATGGAAACAAAATAAATAAATGAAAACAAAAGTAAAATAATAAGAAAATAGCATAAATCTTTCTTATGAAAATCGTTGGAAAAAGGAAGATTAGATTTAGTACAGATCAAGTGATACCTAAAGCTGCATAGGGTGTGTTTGCTATTAATTGTGACGTCATTATTTTTGACATATATTTTCATTTCATCAACTGCCAATCCCATTTACATTGAATAATTAGACTGTATTGTACAAATAAATCTTGCATATATATGTATATAAAAAGGATGACATTAATTAAAAATGCATGAATGTTATATGAAATTATCCTTGATATATATATGCTATGTTTTACCGAAGAGCATATTCACATAGCAAGTTCTATTTTCTTTTTAATTAATTATCTTAATTAATTTTTCCTTTTACTAATATATATATATATGCACACATTTCTATATATATATGCTTAATACATAAAATACTGTTATATATATATATTCAATTAATTCGCTTTATTACCAAGTTTTGTGTGTAAACACACAACCACTCATCATCATCATTTTCAAAAATTATTGATCCATTGCAGGATGAGGGTTTCTCCAAGTTCAATCCACTTTCTCTGTTTTCTAGTCTCTCTTCTCCACATTACCCTAGCATCTTTCCTCATTTCATTCATCCAAGTGGAAGCTTTATAGGTCTTTTACAATCTTTTAGAATCCAATTTAAGATTTCAACTGTCCACCTATTATTATCTCTTCTAGCAATAGTCTAGCCCAACTCCACTTCATTCTCTTAATTCTTTCACTGATGTTAGGTAACCCTTGTTTGTCCTCTCACCCATGCATTTTGTTTTCGACCTCTTGTTACTCTGAACATACATCTCTCCATAGTTCTATTTATATATACACTTAATTCTAAACAATATATATACACATGCATGCAGACCCATCTATGTCGGAGTGCAATGCACCTTGGCAGGACACTGTAGGGACATAGGTATTGCTATTTTATAAAAAAAACTTTATATTGTATGTTATATGAAATTTTCAATCTCTTATTAGTATTATTTTTTTTGGAAGTGTAGAAATATAATTTTGTATATGGGTGGCATAAACTCACAGAACCGGCCTGCATGAATATATTTATATATACAATATCTGTTAAACAATAATTACGCATAAGTTAAAAAATTAAGTATTTCACTTAATATTAAATGTTTTTTTTTGTCTAAATACTTAATTTTTTTATTCTATTGCATTTTAAAAGAGAGAACAATTTTAAAACATTAATATTAATAATGATTCTTTCAACGAAAATTTGTTCAGCAATTCTAAAACCATTAACCTAAATCCATATATTGCGTTCTAATTTGAAAGCTATAAGTGTTGAAAAAAAAAGTAATGTTAAGATAATCCATATATTCGTATGTTGAACAGTGCAGGTTTTTTAAAAAAAATGTGTTGAATCAAACAACAATGGCTGAATTAATAAAATATTTGATTTTAAAATTAATTAATTTAATTATCTTTAACGAAGTAATATAGATACAGGATACATTATATACAGGATGCATTTAAATGACCAGAAACATCAGCCAAAGACTTGTTTTAATTAGTTAAACTTGTTTCTTTGTAATCCTGCTTAACTTGTCATATTATTTAATTAATAGCATTCATTCAAGCAAATCTGTTTAACAAAAACTTGCTTTCTGATGACGTGAATTTTTTCTAGATAAGTCTGCCATCTAGTGGTAATTACTGCTCATCAAATCAAACATTTTTTATCTGCATTTTTTTTTAAATAAAACATTGTTATGATTAATATTTTTAAAGAAATAAAAATCAGTTTATTTAAAATTTGAATGTAGTTAATATTATTTTAATGCTAGCGCACATTAACAATTACCTTGATTTGGAAATACATTAAAATAATTTTATTCCCATCTATAAAAGTGCATTTTTCAAATTATTAAAAAATATTTTATTGCTTTTTATAATTAGTTTAAAATACAAATAAAATTATTCGATTTTTTTTTTTAAAGTCATTGTTTGATTTCTTTGTTGCAGATTGATTTTTTTTTTAAAGATTTGAATTTGTGTAAATGCCAATCTTTGTCATGATGGACAAATATTATCTACTGTTGATCATATAGTGGTGGGCAACTCAGGAGCCGATGAAAAATTTTTGGAATTGTGGAATTCTAAGAAATTTGTTATATAACAAAAAAGTGTCATCATCCCTTTAATAGTAAAAATATAAATATAATAATACATCATATTTGTATACTAAACTGGTGGTAGTCATGTTAAGAAATTTTATCCATAACAATACAAAATGACACATTTTCATTTGATCATAAAACAAAATTAATAGCGTTCAGAATAATTTGTCCTCTTATTTGTTGCAATGGGTGCATATCATTTTCTCCACCATTTAACTTACACAATATCCTGATTAAATAATTACGTAATACAAACATGTATGGTTAATATGCAGTATGATTTGAAAGTTGATGAAAATACAGTGCATTCGTTCTGTTTATATTTAAAAATATTCATTTGGTTGCTTTTTTTTTTTTTTTAACCATGCTAGATGCTAATTAAATATTTTGTTATCACTTCCTGTATATTAACAAATACATAATTGGTATTTGGTGCTTATTTCTTTGGATTTTTTATACCTTAGTTTGAGTTTATGCAATTTTATTTTTTATCTTTTAATTTTTATTTTTTAATTTTTATCATTTAGTTACATGATTTCATCAATCATAGCTGTATAAAATTTATGTGTATATTTTTTAATTACTAATGGAAATTACGATTTTGTAAGAAATGGTCAAAATAATTGGAACACTCGGACCTTATTTACCGCTTGGATGTGTCAATGGTGGGCTTGTTTTCCTTAAAAATCAAAATGGTTGAAGAGCATGTATTACATGAGAACCTGATATTTTAAATTTTAATGACTTTTTAACTGAATAAAAAAAAAGATCTTTTATGTAACAAAACATTACACAGTCAGTTTAAGTCATTTATTTGTTAGAAAATTTGATTGTCTATTCGAAACAATTATTCTGAATTGAAAAAAAGAAGACTGTAAAAAATTTAATACAATTTGCAACAAACATGCTTATGTCAAACTGGCTTATCATAATTAATTGGTATTAAACAAAATATCAATCATATAACTCTTGAACCTTAATGTAATTCTAAATATATAAGAACAAGTTTCACATTAAATTTGTTAAAACTCAATTTTTTTTTGTCTGTGCATTATACGTAAAATTATATGTGCCTATATAAATGTAAAATATACAGGAATGCATTAAAATTATCATTTCCTAAATTATATGTTCCATTATATTTCATAGTTAGTCAAAAAGTTTTAGAAGTTAAGTAGAAATTCTGTCTATGAAAAGGGATTGTATAAAAATTTTCTTTAAGAAGGGGGAGAGGATAAAAATAGGTTGTGCACTTCTACCATAGTTAATCAAATTGTCTTGGGGAAAACATTTAATGTTTATATAAACACCATTGAGTCATCAGGAGCAGGGTGTAACATGTGCATGACTCATTATACTGATCTTTAGAGATAAACAAAGGCAAAACTCTCCTTACAGTAGTGCCACCCTGTGCCAAACAGAGTAATCAATGGATGCCAGAAGGCTTGTGCATAAAATCCCTATCTAGTGCCTACTCATCCAATATCCCCAGACTAGTTTCTGGCTTGTGGCCATCATCAGTGAGGGCTATATAGGCTATTGAGCTTAGATTGAAAATATTGTGTTTTCAATTTCATTCTCATAGTTTTGTAGTAAAGTAGAGTTAAAAGGTGGCTGCTGGAGGGTTGCATTAGATCCTAAAATCTAGGTGCAGTGCTCTCAGATTCAAGGCTCCTCACTGATGATGGCCACAAGCCAGAAACTAGTCTGGGGATATTGGATGAGTAGGCACTAGATAGGGATTTTATGCACAAGCCTTCTGGCATCCATTGATTACTCTGTTTGACACAGGGTGACACTACTGTATGGAGAGTTTTGCCTTTGTTTACAACAATTATGTGCTGGTGTAGGGATGGTGATCATGTGATCTTTAGAGATACTGATTGTGGGTGGCTTTTAAGCTATTTGTTTTTAATCCACGTTTTCAATTTTTAGTTCTTTTTAAATGTTAAAAAAATATACTTGTAGAAAATAAGATAACCAAAAAATGAAACTTCTATTATTGAATATTCAAAAAGACCAGAGAATGACAAAACAAAGACTTTTATGGCTTTTGGTCTTATCCAACAGCTAGTATTTGTTTTTTAAATTCTCAGCTTTATAAATTTAACATACTGAAATAATGACTGACTCAAAGCTAAAGATTCTAGGATTGATTCTAAATTGAATAACGTAAATATGAATAATAAAAAAATCACTTGAATGAAAAATGTTACGCTTACGTGCTATTTATACTTTTATATTAGCATGTTCTCCCAAGCAACTAATCATATGATAATATATAACTTTCATATCTACTTAAAATTTTGTTTTTGGTGGAATATTGCATATACTTCATACCCAGATACGTCATACATTAGTTCCGACATGCATTGCATAAAATCATACTACACAATCATAGTGAAATTGTTCACGTATCTCATTAAGAAAATAAATAGCATTTTAAACATTAAACGATTCAACATAAAATAATAAAGGCTTCATGATATATTTCTTGCTGAGAAATGTTAAAAAACATATATGATTGGCCAATTTAGGAAGTGTTATATCATAACTTATCATGTTTTTGCTCACATCAAACTATTATGTATCGCCTTAAAAAATATTGATAATTAGAATAATGTAATAACAGAATTTAGTGTGAAAAGAGAAAGTACTGCAATTCTCATAGAAAGTTGTTATGGAAAAATAACTAGGAACTGAAAGATTTTGCTTCTTTGGCTCAAGCTTACTAATATGAAAAAAAAAAACCCAACACTTAATGCATATTCTCATGCTATATATATTCCAAATAGCGATAGGATATTAAATATACCAGATGTTTGTCTGGATGTGATCAGGCAGTTTACTTTTTTCATCAGAAAAGGAAAAATGAATTACTTGGTTTTAGGAGGATTAATCCATGGAAAATTGTTTTTGATTAAGATAAGAGCAATTTTTGTTAAGAATTGGATGTTCGATAAACAGAAATTTTGAAGAGTGTCTCTCACTAATGAAATAGCCCATTAAGATAAATTTTTATATCACATATAATTTATAAAGTTGAAACACTGGTGGATTGATTTAATGTTCTTTGCACAAAGATTGATTTTTAGTATGCTCTGGAAATCATTAACTATATTCTAAATTACAAGTTGCTATAAAGAGTTTTATTAAGACTTATCCATCATTTAAAGTTCTTAGAATTTTATGGGAATCACATTACTTACATTTGATAGTTATAGAAATGATTATATTTATATTTATGGAAAGGATTATATTTATATCTTTTTAATAGCATTGTGCATTGTTGTTGGTACAAAGACTACTACCACCAACTATAATTAATCAACTAAACATCATGTGATCACCATCTCTTATGCTAGCACATACCCACCCTGTGCCAACCAGAGTAATCAATGGATGCCAGAAACTAGTCTGGGGATATTGGATGAATAGGCACTAGATGGGGATTTTATGCACAAGCCTTCTGGCATTCATTGATTACTTTGGTTGGCACAGGGTGGCACTACTATATGGAGAGTTTTGCCTGTAATTAATCAACATTCATAGAATTGTTGTAAAAGTGTCAGAATCTCTCTATCTTTATTAAGTTTGACATACAATGGGAGCCCAGCATAAATATTATTATTGTTTCAATCTATATATTTTAAATATGGGGAAACTGTCAATAGTGATATTGTCTAAGACAAGTGATGCTTTGTTATGTCATCTTACTGTCTAGAAAATAAGACTTGATTTTATTAGTTGACATATATAAATAATAAGTACTGACACAATATATATGAGAAACGAATGGAATTTAACACAATTGTTTATATAAGCTTTTAAGTTCATTAACCATCACTATTCAATGTAAAGTAAAATATCAGTTCTCTTACTCTACACATGTATTTCGGCTAAACAGTCTCAATAGTTATTTTATGTTAAATCTGTGATTAATAGTTTTAAAGGATTATGTGTATTAGAGCATGCTAAAATTTTCATAATATTACATTTATCTGTCTGTCTGTCCATCCATCTGCTCTATCTGTGAATTAGTCTGTCTGCTTATCTGTCTGTCTCTGTCCATCTGTTTATCCATTTATCTATTATCTATCTATTTATTATGACTGTCTACCTACTTGTCTGTCTGTCTTTATTTATTTATCTATCTATATTCTTCCATATATATATACATCTAACCATCTATTTATTTTTTGTCTATCTGTCTATATTTGTCTATCTATATCCATCCATCCATCTATCTATTTATTTGTCCACCTGTTCATCTGTCTGTCTGTTCATCTACTTACCTGTCTATCTATATATATATTATTTTTAGGGATTTATTAAAAAAAAGGGTTATCCTAATTATACACAAGTGACCCGAGTTATAGATGGTGGAGAACCTATGGAATTTAAATGCCTTTTTCATAATTGGAGAAGTTCAAATATGCAACTTGGATTAGGAAAAACATATAATATTGGTAAAATTGGTAAGTATATATTCATGAGTTTTTAAATTAACATGGGATTAATTATATTTACTAATAAAATTTTCTAAAGCCAAATAATATGAAATATGTGAATTAGTATAAATTTCAATTGAACTTCAATACAAAGTAGAAAAAAATCTATTTTTTTAAGAGTATATAATAGTTGCAAACAAAAATGGAAAATCAGTTAAAATAAAGTACCATAAAATAGCCAGGAAACAAACTTTTAATATTAATTACAAATGCTAAACAACAAATATTAAAAAACAAGAAATTCATCTATGAAAATCTATGTGAATATGAAAGGCCATACATTGGTGAAACTAAATGCTTTAATAATTTACAATTAAAGGAACACCCAATGATGATAAAAGAGGAAAAGATAGATTTGTCTAAAGTAGGAGATTGTGCACATATCAATAAATGTAAGTTTGACTCACAAATAAGAATGTTGATCAGAGAGGAAAAAGTAAAAATAAAATTTAATGTTGGTCACATGATAACAGTAAATAATCATATTAGTCAACTTAGCGTGATAATTCATAATGTTTAGAAACCAGTCATTAATTTGTGTTTAAAAGGACAATTGAGAAGTCAGCAGAAGTCTCATAAATAAGCACATGAAATTTCTACTGATTACTGCCTTTGGTAAATTAAGCTAATTGTTTAAAGCACCATTATAAATTCCGTTTTCACATATCCAATTGGTATTAGTTTAATTCTCATGTTTTCTAATCATGTTAACAATATATAAAGAAGAAAGAAGAATACCAATTGAAACATTGAGGCTTACATTAACCTGTGTGTTATTACTAACAGTTAAAGGTCTTTGAAAAAAAAGTTTTAATTTTATTATAATTACATTTCAATAAGTTTTATTTTAGAAATTGATTCAATTTAATTATAGATGACAATTATAAGTAGTGTATTATTGTGAATTTATATGTTATAAGTATTTTTTACTATATTAACTATACATATATACTTACACATACTTTTTGCTGATATCTTTACTTACACATACTTTCTTGCAGCAAAAACCGTCCAGACCAAGTTTGATGCCAGTACTCTTCATAGCAATATTAAGTTAGCCGCTGAATCCCAAATGGTTGACGATGGCACAGGGAAAAAAAAGGTATATATATTTTGGCACTATGATAAAATATCAATACTACATTTTTTTTTTTTCAAATAATTAATACATTTTGTTTTATATAATAGTTCCCTATGTGGTTTTAGGTATAGTGGCAGAATAATACATTCTGAGGTATAAATCTCAGTATCAATTCTCATCTAAATAATGTAGTTGGGAAAAAAATTAATTTAGATTAATTGGTAAATGCTCAATTTGCCACTAGGGTGCTCAAGCATCACATGATCTCTTGAGCCATTAACCATAAAATTATTTTTTTAATGGTGTTATTAAACTGAGTATTAGCAATTCTCAATCAAAAAGTAAGATTTAGATTTTGTAACAATTTAAATATACATTAAGATAAAACTATCAATTTCATAATTCTTTACAACTCACCTTTTAAAACAAAATATTTATAAATTTGATCATAGAAAATGTTATCTTATTAAATAATATAAAATTATACATACAACAAAAAATTCTTAGGAATACTGGAATATCAAATTGTTAAATAATAGATGCCAAATTATTATAAAATCTTATGCAAATATTTTATGGAATGTATTGGTATCTGCTACAATAAATATAATTGATTCGAAATGATCATTCATTATATCATATGATCATTGTAACTTACATTGAAATAGATGTATGTAGAAATAATCTATTTCAAGCCTGTGGCCTAGAAAAGTTACCATCCAGGCCACCATTTTAACAGAAAATATATATTACAAATTCAAAAATATAAATGTAAAAATACATAATAAAATTAATTGTTATACATATTATACAGTTAGATTTAAGTGAAAATTAAAACCAAACTTTTTAAAACATAAAAAAAAAATATGAAAATTCACAGAATATTTATTTAGCTGTATCACATTCAGAACTTTTGCTTTCTTGCTTGGAAATTATTTCTTCTTGAAATTTCTTTCTAACTTTTTTTTTATGAATCATAATAAAAAGTAAATAAATTAATCACTTCCAATTTCTCACATAAAATTTTTTTGATGCTACTTTCTTGCTTTGTTTAAGTCTTCATGAAAATTAAAGTCAATCTTTTTTAAAAAAAAAAATCTTATATGAATAAAAATCACATCATGTCTGCTTTCTCATGTGGAAGTTTTTTTTTTGATGCTGTAAATCAACTTTCTAATTCTAGTTTTTAGAAAGCCTTGAAATATCTTGCACAGATGCATTTCAATTTTACAGTCTTTTCATTTGGAAATTTTTGGGATTTTTTTTTTTTTTATATAACATTAATCAGTTTCTTAACTCTAATTTTCAGGTTTATGTCCAAAATTATTATATATTTACATAAGAATAATTAGAAAATAATAATAAGTTTAGTACATTCTTATTGCTAATGATATAAGTAAACAGATAAACTAATTAAATTGATTATTTAAGCCTTACAAAACATCACAAAAATATCTTCATTATAAATTTAATGAGAAAATGTGTTCTTTTTATAGTTTGTTCACAACAGAAGCTTTTTGTCACATGATCACCATCTCTTATACTAGCACATAATTGTTATTAAACAAGGCAAAACTCTCTCCATACAGTAGTGCCACCCTGTGCCAACAAGAGTAATCAACTACTGTATGGAGAGAGTTTTGCCTTGTTTAATAACAGAAGCTTTTATTGCAGCAGACTTCACAGTACATATTTAATACTATATACATATTTGTATTTTTAAACTATTTTTATTTATTATATTGTGGAAAAACAAAAGATATACAATAAATTTGTTAAAAACTTACAAAAGTTGAACACTTTATTTAACATCCAAATAAAAATGTATTCTTATAGAATTACAGAAGCTAAATTATCACAAAAAAATGTAAATGCTACTTTTATATAGTGATGTATAATCTGTTGTGTAATATATCTACATTTTTAGAGCATTTTATTTTATACACAAATATCTTTTTAAAAAAAAAATGCATTTTGTACATATAATGCTTATAAAATTTGGAAATTTCATTTAGTGTCTAAATCTCAGAATAGTAAATTTTCTGTGATATATGGTTTTTTTCTTTAAAAAAACAAGAGATTATTTTATCCAAATTATTTATCTCTTCTTGATATCATATGCATAACAAAATACTTTTGAAATAATTTATTTAAAAATATTCCTGAATATTTATCTTTAATAATAAAACAGGGCAACTTAAGTTACAATTTCATTTAAAATATTTTAATAGCGTTGATAAAACAAGTGTTTAAAAAAATTTGTTCAATGAAATGACTTTTTTTTTTCAGTGTATTTTTATTTTCAGATTAAACTATGTTGTGTGATTAAAAAAATAAAATGGTATGTAATATGATATGGCTATTCCTTTATCAAAGTCTGAAATCTCTTGGCCAATATGCCCAAGAAAAACCTGTTATCCATCCTACGTTCCCTTTCTATTCTATCCTGCTCTATCCTATTTCCACTATATTATCTTTGTCCATTCCATAGCCTTTGTATCTATACCCCGTTATCTTTTCCAACCCCAGCATGAAGACTAAGAATCCCCTTTCTGAATAATCACTTGGTCTATATTTATTTATTCTCCCATAACTTCACTTCTTGCACCCTTTCTGCTTGTAAGAATTTACATTCTAGCAAATATCTAATATTTTCCATGCTTTCCTTACATAACCTGCAGAGTGAATCCACCACATTTCCCCATTTATGCGTACCATTGTTGCTAACATGCTCTGTTCAAGCTTTAAACAGTAAATTACTTTCCATGTTATTATTATAAATTACATCCAACATTCTGTTTACTTCTATATATATATAAGCTCTTTTTACTCTCCATACGAGTTTTCCATCCCTCCAGCTCCCTATTTTTTATTAATGCATCTATTCTTCTATCCCAATATTTGCCACTATCACATTCAACAATCCTCCTAATATAATCATCCCACTCTTTGTACAAGTATACTGACACAAAGTCTTTATCCAAATCTTCTGCATGCCATATTACCTTTCTCACCTATCTTGTTGCCGCCCCCTTAATCATAACCCAATTACATACTATTTTGGCTATTATTTTCCTATCCATAAATTGCAATCTACCAAACATTTTCATTTTGCTTTTAGCACCTCTCATATAAAAACTTGATTATCCCTTTTCTCCTTGAATTGCTTTCTTTACTATCCACATATCTGCATCTAATGCACAACTTCTTACTTCTCTTTGTACTTTTTCTAAGTAATCTAATATCCCTTTGATAACACATCATTACCATAGGTTAACCCTGCTACTCCGTTCCATATAATTCTTACTACATCATATTTATTAAAAATACTCAATTTAAAATAAAATTGAAAAAGACAACTCACTATAAATAAAACTATTATTTAATATATCAATTTGGTTACTCATTATGTAAGTAATATATATTAAGGCTACAACCATTAAGACTATGTGCTTAGATGTGACAGTAGGGACCTCTACAAATCTTAACACAAGACTAATGACTTTAAAAGACAAGATATTGAAAATTAATAGCAAGAAGTTGTATTACAACTTTAGAAAATTATGAAGTATTATAATATCAGTTTTTTTAGAATATGCTATTAAGTAGTTGCATCCACTGACAAGAATTAAAAAGTGAGGCAGATGTTAGGGCAAGAGATATAGAACTAGCAAAAAGTGCCTAAAAGGCATATACTGTAATTAAGCAAGCATATAAGTAAATAGTTAAATAAATTTATCCATTTAAATCTAGGATGTCAAAAGAAATGATAAAAATATAGTATTATATATAGAGAAAAATTATTAAAGAGAGAAAAGAAAGAACAGGAAACATATATATAAAAGAACTGCAATGGAAATGAGAAAGTGCAGTATAAATCATTTAGTATAAAAGAGATATGCAGTTCTGAAATGATTGACATTGTTATATTTTATTCTATATTTAATAATTCCAACACAGTCATACATGTGACTGGAGAATGAAAATAATAAACTGAAATGGGAATTGAAGGAAAGAAGATAAAAAAATGACTTTATAAAATGGAAAGAAGTCAAGAACAGATAAAGGCAAAAAGAAAGAAAACCAAATCAAATATATACAAATAGAAAAAGATAAAGGAATTAAAATTAAAAAAAGAATAATGTATTAGAACAATATTAATTATTTATTAAAATATTGAAGCTTATGGCAGTAGAATACATTTATTTAACAAAAATTCATCTGCTTAAAAAAAAATAAACATTATAAACATTTGAGCACCCCCCCCCCCATATTCTTATTTTAAATAGTAATTTGTATTTATTTAGTGTAATATTTTTTTAGACAATTTAATTATTTAAAATCTTTTGGCCTGCAGTTTTAAGCAATCTTAAGTAGCCAATTTGATAATAATTTTTCATTAAATATTACAAATTTCAATAGCATATAAATAATTTACAACTGACTTGAATATGCAATGTTTAAGATTATAATCATACAGAACATTCTTATTTCAAATACATTATTCAGAATTATTTTTGCAGGCAATCTTATAATGAGACATTTTAATAAACTTGCAAATAATTTTACTATATTAATGGTATAGTTCTCCTTTTCCTCAGAAGTGGACTGTTCCAGATTCCTTCTTTATGTTATCAGATTAAGCATTGTTTGCTGCTGGCCAATAGGCTGATGTACAGCTACACACGCACCCAATGATTAGTTCAGGCCAATGAGTAGTGAAGACTTCTGAATCTGAATGCTCCAGTGAGGTCAGGAATCTGACTATAAATGGTCAGCCTTTTTGGAGGAAAGGCTAGAGAATGTCTGTCTAACCTACAAAGATGATACACATTCTCCAGGAGAAGCCCTGCTAACCTAAACAGCAATAAGCATTCTTACAATAGCAATACACTATTTGTCCTCATAGCTAGGCAAGTCCACATAAGGACCTGATGCTGTGACTACTGCCGACTCGAAACAAGCTGTCTGGTACAGCCGGAAGAGGCGTTCTCTCTACCTGTGAGGCAAGCTATCAGATGTAGCTGGAAGTGGTAGATTGTTAAGACTCAGATCCAAGAGTTCAGAGTAGAACTATATTAGTCTGTACTATACATATATATATAATAAATATTATATTAATTATAATACTGGTGCTAGTATTGTTTTTTGTATTATTGGGTCTCTAATCCAGACAAAACACAACAATTAAATAAATGATTGCATTTTCTACAATATTCACTAAAATCATATTTTAAAAGTAATATTAATAATGATATATCAATTTCACAAATAAAATAAACAGAAATAAACCATCAGAACAAAAGACTTCATTTTAGTCTTCAGGCTAGCAAATATTTTTCTATGAAAAAAAAAACATATTTTTAAACAAATTTCTTGGAGTAAGTCAGCTTTTGTTAAAGAATTTATTCAAGTAAAAAAAATAATTTTTAAGTATTATTTCAACTTCTAAATTACAATAGGCAAAACTCTCTCCATACAGTAGTTCCACTCAAAGTAAGACAGAGTAATCAATGGATGCCAGAAGGCTTGTGCATAAAATCCCCATCTAGTGTCTACTCATCCAATATCCCCAAACTAGTTTCTGGCTTATGGCCTTTGTCAGTGAGGAGCCTTGGATCTGAGAGCACTGCACCTAGATCTTAGGATCTAAAATGAAGTCTTGTTCTGATGATTTATTTAGGAAATAGTGATTATGTGATGTTCTAAATTACAAAAAATAAATAATATTAAGAGTCTCTATAGTAGATATTTCTTATTTGCCACTATGTATTTCCTGTTTAACTTTAGTAAATTTCCAGTTTACTAATTTTCTGCTAAAAAACAAATATGTCCAAGGGTGTTCCTTGATTTTGTTTTAATTTTTATTGAATGGTACTGATATTTAGTTATTTTAACTGAATAAAAAAAAAGCATATGTCTTTATTGCTCAGAAGTTCGTAAGAACTTTTTGAGCACCAGACGAGCGAACATCAGAATCAATTCTGGGACCTCCTAATCCCAAGTTGGATGCTCTACCAACTGCGTCAAACCACATAGGATTTAACTGAATTAAAATCAATCAATGTACATCGCAGTTCAAGTTTTTGCTGACAAAGGAACACAAAAACACCAAATGAATACTGCATATAACCATCATTGAACCACTCTAAGCTGGATTGCAATGCCAATGCAATGGTTTTTTTTTTTTCAAGAAGGTTAGCAAAATATCATAAAGGAGTTTGTAAAGATTTCAACTAGGATATGGATTCAATAGCAAATCTATTAAATTCTTCAATTCTGTCATTACAAGTATAGATTTGGAAGTCATTTAGTACATGATTTTTGGTTCTACATAAGTCAGTGACTGTTAAATTCAATTTAGAAGCAGTTAAGTACAGGAACTGTTGCTTGCCCTGAACTTGTTGATAAGATCCCTGTTGATTTATATGTCCTTTGAAGTTTAGTAAAATAATGGACCTAAAAATTAAAGTTTCTGAATTGAAGCGCTTTCCTTGAATATCACATGACCTCCCCAAAGATTAATCATTTAATTAGTTTATTTATTATTTAATATTAATATTATGATATATATATATTTATTAACAATACTAAATTTATATTTATTTTTGTCAGTAATTATTTTTGTTCTTTTTATTAGATTTGGCGGGTAGAAAACTTTGACATAGTTCCTTTAGATCCTAAATTGTATGGACAGTTTTTTGGTGGTGATTGTTATATAATTTTTTATACTTATGAAGTTGAAGGTCGTATTAATTACATCATTTACTACTGGCTTGTAAGTATTAAAATATTACAAGTTTTAATTTTGCTACTACTTTTGTTTATTATTTTCAATCACAAAATATCATATTAATTTGCATAAAGTACATACAAGTGAGAATAAAATGTGAAAATATAGTTGTTAAAGTCTAAGTGGATTCAAAACTTGGAATGCTACATCTAAAATTAAAGATAATATAAAAAGAATGACTGACTTTTATTCACCGAGATGTAGAGTAAATATGGGCTGAGAATCCTGACAATGAAATGTTACTTCAAGGTAGAATGTGATAATCTTCTGAAGTGAGCTGCTCTTCGCTGGTAATGGAGGGCTATTAGACACTTTCAATCTGATTGTTGCTTAATTTAATGATGGTTGCTAGTTATATTATGATAAATGATGTCATCATTTTTTGATTAGATATTTAATGGCTGAGACTATTACACAGGTTTAATTTTTAAGCTTTTATTTTATTTATTGCAGATTTCTTTGCTTCATTTGATCTTGTTTTATTCTTTTCTTGATATAAATATTCAGTTTGAAGATTCAATGATTAAATTACTTTTTATCAAAGAATTCAGGAATCAAATGTTCTATATTCCCAAGTACAAGAAAATGTCTTCAGTATATATACTACAGCTCAACCAACTTGCTGATTGGTTTACTCTATGATCTTTTTAATTGTTTCTGATTTCTGTAGTTGCCTTTTGATTGAAACTAATAATACTTTGCTCATAATCAGCAAGAAATGATTTTAGTGATCAATCCTGATGATTATTTACAATTCTAAATTGAGAGAATGTTTGCCAGCTAATGATTTGATTAACTGAACTTTTAAAAACTAAAAATGCTTTTCCATTTTATTAGAGACCTACTTTTGAAAAGTAAAAAAACTTTCTAAAATTTTTGCTTTTTTTTTTTAAAACAAACAAATACAGTAAACAGTGATTCATTGCTTATGCCAAACCATTAATAAATACATGCAGCACTGGACAATTTCCATATAGAAAATAAATATTCATTATAATTAGTATTAAAACATGATATCAGTAAAATAAGAATGAATTATCATTTATCACATTTATATTATTGTTTGAACATTACAATAAAACATTTCAAAATATTAAATTGAATACAGTTATTATCAACAGATGTATTAATTTAGACAATGTTTAAGAACTGAGAACTTATGAATAACTAATATTGGTATAAAAATGTTTTTATGGGAAACATTTTATTATTTTAAAAGAAAAATCAATAAAGATTCATAAATTGTTTTTAGTTACTGTAATTTTACAAGCAAAGTTTTATTTTCTTTTGGTAATTATAAAGAACCTAGCAGATGATTTTTCCACTATGACATTCCATTTTAAATATAGGCAGAAGACCGGTCTGTATGAAGTTGAAGAAAATAATTTTTACAATAGTTGATGGTTTGAAATATTCATTGTTGATGAAGATATGGAAGAATAGATTATCCATTTGAGTTTGGGTTTGCTTTATTGGGATAAAAACTATGCATTTAGAAATTCACTTTAGGAGCTTAAAATTTAATATATATATATTTTTTAAATCATGATAATCCAATTCATCCATGTGATCAATCATTATTACAAGAAATTATTCTTTCCAAAGAGCCAACAGAACAATAAATCATTCTGCAGTTTATTTAAGAATATTTAATAAAAATAATGATATCAGTTCTTTACAGTTTAATCTTTTAAATAAAACAGAATTGGTTTCAATATAAAATAATATTTTGTACAATCATAAACACATTAACTTTCTTTTTTTAAATTTTAATTTAATAAAATGAACTTTTATGTAAATAAAGGGTGCATAATGTTTTTAAATAATAATAATAATATTTTAATTACAATCAATGACTTCACATTTTTAAAAACCATTAAATAAAATTTCTTTTTTACACACATATATATAATCTATACACTAATGAAATATTTTCCTACGGAAGATATCATTTCAATATATATATATTTATTGTAACAATAAAAAGTTGCCCTATAGGTTTGGGCATTTTATAACAAATGGGAAAAAAAAGACAAAATAACCTTTATTATCATCCTTAAATTTAGGATGCTATTTGTAACAGATTAAAATGGCGGTATACTTTTCTTTTAACATCCTACAGATTTGGGAACCATTTGTAATAGATTGGATGTAATAAAACCATGATAGAGTGATCCTGTTTAATTATACCTGCAAGTTGCATTACCATTTGAACAGAATAAATATGTGTACATGCTAATCTCAGTTATTGCCTGAATAAAATGTAACCTAGTCATTGGTTGCCCCATGTAACAGAATGAATATGAGCCCTGAAGTTAGACCTCATTTGTAACTGAATAAAATATAAATCAAAGAAAAATAATACTAATTTTATAATGCCCTGTGAATAATAGTACTGTTGATAACAGAATAAATATAATATACCAAGCTAAACGAATACTCATCAATAATCAGTATTTAAAATAATCATTTATCTAATTGCATATTCAAACAGCATTTAGAATAAACCACTAAATAAAATTCAAACAGCATTTAGAATAAACCACTAAACATCACATGATCACCATCTCATACTAGCACATAATTGTTGTAAACAAAAGCAAAACTCTCCATACAGTAGTGCCAGCCTGTGCTAACCAGAGTAATCAATAAATGCCAGAAGGCTTGTGCATAAAATCCCTATCTAGTGCCTACTCATCCAATATCCCCAGACTAGTTTCTGGCTTGTGGCCATCATCAGTGAGGAGCCTTGGATCTGAGAGCACTGCACCTAGATCTTAGGATCTAATGCAACCCTCCAGCAGCCACCTTTTAACTCTACTTTATTACAAAACTATGAGAATGAAATTGAAAACACAAAAAATATTTTCAATCTAAACTCAATAGCTTATATAGTCATATGGGTCTGAACTCAATTCAACACCCATAGATTTTGGTGTCTTTGGCTCTTAAACAACCATAGCCACCAGTATCCTATTAGGCAGGATTGGTGTTAAACCACTAAACATCACATGATCATCATCTCATACTAGCACATAATTGTTGTAAACAACAGCAAAACTCTCCATACAGTAGTCTGGGGATATTGGATGAGTAGGCACTAGATAGGGATTTTACGCACAAGCCTTCTGGCGTCTATTGATTACTCTGGTTAGTACAGGGTGGCACTACTGTATGGAGAGTTTTGCTTTTGTTAGCATTTAGAATAGAAAACAAACAAAGTCATCACTTCAAATATCCTAAATTCAAACCTTACTTAAAATATAATAAAGCAATTAAATCAAATATCATTGTATTTCACTTGTAATCTAATGAAAATAATAAATTATTCAATAAATAAATTCGAATATACCGAACAAATCAAACATTACTTCTAATAATATAAGCTTATACTAAAACATTAACGATATTCATAGGTAAATAAAATAATTTATGAATGATTGAAATGACAGCTTTAGTATGTCCTATAAGTTTACAATATTCATAATCATCATCATCATTATCAACCATTATCAATCCACTGCAGGATGAAAGTTTCTCCAAGTTTAATCCATCTTCTCCGATCTTTAGCTTCTCTTCTCCACATCACCCCTGCACACTTTCTTATTTCATCCATCCATCTCACATGTGGTCTCTTTCTGGGTCTTTTACAATCTCTTGGAATCTCGTTTAAAATTTCAATTGTCCATCTATTATCATCTCTTCTAGCAATATGTCCAGCCCAACTCCACTTCAATCTTTTAATTTTTTCAATGATGTCAGTAACAACTGTTTGTTCTCTTACCCATACATTGCGTTTTCGATCTCTTCTTGTTACTCCCAACATACACCTCTCCATACTCCTTTGAGTGGTCTGAAGTCTCTGTATTGCTCTTCTATTGAGTGTCCAAGTCTCAGATCCATAAGTAAGAACTGGTAAAACACATTTGTTAAAAACCTTCCTTTTCAAACACATAGGCATATTTCCTTTTAGTATCAAGTTATTTCTACCAAAAGCACTCCAACCAAGTTTAATTCTATGATTAATTTCCTCCATTATGTTTCCATCTGTATTAATAATCTGACCAAGGTATTTGTAACTGTTAACTTCTTCTAATTCATCATAATCAATCTTTATTTTCATATTTTGAGCAAACCTATTAAACTTTACTTTAGTCTTTTTAACATTTATCTTTAGTCCTACTTTCCTACTTTCATCTGATAACTCCTGCAACATTTCCTGCAGCTCTGAAGCATTATTTGCAAAAACAACTACATCATCTGCGAAATCTAAATGACTTAAATAATCTCCATTTACTTTCACTCCTTTAGTTTCCCATTTTAATCCACAAAATACTTCTTGCAGCACTGCTGTAAAAAGTTTTGGAGATATGGAGTCACCTTGTCTTACACCTTTCTCAATGTTGACTTTCCCAGTATCATTATGTAATCTAATTATTGCTGTTGCATTTTTATAAATATTCTTTAAAATATGACAATATCCTGTATCTATACCTTGATGATCCAATGCTTTTATCACTGAAGAAATGCTTATAGAATCAAATGCCTTTTTGTAATCTACAAATCCAAAACATAATGACAACTCCTATTCATTTGTCCTTTTTATAACTTCTTTCAATACCTGAATATGATCTATTGTACTAAAACCACTTTTAAATCCAGCTTGTTCTCTTGGTTGGTGGAAATCCAAAGTTCTCTGTAGATGAGTTGTAATTATCTTGGTAAAAATTTTATATAAAACTGATAAAAGGCTGATAGGTCTGTAATTTCTAATATCTTCTTTATCACCTTTTTTTAAATATTAATATTATTACTGCATTCTTCCAATCATCCGGTACATATATAACTTTGCTAAAAAATTTTCTGTTTCTTCACCTGCTTCTTTTAATATATCAATTATAATTCCATCATTACCTGGAGCCTTTTCTTTCTTCATACATTTAATTGCATTTCTCACTTCTTCATGTAAAATTCTGGGCAATTCAGAAGATGTAATAGATATAGGAGGTACTTGATCTTTATTACTATATAATTCTTGATAAAAATTTTCTACCAATTTCATGATGTCATCTCTCTTTTTAGTAATAATTCCATCTTTTTTCCTTATTGCAGATATAAATTTCCTACCAATACCAAAATGTTGTTTTACATTCTTAAGACTTTTATTTTCTTCTACAGCTTTTCTTGCTAGTTCACAGTTATATTTTCTTATATCATTTTCAACTCTTTTCCGCACCATTTTACAAAATTCGAGATATTCAATTCTTTTTAGTGCATCATTTTTGTATATCTTCATATTTCTTCTTTTCTTCATAAATTCTCTAGTTTCAGTAGAAATTTTGTTGGTCAATTGCTGCTTTTTTCTACCAGCTATCTTTGTTGCAGTTTTAAAAGTGTATCAGTTATTTTCATATTAATTTCATTCAAATCCGAATCATGTTCAAAATCTACTAATACTTGAAACCGATTTGTAAGTTCTAATTTAAATTCATTAGAATGTTTCTGAAGATTAGGAATATCAACTGTAAATATTGTTTTTCTTAACAATTTTTGTCTTTCTAGTTTTACATTAACACGCATCTTGCACCTTACTAATCGATGATCACTTCCTGTGTTAAATCTATTAAGAACATTACAATCTTGAAATATGTATTTCCTGTTAGTCAAAATATAATCCAATTCTGCTGTACCTTCATTTGGATGTTTCCATGTTCATTTTCTTTTAACATTTTTCTCAAAAAAAGAATTCATAATATAAAGTTTTTCTTTTTCTGCAAACTCCACAAGTCTATGTCCTCTCTCATTTCTACTACCATAACCAAAATTACCTACAGCACTTTCATCTTTCATTTGTTTACCAATTCTAGCATTAAAGTCTCCCATAACAATTTTAAAATGTTGTTTACTCTTATCAAAAGCCTTTTGTACATCCATATAAAAATCTTCTACTACTTCATCACTATGAGAACTTGTTGGGGCATAAACCTGATTTATCTGCATTTGGTATCTGCTATTAAGTTGTATAACTAATCTTACCACTCTGTCTGATACACCATCAATCTCCACAATATTGTTCTTCCACTTTTTATTTATAATGAATCCTACTCCACTTGTATTTCCAATATTTGTGCCTTTATAATAAAATATATGTCCACTTTTTAAATCAATTTTCTCTTCACCTTTTCTTCTAACTTCACAAAGTCCAATAATATCCCATTTAATATAAGAGAGTTCTTCTAATTCTTGCAATCTTCTTTCACTTGAAAGTGATCTGCAGTTGTAAGTACTTAAATAAAAAATTGTCATCAAATGGCAGCCTGGGTCTGCAATCAGGAGATTCTTAGCACCCTCTGCCTTCGGCCACCAACCGCTGCCTTGGTTGGTGACTTTACAGCCTCCTGGGAATAAGGGCCATGCTTTATTTTTGTCTGTCATAATTGTATATATGTATTGGAAAAATATTTATCATTTACACAAACATTCATTCTGCCTTATCAGGCACTGAGAAGGAAGACCATGGTGTTTCTTGATTTTAAACTCAGAGGTAAAAAGCCAAAAAACTCACCACGCTGGCTAATGCGTGTTGGTGAGCAGCCCATCCATGTTCGTATACTATATGAATAAACACATAGTAATAACAGCTGCAACGACAAGAACGTATGGAGTGGACATTAGGAATTTGCCCTGCTCGATTCCTTTAAGGTCTCCAAGAGGAATCAAAGGGTCTCCTTTCAGTTAATAGCAAACTCCTTTCTGCAGCTAATATTCATAATATCTAAATAAATATATGACCCAATAAATAATTTTAAATTCCAATTAAATGAAATAATAAATTATACTAACTCAGCCATGCTATATTCTTATATTAATTTATTATTACTAATCATACTATTCATAACAAGATAAAATACTTAATAATGATGTAATATCAAGAAAACCTATAAGACTGGTGGCAAACCTTGTTACGTGTGCATGCCAAAAATTTACAAAAAACTATTTATTGAATGATTGGCATGCCATACAGTTATTTAATCAAAATATAAACAACTTAATTATTGCAGTTTTTTTTTAAAGTTTATAAAACAAAATAATAATAACAACCATAATAATTAAACAAAATGTCTAAATAAGCTGAATACAAGTGAATGATATTTATTTAGAAGAGCACAAATTGATAAAATATAATAGTAAAAAAATAATAGTAATTAAAACAAAATTTTGCAAATAAACATATCAAAACAACATAAATAGATATTAATTAATGAGATTTTTGCTATTGTATATTGGATGCCAAATATTTTATATGTGGTTCATATTTTGTCATTTTTAATAAAGTACATGCTGAACTAGATTCATCGGTCATTCTATTTCTCTGTCTTCAGTTAAATTCGTTTCTGAAAACAATGATTCACATGCATATGTAGAGGAAAAAATTGATAATATAGTAGTTGTTCTAAACAATTAAATGTTTCAAGAATAGCATTCCAGACAATCAATAGTTCCTCTTCATTCTTTTTACATATATCGAATAATCGGTCATTTTCCATTGTTACTACTCATTCCTCAAGTCAACAAATTTCTGTTTCCATATAGAATTGGATTGAAAATCAACTGATTGCATTTCCATATTTTTCAAATTAAGCCATTCAAAAATTTCTAACTTTAGATTATGTCTGGGACAAAATAAATTTTTGATATTTCTGAAAATTTTCTGAACTGTGTAAATCTTAAAGAAAATTCATCAATTATCGATTAAATAACAGCACAAAAGTCTTGCATCAATTTTCCTTGATCTGGTTTCTCATGATATTCTAAATCAGTCAAGAACTTTTTTAGATTTGGAAAATATTTGAAGGTGTAAGAAATAATATCACGGTTGAAAATTTAACTTCAAATGCTTTGATCAAATCAAACATGACAACAATTGTATTAGTATAATCTTGCAGTTTCACATTTAATTCATTTAGATGTGAACACATTTCAGTAAAAAACATTAATTTTAAAACCAATTTAACATCTCTTAATTCATTATATTCTTCAATGAATTTCTCATTACGTAAAAACAGCCTAATTTCTTGTAAACACTCGATGAATCTTTGAACAACTGTTCCTCAACTTAACAATCAGTCATTGTTGTACATAAGTAAACCATAGTATACTGAGTTTTTCTCACTCAATGTGTAGATATAAAATTGATTAACTTAGTCACAATGTTCATAACATCATTCTGTGGCTTAAAGCTGGCCTTCATGCATAAAACCTGCTGATGTATAATGCAATGAAAACCCAAAATTGAATGACCAATACAGTTGGTAAATAAAGTGAGAAAACTGTTTCTTTTCCAGTCATAAGCATCATCTGTAGATACTGATACAAATTTGGCAACATCTATGTTGCAAATATCTATTTCTTTTGTTGTTGTTACTAATGATGTTAAACGGATCGATTCTTCTTTGATATTATTCCCAACATAATAGCAAATAAAAATAGCCAAACAAGCTTATCCACTTTCATCAAGGTGGAGAGAAATTAAACTAGAAGATTTTTATATCTCATTTTGTTGGTAAGTTATGTTGTTAGCCATTTGCAGGATCCTTTCTTTAACTGTATTTCTAGCCAATGATATCTTTTGTTTCGTTTTCAAAATCTTCAAAAACAACTGGTACATATTTCATCCAAGCTTCTTTCATATATTCTCCATCATTAAAAGATTTCCCATGTTTGGCAATTCCATTTGAAATAAAAAAACTAGCAGCAGTTATATTTGACTGATTTTCAATAAATTTCATTATAGAGGTTGATTGAATATTTATATTTTTAAATGCTTGGGCAATATATTCTTTTTGTTCATCTTTACTTTTTTCACAGAGCAATTTATGATTGGTCTTATAATGCCATTTTACCGATGATGTTCCCAATACAACTGTTCCAGAATATAAAACACATATTACCCTGGTACCTTTGTTAATCATTCCATACTCATCAGTCCACCAATTTTGAAATTCTCTACTGCTTCATAATTTTTGTTTTTTATGTTCACTAGTCATATTAATATAATGGTACCAAATTATTTAAAAGTAAATTTAAATGAGCTTTAATAATTTTATAAATCAAAGATTTATTATTTCACTTTTACAGCAAATTTCAAGCAAAAAAAAAAAAAGTAATTTGATGGTGTTGATTACACATTTCGTTCCTTTGTTCATGATTTTGATTACATTTAAAAAAATGAATGGTATCAACAGATTTTTGAAAAAATTTACTTCAAAGAGTTATAAAATATTAGTTTACTAGGTTTACTTTTTAGTTTTATTGGAATCATTTGACAGGTTTATAGAATATGATACCACAGTATACTGTACCACTTTATTTGACTTAAAATATAATTTATTGCTTTTAATCAGAGTTCAATTATAAACTGAATTCTAATATAATATTATATTTATTTATTTTACTTTTAGTTTACAGTAAATATTTATTAGTACAGATTTTAGCAACAAAAAAAATATTGAAGAAAATTATGATATATAAATAGTTTATTTGCCAGTAAAAAATTCAAATGTGCCATCTCTGGCATTCATGCCATAGGTTCACCATCACTGCTGTAAGATAATCTTGAATCTATAATATCCAATCATACCAGTATGTAAAAGAAACAGTAGATTTCTATTGGATATTTACTTAAATACAATTAACTAATCATATTAATTTACTTTAAATTTCATGTAACTAAATGGTACTAATTACTTAGCTGGGCTTGGCCGCCTGTTGGTGTTGTTGCCAGTCCAAAACAGCTACAAATGCCTTTTATGTGGCCTACACTTACAGCTAAGAAAGCAGTTATGTTTATCTTAGCCATTAGCAGGCTGTTTGATGGCATTGGCCTACACTTATGGCTAAGAAAGCAGTTGTGTTTATCTTAGCCATTGCAAGCTGCTTGATGGTGTTGCACAGAAATATTACGGCCTGTTTTATGCTTTGTGGCACTTTATGCAAATTCGCACAATTCACTGGTCACTACCGTATTGTCTGACGGTGTTTGGATTTCAAGTGGCCACAAGTTTTGATATCTCCATAGCAGAATAATTTCATTTTTACTTAAATCATGCAGTCTGACTCACTAAGAATTGTCACACCTTCACCACCCTTCCCTACACAACTTGGAATGTGCAAAATATTGGGAAAGGGTAGGGCCAAATATGATTCGGCCAAGCTCATGCAAAAACTCATGCTTTTGTGAGAAATTATATGAGACAAATAAAATGGTACACAAATTGTGCCACTTACTGATATCAGTCAGGCTCCTACAACCAAAGCTATTCGATTCCTAAAAATAAAATATTAAAGACGTAGTAAGAAAAAATAAAAGGATCAAAAAATGTCATTAATAGTAACAGTTATTTTTAAAAAGGCAAAATAGAAATCGCATAATACAAATCACCATATAGCCAAAAAAAAAAAATCACCGTATTTTAAACATGAAAAAAGAAAAAAACGAAAGTTGTAAAAGTCTGAAGTTTTCATGTTATTGTAATTTTTTTGGGGTGATGCGTTGAAAGGATCAAAAAATGCAATTAATAGGAAAAGTTTTTAAAAATGGCAAAATAGACATCACGTAATACAAATAAAACGAAAAAAAATCACTTTTTTAAAAAAAAAAAGATATGAAAGTTGAAAAAGGTCAAAAGTTTTGATCTTATTTTAATTTTTTGGGGGTGGGTGGGTTGAGAAATACTTTGTCTTCACTAAGACAAAAGATAGAGACAAAAGTTGTTATTTTTGGTTTTTTTATTTTTAAAAAGGGTAATTAAAATTGGTTTTAAAAATAAAAGTTTTAGTATATCAGCGGTATACAAATTAAGCCAAAAAAATCACTGTATAGGCAAAAAAAGGCTGTATTTTAAAAAGAAAACAAAAGTTGAAAAAGTCAAAAGTTTTGATCTTATTTTAATTGGGGTGAGGGGTGAGAAATACTTTGTAAAAGTTAGAGACAGAAGTTATTTTTTGTTTGTTTTTATTTTAAAAAAAAGATAATAAAAATTGGTTTAAAAAATAAAAGTTAAAGCCAAAAAAATAAAATAAAATAGCTGTATAGCCAAAAAAACCCTAAAAATGAAATATTAAAGACAGAGTAGAAAAAATTAAAGGGATAAAAAAAAAAGCACCATATTTTAAAAATCGTGACACGGTAACATTGCATTGTACTATTTGTGGCTGGCAACAATGCCATCAAGTGGCCAAGCCTGGATAAGTAATTAATATCAACTAAATTATTAAAACTATATATTGTAATAATCAAAATATATATAAGAATAATTAGCATTTATTATAAAGTATGAATCTTAAAATTTAATAGTTAATTGGTTTTACAAAACTACATCAACTAAATTTAAATATATTTAAAGAAAATCATTCTGACTTATAACAAAACAAAATATTAATTGAATAATATTAAGATCTTATTGACTAACCATGAACTCAATACAATACTTATCCAAACAATAATAATTTAGATGAAATACACAAATATTTGGTTATGTTTACCATATAAAGATATCTAGTCAGAATATAAAAAATAATATTACTATACTTATCAATTCTGGGATTTGATTTCTGGATTATATGAGATAGTTATTTCAAATAAATTCTGTGATATGATTAATTTATCTTGTCTCATTCAAATGTTATTAATCAATGAATTTGTATTACACACTTGTATAATAATCAGACAAGTTTATTTGTTTTAAGTTAAATTAAAATTTATTAATAAATGAATATCAATTATATAATATATATATATGATGAATAGATCGTGAACAATCAATATGTACACGTACAATTTAATTGAATGTATAATAAATCATCAATTGACATTAATTCTATATTTAAATATGTGATTGCCTATCAATCTTTAATTATTTAATACCAAATACAAAACATTTATGTCTAAATATACAAGAGAGTTTAATATATACATCTTCTTATATACTTTATATTAAAAAATATATATCCAAAAACGAATCAAGTTACTTATTAATATGAATTTAAGCGAACAAAATAAAATGAATACTTATTTGAAAAAAATCTTTAGTGACCTAATATAAATGATATACACCACATGATCACCATCTCTTATACTAGCATATAAGTGTTTATAAACAAGGCAAACCTCTCCATACAGTAGTGCCACCCTGTGCCAACCAGAGTAATCAATGGATGCCAGAAGCTCCTCACTGATGAAGGCCACAAGCCAGAAACTAGTCTGGGGATATTGGATGAGTAGGCATTAGATAGGGAGTTTATGCACAAGCATTCTGGTATCCATTGATTACTCTGGTTGGCACAAGGTGGCACTACTATATGGAGAGTTTTGCCTTGTTTACAAATGATACACTGGAAAATAATTTTAAAATCAATAAATAAAAAAATGAATGTTTTAAATATTAAAATAATAATTACTATGTCACAAGATATAAGTTTAAACTTAGGAAAACATAACTTATATTTTGGTATATTACTAATTAACTTAAAATTATACATTATCTATCAATAAACATCTTACAAAAGAGAAACATATATCAATAATAATGACCTAATGTAAACAAATGACCTGAATGAGTCTTTAAATACTGTATTTCCAGAATGGCATCGCAGTTCAGATGTCTATTTCAAACTATAAACCACACTATATCCTTGTTCCAGAAAAGATATATTTATGAGAACTTTTAAATTCAAAGTACATTTTGTCAATTCCAATGTTTTATGTATATAGCCAAATTATTCTTTCAATTAATTATTTGGTTTCTATGACATTACACATGTAAGTATTAGTTTATATTCATGATGATATGCAGAGATATCCTTTCATGAACAAATATTATTTCAAAATATTGTGAATGAATAGATGCTAGCTTTATATAGGATGTTATGATGGGAACTTAAACTAATTCATATCTTTAAAAAAAGATCAATCAATCTAATAAAATTATACAGACAGGTAAATATGACTTGTATACCATCTGATGTTTGCATTCTCTCTGTAAGATATAAGTAAAACTCATTTTAAAGGATAAAATATTTTGATGGTTTATGATGTAATGAAGCAATTTCAGTGATTTTTTTCTTTTATAATAAGTTGTCATTTTCCCATAACATTTTCTTGACAATGCTGCCCAGTCCATGGAAGATAATATTACTTATCTCTCCATTTTGTTCAGTCAACGGTATTCTTTAAAGGAAATAAAAAGAAAATCATATAAAGAAATTTATATTTACTTCCATTTAAAACAAAAACAAGAGAGAGAACGAGTTCAAATTATTTAGTTCCATTTATAAGATTTTTTTTATTGACTTCAGTGTAACTATAGTAATCCTCTATTTTCATAAGTAAGTGATTTCTGGTAATGTTCCTTTAACAAAAATATGTATTACACAACAAATAAAAATAAATATTTTAGAGTTATTACATACAACAAAAATTCACATTTTACAATTCCAACAGTATTTTTCATTCTAACAAAAATTAAACAACCTACATCACATTTTCAATATGTTACATCGGAAATATATTTTTATACATATTTTCTTAGTATAATGTCATACAAATAAAAACAGCAAATATATTTGAAATATTAAATATTTATTTGTATTGTTTATAATTTACTATTATGAATGCAGTAACAAAAATGAAATATATAACAAAAAAATAATAATTTCATCCAAATTATATACTTTATTATCTATATATTCATTTTCCCTTTTAAAGTGAATAAAGTCAATTTACAATCTTACAATACAATTAATATATGTGTAGAGATGATAATCTGGACCAACTGATGATTGCTGGTTTAGCATGAAATATGTATATTGGTGATTATTTATCTTTTCGACACATGTGTGTTCAGGTGTATCAGTGTTATGAGATAGTGTGAAGAGTGGTGGGTCATGTGAAAGTCTGTGCTCATACCCTGTCTATTACATATATAGACACAGGTATATATAAGCCTGTGTATTTCATCTATTACATATTAGAGATGTCTGCCTATCCCTTGTATATGTATTTAATGGATTATGTCCTGTACATGAGGGGTCAGATTGACCTTTAGGTCAGCATGGGTGTGACAACAATCTTGGCCTAAGGGTGGCCTTTGAGCATTCCATCATCAGATTTTCAATTGGATGGATGGTTGAAGAGCTGGAGTGTGGAGTGCATTGAAGCCTGTCCATTAAAGTATATCTTAATATATATCTGAGCACTTGTAGCATATATGTGTACAGATGGTAATCTGGACCAACTGATGATTGCTGGTTTAGCATGAAATATGTATATTGGTGATTATTTATCTTTTTGACATATGTGTGTTCAGGTGTATCAGTGTTATGAGATAGTGTGAAGAGTGGTGGGTCATGTGAAAGTCTGTGCTCATACCCTGTCTATTACATATATAGACACAGGTATATATAAGCCTGTGTATTTCATCTAATACAATTAATAATAATTTTAGATTAATATTATTGTTATAGCAACACAGTTCAATGTTTCTTAAGTTAACATATTCACAATCCAAAAATCAAACAAGAAAGAAAGATAAAAAAAATTATGACTGACATCTTACCACATACTGAAATACATCTCAAATTTCAGTAGGTACAATATATTATAATATGTTTATTCATAATTAAAATTTATATAATATATAATTTAAACAATATGCCCTGCTGGTATTGACTATCAGCAGCATGTGATCAGCATACCTCACATTTTGCAATCCCTTGTAATAGATTGAAAAAGAATACATAATATAAGTACATAATTGTGTAATATAGAGAAATATCAATATAGATATTTAAAACTGACCACCTGTTAATGTGCCATTTGTAACTGGATACAATAACATGCAATAAGAATAAGCTAAATGCAAATAATTGTCATTTTGTAACTGCATGTAAATACTATAAAAATATAAAATCTGATGACAATCATCACCATTGAACAGATGCCAATAATGAGATACGATACTTTCAAAGAGCAAGCATTATAAAATTCCGGCTACTTGCATATAAATAAGTACTGTATCATCATCATCAACCATTATCAATCCACTGCAGGATGAAGGTCTCTCCAAATTCAATCCATTTTCTCCGATATTTAGCTTCTCTTCTCCACATCACCCCTGCACACTTTCTTATTTCATCCATCCAGCTCACATGTGGTCTCTTTCTGGGTCTTCTACAATCTCTTGGAATCCAGTTTACGATTTCAATTGTCTATCTATTACCATCTCTTCTAGCAATATGTCCAGCCCAACTCCACTTCAGTCTTTTAATTTTTTCAATAAGGCAGTAACACCTGTTTGTTCTCTTACCCATATATTGTGTTTTCGATCTCTTCTTGTTATTCCCAACATGCATCTTTCCATATATCCAAACATATATTAAATGCATACTAAATGCTGAAATTATTACAATGTTCAGTTCAGCATAAGTTCATGTTATAACTATGAGTGTGATTGGCCACAAATAAGATAGTCATATATCACTTTAAAAAGTGTGTGGCATTTAAAGATAGCTCTTGGTGCCACCCATAACATTTTAGAGAATTATATACACATAATCAAATGTATTTGTTGACCAGTGTTAGTTACTTAAATAGCAAAGCACTATTGAATTTATGTGTTCAAATGTAAATGATGGTTAATAATTTATTAATCTGTTACTAATAATAATAAAGAATAAAAATGAAAGGTTATTTACCAATAACACAAACAGATTATTATATCTGACTCTGGCATATTCATAAATAACTTCTAGATATTAATTAGTTCAATAGACAAATCAAAACAAAAAATGTAGTAATGGTGTTTAAATTATGTAGGCATGTATAACCCATTTATCACCCCCTATATATATGTTCACACACACACGAATCCAAAAATACAAAAAATATTCAAATTATGATTTATTGCTTGCCTTAAACTTAAAAGACTAAACCATTTTAGTAGTATATAATTTCATTAGTCTTAAATATATATACAAGATGTGGATAGCTGTGTATGAACTCAAACTTGAGAACACATACATATATAGACACATATTTGTTTTATAATATAAAAATAAATTCAAACATTAATTTTAACAATATATAAATAATTATTTCTATGCTTGCATATAAAAAGTACAAACGTATTGATTATTATTTAAACGTTTGAATTTTTATTTATCATTTAATAAAATTTTATTTGATTTGCCTAACAATTAAACCAATCAAGAATAATAAATTTTTTTAAAAAAACCTAATTAACTAAATTCTTATCCTCTTTGTATTTTAAATGTTTCAGAATTTTTCATGTCAGATTTCTTTCCATCAACATTTTTTTTTATTATTGAAAGTGTTTTTTATTTGTTTTTTTTTTTAAAAAAAATTAAAGTTAGTATAGTATAAGTGAAATCCTCTTTTGTTTTAGGCAATAAAGAAAATATTTTTTCTTTATTAGCATTTGAATTAATATTTCAAAATATTATGTATATATCTTTATATTTTACTGGATTTTTTTGCTGCAGTAAGTTTTCTCTGTCTGCATTTTTAAATACAGAATATGTTTAATAGATTTCATGTACAAATAGTATACATACTCAGTGTCGGCTTTCTTAAACCACTAAACATCACATGATCACCATTTCCAAGTGCAGTGCTCTCAGATCCAAGGCTCCTCACTGATGAAAGCCACAAGCTAGAAACTAGTCTGGGGATAATGGATGAATAGGCACTAGATAGGAATTTTATGCACAAGCTTTCTGGCATCCATTGATTACTCTGGCTTGCACTGAGTGGCACTACTGTATGGTTTTGCCCGCTTTCTTTTTAGGTCATTTGATTCATGACTCACCAAAAATAAAAATGATTTTAATAATATTTTTTTAAAGAAAACATGAATATATTATTTTAATTAAAACTAGAAGTTTTCATATTTCAAATTATATTAATTTATCTTCAATGAATTAAATAGTTTATTAATTCTTTTATTTTAAAATGTTTATGATTCAAATCAATGAGGATTGGATTATTTTTTGTGTTCTAAGAATTATTTTCAATGAAAGCTTTAAATTTTTTTATCCAAGTAAATGACAAATTATCTAGAGCTTAATTATACTAACTTTGATGAATTTATACAGTTCATTAATTCTTTTATTTTAAAATGTTTATGATTCAAATCAAAATGGATTGCATGAATTTTTCTATTCTATGAATTATTTGCAATGAAAATTTGAATGAAACATTTTCTGACAGTATAAAGCTTTTAAAAATCTTGTGCACCACTCCCATGATGACTATTGAAAGTGAAAGATGGTTTCCAACATTGAAAAAAATGAAAACATTTTTATGCAATTCAATGGGACAAGAAAGATTATATGATCTAGCTATGTTAAGCATCAAGAAATCATTGATAGGAGATATTGGTAATTTTAATAAACTGGTATTGATCATTTTGACAATCTTAAAGATTTAAAAATTGAGTTGAAATTAAATTATTTTAAGATAAGATTTTTTTTTCATTACCCACTAATTTTCTACAAATTGATATCCCCATAAAGGTTATCATGAGCTATCACTGTAAATACTTATACATTTTTCTATCAACAATAGATTTATTTTCTTATTTATGCTTCTTTACATGTTTAGATTGGCTACATATGTAGCTAATCTCCATACGTCTCTGAGTGGTCTGAAGTTAGGAGTAACAAGAAGAGATCGAAAACACAATATATGGGTAAGAGAACAAATAGGTGTTACTGACCTCATTGAAAAAATTAAAAGTCTGAAGTGGAGTTGGGATGGACATATTGCTAAGGTGGTGATAATAGATGGACAATTGAAATCTTAAACAGGATTCCAAGAGATTGTAAATGACCCAGAAAGAGACCACATATGAGATGGATGGATGAAATAAGAAAGTGTGCAGGGGTGATGTGGAAAAGAGAAACTAAAGATCAGGAAAAGATGGGTTGAACTTGAAGAGACCCTCATCCTGCAGTGGATTGATAATGGTTGATGATGATGATGATGATAGCTAATCTTACAAAAACTTTCTATTTAAGTTGGTTTAATATGTAGATTGCTTTATAGAAGTATTTTGGTTAACTTGGACATGAATTCATCTCCTTACAACTTTTAAGTCACTTTTACTTTCTATACTATCTGAACTTCAGGAACAGCAAGTAGTGGTTGCACACAGTGGGATACGAAGCAATATAAAGAGCATCGATAGCATGCATTTTGGGGCTATCCCAAACTTTTTTTGACCATACAATTGTTCCATTTAAAAAAATCTCAGTATTTATACCATATACTAAGGACTGAATATGTAGATTGATATTTTTACGTTATAATTAATAAAACAGACTTAGAACTATAATGCAGTGTCGTTTTTTAGTAACGAACATTCATCAAAATAACATGGGTTCAAAATTAATTTTTTAAAATCCCTTTTTAAGTACAAAATACATTAAAATTATTTTTTATAATTATACATCACTTAAGAAAAACTTTAGTTACACTAAATTTGTTACATTAATAATTTAAATTTTTGTCAGAATCAAAAAAAAAAAAATTAAATCCATTTGTATTAGAGAGATCTTTTTATTTAATTTTAAATAATTTGTTTCCAAATATTACAAATATAGTCATTTACTTGATATTCACAGCATTCAAGATTTCATTTTAATATTTATTTAAGTATTTTTTCTATGACTTCATTTCTTGTTTATAAACTTTAAATATATATGCACACACATATACTATTAAGAGTACTCATTCATAGATTTTGGACATAACACAATATATACTATAACCAGTTTACTTATTATTGACTAATATTATAATAACTAAATTTTCAAAATTCTAACTATATATAAAATAATCGTATAATTTTCTATAACATTTTTATGATTTTATTTCTAATAAAATCTCTTAAATTTTTTTTATTCCTGAATTTAAAATATTTTTGTTATACCATTCTAATTTTCTTTTTTCCCACGCAATGCTTTAAATTATTGGAAATCTCTCCAGACTTTAATCAGCTATTTAGACTAAACACCATACTTAAATAAATAAAAGCAAGCAATTAAAGTATTATAAATTTCTTCAGATTTTAGAATAAAATAAAATCAAGTTTGCTGGGAAAAAAAGTAATGTATTATCAATTTTTTAAACATTGATATGAAATTTTATATACACTTTTGCAAATAATAGGTATGGAATATTTTGAATTATAAAATCTGCGTTACATTTTAGATGAAATAAATAAGCATTAAGTTGTTTTTTTTTCCCCTTATGTCATAGCATCGGCTGGGAGGCGAACCGCAACAATCGTCTGCAAACAACTGCTTGCTTCCAAGGTGGCAGTCTGTTCGTTAACATTTTTTTTTGATATGTTAAAAAACAGCCGGATCTAGCATTCATTAAATAATGTCACAATGAAGTGTATGAGATGATTAAGATGAGATGGATTGTGACTTCTCCTTTTTCGGAGTCAAAAATCTCTCAGCTATCATGCTCAGAGAAACCTGTTAATCACTTTACCTGCCCTTTCCATTCTCTGCCCTAAGTTATTCCCATATTCTTCTCTATCCTGCTCCATTCCATTTGCACAACTTAAGTTTGTTTGTCAACTCCATGGCCTTTTTATCTAAATCTCCCTTATCTTTTTCAAACCCCCCCCCCCCATAAAAACTAAGAACTCACTTTCTGTATAATCATTTTGTTTATATTTATTCTCTCACAACTTCATTATTTGTATCCTTTCTGCTTTTAGACATTTACATTTAATTAACAGATGCCCAATATTTTCTATGCCTTCTTTACATAACTTGCAGACTAAATCACCCATATTTTTTCATTAATGTGTATGTTGCTAAAGATCCTGTTCGAGCCTTAACTCACACCCAATATTCTGTTTACTTCTATATATATTTAATCTCTTTTTACTCTCCATACTATATATTTAAACTCTTTTTACTCTCCATACTAGTTCTCCAGCTCCTTATTCTTTATTAATGCATTTATTATTCTATCCCATTCCTTGCCACTATAACACTCAACAATTTTCCAGCACAATCATCCCATCTTTTGTATAAATATACTGACATAAATTCTTTATCCAAATCTTCATACCGTACTATCTTTCTCACCCATCTTGTTGCCTGCTCTTTATTCATAACCTAATTAAATACTATTTTGGCTCTTCTCTTATTAACCATAAACTGCAATCTACCGAATATTTTCATTTTGCATCTCTCATGTAGAAGCTTAATCACACCTTTTCTCCTTGAATTGCCTCCTTTGTCATCCACACATCTGCATCTAATGCATGTCTTATTATTTCTCTTTGTACTTAATACCCATTTACTAACAATGCATTGTTATCATATGTTAACCTTGCTAATGCCACTCCCTTCCATACAATTTTAGCTACATCATGTTTATTATATGATAACATTGTTAATTTCTTTATCATTCCCTTTCTATTCTTTGCTTCATCCAAGCAATTTCTCTGATTACTTAAGACAATTCCTAAATAGTTATATCTATTTACTACACTTAACTTTATATCCCCAATAAAAATTCTTTGTCTTCTCTGTATGTGATGTGATGCACTGTGACTTCTTATATGGAGTCAGGATTCTCTCAGCCACTTTGCCCAGAGAAAGGTTGCAATGCAATACTGCCCCCTTGTGGTGATGTGAGGAAGTAGTATATGATTTTGTAGCTTATGCCTTTTCCACACATGAATTGATTTTGTAGATTTTTTAATCTTATTTGAAAGCAAGCAGATTAGCCAATAATATCATAAAAGCCCCTGTGGGACTTCTTTATAAGTGTCTATTGCAATTTTGTCTTTATATTTTGATACTAAAATGCTTTGTATCTTGTTTTCTTTGTACTTCAATTATTTTCTAAATCGAACTCCATTTAAATGCTTTAATTTTTATAATAAGTGCACTAATGCCAGTTTATTTTCAAATTCATTCTTTATCTTTTTTTGTTAATCACAACTTTTTTCCCATCCTCCTTTGTATAATTCCCAATCTTCCTTTTATTCTTGAATTCAAACTATATGTTTTGTGTTAAACATAAAAATGTTGAAACATTTTAAAAATATAATATTAAGCCTGCTATTTGGAAGCCATTTTTAATAATATATTTTTTCATTCCATTTGCTGCTGATCAAAGATTGAAATAGACATTATTATCTACTTCCAATGTCACAACTGGGGGTACCACAAAGCAGATGTAGAAATTGTATGAGATGGAATGGATGATGTATAAAATCTGAACTAATAATTTGTATTTGAAATAGATAAAAAGGTAGTTTATATACTATTTAAAATCTTTAATTGCACAATGTTTTGGGAAAACAGAGAACTTGTAGTAGCTTCGTTTAATTAAAATACAAGTCATTATAGAGTTTTAATTTTTTTTATACAGAAAAAACAAACAAGTATGTCAATACAGAGGGGAAAAAATAAAATTTATATATATATATAAAAAGTAATATTACATTATAAACTGTATATATATATATTGATAATTTTTTCAAATTCTAAAAATAATACATATTATTATTAACTATTTTACCACCGTTCATATATATAATATACAAAATGACATTAAAGATCTCTGGGTTGAGATATTTTGTTGTTGCGAGGCCGCTATGATATGAATTGAAAATTTGAATATAAAACATAACAAATAAAAAGAGCTTTTCTTAAAATAAATACATTAGTGTTGAGGGAATGATTCACTTATAATACAGTAGAATAGCTAGGTTTACTGTAGTATATAATATTTTCAGATAAAATGAGTGTTTAACTTAGCTGAAAAAGTTTTTGGGCATATAATCTATGCTCAGAAACTTCTGACTTTAAGAAGTTTTTTATTAGCATACTCTTCTATTCTCGCCACTTCTATTGATACCTAGTTTAAGCTTTAGTAATCAATAGACACCAGTTGGTAGTGTTTAATATATCCATGTCCAGAGCTTTTCTATCCAAATATTTCCAGATTAATTCTTTGCTTATGATTTTCATCAGGGAAGAGGTTTTGTATTTTTTTGAATAGTGCACTTAGACCTTTGAATCTAATGCACATTTCCTCTAGTAGTCATTTCTTATCTTTTTATTATATTACCAAGCTATCAACCCAAACTGAAAAAAATATTAATTCTTTCAATCCAAGTCCATTTGCTTACATAATTTGTTATTACAAATATATACATATATAAAAAACTTCAACAAAAGAGCTATATTATAGGTTAATGAGAAAACTTGTTTAACCTCAGTGATTGTCAATTAATAGTAATTGACAGTTTCTTATTAACATTAAAAGCTAAAAGTTATCTCTGTTTATATGGATATAATCTCATTTCTATTCTTTATTATAGTAGCAATTCATGGAAATATTTAATTCAACATATATATTTAAGTGTATATTAAGTTATTCAAAGAATGTTGTATAAAAATATTTACTGCTATTAGCAAGTATGAATCATATTTCAAAATAGAACAAAAACTATGTTTGATTTGCCATTTAATATCTTAAAGTTTTGATCATCTTCAAGAGAGATTTTAAAAAAAAACTAAATAAATTGATTATATAAAATATGGTGAAAATAATTTAATTGCAAAAAATATACACATTTTAATTAAATGTGATTCAGAAATAGTTATAGTATACTTTTATTTGTTGAATTATGTATTTTTGTAATTGTAATTTAAAGTTGTATTATTTTCAGGGCAAAAAATCTACTCAGGATGAAAGAGGAACCGCAGCTTTAAAAACTGTTGAATTAGATAGAGAAAATGATGGTAAACCTGTTGAGGTGAGTTTTTTTATTTTATTTAAAACATGAAATTTTGTATGAGTTATTTCTAAGTATGCTCACAGTAATAATATTGACATGCACAGTTTACAGGGTTATCAATCAAGTGTTTGTGACAATTGGACTTTCCAGTTATGGATGTTAATTGAATGATGTTTTCATCTATCAAACATTTACAAATGACATAAAACACTATTTCAAAGAATGCTGAAAGACAGCTTAATCTAGCACAAGAGAAACTGTAAAATCAATACTAATTGTATAGTAGTGACATAAATTATTTGCTGAAAATATTTTCTTATATGAATTTTAATTGTTAATACATAATGTGATCTATTGTTTTATAAATTTCCTTGTAATAATCGGATTAAACAGGCAAAACTCTCCATATAGTAGTGCCACTCAATGTAAACCAGAGTAATCAATGGATGCCAGAAGGCTTGTGCATAAAATTCCTATGTAGTGCCTACTCATCCACTGATGAAAGCCACAAGCTAAAAACTAGTCTGGGGAAATTGGATGAGTAGAGATTTTATGAACAAGCCTTCTGGCATCCATTGATTACTCTGGATTGCACTGAGTGGCACTACTGTATGGAGAGTTTTGCCTGTTTTAATAACAGTTATGAGCAAGCATAAGAAATGGTGATCATGTGATGTTTAGTGATTTAATAATCAGATTACCTCATATTTATGAACTTCAGATAGAGATTTTTGTCTGCCTCTAGTGTTATAATGTTCTCTACACACACACTATATAGATTTATAACACTATTCTCCCTTTCCAAACAGAAAATAAAGGATTCTGAAAAGATAAGATGAATCCACCTTATCTTGTGTTTGGAAAGGGAGAGTATTTACATGTTATAAATCTGCATATGTGTAGAGGGATGATTTCCTAATAACTATTACAAATTAATCACGGCGCTAGATAAATAAATAACTTGTTATTATAATGTTGGTAATTAATATATTATTTATTTATTCAGAAAACAATAAGTGAAGTAAATATAACCCTATAAATTCTAAAGAAAAAAAATCTTGACCGAGGAGTTTAAATATAACAAATAAAATAGAAAATGTAATATAAAAGTTATAAAATAAATTGAAATCAAAATAATATAGTATTTATTACTAAATTCACCACTTCCTTTATTTTGCTGTAATATCTTATATAAATGCAATTTATCCATTCTACTTTGAACACTTTTAAGACTGCAGGACAGTCGAAACGTAAGACTGTGTATGCATATATGTACAATAAAAGGTTTTTTGCTAAAAAGTATTCAAAGTAGGGGGGATAAATTGCAATATGGTATTTAATGCAATGCAATTAATGATATAAACATTCTAAAGTCAAGTAATTAATATTACTTTAACTAAAAGAAAATTCTCACATAAATATATTAAAGAATTTGGAATCTTTATAACTGAGTAGTTTCCAAATGGAGTTTTGAAAAAGTTCAATGAATTGATAAACCTATATTTATAACAAAATATAGGATCTAACTGAAATCTTCTACCATGAATATCAAAAATTACTCTGTATCAATATGAAGGAAGAATACCTATGGCCCATAAATATTTCTAACACATGTAGCATGAGATTTATCAAAAATAAGTATTGCATAATTCTGTAAAACAGATACAATAGACATTGTAAAAATAGAATGGTTCATATTACACTTTGATAACAAGAAATATAAATAGTCAATAAACATCACATGATCACCATTTCTTATGCTTGCTTATAACTGTTATTAAAACAGGCAAAACTCACTGCACGTATTGCCACACAGGGATCCTAAGATCTAGGTGCAGTGCTCTCAGATCCAAGGCTCCTCACTGACAAAGGCCACAAGCCAGAAACTAGTCTGGGGATATTGCATGAGTAGACACTAGATGGGAATTTTATGCACAAGCCTTCTGGCAACCATTGATTACTCTAGCTTGCTGTGTGTGGGAATACGTATAGTAAATATAAATAGTAATTGAAACTAATAAGATAAAAACTTATATAAATAAAATAATATATAATTTAATTTATCATAATAATAATTATACTAGTCCTTTTGTGTGTGTAGTGCAATTGTCCTCAAACCTGTAAATTGTTAATAAATAAATAAATACGAATGAATATGCTTAGCGCTTATGAAGGGTCTAGCCTTCATAATCATAGCTTAACTGTTAATGAAGTTAATGATATGCAAATTTGTGTTAATTATTCTAGACATTCCATTTCCTTGATAAAGCATAGCATGTGTCCTTCCTATTGATGGCATCTTTGTTTCTGGAGATGAAGACTTCCTTAACTTTTCTTTTGAGATCATGCCTCTCTCTGCACATGATTGTGGGATTATCTGGTACACACTCATGCTGGCATGTGCTTTGGTACGGAATAAAAACCGAATAAATGGAGAGTTTATTGAGAGCTTTGTTATATGAATATCTGTGTTATAGACTGCTTTTCCCCACAATGTTTCCATGATATATGCATTTTATGTTAAGGTTTATGTCTAGGCTATATCACAATATAATCAAGCAGTAATACTGCATAATTGTTGATAATAATTTGCCATTTTTTACACTTCTCTTAATGCAGTTGATTATCATCATCATCATCATAAACTATTATCAATCCACTGCAGGATGAAGGTCTCTCCAAGTTTAATCCATCTTCTCCGATCTTTAGCTTCTCTTCTCCACATCACCTCTGCCCACTTTCTTATTTCATCCATCCATCTCACATGTGGTCTCTTTCTGGGTCTTTTACAATCTCTTGGAATCCAATTTAAAATTTCAATTATCCATCTGTTATCATCTCTTCTAGCAATATGTCCAGCCCAACTCCATTTCAATCTTTTAATTTTTTCAATGAGGTCAGTAACACCTGTTTGATTATACGTTCCTATATTTCGGCTACATCATAAACTTTAATATTTTATTTATTTAATATAATGGTAAAGTGAAATAACTAGGTGCCAAGGATTTCAGGATAAAATATCAGTCTTTTACATGGGTCTTGAATATTGTCTGCTTGTCCAATTATCTAACTTTTAGATTATTTTATAAAATTTAATGATCTTAATGATAGAGAAATTATTAAGATTTATGATCTAATATTAATAATCTAATATTAAGATGCTAAAATAAGTTGCATTAAAATCATAACAGACAATGATATCTATCTCTGATAATGATTAAATATTATTGCTTGATTCTAATTTTAGATGTCAGTAAACTCAACGACATATATTAATGTGCAGATCTAACAACAGGGTTCATTAAAGGTTTAATATACCATTTTAAATTTATATTGCTTCTAATTATAAGGTGTTTCAAAATTGGGTCAAATTAAAATAAATTTGAAAATTTTTTTTTAATAAAAAATAAATACAGCACACCCATGAACTACACTATATTTTGATCCGAGCCCCCTTATATCAAAATGTATATTGTGTATAATAGCTTATATTTTGTTCATAAACTTTGATTAGAATATGTACTGTTTATTGAACTGTAGTATATAGTATTTTCAACAAGCACATATATACAACCCAGATACTTTTTTATGTATAGTTTGCATGTATAAAGTTGAGGGACACATTTTCATATATTTTCTTGAGTGTGCAATCACTCATTCATTCGCTGGAAAAAAAAAAAAAGACCTGTATTTTTGTTTTTTAAGTATAATAAAAAGCAAAATATCTGACTTCATCACTATTAAATATGATCTGAAGAATATATATATTTTCAAAAACTTTTTTTTATTTTTTATTGAAACATCATAGTGGTTATGTTATCAAGAAATTAGAATCTCTTGTAATTGTCTTGATGTTTTTAAGTCATAAATTTTATAAAACTTTTTGCAATATGCTTAGAAAATATTTTATTACACAGAATATTGCATATAAAATTGGAAAGGATAATAAAGGAAGAATAAAATTATGTGCTTTTAACATAATTTTTTTTTTCAAATGTCATTGCGTATGGGCTTGAGTTGGAAAAGTCATTCTCACCCTTCCTAAAATATTATTACAAAGAAATCAAGTCATGTGTCACATGACCTAATTTAACAAGCTTGTATTACAAATGTTATATATAGAGCTTGCAAATAAGCTCTTAACAAGCTTTGCATAATATGCCCAACCCCAAACCGGTTTCTGCTACTGCCTTCATCAGCTGGATTGGAAGTCATATGAATGTCTGAAAATTTCAGATTTTCTACTTAATAGTTATCCATTAGATAAAGTGCTGGGCTTGTCCTGGTATTTTTAATCTAATGCTTGAATATTCTAGCATCTCACTGAGGACGCCAGAAGCAGAAACAGGTCTGGGGTTGGGGATATTATGCAAAGCTTGTTAGAGAGCTTATTTGCAAGCTCTATATATAATATTCATAAAGTATATTAAATTTGTGAATTTTAATATTTTTTTGTTTGTTGCTTACATTTTTATTGGATATCATGTAATTGAAGTCATGTACTTTGATACAGTGTAGTTCATTGCTTTATTATATCTGCACTGCTAAATCATAATCAATAAATCATAATTACTTGTTAAGAAGGAGTGTTTATCCATCGGATAATGAGGACATGAAAACACAATTTGAAAAAATAGCAAATTCTCAAGTGGAATATTTTTATACTATTAACATATTATCATCATAAAAAAAAAGTCAACGGATTTTATTAAAAGATTTTTTAATAGTTCATTTAAGTGTAATCTAATCGTAAACTGAAATAAACAAAATCCAGATTTTCAATCATTATTATTTCAGGATCAGGATCACTTCAAATTTAATCCTTTTCGCCAAACAATAATTTTTATTCTGCATTTTATTCCAGAAAACTTTATTTTATCTCTTTCATTCATCACATGTCTAGTATTTATTAAATCTCTTACATTTGGTTGTTTATTTACCGTGACCTATTCTGGTGACTTCCATTTCAACATTTTAGTTTTTTCAATGATGTCAGTAATATCCCTTTGCTCTCTTATTATTGTATTCACTTTCTATTTTTATTCCCAATGCATATTTCTTCTTATTTTGTTGTGAAGGCTACAGTGTTTATAGTTTTTTTTCTTTTTACAAAAAAAAAAAAGATCTTCCAAATCTATATTAAATCCTTCCTTTTCAAGTACGTATACATATTTAGTCTTAATATTAAATTATTATTACCAAGAATACTATTACCAAGTTTAATTCTATGATTAATTTTATTTATTGTGCTTCTGTTTGCATTAATAATCTGTACAAGGTATTTATAGTTTACATATTCTGATTTATTATAATTTTTTTGTGAAACTATTTAATATTATTTAATCCTTTTTAGCACTCATACTTTCTTGCCTTTATCTGATAGCTCTTGTAATATTTCTGAAAGTCTCAAGCATTTATTTTTATTCTCTTTATCCTTATTTTAATTCCACAAAATACTTTCTGTAAAATTGCTGTAAAAAACTTTGGAGAAATGGAAACATCCTGTTCTACATTCCTATCATCATTAATCTTTTTAATGTTGCAATGTAATCTACTCTTTACAATTGCATTTTAAGAATATTCTTCAAGATTTAAGATGATGATCTAATCTATTAAATTATTCTGTCAAAGACAGACGTTAGAGCATCACCTTTTCAGTATTCACAAATCTAAAAGTCATTGGATCAATTTCCATATTAGCTGTCATTCGTTAGACGGTAATACCTGAAGAAGAGAAAATAATATTACTCAAAAGATTGTGTATCACATTGCCCAATATGTTAGTTTTAATAGATAAATGTATTTGGAAAAGTATAAATAAATTTGAATTTTTTCTGAAAATATTTAATAATTCATCTAGATGATAGAAATAGTCAAAATTATGACTACAAATTTTATTGATTTTTTTTAAGATCTGTAAATGTGAGTGTTTGGAGTTTATTGTTACTTTTTATATGAAAAGTTTTGCATGCATATACAGTTTTAGAATTCATTTTATAATTAGTAATTTTTTTACAAAATTTATCAGATCTTTCTTATTGCAGGTAAGAGTTGTTCAGGGAAAAGAACCACCTCATTTTATGGCCATATTTGAAGGAAAAATGATTGTTTTTGAGGTAAATAAAAAATATTATCATCATCATCATCATGACCATCACTACCATCATTTTTATAATTTTATTACTTATGATATTTTAAAAAAAATATCTTCATAATAGTTATGTCTTTATATTTATGCATTTATATTATTATATATATAAATTATTTTAATATTAACAATGTATGTGGTATAAAAGTACTGACAGTCCATTTGTGATTTTTGAAAAGTTTAAACATATATCATATTCCATGTCAAATGTCTATTGAGTTTATTTACATATTCATTTAATTGAAGTACTTGATGATTTATTATGTATATGTATGTATTTATATATAATATTATATGACAAAATTGGAGATAACTATAAAATTTATATGACTTCTAATAATATAAATAAACATTAAGTTAAACCAGCTTACAGTGTAACTGCCATCTTCAGTATCATATAATTTTATTATATAGTATATATACTTACTATTATATATTTATTTATAAAATTATCCTATACATATATAAGAATTTGTAATATCAATTATATAATTTCAACAACTGTAATAAAAAAAAAATATTATACAATAAAACTGCTGCCAGGAATGGTATTTAGTTTTTAAGACTCCATATGGATAATCTAAATTCATGGGTATTAAGCAATATTATATAATATACATTTTAAACAGATATATAATTTACAGTACATATGTTTAACACACTCACATGTATACAATCTTGATCAACTTTATATAAAATTTACAATGGACAACTTAACTTTAAATAAAATTTAATAAATACATTTTATTTAAACCTAAGGTATCTACTATAGCTTTTATATAAAGTTGATCAACATTATATATTTTATAAAGAGGATAACATTAAGAACAATTTAAAGTTTGAAATTGGTTACTTGAAATGACATAAATATATAGCATACACATCTATAAAAAATAATAATAATAATATAAAATAATGTTCAGCAGACAAACATATACAACTAACAACATTTATATTGAATAAAGTGCTGCAAGGATATATTTAAAACATTTATTTAAGAATTGGTTCTTAATATTTCTGGATTTTTATTATGTGATAAAGCAGATTTTAAAAAAAAATGTTGTAAATACAGTATTTATATATGATAAAAACTGAGTTTAATTTTAAAAGAAAGTAGAAGAATACAAAATATATTTAACCATTAGAAACCAGTCAACAATTAGACAATCCCAATATAGAAAACAATAAGAATTTCAAACTGTTGTCAAGGCAACCTCCTTTTAGCAATAGAGGTGAGATATTATTTAATATTAATATTTAAAAAAATTACATAAACACATTAAGAAAACAACAAAAATTAAATTGTTAACTTTTTTCTTCATTCTTTTTATGATGAAATTTAGTGTTGATAAAATGCAAGTCTAAGTGATAGTAAATCAACTATCAGTAATTTCAAGATTGTTTTTATAAGCAAAGATAAATACTACAAATTTGGGGTGCAATGCAATGGGATGTAGCATTTTGGATTGCATTGTCAAGTGCTTGCAATATGATGTAGAAAATTAAAATTGATGAAAGCTTTTTCAATCTAAAATAAATGGAATGTTATGTGTAACTGAATAGAAGAATAGATTGGTGTGTATGGGTTTTTTTTAAGTTAGTTCACATTTGAGATGTTTGCTTTTAACAGTGAAATCAATTGGTAATGATTTTTTAATTTAATTTTGATTAGTATTATTAATGATAAATAGATATAATTTGTCACACATACATATTAGAAATTTTATATAAAAAGAATTATATATTTGGGTTGGTGAATGCAAAAATCTCACAGCATTAATATCTAACTGATATGAATTGAACTATGATTACAACCCTGAATAAATTGTATAGGATGCTAATTTAGAGCAAAATAACTTTGAGAATAAAATCTATTCATTGTGGATATAAACAATGCCAAATACAAATGGGATTTAATTTTTCATAAGAATATTAGAAATATGCATTTAGAGGTTCTGCCTTGAGAATATTAATTGGAGTCAATTTCAATTTGGCTTTGTTTACATCTATGGCAAATAGATTTTCCTTCTCCCAATTGATCATTATCATCAACCATTATCAATCCACTGCAGGATGAAGGTATCTCCAAGTTCAGTCCATCTCCTCCGATTTTTAGCTTCTCTTCTCCACATCACCCCTGCACACTTTCTTATTTCATCCACCCACCTCACATGTGGCCTCTTTCTGGGTCTTTTACAATTATCACTATCTAAATAAATTTTAACCTGTAAATTCTTGTATGGCAGAAAACATTTTCGTATTTGCTTAGCAAGACCTTGCATGCTATTTATATATAACCTTGAAGAGCTCATCGATCCAAATATATATATAAATAGCAAGTTAAATAAAGTATTGTAAAAATAAAGTCAATCAATTTAAAATCAAACGTAATCAGAGAAAAGCATTTCTACTCTTCTAAATTTTGTCAATCGCACTATTTCAATACATATAGAATAATATCTGAAATTAAAAAAATTTTTTTTAGTTGCTTATAATTTTTACTTCAGTCATTTAATAAATACAAACAATATTATAGTAATTACAAATTATTATTCTTTTAAAATCAGTTTTGATACTTGTGAGTTTTTAAGTAAATCAAGATGGCATCCTTTATTTTTGATAAGTCTACAGTCCCCCCCCCCTCTAATGTTTACAAAAACAATGCCTGATAAATTTTATTTTTTATTACTGTTATTTTAAAAAAAGAAATTGTGGAAAAATTAATTACAATATTTACAAACAGGCAAAACTCTTCATACAATAGTTATGTGCCAGTATAAGAGATGGTGATCATGTTTAGTAGTTTTACAATATTTACAGTTTTTTTTTTGATCAACTTATTAGCAGAAAAATGAAAGAAAAAAAAATACAATATTTACACTTTATTCATATCAGTGGCGTGTAATCATATTGTGACCATTAACACACTTTTTGAGCGAGGACAGGATTCCGTACCTTTGAAAATAGTTCACTACATAGCATTTTGTGACATGAAAGTTCCAAATTTTTATCATTATGTTAGTTTACCCAAAAAACCTGTGGACATAAAGAAACATGCTGACTTGAATTAAAGAACAGTAATATTAAGAATATCTCATCATTTACCACATTATAATATATATATATATAAAATTGAAATAAAGCTTTTTAATGAAATTTATCTGAATTTATTATTTTTTTTAAATTTTACAATTGATTTATTAATTTTGTTTTAATTTAACAACTTTCACATCTTCGGTAGATTATAGGCCCTCGAAACTGGACATTGATTAAAAATAAGGCTGCCATCTTGGTTTACTTGGTAACTCAAAAGTACCTCAATTTTTTATGTTAGTTCAATAATTATTAAATAAAGTTAACAGTTTGGGGTGAATAGTTGACTTACTAGTTGAAGTAATTTGCTAATGAACAGAAGCAAGTTAGGAATTCTAAGCTCTTACCTATACATAGAATCTTAGTCTCCCTTTAAGCAAATGGCATCGGATCATAAAACTATAAAATAATTATATTTATTTAAAAACAAAATTATATTTCCGATGATAAACAAATAACATATATATGTTTTCTATTCAATATTTACTTTATAATATTAGAGTTTGCCTTCTTTAAAAATAGTTAATTTTTCTTACTTTTAGATTTGCAAAGTTACAAACCAATTCATTAATATCTGTTCATGAACATGTAGGCTCAAAAATAATTTTTAATTATCTTAAATTGCACGATATACAACCAAATTTAAAAATAGTTTAATTATAAATAATCATAGCTTTAATGATATGAAACTGAAATGAAAATAACTAACACCCAAAGAGCCACATAATAAAGTGATAGTCAAATGTCAACAAATTATTAAAAGAATGGAATGACCAACCCATTCTTTTAGCTTTGATGGTATATAAATATTAATTTATTGACAGTGTTATAAGCCAGAGATTGAAATCTGAATATTAGTTTGATTTATAAATAGTGTAAATGATCTGAAATCAACTATTTAACTATTCAGACAATAAAGGCCATGCCCCATTTTTAACAACCCCCAAATTCTAAATGAAACATCAGTTAATACATGTGATTGTAAATAATCAAGGGTGGATGGCCTATGGGTCTTTCAATTAGTGGGATTATTGCCAGCATTGTAATTGACCATCATGAACAACATATCTTGCCAAAATATAACTTATCAAATTTTAAAATCTACACTAGATATGTGGATGATCTGTTTATAGTTGCCAACTCTGATGTCATTAATGAAATCAAAAATGAACTCCAGAACAGCTCTCTTTTGACTTTAAACCTGGAATGGGAAGATCTTAATAAGCAAGTAAAATATCTAGATTTGTTGGTTCAACGTGAACACACACCCTTGACATACAAAATGTTTATGAAACCAGTTGAAGTAAGAGGCTATATCCAACCCAGTTCCATCACACCCACCAACCATAAATTAGCTGGGCTCACATCTTTTCTGCACAGGAACCAACAGCTGTGTAAGTTGGATGCAGACAGGAAGACATTTAATATTATACAGGGAAGACTTACTGAAGATGGGGTTCAAACACAGGCTGATGGCCAGAAAGATCATACATTTTAACAATAAAGTAACCAACAATACACCCAATGCACATACACACAGGCTGCTGCTGCCATACATTCCTAATTTACATAACAAATTTTATGAAATATTTAACAGACAGTCCCCCCAGTTCTAACAGATTGCTTAAGAACACTAAAGATAAATTAGCACTTTCTCAAACACTTCAAGCCGTTTATAATAACGCATGCACTCATGCAAATTGTAGAGCCTCATATTATGGGGAGACCAAGGAGCAATAGAAACCAGATTACAACAACGTAAATATGCATACATTAAAGCTCAGTCAGATCCATCACGGTATTCAATTTTTGCAATTCATCAAAAAATAACAGGACACCAGTGTGAACCTCAAGATGTCAGCCTGGTCTGCAAAGAAAGGCATGATTTGAAAAGAAAAGTGAAGGAGTCCTGCTTCATATCGATGGATTGCAACGCCATCAACCGCAAGGACACATGTTTCACAATATCAAGAAAATGGAGCAATTAACATTGAACTTTGCATAATTGCATATAATTAATTCACTTAGAGCTATGAAGATGAGAGCTCGTCTCTTGAAAGCGCTCGCAGAATAGTATAATTTTATTTTGTTTTAAGTATAAAATAGCTTTGCATTCTGGTGTAATAGCGCCTATATTATTTTACAAGTATTTTTATTCGTACGCAAAGTTTTCGTATTAGATTTGAATTACTACTTTTTAATAATATGAACTGAAATGGAAGTAACTATTCCTAAAGAGCTATGTAATACTAACTTTAATAAATCAGAGAAGCATAGAAGTATTCTGATGAAGACTGCTGGACAGTCGAAACTGTAAGGAAAATAAAGAAGTTTGCATTGAAGTGTATATGAAAAGAAGTGTTATAAGCAACAATAATAGTAATAGAACATTTGACTATTACTTCTGTTTTGGTTTCATATCAGTAGACCTATAATTATTTATGATTACATTTATTAACTGACATTTTATTTAATATTTGAGAGTTGTTAAAATAATTAAATGGTGATTTCAGATCATTTATGCTGTACTTAAATCAAACTGATATTCAGATTTCAATCTTTGATTTATAATAACAGCAATACATTAATGGTAAAATTACCATCAGAGCTAAAAGAATGGGTAGCCATTCCTTTCTTTTAATAATTGGTTGACATTTGTCTGTTATTTTATAATGTATTAATCGTACTTGTGCCAATCGTTTCCAGTTGAAACTGCCTCATTATAAACATATTTGGATAAAAAGTTAAATTAATGTAATAAACAGCGCTACCAAGCGGGCAGTAGTGCTGACTGCTACTTGGCATAATGTTTCTGTGCGTATGCATGGTGAACAGCGCCATCTAGTGTCTGGAACTTTGCATCATCTGCTTTTGGGCCCCTACTCTGAATATTTCTGCAATTTTTGCAGAAATGACGTCTCTAGCAGTGGCAGGACAGATATTCCCCAACTACCATTTATTGTATTAAATAGCTGCAACTAATGCGAGAGGTTATAGTATGGCTTCTGTTTAAATTAAGCTTGAAGTTCCTATGCTTAAACTATATACCCAGTAATAGCCAAGTTCAACACCTTTTCTTTAAAGAAAGTTTTATATACCTCAATAAACTCTTACCAAATGCTTTTCCAGATGTTTTTTTTTTTCATTGTAATAAAAGCTATTTTAACAGTTCCATTATCTTATCTTCATCAACTTCATTATTAAATGTTCTAAATAAAAATTTTAAGTCTCTACCCATTTTTACTTTCTTTATCTTTAGTTTTCTTCCATTCTCATATAATTTTCCTGATTTTTTTTTCAAAATCTTACACTCCAAAAATAAGTATTCAACATTCTCTCCCAACTCAACAGCATCTAATAATCAAATTCTTATTCCATTTTGTCCTTCTGTACTATCTAAAGTTCCTGCCTTTGCATTAAATAACCACAAATTTCCTTTAGTCTTATCATACATACTTTTATATTTAATATATTTTTTATTCCTATACAACTCCAAACTATTTTTTTATTTATACTCATTCTATTCTCCCCAACTGTATATCATAATTCTTTTTTTTTCTTCTAATTAATCTATCCTTTTTTTCATTCTTATAATTATATACCTGTAATACATCTACACCTTTAATCCATTTTTTATTAAATATAAATACACAGATTGTAAAATCTTTCATGTCCAACATTGTTTGTTATCCTCTCTATATAATCCAGTTAAATATTTTTATTAATTTATTTTCATTAATATAGTAATCTTCCAAATATTTTAAATTTACATTTAATTCCTCTTATTAAAAATTTATATCGTTTCATCTTATAAGCCAAAACTTTGAAGCTCCCTATATAGTCACATATATATTACGTAATATATATAATGTAAGAGTTTGTTTTTAACACTACACATTAGAGCTTTTAAATGCTATTGCTGATGGTCTAGCACTGGTGATGAACAAAAATATCTAAAAGTTCACTTTCCATTTGAAGAATTTGAGAGAATTTAAGCGCCATCTATTAGCTCAATGCAAAATAAAGTATAAAATGTTGCATCTAATAACTATGGGATTCTATATTGAAATAATTTCCTTATCAGTTGTGCCAAGACCAACGGCTTACGATTTTTTTATACTGAGCAGTAATATAATAAAAACTGAAACAATCGCAAATAAACATGTTTTGCATAAAAATAAGTAATATATTTGATAAAATAAATAACAAAAATTAATACTTTTTTTGGTTTGTATTTTAATAACAATATAATACAGTAATGAATCAAAATAGATTTGTGTTTTTATTAGGGTGGTAAAGCAAGTGGTTTTAGAAATGCCAATGCTCAAGATGAAGGACCTGGAGATTGTTATCTACTTCATGTAAGAGGAACAAGCAGTATGAATACTAAAGCTATACAGGTATATATGTAGTCCTTTCTAATAATTATTCAAAAAATTAAAAAGACTTGATTATGTTATTAAAAGCAGATTTTGTTTATTTTGTATTATTTATTTGATGATTATAAATATATGTTATTCTAAAGTGAATGGGTGTATGCTAGGAACTGTTCATGAGAGTGAGTGCCAGAATCTATCCAGGGACCTCCAGATCCCAAATCAGATGTTTTACCAATTGTGCTAAACCACACAGGGTATTTGCAATATGAAAAGGTTCTTTGCTGTTTAAACAGTTTTTTTTTGGAAGCAATATATTATTACTTCAGCAGAATGTATTTGTTAAATATAAAGTAGATGTGTATGATTTGTATTTAAGAATAGTGAGTTTATATTTTTGAAAGTGAATGTTCAGAATGTGTTTTTTAGAAGAAAATGCACAGTAATATTTAAATTCACAGAGGCAAAACTATCCATACAGTAGCACCACTTAGTGCAAGCAGGATTAATCAATGGATTCAGGAAGGTTTGTGCATAAAATTCCTATCTAGTAATTCAAGCTTGTTAAATTAGGTCATGTGACATATGACTTGATTTTTTTGTAATTTTATTTTTTGATATTAAGGCTTTGGTGATTTTATATTGTTAAAACTATTATTATATGGTGTATCTGAACTTGGTTCAGTCCCATATGGCTATTTAAGTTCGATAGCTAGATTGGAAGACATATGAAAGTCAGAAAATTTCAGATTTTCTATTTAATAGTTATCCATTAGATAAAGTGTTGGGCTTGTCCTAGTATTTTTAATCTAATGGTTGAATATGCTAGCACCTCACTGAGGAAGCCAGTAGCAGAAACCGGTCTGGGGTTGGTGATATTCTGCAAGACTTGTTAAGAGCTTATTTGCGAGCTCTTTATATAACATTTGTAATACAAGCTTGTTAAATTAGGTCATGTGACACATGACTTGATTTCTTTGTAACTGAAATAGTTAGAAGGAAATAAAATAAAATTCCCTGAAAAAAATGCAAAACTGAAAAATAATGTTATTTTAAACTTTACAATTTAATTTCTATCTTCAAAAATTCTTCCTCTCTTTAATTTTCCCATGGTCATCATTTCCTATGTTTACACAAGCTGCTAATATAGAAGTAAACTCTCCATACAGTAGTGCACAAACCTTCTTGCAACCTTTGATTACTAAAGCTTACACTAGATGTCTCTACTGTATGGAGAGTTTGCTACTGCATCATTAATGTTACATACATACACACCCATATATAATTAACACTAAAAATTAGTATAAATAATATCTGCACTAATCTTTACAATTTTTAACCAAAAGCTAATAAAACTATAAAATGAAATAGCTATTCAGTACAGCAATGTAAAATAGACCATCAATTTCATCATAATATGTTTTATTCAGAACAAGAACGATATCTTCCCCAATCATTTCTTAGATGTGGTAATGTATACTTAAATTAGAAATGTGTAATTAACATCAAAAGACTGAGAAGAAAAATTGAAACTTTTGAAATCACATTCTCCAGCGTTCCTATTTTATTTTTCTGTTTCCTGAAGTCAGTCTGTATATTGATTAGAACTGATATTGTATCTCCCAGATTATCTGAAAGTTTCTGTCCTGAATGAAATATATATATCACATTGGTTTTTGCATTGTCATAGTGAATAGCTATTTTTTTATGATTTTATTTTTTTTAAAGTGAGTATTTAGCTAAAAACTTTTAAGATTAATAGATTTTCCACTCAATAGATAACTTTTAGATAACTGCTGGCTTTGGGTTGGTATTTTTAGATCTAGTGTCTGAAGCTACCCTAGCGCCTCTAAGTGCCAAAGCACAAAACCATGATCAGAGGTTAACGGGGGGGGGGGGGCTTCCTGACAGATATTTTAAATGCTTTCTCTGGCTAAGCATTTATCACAAAGCTTTTTGAGCAATTGGCAATGCTCATTGTTTATATCTTACAAGCTTAAGAGAATTGGATCATGTGATCTATGACTATTTTTTATTTGACTAATTAGGGATATTGTATATATATATATAAAATCATAGACTGCAAACAGACTTGAGTTTATTTTCTATCTGCTTCATATATTGATTTTGATACTAGAAAACATTGCAGTTAATATCATTGGCAATTGGCAGTTTCATCTCTCCACAGTCATACCTATTGTTTGGTATTGTATAATTTGAATGTTGCAAATTTGTGAGATGTTTGTTTATTTTCAAAATTATTAAAATGAGTATTTAATTAGTCTGTCTTGTTAATACACATTAGAACTAATTTGATTGAGGCTATGTAAACATTTCCATGGACTGTATGTTCACTCTGACAATTATCATTTCTAAAATCTGTCTTCTATATAAGATCAGCTCACAAATAGAAATTGATCCATTTTTCATCTGCTTTGTAGATTGACTTAAGGAGGCATTGCACTTAATAATGCTTGTACTCAGAAATTTCTTTTTTCCAAAATATTATATATTATTTAGCTATGTATTTATATATTTTAATTTAAGCTATAATTCTTGTAAAAAAAAACAATTTGTACTAAAATGCAACTTTCTTGTAGGTTGAAAGGCGAGCAGCTTCTCTTAATTCTAACGATGTCTTTGTTTTATTCACGAAACCAGCTGTTTATGTTTGGGCAGGAAAGGTAAAAGCACGATTTAAACTTACATGTATATTTTTCGATATTTTATCTAAATAATTGGTTAATATATTATAATGATTATTAATAGGGTAGTACTGGAGATGAACGAGAAATGGCTAAATTGGTAGCTAGCAAGTCTCCAAGGTATATTTTTAATCCTTCGATTTTTTTTCATTTTAAATGTTTATTTGTACATATATACATACATCTACGTTTCGATTGTCCTTAAGTCTTCTTCAAAGCCAGTTCACTTTAATCATTATTTTAATTATTTTAAATGTTATTATAAAATATATTCTATTTTAAATGTTTTAAAAACCTTGGGACATTTTTATTAGATAGGCCAATATTCTTATTCTAAGGAGGCCATATCTGAACAGTTCCTTTATACTCTTCATTCGTTTATTTACCAGATTTACTATTATTGAACTTTTAATTCTTCTGAGAATTGTAGATATGTTCAAGTATTTAATTGTTTCTATAAATAAATAAATTAATTGCTCAAATTGTTGTAAAATATTTTTATGAATCATCTTCAAAAAACAATTAATTCAGTATATTTGACTGTTAAAAATTATAAGTTTGTAATATAATACATATTTATATAAAATATCCAAATATTTATGTTATAAAGAATTAAATATATACATACTTGCTTTTATATTATTACACCTATGAATATTTTCCATATATTTCTTATTAATATTATAAAGCATCTATTTAATTGTATATAGTATTAATATATCAAAAACAAATGTTTGTAAATAAAATCTATTTATTTGCTTTTGATATATTAATATTGTGCACAATTAAATACTTGTGTATTATATTTTAGACATGATGTGAGGAAGATATTTGTAGATGTATGTGGAAACATATATAATTTAATTATTTACAACAAATATATTTGTATATATATATTATATGTATTCTTATTATTTTACAGATTTATAATTATTATCCCTGAAGAGTAAATAATTGAAACATTGAATTATTTGTTTGTGTTTTTTTAAATTAATTAAGAAATAAATCAAAATTTTTACAAGAATTTTGGTAAAATATATTGGAATCAATTTCAAAAGAATATATAAATGGATTCATCTGTATATGATTTTTATAATTAATATACTGACATTTTGATTACACAATCATACATGGATGAACCTGTAAAATATATTTATATCTGTAACCCATGAAAATCTTCATATCGACATATATATATATATAATTCTAATATTCTCTTGGATAAATGATGAATTCATAGTATTGTTACAAGGAAGTTTCTGGAAATAATCCTATGAAGTCATACATATATATTGTAATATTCAGTCTATGAAGTAATTGATGGTAGAAGACCTTTCACCAGATGATTCTTCTGGGTTAATAACTTAACCATGTGACATAAATATCTTTCATCTTTATAATATGAAATTTACCTGATAGGTATCCTAGTCTCAGCCTTCCACTGCACTTTCTGTAACTATTATATATCTTTTAATATCGGTTAATTCAGGAAGAAACATATGGACTCCCATTTAAATATGTAAATTAGAAATGTATGATTCAATTCAAGAGCAAAAAAATAAAATAAAAACTTTTGAAAATCCAAATTTATGTATTATAACTTATAAATAGTAAGCTATGGAATTAATCCTTCAAAATCAACCTTAATTATTATTCACACAGTCAGATATATGAAATACATAAAGAAATCCACCTTTTAATATAAATTTAAACGCTAACGGTTTAAAAGTTTAAATAAACTACACTTTACCTCTATTAATCTTTAGTATCTAATTAAATAGTATTAAATGAGACAGATGTTATATCTATAGAGATGATGAATGAATTCCTGCTTCTGTACGAAATACATATACTAATGGAATAGTGGTTTGTTTCTCTCTTTGCATTGATATGAATTGATCAGTAATTTATTTTGTAGTTGAATTAACTGACAATTTAACTAGAAACTTTAAAGATTAGTAAAGATGTAGTTTAATTTAATAGTTTTTAGTCTGTTATATAAGTGATTGAGCTAAAATGAAGATACACTGACAAACAAAACTTATATATAGTAGGGAAAAAATCAAGTCAGATGTCACATGACCTAATTTTATAAGCTTGCATTACAAATGTTATATATAGATCTCACAAATAAGCTTTTAACAAGCTTTGTAGAATATCCCCAACCCCAGACCGGTTTCTGCTACTGGCGTCATCAGTGAGATGCCAGGATATTCAAGCATTATACATTAGGTAAAGTGCTGGGCTTGTTCTGGTATTTTTAATCTAATGCTTGAATATCCTGGCACCTCACTGACGATGCCAGTAGCAGAAACCGGTCTGGGGATATTCTGCAAAGCTTGTTAAGAACTTATTTGCGAGCTCTCTCTCTATATATATATATATTTATAACATTTTGTGTGAGTGTAAAGTTTGATATTACATTTCCAAAATAATTATTATTAATAATAATTGATATATAAGCTAAGGTAATGTAATGCAATATAATGTTATTTATGAATGTGTTTTATCAACTTAAAATAATAACTTCAGTCAACATTAACATTTTTTACATTTTCATTTATTTGTAAATTTATTTTTGCTTCATGTGTAATTTATTTTTAGAATTTTCTAATCATATTAACCCATTTATGTTCCATTTTACTACTATGTTATTTAGAGTATATTGATTTATTTGTATATATATTGTAATTCTGCTGAGTGAATTTAAAAAAAACTATTTAGAATTAGAACAAACCATTGTTAGTTGATTGGTTGATTTTTAGTTAGTTTGTGACCAGCTACCACACTTAAATAACAATTTTATGAGAAAGATATCTTTTTGATAATAATTTTAGGCTGTGAAGTTCTATTACAAATTCATTCTTTTTGCATTACTTTAATGCAGTTAAAATTTTGAAGAAAACTGTTAGACAGTCAAAAACATAAAAGGATAATAATAATAAATTGTATTGTTAATTTAAAAGTATAAAACATTTTATATTATTTCATTAATTTTATCCTATAACACTATTTTTGAAATTCTTGTAAAATTGTAAGTAACTTTAGTTTTACTTTTATCCAGAGATCCAATAATGGTTTATGAAGGTCAAGAAAAAAATGACTTTTGGGATGCAATTGGTGGAAAGGAGCCATATTCTAATGATAAACGTTTGCAGGTATTTTTTTTTTTTGCTTAGTAAAAGTAAGTTTTCAATAATTTACTATATTTAGAAAATATTAGTATTATTTTAAATTACAGATTGTGAAATGTAAATTTGGTAGATACTATATTAGGTAAAATAAAATCTACTAATACATGTAAATGTTATTAAAACAGGCAAAATTCTTCATACAGTAATGGCATTCAGTGCAAGCCAGAGTAATCAATGGATGCCAGAAAGCTTGTGCATAAAATCCCTATCTAGTGCCTACTTATCCAATATCTCCAGACTAGTTTCTAGCTTGTGGATTTAATCAGTGAGGAGCCTTGGATCTGAGAGCACTGCACAAGAAGTGGTGATCATGTGACATATAAATGTTATTAATGCATAGTATTTTTTACATGATTTGCTATATTTCTCATTTTTAAATATATTTACTTGTTCTAGGTGGTTTAGTGATTAGTAGAAAGATAGAATTAAGATCTAAAAGTTTCAGATTGATTTTCATTTAAATAAAATAAAAAATCTCAATTGCTGCACCCAGTCTGTCACTTGAACGATTGAGTATCATATGATTTTCTGAGTGATTAACCATTTGATTATTTGTTACCTGTTCTATTTCATTATTTTTAGCAATTGTATGCATTATTAAGATATTCAACACTGCCGATCACTTCTCTAATATTTCACTGATAAATCATTTATAAAGTCATGGCTTAAATATCAAGATCAAGTTCAGACCTTCATGGAAGTATTTTTAACATATCTCTCAAATAAAAGTTCTTTGACACCATAAATATACAGATAAGAGTTTTAAAGTCTCTTTTTTATTTAGAATTCCAAGTCAAAAAGTGATGAAAAAAATCATTCTGTAATTATACACATTGCCTCACTTTATTATTATTAGTTCATAAAAATCACATTTATTTTGTAATTAATGTCATTTTTATAGACTTATAATGAGCCATTTTCAAGCTATCTCTGTTTCATTAATATATTCATTGCACTATAAGTCTCATTATTCTCATACGTATATATTACTCTTTTTGAACATTTGTATGATTAATTGTTCAGGAAGTTTTTCTCTTATTTTTTTCATCTTTATTTCCTAATTAAACATCATCCCTGGCATTTTGTTCTTATTCATTTTTCTAATGTGATCATATTCTCATAATTTCCTTCCTTCAATGATTATTATCACCTTTTTGCCTCCAGTCTTGATCCTCTAACTGATCTTCTCCAATAATCAATTTTTGTTATCAACAAACTTTTTTCACATTTATTATTATTGCCCACATCTCCACTCCAAATAATCTTGCACTCTATACCAGATATGATATACCTCTTTTTGTTTTCATCAATATATTATTACTCTATGAAACTATGTTAAGCATTCCTACTACCTATCTCATTTACCAATACATCTTCAGATTTCTCATTTTGATTATGTATTTTTCAATGATTCTAAACATTGGAAACTATCCATTTTCATTATTTTTTTCCATCAGTAATAAATATTTCATTTCCTTCTGGCACCCGGTATTTTGTCTTTCTAAAATTAGTATTTAATATTTAGATGATGATGATAATAATTATGATAATAATAATTATGGTTATTGTATTTATGTTTTCATTACTTTTCTTAACAGGAAGAGTCTTCAGAGCATGCTGTTAGACTGTTCCAGTGTTCCAATGCATCTGGTCGCTTTCTCATTGAGGAGCTTGATGATTTTGATCAGTCAGACCTAATTGAAGATGATGTTATGCTTTTGGATGCTTATGATGCTCTTTTTATCTGGATTGGACTTGGAGCAAATGAAGAAGAAAAAAAATTAGCTGAACAAATGGCTTACGTAAGTAGAATCGATGATTGAATCTTAAAATAAAATTGAATCAGGATTAAATTTTGGTAGTTATTAAAACATAAGGGACCTAAAACACATTGTGACGTTTATTTTCATAATGAAAAAATAGTATTAAGGCATTTAGACAAATTTTCTAGACAATTCAAATAATATTTCAGTTTTGATTATAAATAATCAAAAATATTACAATTTTATTACACACACATACACAAATACACATGTATTTATACATAAAACAAATATGCATAATGTACAATAGTAATAATATCAGCTAATTATTTCTTGACAAAATTCAAACAAATTACCCAATCATTTTACCAATAACATACTTTTATCAACTTTAAGATTATTATATAACAATCAGCCAATCAATTCTTAAAGTACAATTGTTTTGCAAAATCAACACTGCTCTTCAGTTACCTTTCAATATAATGTACAAAATTCTATATAAACATGAAACCAAAGATCAATTAGACTTTGAAGTGTGAAATAATCTGCACACAGGTTTTTTTAAATGTTAAGCGTTTAAATATTGTAGCAAATTAGCCTGAAGCATTATCATCTTAAATATAATTTAATAATTTGCTTTATCACAAACTGAATATGCACAATTTCACACACTAAAATATAATCGATCTTACTAATTTTAATAGCATGTAAATAACTTACTACTGCCCTGAATATATAATGTTTAAGATTATAATTTGTACTTACGTATTAGTCCTGCAATGTAGAGGAGATGGTACGCCTTTTCACATCCACGATAACTGCTTAAACTTGCAAATAATTTTACTTTTCATTTATCAATGCCCTTTCATTCAGTCTGACAAAAGGATATATGTATGAAGATCAGATAAAAGAGGAAATTCTCCTTTTGCCAAACTGAATGAATGGACATTGACATATGAAAAGTAAAATTATTTGCAAGCTTATTAAAATATCTCGTTATGAGACTGCCTGCAAAATAATTCTTAGTAATGTATTTTGAATGAGAATTTTCTGTAATATGCTTGTAATTGATGTTAAATTTAGTATTTTTGTAGGTTGATTTTCATACACTACATTGGAAGAAGTAAGTTGTGTGCTTACAAGCTGGCTGGAAGCAATTTTTATTTGGTGAAATAATTTCCTGAAAAAGATAATTGCTTGATAATTTTAGAATGATTTCAAAATGCTAAGAGCATGTTACCAGGATACTGATTGGCTGTTTTGTTTAAGCAAATATGAAGGAAAATTAATTTATAGTGTTATGAATTTAGCAATATATCCACTTAGTTTATAATATTATGGATTATTTGTTAATGTTTAATATGATAATTTGTAATTGTTTTAAACTTCACCATAATCTAACATGTCATAATATTTGAATGCTTAATATTTAAAAAACCACATTGTGACTACTTCATACTTTAAAATCTAATAGATTTTGGGTTTGGTCTAGAGTATGAGTTCACAAGATAGTGAAAAACAGTGTTCATTCTGTGAAACAGCTACATCATGAAAGTTCACTGGTTAGTTTATTATGATGTCAAATTTGGTAAAAATATATCGACAGTGGCTCGTCACTCTTAACTTTATGCTGGTCAGCCAAAGAGTTTTTATGTTAAGGTAGCTTGAATTTCTAATGGAATAAATAAATTGCATACTAAAGGACTATTCCCCCATCCATTTATAATGTACTACTAAGTTTACATTTTATATGTCTGACATAGCACAGAAAAGGGCATGGATTATGCCACTTATAACTCATCCAGATATGCAATAAATTAAAGCTATCTATATGAAACATACCACGGAGAGAAAAGTTAACTTTAAATATAACAGATTTGTTAACAAATATAACACAACTACTGATCACTATCCAAATACAAGTGGACAAAGCACGTAGTAATATTACATGTTAAATAACTATCGTCATTACACATACTTGAAACCCCTAACAATAGATTATTTATGATGGATACTAGCTATTTAACTCCACAATTGTTATAAGTTGAAATAAAACTTTAAAGTATCCGTGATAAAAATATTTTATTCATTTACAAATTTAATTTATCCTATGAATAATATATGTATATTTATGATTAAAGCAGGAATTATGTGGTCTTTTCTTTATTTTCCTCCATAAACATGGAGAAATATGAAGTGCAGATGCAATATTACTCATGTTCAGTCAGACATATAACTTTTACAAGATATTATTAAATTATAAAGATTTTGGTAGAAAATACAAAAAAATATATTCATATTCATACGAATAAATACATATCAAAACAATGGTAATAAAATAATAATAATAATAATAATGTCTTCTCAAAATTTAAGTAGTATTTATAGAAAATTGTAAGTTTATCAATAATTTAATATTTTTAAAAATCAGGTATCTAAATAATATGCACATTTCCACTTTATCGTCAGTGGATTAGCAGTCCAATCTTATATGAATTGACTAAAATCAAGAAATTTTATTTAAACAATAATAGGCAATATTTTTCAAGGACATTTTTTATTTTTGATGCCTTAAACACTGTAGCCATGATTTAGATTATTGCAATTTATAGCATATTAACTATCAAATTTGATATTTCTCAGAGCCCAGTCAACACAACTTCAACAATATGGACTATCTTTCAATTTCTTGGAACACCATAACATTAGACACTAAAATCTACATAACTCATTATATGGCTAGAGAAGACAAGTACTTGCCAACATTGAGTAATTCATATTACAGTCTACTACCATGCAAGAGTAAATGTAAATAATACTGTCTGCACATATTACCTTTGTTATTACAATTCAACCACTATATTAATTTATTTTAGCTTAGTTTGTCACTTTCTGTCTTATAAAATTATAGATTTTAAAGATTAGAAGACTAGAATTTTGTTTTTTGGCAACAATATTAGTAGCCCTTTTATAGATTTACTTGTTTATCAAAAGTCAATATATTGCGTTATAGCAACACAGACAGCACTCCTGCCAACAGAATGTTTTCAAGAAAATATGACACGGCAGCAAATTCTGATTTATTCTTTATTATTATTCCATTAACATTTTCAATTATTTAGTAATTAGTTTGTGTGTTTAATTTCAAATTATTTCCTGACATTACATGGTTAATTTGAATTTTAATTAATTTCTAAAAAATAATTTTTTTTAATAAAAAAGAGAAACTGATGTAAATCAACCGAGGGGACTTCTGCCGTACTATCTCTAAAAAGTGGGCCATTTAAACATTATTGTATAAATTTGCATATATTACTGTGGCATTCACTAACTACTAATGAAAAGAGCTATGAATATGGGAACAAAGAATTCCTGAAAGAGCGCTTAGCTTATCAATTGTTATGTATAGCTTTATTAATTGTGTATAAAACTTCAAGCTTAGTATTAAATTTGAATTGTTCATTTATTATTTATATTTGTTAAATTTCTTTTATATATATACTCAGTGTATATATAAATAAATGAAGTAAATCACCCTTCCTCAGACTATGAATTAATAGCATTCTAAATGTTGAAAAAGGTATCAAGAATAGAATGAATCCACCTATTCTTGGAGTTCTGATGCTTATACGTACACATTTGTCAACGTTGTTAATAATTCTGAGTGAAATTAATATATCAGCCAGCTGGAATACAGCATTGTATATATCTATGTATATGACTATTATGACTGAACTATTTTATTACAGATACTGATTGATTTTTCTAGCTGTTATATGAATAACATATTTCTTAACACAATTAAAAAATTGGGTTATATATCTTATATACTGCTAATTATGATGATGGGTGATTTCTTTGATAAGTTATCATGTACAAACTCCTCTTTACAATTTTCCCAATAATTAAAGATAACTTTAACTTCAGAAATTGTCTCTCACCTCACTTATTTGTCTTTTATATATATTCAGAATAAATGTATTAGATAAATTATCAATAATCTTTGATTATTTTATAATAAATTTTATTGATATAACAACCGCTCTCCTTCATCCTAATAATCCACATGTGCCGCCATTTACTCTCATTAATGCTTATTTACATATTTCAAGTTTCTTTTTAATCTTTTCTGACTTATTTAATTTTTCTGACTTCATCCTATTTCAGTTAAGTTGTATTCCCCCTTTATGATGTCACTGACATCTGTCACAATATGTATTATCATTTGATTAACCTAAAGCTCAAATTTAATTATATAATAAAAAAACCTATTTATTCATTATTTTGATCAATATATCATCCTGCGATTCCAAATGAGAATTAGATTTAAATATGCTTCATATATTGGCTAAGCCAATTTTTTGAATATTGTTTTTCTTTTTTAATTTTAATATTAAGAATTAATTTTGTGATATTTAATTTCTTAAGAAAGTTTTATTAATCATTTAGGATTATCTTGTGACTGATCCAAGTGGGCGAGACTTAGGTACACCTATTATAAGGATTAAACAAGGATTTGAACCACCAAATTTTACAGGATTTTTTGGTGTATGGGATACAACATTATGGAATGTAAGTTCTTTATATGTGTGTGTGTGTGTGTGTGTAAGCTTAAACTTCAGATGAATTGTGAATATTCACCTTCATACTAACCTTTTGAATGGATCCCATTAGACATCTGATGAATAGTAGAAATGATTCAAAGATATTGCAGAGATAAGCAAATGTATATACAGATGAATCCAAAATACAAGCTCACATCTTTTACACATGAAAGTCTTCACTTTAATATGTGTGTATATATCTATATTTTATGGAAAAACCAATTCTGATGTAGAAACCATAATAATGATCCACAAATTAGATACAAATTGAATCATTTTAAGACTTACTTTTTTGCATCAATCCTAATTTATTATTGTCAGACAAAAATAATCCACTTTTATCAAACTAGAACATTGTTATATGGTCAAATAAGTCAATTATTGAGTCTCAAAATATGAAGTTTTTATTTACCATATAGCAAAGTGAACTATTTTTTGTGTACTAATAAATCAGTGTTGATATAAGAAAACGAATGTTATTAGATAGTTTGTTAAATGGCTAATGGATCTGACTTGTGAATTATTATTACTATGGTTTGCACATCCAAGATAATTTCTCTATAAAATAATATTAGTTTCAATATTACATATTTCATTGTTGTTGTTTATTTTGGATTCATTAAAGTTATTATATATATGTATATGCTTAATGTCATTAATTATGAATTTATTCATACTTTAAAATCAAACATATATATAATGATCAGGCAATTAATTTGACATGAATATTAAATGTTCAAAGTCGTATAACTACATAATATCATTTACACACTTCCTTTAATCAATTTTTACAATGCAATCAAATAAAATTTATTCTTTGATATTTTCTTATGGATTTGACTGTCCAGCAGTCTTTATCGAGCTATATGACCATACAATTATTATATATTTATATGTATATAAATAGATATAATTATAAAACACATGATATATAATGCTTTATCAATGCATAAATAAATAAAGGGTGAAGAGAAATTATAATACCTTCAAAAGTTGATTGCACTTGGAATATGAATAATCTGAATTTTTAGGTTACACAATGATTTACAATTTTATAGACTTGTTTGAATCTAATAATGGATGTGCTATAAATCCACAAATCCGATTGTATTGTGTTTAATGTGTAATTATATATAAACATAAACTCATAAAATATGATTAATATTTATTTATTAAAACAAATATACATGCGTATTTACAATATATACAATTTATATCTTTATCTGATACTGTTGGCTTCTGGAAGGGATTTCAGGTATTACCTACCACTTCCAGCTGTACCATGACTACTTACCTCATGAATAGGTACAGTGACACTTCAGTCTGTTCTGTGCAGCTTGCCTCATGTCTCGTTTATGTCTAGCATCTTCCAGTTCTAACATGAACTTATCTTACTGCTCTGTCATATAGTGAACAATGTGTATACTACCGTTTAGCTTTGACAGTTGTTGTTTCCAACTGGATTTACTATTTATGTCCAGATTCCCCATTCATAATGGAAACAATCAGATTTACTGAGCATCATCACCTATTGGATTATTCTCACCGCAGGACTTATGTTATCTATTTATATATCCATTGGTCTGTGACAATGAATGCTCATTCAGATCAAGACAAGATTGGTTAGTATTATTTTAAGTGCAAGTATGTATATATTATATGTTTACTTATATGTAATATAGGAAGCATACCAATAGCTCAAACAAGCTTTTATTTAATAAGGGCGGTAAGAGAAAATATTTAAAATCTCTATCTAGAATATTCTTATCCCCAGATCAATTGGTTTCGAGCTTATGGCTCAGTGAGGAGCTAGAACATTCAGACACTAGATGCAAAATATTCACGCAAAACCCAGCACTTATTTAATATGTAACTATTGAGAAGAAAATCTGAAATTTTCAGATGTAAAAATGTCTTTGGATCCAGCTATATAACTCAAATTTTAAACCTTTGGATTTTATTTATACATGAGAACAGATAAGAGAACATTCATGGGGAGAGAATGATTGCTATTGACATTACTCATGGTATTTTAAATGACTGAGATATTTTTATTACATACAAACAGAAAATCAAAAGAACATTTGATGTCTTTTACCTATAAAAATATGCATGTCAGCACATGCACATTTTACACACACATTAAGTTATGTTGATCTCACTAAAGACAAATTGAATAATCTAGGCACCAGGATTATGTTCCATTTAGAAAATAGGTCTTTATAGTGTAATTATTAAAATGTTGTCTAAAGTTAATATGAAATTCAAAAGATCAGTGTTATACTTTTTCTATGGATTATTAGAAGTTGGAATAAGTAAGAAATTAAGACTTTACATGGAAGATTGATGAAGTAGTCTTTGAAAATTATAAGAGGTCTCAGAATGAACATTGGGTTTGTAAAAGACTAACTGAAAAAGATTGTAAGATAAAATTTTTACCTTCTTAAAATTAAAAAGATGTGGAGGAATTTGTGGGAAATTTTATAATGTGAAATGTTAAAATTTTAGTAAAAAAAATCATTGAATTTGTGATGTGATTAATTATTATTCCTTTACTTTTTGTTGTTAATGAAATATTATTTTCTTCAAGAAATTCATGGAAAGAAGCAAACCTTTCTGCATTATTATCTCTAAAACTTTTTACTCATGCAGAAAGTTTGTGTTAAGTATTAATATATTTGTATTTTTTCTGTGCAGAGAAAGATTCAATTTGTTTACTTTTTTGAAAGAATCCATCAGGTAAGAAAATAAACATATGTCCGATTTTGATTAGAGAAACAAGATGCTAATGTGGGATTTTTACTGAGAAAAAAAAATCATAATTCACCTTTTAATATTAAAACTCTTTTTAGAACTTTATCTTAGAATAGCAATCATATTTTTGTGTGATATAAAAGAGATTTATGTTTGGAATCTCTTGGCATAAAATTTGAGAGTCTTAAACTTTGATAGTAGAGATCTCTACAAATCTTTAACACAAGATTAACAACTTTAAAAGACAAAGAGCGGCCACGCTTATCTTCAACCTACTTTTTAAATATATAAATGAATCTAAAGCATTTTGATTTGAGAGCATGAAGCTATTAAATACTTCACTGATTAAGTCCACAGTTTCTATTTCACACTAACGTTTGTGAAATCTTTTGATTTACAATGAGTTACTGTTAAGATCTTATAGTTAGAAATCTTTTAAGACAATTTAAAGTTGTAATTATTATTAATTGGTAGATCTTAACACTAACTCATTGTAAATTGAAAGATTTTGCAAACGTTAGTGTGAAATAGAAACTGTGGACTTAATCAGTGAAGTATTTAATAGCTTAGATTCACCTATATATTTAAAAAGTAGGTTGAAGATAAGAGTGGCCACTCTTGTCTTTTAAAGTCGTTAATCTTTGTTAAAAATTTGTAGAGTTCCTGCTATCGAAGTTCAGATGCATAGTCTTAAAGTAATAGCCTTAATACATATATAAATCCTAAAATGCTGCCAGTCATGGTTACAGCTCCATCAGTGTAAATCCCAATATAACTTTTGCCATTTTAGCTCATTTTCTATAAAAACATTATTTTCTCTTTTAGTTGTGACAGAGAGATTTCTACAAAATAGCAGTTCTTTGTGAATTTGAAAATTATACAGGTATCTGACAAAACCGTAATTAACATATTTGTATTGTCATTTGACTCATCAAGTTGGATGGCAGATATAGTACTTTTTCTACTTCATGATAATAACATAGACATAATATTGCCAGAAATGCTATCTAGTCTTTTAATTGTTCATTGGATACAGGAATGGTTTTTAAAGAGTTTGATATTTTAGAACCATAGATAGTTGTATAAATTTTAATTGTGTTGCCACTATGATTAGATCCTCATCAATAGTAAAAGATTTTTTTTTTTGGCAATTAATAAAGTAATTTTAAAAGTCATTTTTGCTAATCTTTCATTTAATTTAAAATGCTTTGAAAAAAAACTTAGTTTGCCCTTTTAATTCTTTACCCTTTTCTTAAAAAAATTCAATTTTCTTATTGAAATTCACTATGCACAATATCCAAATGGCAATTAAGTTTTCCAGATCTCATACAATCATTTTACAATTCTTTCTGGAAGATTATACACATAGACTTGTGGATCATTATATGAAGACACAAATCCACATTTCAAATGAGAAGGATCATATTTACAGATTTTTTCATATGACATTTTCTGCTTCTTGTTATCTGGTATTGAAAACAATACTGGTTTTGGTAAAGTATGAGATGTTTTTGCTTGTAACTTGAATACTTTATTGTCTTTACCACCTTTGACTGGCTGATCTCTACAAATACATTGCGAGTTTATTGCCACTTATCTATCTCAGCATTAAATTTTTAATAAAAAATTATCAAATTCTCAAGTACCAATGATATTCATTACAAAGATGAAATTAGTAAACTGCGCAAGTAAGAGTATTCTACAATGTTGCATAGCATGGTATTGAGAGAAAACTTATTTCTGAAAAAAGAAAAAAAAGATGGGAAGTATTATTAAAAAGAGAGATGACATCGTGAAATGTGTAGAGGAATTCTATCAAGAATTATCTAACAATAAAAAACAAGGACAAGTACCTCATACAACTATTATATTTTCTGAATTGTTCAGGATTTTAAATGAAGAAATGAGACAGGAAAAAGCTCCAGTTTTAAAAGAAGCAGATGAAGAATAAGAATTTTTTTTGGCAAAGTTATATACCAAATGTCTAAATAATAAAGATGTACCAAATTATTGGAAGACTGCTGTAGCAATATTAATAATTAGAAAAGGTGATAAGAAACATTAGAAATTACAGATCTATCAATATTTTATCAGTTCTATATAAAATTTTTACCAAGATAATTACAACTTATCTATACTGAATTTTGGATTTTAATCAATCAAAAGGACAATCTGATTTAAAAGTGATTTTAATACAGTCAATTATACCCAAATGTTGAGAGAAGTGATAGAAAAGACCATTTTGCTTTGGATTTGTAGATTATGAAAAGTCATTTGATTCTGTAAACATTTCTTCAGTGATTAAAGTGTTGGATCATCAAGGTATAGATAGATCCAGGATATGTCATATTCTGAAAAATATTTATAAAAATTCAATATCAATCATTAGATTACAAAATGATATTAGGAAGATTATCATTGAGAAGGTTGTATGATAGGATGATTCCATATCTCCAAAACTTTTTACAGCAGTTTTGCAAGAAGTATTTTGTAGATTAAAATGGAAAGCTAAGGGAGTAAAAGTAAATGGTGATTATTTAAGTTATTTTGCAGATGATATATTATTTTTGAAAATAATGTTTTAGAACTTCCGTCAATGTTGCTAGAGTTATCAGATAAAAGTAAGAAAGTACGACTAAAGATAAATGTTGAAAAGACTAAAGTCATGTTCAATGGATTTTCTCAAAAGAAGAAAATAAAGATCAATTATGATGAGTTAGAAGTTAACAATTACGAATACATTGGTCAGATTACTACTACACATGGACACATAGTGAATGAAATTAATCATAGAATTAAACTTCAGAGTGTTTTTTCTAGATATAATAATATTAAAATGAAATATGCCTATGTGTTTGAAAAGGAAGATTTTTAATAAATGTGGTTTACCAGTTTTTATTTATGGATCTGAGACTTGGACACATAACAGAATAGCAATACAGAGACTTCAGATCACTCAACAAAGTATGGAGTGATGCATATTAGGAGTAACAAAAAAGATTGTAAATGAAGTACATGTGTGTGAGAAAAATGTGTTACTGACATTATTGAAAGAATTAAGAGACTGAAGTGGAGTTGGACTAATTATACTGCTAGAAGAGATGATAATAGGTAGACAGTTGAAATCTTAAACTGGATTCCAAGAGATTATAAAAGACTTAAAAAGAGACCACATTGGAAATGTAAAGATAAAATAAAGAAGTGTGTTTGTGGAGAAGAGAGGTTAGATATTGAAGAAAATGGATTGAACTTGGAGAAACCATCATCCTGCAATGGATTGTTGATAGTTGAAAGTGATGATGATGACATGCATAACTTAATATGTAAATTTTCACATCAAAATTTAAAATATACCTGAATATAAAAAGAAATTTAATTATCTACTTCTAATTTAATTTTAAAATTCTCTTTAACAAGATCCATAGTACCTAGCTTTACGATACATTTTCATATATAGACTGCAGTCACTAACGATTAAACTTTAAAATATTCTGTTTTTCATAATTTTCATTTATCAAAACTTAAAAAAACATTTTTTTATATACAGATCAATATATTACAATTTGATATGAGCAAATTATCGCAGATATGAGTATAATTCTATAAAATTTACTTCTTTTCTTTAGCTATGTAAATTTAGCAATAATGTTAATATGCTTTAAAAAAACAATTACATTTTGTTTAAAAATTTGCTGTATTTTCTTCAACATTAACAACAGTTTGGTCGATAAGTTGAAATACTGTGATTATGACCCCCAGCCCACCCCTGAGTCAAACGCAATGCTCAGCAAATTATTTGTTAAATTGTCAAACAAAATTTAATATTTTCTTTTAAACATATTAACATTATCGATAGATTTAAATATGAATATAATAATTACATATTAAACAAGTCTGTAAAGAACATTTTTATATGATTCTTTGTCTTCATTATGTGATTATTCCTAAATTTAATACAAGCACTTTTTCAAGGAATTTCATTTGTTTTTATTCTAGCTGTTTTGCTTAAACCTACTGCTTTTATCAGAGACTAAAAATATCTGATGAAAACTGCAGGTTCAGCTGAAACAACTAGAAAGAAAAAAAAATTGCTTAAAAAGTGCAAAAAGATACAAATGTAACATTTTTATATTTGAGAGTTTTATGATTTTAATTAATTGGGAGTTTTATAGTAGAAAATTATTGAGAAATTGAAAGTGTAATCTTTACATTAATATTATTAAAAAATGTTCTACTTGTAATATATATATATATGTATTATATTTAAATTTTACAATGCATATATATGTATCGCAGTTTACCATTACTCACTACACTCAAACTTTTTAGATTATTAACATACACATAGCAAATACATTTTGTTGAATTATTAATTTTGTCTTTGTAATATATAAAATTTGTATTTATCTTATTGGTTTAATCCATTATTATTTCTATTGTGAAAATGTAATTCAAACCTTTAATAGTATTTCTTATTATATTAATTAATACAATGAATATAATATAAAGCAAAAAGGCATTATGAAATTATATTTTATGTTTTGCAGAATTCAAAGACATATGAAGAAATAAAAACAGAACTAATGAAACACAATTCTGGAATTGAAATTACTCAGGTATAGTGTAATTTACATATATATATGTGAAAGTAAAATTGGAAGGTTAAAGATAAAGAATGTGACATAATTACAATGTAACAAAAATGATAAATGTTAGCATGTATGCATATAAATGGCTTATACTTAAATACAAATCTGATTAATAAAATTAAAAAGAAAGAGACACTAATGACTTACATAATAGAGCTATGAATAAAATATTTACTTAAAAATCAGATTATAATGTCAGGGGGATTAATGGTGATTCAGAAAATAACTTCTAATTAGAAGCAAGTTGAAATTAACTTAAGTGAATAGAGTGTTGATAAAGTTTAGTTAATAAGGGTTATTATTACTGTTTTACAATGCTTTTATTACAACCCACTATGACAGTTTCTATTGCCCCAGCAATTTTCTTCAGAACTATAATAAACACAATACAATACATGAATACAAAAATACATGAACATGTAATTTTACATTATATATATATTGTAACGATATATAAATATGTCGTTACATTAATTTAAAATAAAATCTTAAAGTTCGCCAATAAAAATAAAATCTATTAAAGAAAAACAAAACTAAACGCTAAAATTAAAATTTTTGTTAAACGTATATATTCGCACAGATTCAAAACTTTAAAAATATTTTTTAAAAAACAAATAAATAAGTATTTGAATGTACTTTTTTATATAAAAAAAGTACAAAACTTAAAGATAAAATATTTTTGTAGATGGAAATGATTGTTTATTAATTATCCAAAAGCTGTGTAATTAAAAAGTCAGATCAAAATTAGATAAGGAATAAAGAATTAGCTTGTCCAATATAGAAGCAGCAAATAAAGGCCCAGACCATAATAGTGACGTCTTTGTTCATGGAATCCTTAGGAGGACTATAAAAAGAAAAATATTGAGTTCCAGTCAGTTTTTTCCGGTTTGTTTTTGAGGGTCGGTGATAGCACGCACATATCACACTCTCTCTCTATTTTAAAAAAATGAACTGACTGTGATACCAAAATGAACCAGCTAATGCTACCTCCGGAACATCTGACCGGGTTTTCAAATAAAGACTCCGTGGAAATTTACATCAAGAGCAGTGATTTCTTCTACTGTAAGCTATTGACATGAACTCTAAAATTTAAAAATAATTAAGAACTTTTGTTCAAGCTTATGAACTTATATCTGACTTTTAAGTTTAAAATCAATTGAAAATGTTTAAATTTATATGTTTTGCGTTGATAAACATCATTTCCATTTTTTTTCTTATTGTATAAATTATTTATTATATTAATACTTATTGTATAAATTATTTAAATGCATGAAATTTAAAGTTGGGTATAGACGTTGCATAGATTCATTAGCGGTTAATTATGTTGCTGTTTCATAGTCGATTGGAATATATAAGTCATCATGTCACTGCAGTGTCTTATGATGAACACCATTGGGTTTTTTTTTGTATTCCCTATGCAATTGACATTATCGATGACTTTGTATTTTGATCGGTTATGTTTATTTTGAAATGTTTTTAACCGTGGAATCTGTGCAGCCGATCTATACTCAACATTTTAAAACAAATTTTATAAAATTCATCTGTGCGAACGTATTTAAATGTTAAATTTAAGTCGGGCGTGAATGGCTATATAGTTTTGTAAAGTTATATTAAGGGAGGGTAATCTTAGGTTATTCGTTTTGTAGTTGAATTGGCTCAATAGATTGGATATATTTGTGTAATTAGTAGATTTAGTATGAGACCCGCTACGGGCAGGATTGCATATATACGCCACACACCTTCTGTTTGCCTATGGATGGGTTTGTAAGATGGCAAAGGACCGCAATCCATTCCTATGGAGTTTTATGTTTATTGTTCTACTTGCCAACAGATGTAGCATTCCTGTTGATGGAGAGACAATGTCTTCTCTAACTCTACTTACTGTTCAGACGTACATGCCTGACAGTATAGTATTTTGTGTTGTCGTATTTTCATGCTACATTGAATACATAAATGTATCAGATGGATTGACGCCAGTTTGACTGCGAACTTTTTGGCCTAAGGTTAAATAAGGGATAGAGTATTTTCTTTTCAAATACAATCTATATAGTCTATTCATACTCGACTCTTTAAATAAATATTAAACTCATTATTGAAATCTATTTAAATGTAAAATTAAAGATTAATATAAACATCTAAAATGTTAAACTTATTCCTCAAATTAGAATGATTTTATATGTGCGTAAATAAATATTTTTATGTGTTAATTTCTGGCAGTGGCTTTTATTTTTTTTATATTTGAGATATAAAGTTATATTTTATAATCTCTGCTCTTCCACTGAGCTAGTGACTTGGGCTAACGATCTAAATATTTAAATAAAGTGGAATCTTAACAGCGCGTATCTGCCTACTCTATAAATTTTTCTAGGTTTAAATGCCTAGATGGCGCCCTGTAGAGCAGATATCGTAGTTTGCAGTTAAATTCGATCTTCACTTTCATTTCGATCGTTACAATATATGTATATAATATCCCATAATTATAAAGAGAGATATATAAAGATGTATGTGGATATATAAATAATGATTATGGGATAGTATTTATGTACATGTATATGTTCATGTCTTTTTGTATTTATATATTTGTATGTTTGTTATAGTTCTGAAGAAGATTGCTGGGGCAATTGAAACTGTTATAGTGGATTATAATAAAAGCATTGTAAAACAGTAATAAAAAGCATAAGCATAGATGATTTAGTATTATATGGATTTGGAAATGCAATAAGAAAGATAAAGTTTATAAATTCTTATATAAAATATTTCAATAAATAAATAATTTTGTTATAAAAATATCTTTATTGTTTATTATTAAAGAAAAATTATTTTTTTAATTTTCTAAAAATATATGATAGGAAAAAACAATAAAATAAAAAATTCACATTAGATCTAACCAAATTTCAACAGAGTAAGATATAAGATTCTGAACAGATTTGCTTTTAAAAAACTGGAAATCTAGAATTTTCTGTGATTTTAGTATCTTCATTAAAAATTATGAGAACTATACAATTTTTTTCTTTAATATGAAAAAATGGGCATCTAAATATAAAATTGAGAAGATAAGTCCCTGTCTGATCCAATAACAGAATGAGAAATCAAGAGAAAATGAAGAATGCATGTTAAAATTGAGGACCCATTTAGAAAGGTTAATTAATAGTAATAATAAAAAATTAATAGTCTGATAAATATTTTTCAATAATATAAATAAATATATCTGGTTTTAACTTGCATCTCAATATTAAATATTTGCATAGGTTGATAATAAAAGAATGTGTTTGTGTTGCAGTTTACAGAAATATATAAATTGTAAGTGATCAAAATCTCACATATATGCGCAGATAATGCATCTAATAATATAACATTTTTCAAATTATTTCTAACTAAACTGGTATGATTTGGTAATCTAAAAGTATTTCAGTTATTAATTATAATTTTTAATTTAAACTATAATCAATGTATTTTTACAATATATAAATAGTAAATGGACCTATCTGATATGTACATACATGTATTAAACCACTAAACATCACATGATCACCATCTCTTATGCTAGCACATAACTGTTATTAAACAGGCAAAACTCTCCATATAGTAGTGCCACCCTGTGTTAACCAGAGTAATCAATGGATGCCAGAAGGCATGCACAAGCCTTCTGGCATCCATTGATTACTCTGGTTAGCACAGGGTGGCACTACTGTATGAAGAGTTTTGCCTGTTTATTTACGTACATGTATGCTAACACATATGCATGTTATAATATAAAAGTAAAATATTTCAATTATTATTAATTTGCCTTCAAATTATATAATGGTAAATTATTATTTTATATGTAAATGGTACACAAATCTAGATAGGATATATATTATGTGCTTTGGTTTGAGATTCTATTCAGTACTCAACAAAACATCATTGAGCTATTATAACAACATTACAGTATTTATGCATAGGATGTAAATCTCCTCTGTTTAAAACTACTTACGATCACTGCTAGTAAATAAAATTGAATACGAGATATTCATATAAAAGTATTTCAAGTACCAATTTGAATTATGGGAAATTTATTTAAACAATATATAAATGTATTTTTATATTGGACTATTTCCATCATCTAATATGTGTGTTGAATGTCTTTAGAAAAGTTTAATTTTTTAGTTAAATATTCCAAATGCATTCAACTGTTAGTAATATCACAGTAAACAGGGTAGTATATGCACTAACTGTTAGTAATATCACAGCAAACAAATGTTAGAAATATCACAGCAAACAGGTTAGTATATGTACTAACTGTTAGTAATATCACAGCAAACAGGTTAGTATATGCACAATGTTTTGAGAGGTATTTTTCTCCCCTCTTCTTCAGGTGTTGCTGGCCTGACCAGTGACAGTACTAGCATGAGATTCAAATCTGGGTCCTTAGATTCTTGATTATTGAATTTTAAGGTAACGCTCTAACCAACTGAGCCAACCTGCCAAAGGCAACAGTATGTAGTAATTTCATATACTTATCTATGAGGTTCCTCCTGATTTCTCCAATAATCAAGAATCTAAGGACCCAGGTTCGAATCCCATGTGAGTACTGTCACTGGTCAGGCCTGCAATACCTGAAGAAGAGGGGAGAAAAATACCTCTCGAAACATTGTACATATACTAACCGTTTGCTGTGATATTACTAACATTTGTTTGCTGTGATATTACTAACAGTTGAATGCATTTGGAATATTTAACTAAAAAATTAAACTTTTCTAATCAAAAACCTTCAGAAAAACAATATATAAATGTCTCTTGAAAAATATGAATTTCACTTATCTTTAACTTTAAAAAACAATCTGAGGAAAAAATGAATAAATTGATAGTTCTGTTATTCTCTATAAATGAAGAGTCTTTTTAGAAAAAAATGTATAATAATATATGTTAAGTGCATTGGGACACCACCGTATAATAAAGAAGCTGATCAGATTAACAATACAATGGCTTAGAACTTTAGAGTGCTTATCTCAGCAGTTAGCATATATTATAATTTCTACAAGAGAAGTCTACACATTGTTCATTGTATAATAATAATTTATTTAATATCTGTTCTCTTTTTATCTTGGAACTTTTTATAGCTTTTGTTACCCTAATTTGAAGTTTCCAATCTTATTCATTAATAACTCTTGCTAATTTTCTTAAAAATCAATACAAATATAAATTAAATTGTTCTTACTTTTTATGCTATAAAGAAATAAAATTTTATTCTACATTAATCCTGGAATTAATAATATGAATTGTATATATGTATATTTACTGATTTCTCCCTTAATATTAGATGTTTTTTCAACAGTAGATTTCCCATATATATGTGTATGTGTGTGTGTGTGTGTGTGTGTGTGTGTAAATTATAAATATATACATGTATATTTACTGGTTTCCCTCTTAATATTAGATATTTTATAAGCAATGGATTTCCCATACCATCATCATCATCATCAACATTTATCAATTCACTGCAGGATGAAGGTCTCCAAGTTCAATCCATCTTCTCTGATCTTTAGCTTCTCTTCTCCACATCACCCCTGCACACTTTCTTATTTCATCCATCCATCTCACATGTGGTCTTTTTCTGAGTCTTTTACAATCTCTTGGAATCCAGTTTAATATTTTAATTGTCTATTTATTATCATCTCTTCTAGCAATATGTCCAGCCCAACTCCACTTCAGTCTTTTAATTTTTTCAATGAGATCAGTAACACCTGTTTCTTTCCTTACCCATATATTGCGTTTTCAATCTCTTCTTGTTACTCCCAACATGCATCTTCCCATACTTCTTTGAGTTGTCTGAAGTCTCTGTATTGTCCTTCTATTAAGTGTCCAAGTCACAGATCCATAAGTTAATGAATATAAATAGCAAGTTTTTTTATCTGTGATTCTATATGTAAGTACCACTGATCATTTATTATCAGTAGATTTCTGTTGACCATGATTTTATATCTATATGCAATAGACTTCATGTATAGATAGCATGTACACTAGTGAATTCAGGTTTCCTTTATTAATTTATTATTAACTTGTATATGCAAATAGGGCATCTTATAGAAATATTTGACTGCTCTTTAGAAATACACTGACCACATGAATAGATAATTCAACTGCTAATGGCTTATAATTCACATCTAGCTTTATTATATCCAAAACTTCTGTAAACATACCATAGAGGCACCAACCCTAAATTCAACTATTTTGGTGGTGGTAAACAATTGCTTTTCTTCTTGATTATGATATTTTTTTAATTAAATTCATTTTAACATTTATTGTCATATTTAGAAATGTATTAATTTGATAACCAAGAAAGTGTAAAATTAGTATTTTTCCTTCTTAATTAATAAAAACAATGTTATAATTATGGTATAATGGTTGTTATTGTTTATAAATCATTAAAACAAAATAGATTCAGAAATAGTTTCTTAATTAAAATATTTTTAAAATCCCTTTTAAGTACAAACATTTTAAAACTAATTTTTATAATTACATATCCTTTAAAATAAATTCCATTGTTCACACGAAAATTTTTTGTTCCATTAAAAATTTAAATTTTTATTAAAATCAGAAATAAATCAAATAAAAAGTCCATTTGTATTAGAAACAATATTTTCCTTAATTTTAAATAATTTACAGTATTTTAACAAATGTTTTATTGTCTACTTAATTAATATTTAATTCAGTGTACATTTTGTTTCAACATTTACATAATTTATTTTTGTCTGTGTTTATTTTTTCTTTTCCTTTAAACTTTAAATATACACACACACCCACTGTCATGATTATCCGTCCACTGTGTTGTGGCACCATGAGAGACAATATGTCTTAAAAAGCTTGTTTATGTCTTTTGCAGCCTCAAACTAATGGTTCTATTAATTCATTATCTGAAGTAGCTAAATATCCATTAGAAATACTGCAGGAAAAGGATCCAGAAAAGCTTCCTGATGGTGTTGATCCTTCTTGTAAAGAGGTATTTTTTTTTTTTTGCTTCTATTTTATATAATATAATGAGCATGCTAATAGCTCTAAACAAGCTTTAGCGATAAATGCCGCAATAGAAAACATTTAAAAATCTCTATCTAGAATTATCCCCAAACAGGTTTCAAGCTACTAGCTATCTTCAGTGAGACTCTAGGATATTCAGACCCTACATCTAAAATACCAGTATATTGAAAATGGTTTAAGGATGGGGATAATTCTAGATAGAGATTTTAAAATTATTTCTCTTGTGGCATTTATCAAAAATACTTGTTTCGAGTTATTAGCAAGTTCATTATATTACATTTGTAATACTAGCTTTCTAAGTTAAGCCACATGATGTATGACTTGATTTTTTTACTATTCTATTTTATATATAACTTTCATTCACTATTTTTTTTATCTCTCTACTGTCTTCAAAATTAAAGTTTTACATAGAGAAAGTAAAATAAATTTTTTATAATAGTTCAACAATATATTTATTTAGTAATGATTTCAAATTTTCTTGAACAACTAATTTCATAAGAATGACTTTTTTAAAAGAAAAATATTGATTTCTGGTGACAAATTTTTATGATTTATACATGTCTGATGCACAAAATATATAGAAGAGAAAAAAAATAATGAAGAACAAAATTGAAACTATTTATTGTAATTAGATAAGACATTTATAAATTAATAACTGCATTTTATTTTCAGTCTTTGATTCAAGTGTTATGAAATGATAAACAGCTAATTTAATAACCTTAAATTTTCTAAAAACCATACACAAAGTAACTGAATCTCTCTACTCAATATAATATAGGAAATTTATAGTCACTATTTATTTATTCAGTTTTTTATTTATGAAATTACTGCTCTATTAATGGTAAAAGAATAGAGTGATGGATAAAATCAAAGAAAAGTGCAAAAACCTCAGTGTATAAAATAGAAATAAATAAGACACAAAGATTACATAGAAATCACTGAAAAAGATGAAAAAAAAATTAAAATTGTTATTAGAAGTGATCAATGAAAAAGCAAAAAGATTTTGTTTACCAAGCAAAAATAATAGCATTTGAGAAAATGAAAATGGAAAGAAAAATCAAAATTGGTGAAACTTTAGTGGAGAGCATCTGAAGTTTTATATATTTTGGAAATAATATTTTAGTCATCTTAATTGTCTAAAGCAGGCATGAGCAATCTTTTTCAAGCCGTCGCCCTCATGAAATATTGATCATCATAAATCAGGCAACATCACTAAAAGAAAATTATTACAATCATTGAGTTTAAAATGAAATATATTTTTAAAGAAAATTTATATACGTTTTATATAACAAAAACTAGAAAAAAATTACTTACAAATTCCAGTGAAAAGGCTTTGTAAGGATGAAAATGAAATTTGAAAAATTTTAATAAAAAAATTATTATGCTGGTATCATAAATTAAGTATGCCAGACAGAAAAATTTAAGAAACCATATATAGTTCCCAGATTAGAAGTAGCCCATCATAATCTTAAGAAAATAAAAAATTAAGAATAACCAGGCAAGAATAGGGCAAGATTTGAAGAAAAGATAAATTGTAACTACCGGTAGCATGAATACTTGCTAATATGCTATATGTTTGTGGAATGTAGGTAATGATAAAATATTGACTGAAAAGAAACACCCTGAAAGTTATAGAGAACTGGTAAATGCAAAAAGTTTTTTTATGAAAAGTTGTATTAAAAAAAAAGAATTGGAATGAAATTTTAACAAAGAAAATTATAGTTACGAACTTGCAATTGCTTACTATATATATGGCTATCAAAAAACTTTAATTTTTGATATATCATACTTGGCACAAACAAAAGAGAGGAATCTTACAGAATATAGATAGATCAATGATATTACAAATAATCTGAAACTAATTTGCATTTTCTCAGTATTCCTTTAACAGATAGACAAACCTGGAGAAAATTGATTAAAAATTATTGTATGTGTAAAGATTACTGAGCTAATAGTTTCTGATGATAAACGACATTATGTCAATCTACAGTTGTAAGAGCAGATGAACAATGACAATTAACCTAAAAAATATTATCCAAGTTAAAAATCCTTAAACGCATCTTTGAATATTTAAGTTTTTACAAATTTAAAATGTATAACTATTTTTTTTTTTAAGTAATATAACTAAGAGTATTTTTAAAATAAGAAATATATCTGCTAAAAAAAAATAGAACAGAATTTTTCCATTACATATATCACAAAATTAATACACAGTATAAACATATTAGTCTATAAAGTTAAATCCCTTTTATAGGATAAAAGTAAAAACTATATATATATATGTGTAAAAGTCTGAAACTATGAGTTTTAGATAATAATAATTTCACATATAATAAGTTCAATAAATCATTATCAAAAGAACAATCATACATAAAAACAAATGATTTATTTATTTAAAAAAAAAAATTAAAAGCAGCAAGAAAAAAAAGTAATTTAACAATTTATAAAAATAGCAAAGAGAGATAGGAAAAAATTATGATAAGTGTCGCAAAAATAAACTATTTTCTGAATTATGCAAAAAAAAATATATCTACTATCAATCATCTCTATAAATGATCATTTATATTATGGTTAACTTTATTTTTTATATATTACTTGGCTAGTAGTTAAAAAAATAAAATTAAGATATATATACGTGGACAAAATCTCTAGTAGATCTTGATTTCCTAAATCCTCAAATCAGAAATGGCCACTAACACAGCACAACTCTCATAGATAGTAAACAAACCATAGGTTGGGGATATCTCTATGAAATATTGAACCAAACTTCATAATTTTTATTAACATTCTCTGTTTTGCTGAATTTTTTTTGGTTATTTAGTTTAACAAATTGAATAATTCTTTCTTTTTTGTCACAACTTTTTTCTATAAATACAACAAACTTGACTCTACATAAATTTTTAGTTAAGAGAATAAATTCATAAAAAATATTTTTTTCACATAAGCCATCTTATGTTGGAGATCACAATTTGATTTTTTAAAATTAAATTCAAGCTTTTATTATTATATCAAAACTTGAAATTTATTTCTAAATTTTTTTGTTTTTGGGTAATACTAAAAAATTTTCAAATTTGATGAAACAACATATTTACACAATTAAAATTTCTGTGCCGCTAGCAGAATCATTCTCTCTGGCATTTAGATTCAGCCAAAATGATAATCTTGGGTCAGATATGGCAAGCTAATGTAACAAAAAGAAATTCTTTTATAGCGTATCAAAAATCATAGGAATTTTGTGAATCTTATTTGTTTTGTCTTTTCTCTACTAAATACACTGTAGATAAAAAAAAAAAAAAATATGGCTTTATTGGTTGGGAGTATGTAGGAAGTTCAAGCATCAAACCTGCGAGTGTCAGAATCAATCCTGGGACCTACCAATCAAAGTTGGATGCTTTATCAATTGCTCCGAACCACACAGGGCAAAAAATGTGAATGGCTTTTCTGCTCAGGAGTTCATAAGAAGTTCGAACATCAGAACTGCAAGTATTAGAATCGATCCTAAGACTTTATGATCCCAAGATGGATATTCTATCAACTGTGCCAAACTGCATAGGGGTACATCATAGATGATAATTATAAAAAAGAGATTCTGCAAGATTTCTAGAAATTGAACATGTAAACTACAGATCATCATTTTCATGGATCTAATATAGTATTCACCTTTGGTCTTATGGTAATAAAGTGTAATAAAATGTAGCTTTTGAATTGTAACAATACTTTTTTTTTATTAAAAAAGATGGACCAGTCAAGCGTTGATGGCTGAGTGGTCAGCACAGCTGCTTTACAAGCAGTTGTCCCGGGTTCACGGGTTCACTTCTCAGCCAATGCTTTGACACAGGAAAAAAAAAGATGGACCAGAACATGGAATCAGACAGACAGTGCCCAGTTTGAAAAAAGAATTTTCAAATTATTTTCTACATTATTAATTTTGCGATAAAGAAACCATTGCATCAGCAGTTTAAAATTTATTATATACATAAATGTGAAGCATATCATGTGATCTCGACTGCAAATTTTAAACTTTAGAGTATCTTGAACAATGCTAACCATTACTAAATGAAAATAAATTGACTGACATCACAGCTATAACTTGACTTCTTCATAAGATTTTAGAAGTCTAATCATCTGTTCACCATTCTAACACAGCATCCAGAAGATAATATGTAACAAGTATAATGTGATGTGGAAGTTGCTTATATATAGTCATGATTTTAATATTGCATTAAACTCACATTGAACGATTGATATGCGCAATGTATACAATTATAGTCTCATGTCAAACATCCATTGAAAATTAGTAATTATTATAATGCAGTGTAATATATTTACTAAGACAGGTTGATTGTTGATAGATTAAGGCTTTTAGTGTAATATATATAATAATAATAAAATATTTAAACATTTTGTACATACAATATTCTATGGCATCAATTGCAACCATTCTTTTCTATGTCATATTATTATAAGCAAATAATGCCAATTTTTAAATTTAAATTTATAACTACCATTGTCTTCTTTATAATGGAGAACAGTAAACAAGAAAAATAAACAATGATAAGTAATATTAGAACTTTTATTTACAATCAATTTATTCATATTTATATGTTGTACTATTTCCATCATCTAATGCTAAATATTGAATGTCTTTAGAAAAATTTAACTTTTTAAATTTTGAATTACATTCAATTGTTAGTAAGAGCACACAGGTTAGTATATGCACAATGTTCCAAGTGGCATTATTCTCCTCTCTTCTTCAGGTGTTTCTGGCCTGACCAGTGACAGAACTAGCATTAGAATCAAACCAGGACCTTTAGATTGAGAGAAGAAGAATACTACTCAAAACATTGTGTATATACTAACCTGTGTGCTATTATTAACAACTGAATGAAATTGAAAATTTAAATAAAGTTAAATTTTTCTAAAGATATTTAAGATTCAGTATTAGATGATGGAAATAGTCTAACATATAAATACAACTAAAATACCATCATCACAAACCTTCAGGCAAACACTAGTCTAAATATGAAGCATAAAACTTCTGCAGTGTGGAGAGCTCCAAAAACTGAATACGAAATAAATCATAACCAATTTTGCAAGTAGGAAAGTGAGAAAAACTTAATTTATGTTTAGTTGTTGTATATATTATTAGAGCGGCACAGCACAAATATATATACAACAGAACTAAAAGTAAGACAGAAGGGGGCTCAAAATTTGCTGAGCAAGAAAGGACTGCTATCCATGCCTCTCAACCAATAGCTGCCAAGATTATCTGCACTGAAAGAAATGATGCTAAACGTAAAGTCGCAAGATCAAAGAAGCCTGCTATATAAGTGACCCCGCAGCTATAAACAGAAGAGAAGCTTGCTTCTGCATTTCCAAAAAATGAACACTATAGTCAATTTGCGTAAATTTACATAAAGCTTTATTGCAAGCATGTCTCAATTGGTAACAAGCTATTTATGGGAACTTAGACTTTCCGAAAGTGCTCAGATGATTAATTAAGATTATTAATTACTACACTATATAGTTTCATTACATGTGCGAAAAGCACAATTATAGAATTATATTTATTATATTGGTCAATATATATCTATGATAAATAAAATGTTATATATAAATGACTGTTTGCATGAAATATAGCACCACTGAAGTAATTTCAAAAAAAATATTGTTTTGGTTACAACAAGGATGTCATTAAGCACTCTTGCAGGAGATGTACTGTGTTATTGTATGTGAATATGCTATGCAGTTTGTACAAAGTCATTGCAAAATGTATCTAATTTTTTAATAATCTTGCATATTAATTTAAATCACTTTTACAGAAATAATATTTTGACGCTTTGTTTTTCAATAGTTTTTCAAAATGGGTTTGTATTTGTGGTAGCTTGCCAGATTTCCATTTGTTAAGGTAATATTTAAAAATCAGTAGCATTTTAAGAAAATATGTCTATATGAGCTATATACTGAGTTTACAAAGTTAATAAAAGTCTAGTAAAAACAGGTTTTAAAATACAACTGTAGCAATCTTCTTTTTAACTGTTACAGTTGTATTTTGAAATGAAGACATAGCATTAGCAATATATATGATTATATTTTTATTTCTGTCTGCATTTGTAATGATTTTTATTCTAATGATTTTGAGACATTATCAGATGTACTCTGCATTTGAATGGTAAATGTACACATTGAATTTAAATATAACAAAACAAATAAACAAAAAGGAGATGAAAAACATACCGTATTTAATTTCAAAAATGGGATTTTCTAAAAAAAGAATTAGAAAATTTTAGTGAATTTTAATATTTTATTATTTTTCCATTTTATCATAGCATAAAAACAGCATCTTTAGATAGAAAATGAGATTGAATAATGCCCTGCATGGTGTAGTGCAGTTGTAGAGTTTTAGACTCTGGAATGTAATATTCTCAGACTGATTCCAGTGCTGTCTTTCCAGAACTCTCTGAACATCTTAAGAACTCTCAAAATAGAATATAGTTCAAGCATGGCAGATTTTATTTCTATTTTCAAAAATACTTAGAATCATTTACATAGTAATGTTCTTTTGGCTGTTAATATTCTGCCTTAGGCAAAAGTTAACTGCTGAACATCACATGATCACCATTCACTATGCTTATACAAACTGTTATAACAGAAGTAAAATTCTCCACTCAGTGCAAGCCATAGTAATAATTGATGCATGACTTGCACCAAGTGGCACTACTGTGTGGAGAGGTTTGCCTCTGTTATAAGAGCTTTTCTAAGCATAGAGAATGGTGATCATGTGACATCTAGTGATTTAATATCAATCCTGCCAAATAGGATGGTGGTGACTATGGTTATTAAAGAATTAGAGACATTAAAATGTATAGATGCTGAACTGGGTTCAGATCTACCTGACTATACAAATGAATCAGTTTGGATTGAAAATGTTATTGTGTTTTAATTTTGATCTTGTATCTTTATAGTTAACTAAAAAGGTAAAAGGTAGCTGTCAGCGGTTGCATTAGATCCTGAGATCTAGGTGTAGTGCTCCCAGATCCAAGCCTCCTCACTGATGAAATCCACGAGCTAGAAACTAGTCTGGGGATATTGGATGAGTAAGCACTAGATATGGATTTTATGCACAAACATTCTGCATTGATTGTTTACTACGGCTTTATCTGAGTGGCACTACTGTATAGAGAGTCTTGCCTCTGGTTAATTGCTGATTTATACTTTTTCTATAGTCACTATCTCAAAAACAATGTGAATATCTTACTTCTAAATTTTCTATTAACCGATTTCTTATTATTGTTTTAAATGCTGCACTGATTAATAATCTACTTAATCTAAGCCATCTACCATAAGCTTGAATAATAAAGTAAATACTGAATTGGAAATCTGATGCCTCTCACTGAAGATCAATAACTAAAAACTAGTCTAGTGATTTATAGCTATATTATCTACGACCTTTAATTATTCAAGCTTACAATAGATGGCTCTAGAGTAGAGATAATACATTGAATTACTGCTCTTTATGCAGATATTGAAAGTACTGTAATCAGAAAAGCCTTTTAATGGCTTCGTTTGGTGTATTTTTAGATTCATCCTTCTGTGAGTTGCTTCCAGTCATTAATTTAACTGCTTGGTTTGGTGCAATGGTAGAGTTACAAATGCTGGAATTCACAATCCATGAATCACAGCCCAGTTCTGCAACTTTTAGTGCTCAGACTTCTTATGAACTTCTAAAAAATAAACCATTCATTTTAATCATTAATTCTTTTCAGTCTGACTGTTGTTCAGATATTATCATGGTTTTTCTGAACTTATTTCACTAATCTTGTGAATCTAAAGAACACATATTATAGTCCTTAAGGATAATGTTAACATGTTAGTTCTTTTCTGAATAGGCTGAAGTTTAATATTTTTTTCTTTTTTCCTTACATCTTCATAATCACTATTTTTTGAATAGTAAGTTCAATTTATTTAGATGTACATATATATTCTAAGGTGATTAATTATTTCATAAATATTATTATATATTCATTATGTATTTTTAAAGTAGGAATTTTTAAATTAGATCATCCTCGAAGTACAATCTGCAAGCTATATGGCTACTATACAGTTTTTTTTATGACCTATGGAAGAAATTGAATCTATAATGATATTGTTTGTTTTCCTAATAATTATTCATCTGCTCCACTATTAGGATTTATAGTTAATTCTTAAATATTTTGATATTTTTTTGATTTATTCATGTGGATATTTGTTGGTTGTCAATATTAGCATTATGTCGATGTTCCAATTTGATTCTTCCAGCGAACATTCAGTAATAGATATATTTCAGTGTTATTGCTGAGACACCCCAATTTCCACATCTTCTTTTATTACTTTGACCTGTTCTGGGAAAAATTTTGAAGACCTATGAATTAGACCGATGCGATGCAATTCATTTTATTTTCCAGAAACTTAAATTTTTTAAAAAATAATTATTTGTAATTTAAGTAGTATTTTTGTAATTTTTTTACTAATATGCTTATTTATAATTTACTTATTTATTTTTGTAGTTACATTTAACGGACAATGATTTTGAACGTGTTTTTAAAATGAAGCATGGCGAGTTCTTAGCTCTTCCTGCATGGCGACAGGTCAGCCTCAAGAAAGCCGCTAGTTTATTTTGACCATTTTTAAATGTAAATAAATATTATACTTGTTCCTGGTTTTTGTTATCATTATTGTTGAATAACTATTTTTATTAGTAAAAAAAAAAAATTGTTCCAAAAAATTTATTTTTAGACTTTTTTTTTTCAGAAAAAATTTTCAAATGTTGTTAAAAGTATTATCTTAAAATATTCTGTAATTTTTGAAGCCTTTATGTTTTTTTTTTTTTGATTTAGTGAAAAATATTTATCTTATATTTTTAAATAAGTTTAAAAATTATTTAATGTTAGATATGGCAAATCTAGGTGTAATGGTTTGTCAATTTGCCTTTATTGTCAAGTGGAGCCTGAAATTTTTTTTCAGGTAATTAAGATTCAAAACAAGGATTTTTTCAAGTTGCCACCCTAAAGTCAATCTATTTTAGCTTACATTTAACTTAGCTCCCATATCTAGTTATCTAATGATGATTAGTAGTCGATATCTAGTTATTCTGGTTAAAAATTAAAACCCCACAATAATCTGAGTTGAACAGATAACAATAAAGCAAAAACACAAATATAATGCAGTCTTCATTGAAGGAAATGCATATAATTATAAACATTGAATCTATATTTTGTCATTATGCATATGTATTTATTAGTACATTCACATAAACATAGAGATAAATATAAAGTAAAGCCTTAGCATTTGAAGAAAGATGAATATTACGCTACTAGTAGTGAAGACTGCATCATGTTATTATATTTTTTATACAGTTGTGCATTAATATGTATCTGATCAGTCCATATTATCCTTGGATCTTTGTCCCTAGTTTTGAATATCTATTTACTGACCATTATTGGATTAGGGTATGAAACATTTATTTAGGAAAAAAAGTCATAAGCCTATTGGTGAACTAAAAAATTCTGAGTTTTATCGGAACTTGGATTCAAACTCCAGGTCTTGGGCATTGTAGGCAGATGTTCTAACCACTACACCATGATAGCCTTCACATATATAAAGCAAAAAAAAAAAATAGAAAAAAAAATTCCACCATTGAATAATTTAAAAGAAACTTATTTAATAACTAATTACAATCAGTTTATATTAATATATTTAATTTTTAGAATAACTGGATTCTTTTGTTTTCTTAATTTTTTTTCAAAATTATGTACAACATTTGACGTTTTACCACTAGTATTATTTTTAATTGTAATTTTTCTTATACATAAAAAGTATTAATGTATTTACAATCTATATTGTTTATAAAATTCTATATTATTTATCTTGTAGACTTTATTATTGTTGCTGTTATTAATTTTCTGTTTCTTGCTTTGGTTAAAGAAGGATGAAATATATTCTACAGTTTGTGCCTTAATATGCAAATAGGATTAGAAAATTGTAGATTATTTTGCACATTGATATAATTCTTTTTTTTTTTTTAATTTTCTTAGTGAATTATATATATATATTGTATTAAGAAAGTGCCTATCATTTCGCTATATTTAGAAAATTGTAATAAAGCCTATAAATAATGGCTTATCAAATATGTAATATTGATAATATTAACTTATTCATGGAACAACTATCTTAATAATGTTTTTGGATTTAGTTGTTCTGTGAAAAAGTTTAATAAATTGTTTATGTTATTATCAATATATATTTTTTATAACATTCCCTTTGATATCATATTAAGTGTATAGAAGTTATATCTATTATCCAAAATAGTATTAATTGTTTGCTTATAGAATTAATATCATCATCTTAAATGAATATAAGTATAATCCATTGTATAGTCTTTTGCATGTAAATAAATAAGATGAAAAAAGATTATGTAGCAACAAATATGGAATTTTCTAATACAAAAAATCAAGCGTTAGTGGCCTAGCAGTTAGCATAGCTGCCTTCCAAGCAGCTGGCCCTGGTTCGCTTCCTGGTCAATGCTTTACAGACCATTATACATAGTGAGTTTTAAAATATAACCCCCCTCCTTTCCCTTTCACATATTTTCTCTTCTGTTCCATTTCCCTTCTCTTCTCAAACAGTTATTACATACATTATACAACAATGAAAAATACATATATTATTGTGCATTTATAACTATCAACAAGTTAAAAATAACATTTTTATTTATTTATTTATAGTTTACATCGTATCTTTTTTTATAATCACACATATATATGTAATTTATAGATCTATTTATAACTATATATTTCTCATATAAGAAGAAAGGGAAAAGGAAAAGAAGAGAGAAATAGGCAAAAAATTGTATTACAAAAAAATAGATGTCACTATGTGAAATGGACTATGAATGTTCTCAAAAATATGAATATATTGAGTATGGCAATAAAACATTGCTGAAAGTAACCTTTTTTGTACTAATTAATGTTAAAAAAAATTATATTTGTTGTTTTACAATCTTATTCAGTTTTATTTATTAAAATTAATAATTTAGCAAATTGGTGCTGTTCAATTTTCTCTGTATTTAATTTTTTTTTACTTGACCAAATTTTTATTCTTTTACAAAAGATTAGCAAAAGTAGGAATTAAACTACTTTCTTGCAAAATTAATTTAACTTTTAAAAAGTTTCTCTTAGAAGAAATGTTTGAAAACTTTCTCATAAATAAAAACAAAATGCATAAAATAGAAAAAGCTTTATTGTTAGCAAGTATTTACTAAATCCTTTTATTTGTTTGTGTACATATGTATGTTTATAAATGATGTTTAATCAAGAAGTTTTACATATATGTCTAAAAACTACTTGCTTCATAATAATGTCATCACTTAAATGCTCATGAAATTTTATTAATTCATCATATATCTTCATCTTGTGCTACTTAGCACAGTAATGGAATGATAATTTCTAGAGCTAAACATTTTGGAATTGAAGCTCTAGTGTTTGAGTGTCTCATAAATTCTCTAGTGACCAGGTGTTATATTATTAATTATTACCATATATTTTGAAATGATCAGCAATTTTCCTAGATACATGGCAATAATTTGATAGTAGAATAACAGCTGACTTTTTAATGTGATTGAAACTTGGTTTTCTCAGCATTTAAAACCACATTATTTAAAGAGGTTTTTACATTTTCTTGAATTGTAAGAATTTAGTATGATCATATTGAAGTGTTATATTTTGTTTTATCGTTTTTATAGACTATGGTCATATACTTGGATGAGAATGTTTCTGATTATCTTCAAAATGTAAATTAGAAAACAGATCAACAACTTTTTATAAGGATTTGTATGCAGAGGCTACTAATAGTTTTCAGAGATTGGAGAGTGTCTCCCAATTAATAATCATAAACAAACATCTTTCAAATATGAAAATATTTGGAAAAGCATATTTACTACCAATATCTATTTTTTGATAAAAGAAATGTTAAATGATTACAGTGTTGTGTAATATAAGACCAGTTTACATTTTAAAATGACATAAATAGGATCTTTTGTTTTCCATATAAAAATGTTATTAAATTCTATACATTCAATAATAACATTTATGTAATATTTTGTTTATACTTGCTGTTTACACAACTGTGTAGATTGCATGTTTTCTGACCTGTAATACTCCCTCTTTAATGTATTAATAATTAATATTACTCTAATGTTATATATATATACAAATCAATATATATATCAAAATGCAGTAAAATTCACATAAATTATATTATTTTTAGAGTACTTCCGACTATATATCTTGTAGTCTTTATCAACTATATAACACTGAATAATCAAAACGAGACAACCCTTCACAATATCCATAGTTCAATTCAGATTTCCCACAATTCTGTTATTTTAACATTTGATGACTGCCGATTCATTAACATTTGATGATTTCTTGAAATCAACATAAAATAAAAGCTATGTTGATTTCAAGAAATCGTCAAGTGTTAATGAATCGGCAGTCATCAAATGTTAAAATAACAGAATTGTGGGAAATCTGAATTGAACTATGGGTATTGTGAAGGGTTGTCTCATTTTGATTATTCAATGTTATATAGTTGATAAAGACTACAAGATGTATAGTTGAAAGTACTTCTAATAATAATATAATTTATGTGAATTTTACTGTATTTTGATATATATATTGATTTGTATATTACATATATTGTGGAATGAATACAGACATCAAACGTAATTTATTACATATATATAAAATAAAAATGAATTCTAATTCCCCTACAACTTTTGATAATATCTCATTCCAAATTGAATGATTCTTTGTTGATAGATTGGAATTCTTTGTTTAAGAAGTTTGTTAGTCAAAAATATAAATTCCTATGCAAAACTTTTAATATAATGCTGTTACAATAATGGTTCAATACAAGCAATAAACTTATGTAATAGTGTATTACCTATGATGATGGATGGAGCCCAAAACATGTGTCTCATAGAGACTGATCAATCATTTGATCATTTGTTAGCATTTACAAATTTAAAATGTGATAAATAACACTTGAAGTATTATATATATATAAATTCATTGAAAGTAGTAAACACTTAAACAATATCAATAACAATCTCAATCTGTTGTCAAGGCAACGTCCTTTTAGCAATAAAGATGGAAATCCACCTTTATTTATAGTGTAATATGTTTATATAGACTAAAGATTGCAACTTGACCACAGAGAATAAAATTATTGATGCAAAGAAGTTTAAATAAACCCCATTAAACAGATAAATATAATATGTTCTGAAAGCAGACTAATAAATAGTCAGTTATAACTTTCAAACTGTACTCCAGCAATGTATTACTTAAATAATACATCAAATAATGCTTAAGGCTAGATAGGTGTTTATAAATGTACAATCGTTGATATATATATTGTACCACATTGGTACACCCCTAGCACTTATCATCACACATATCTATTATTAAGCATTTTTGTTGTGTTTGGATTTTAGATCATTATTATATGGGATTATTAATTATTGAATTGCAATTTATATTATCTTTGATAAGATTCCATAAATGATGTTTTGTCTATTTTTTAAGACTTAATGTCAACATCATGGAATATAATACAATATTAATTTTCTTTGAAAGTTAAAACTATTTAAAATTCCAAAAGAAAGGTACATATGTTTGCTTGTAACAAAACAGTGATAAATATATATATTCTTACACTTTAAGTTCTGATAAGTAAATAATGAATGACATTTTTTTAGATCAAAGTAATGATTTTAACTCATTTAATTTTATTATTCCTTTTAGAAATAAGTTCAAATTCATTTTATTTTATTCACAATACAAAAACAACATATAGTAAGATGTAATATTTTAAAACAAATACCAATCAAAAAGATTTAAAACATTTCAATTTTAAAAACATTTTGCATAAAGTAACATTGCTTGTTTTATATATGTACATTTCAGTAGGGGACTTTAACAAATTAATAAGTCACATCTTCATTGTGTGTGAATCTATTTATATGTGTGCATGTAATTGATATTTTAAAATGTATTTATTTACAATAATGATCACTCAATGCATTTTACAAGACAAATGGCTTGAGTGTATTAAATAATAACAGTGGTAAATATTGCATCATTAACACATATAGGAGTCCATGTTGCCAAGCAGGAGTCATTTTCTTTTTCTTTTGGAGTGTGTTTATTTGCTTACTTTGAGAGATTCTGAACTTTTAACAAACATTTCTTTCATTACAAACTGCAATGTACATGTTTATGAAGATCTATTTTAAAAAAACTATACACCATGACTTGCTAAAAAGGACAATTGATGTTTACTCTTCAAAACAAACAAGGTATAAAGCAAGGTTTAATATCAGCCGAAGTGCAATTACCATTGCATTTTTAGAAAATTTAATTTTTATTTTCATTGGAAATTTCAAAAATGCTTATTTAAATTTAAAGTAAAATATGTAGTGTGTGTCCCTGGAATATGATACAAATGTCTGTGGATAAAATCAATAATATTGCTAAAAAGATTCAGGCATAATACCAGTGCTTCAAAAGTGGAGAGTTATTTATTAAGTAATGTCAAAATCTTGATATTCTACAATCTTGTCATTACATCTTTGACACTACATATTGGAATCATTTTATGTATATCAACAAGTCTTTATTAAATTCACATTATGCTTATGTGTATATTGTAGTGCCTAAGGATTATATTACATTATAATGAATGGAATAATTATATTTATAAAGCGCATACTGGTGACTTTAAAGTAATATACATTAAGGCTACAACCTTAAAAGTATGCGCCTGAAAAAACGACAGTAGGGACCTCTGCAAATCTTTAACGCAAGATTTATTTAAAAGACAAGAAAAGAAATGTTGACAATGAAATATCAAATGAATCTTATAGAAATTAACATCTAGTGATATTTAATGTTTTATATGCATATCACTAATGGGACCTATACAACAGAATAGCGTATTGTGTGATAACTACCTAAAAATGAATTAACATACCAAATACTCTTCTAATAAATTTTTATTGATAATCTAATTGGAATAAATTTTAAATATTACTTTTGTATAACTGGTGCTTCACAATTATGAAATCCAGAGTGCAACTGGATTATGGATATTGAATATCTCGCCATCATTGCAGATTGTTCAGTTCCATCTTAAATTTTTATTATATATGTATTTGAAAAATTATTTAATACATATGTTTGCTTGTTAAAGATTAAATGACTAAATATATGCACAATTAGGGAAAGTCATAATAATTAGTCAAAATTGTAAATAATTATTAATTAAATATCATTTGAATAACTTATTTAGATTTCTTAGTATTTTATAGTAACAAATTATAATAAGAATTCATTATAAATTTTATATTCCTTTGATAAAGTTAATATAAACACCTATTTTTCCCTTGTTCCGAAAATATGTTGTTTAGCATCACCATAGGTCAAACATTTACACAGTTATTATTTCTTTAGTATGTCATTAATTTTACTTATTTATTATTATTCGGTATAAATAAATTGTTATCATTTTATTAAATTAGAAATCCTGAGTTTCACTTACTTCAATTATTTAAAGGACAATAACTATAAATTGTATTCAAAGGGATATAGGCAAATGAACTTTAAATAACATATGGTTTAAACGTTATAATTTTATGCCCATTTTATCTAATTAATATTTAAATAATTATTTAGTGCATTCTTCATCATTCTATTTTAAATGGTATTGGTACAGGTTAGGGACTTAAAACCAAAGCATATAAAGTTTTCGCATTTAAATCACGTCAATTTGGTTTCAGTACCAGTCTCTGTCTCATGGGCACTATACTCCTATTTGTCCCATTTATACTATTACAATATATATGCAGTATAAAATAGAAGTTGTAAAATAATAAATTAGTAATCTAGATAATAATAAATCAATTTATCACATATTCACTTACTTGGAAGATTAAGTGACAATCAAAGGGTAACAGATTAAGCATAATAGTTTCAGTTAATCCGACTTGCTGAGATTTTGTTTCATTTTTCTCAACTGGCTATTGATGCTCTTGAGTTTGTTATTCTTATTACTAAACCATGTAGAATACTAATGTGTGGTTTAACATAGTGATAAAATAACACCCAAGAACAAAACATTTCTAGATTGAAGTTCAATTAGTCTCTTCAGGTGCTCCAATGTCACATGATCTCAGAAGTTAATCATTTAATTATTTTATTATAAGTATTTTATAAATTTGTGATTGTAAAAGAAAGAAGAAAACAATATATATACAACATGCTTTCAGTAATTGAATGTCACCATCAAAGATGATAAATATGTAAATATGAAATAAATAATAATAATTTAATATAATAGCAATGATAATAATTTAATTTATTGTACAAATCTATTGCTTGAAACCAATTAAAATATGTATCCATTATTAAATTTTGTAATATAAATAAACAAAATAAAAATGTGTTTAGAAGCATATACATTAATGAGGATATCTGTCTATAAACTATATATTTTTTGTAAGTTTATTGACAAATTTTTTAAAGGTCTAAATTTAAAACATATTTACTAATGAAATCCAAATAATAAATTTTGGGCAAAATAATATTAAACACACAACGTAAACATGTCAGAGTGGCCAAACTTAATATTAGAATTACAGATTTTAAATGTACAATTATTAAGAGAAATATTTGAAATGATATCTGATTATATAATTTTCTTGGAGATGTCAACCTGGTCTGCAGAGAAAGGAACGATATAAAAAAAAAGTTAAGGAGGCCTGCTTCATTGCGATGCAATGCCATCAACCGCAAGGACCCATGCTTCGCAATTTCAAAGAAATGGAGTAATTAGCCTTTGAACTTGCATAATTTGCATATAATTACTTCACTCAGAGCTGTGAAGATGAGAGCATCTCTTGAAAGTGTTTGCAGAATAGTATATTTTATTTTTAAGTGAAAAGTAGCTTTGCGGTCAAGTGCAATAGTGCCTATATTATTTTACAAATATATTTTGGCACGCAAAGTTTTCGATTTAGGTTTGAATTACAACATAATAAGTTTATATAAAAATTTATGATCTTTAATTTTTTTTGTTCTATTAGCAGTGCTAGACTAATTATTATTATACAAAATCTGTTTTAAACCAATTGAATTCTATGAATATCTCTTTCAGAGCTGGTATTCCAAATAACATCTGTATTCCAAAGTAAGAACCAAAAATATAAGTAATTTAAGTTTAGCAAGTCATTAAATTGATTGCCATTGCATAAGACTATTTATTATTTGTAATTTTACAAATGTTATTGACCATAACTCCTATGTATGTGAATATTAATATCGAGATCTGCAATTTTTTTTGAATGTTTGCAGAATTTATTTTATAATCCTGAGTGTAGAAATGAAAGCTTAAAAATCTGGATTTCTTGGAATAATAAATATTTAACAAAATTGTTTATAAATAGTAATAACTCATTTCAAATTATTTATAAATAAATAGTTCAAAAGAAGTTGCAAGCATTTACAAAATTAGCATATAACAGAAATTTGTAAAATTCGTACATGCGTGTGTATGTAAAATAATATTCACATTAATAACATAAATGTGATAATCATTTTATTTTGTTTTTGACCTTTGGATAGTTTAAAGAAAGTATAGCGACCTCTTCTAACAAGTTATTATATCTTAGTTGCAATCTATGCAAATGCCAGTTAACAAAATGGTTGTTTTGTGATATTTTTTAATCTACAAGTTTAAATGAAATTAATTATTCACCTATCATTTAATTAATTGAGCAAATGTTTAACTTCTTTTAATATAGTTATCTTTATTTTTTAATATAATTATCTTACTCATTTATAAGTCAGGCTTTAATCTGTATCAAATGTGCCTTGAAATTTTTTTATAATGGTCAAGCAATATTATTTTGCCAACATAGGGACTTCCCAAACCATGACACATAATAGCAATTTTTATAAAGATAAGAGTGGCTATCTTATCTTTAACCTAAATTTCTACTTATATAGGCCAATCTGAAGCATCCTAATTTGGGAATGTGAAGTTGTTGTTCTCTTCATTGATTAAGTCCACAATTTCCTTTACCAGTTAACCTTCGTGAAATCTTGCGATTTACAGTGAGTTAATGTTGTGATTTGTGCGTTCAACAAAATTATAATTACAGCCTTATTTATATGTGATAAATTAATGATATGAAACAATTTATATTTTTCATTTCACATCTATTTACATGAGTAAATATTCAGACAAAAGAATTAAAGGAAAGGCAGCATTAACATTCTATATAATCAATAAATGAAAGATATTTCTTTACATAACATGACAATATTTTATTCACCAAATTCTAAAAATATTTATAAATAATGTGGAGCAATTACAACAGGCTTAAATTCTGAAGATAATATGTTGAACACATTCAAATTCAGTATTAATTATAAAGGAGAGGTTTTCTCTACATGGTTGGTATATGATTATCTCATGCATAAGTTAAATTATTTATTTATTCATTAAAAGGCATGAGAATGAAATTAATTTTTAATTACAATTGCATGTATAGGTCATCAAGAATATATTCAGGATATTATCTGCTTAAGACCCAACATCTTAATGCTTAAACTTCAGATATTTACAAGTAATCTTCAAAGGACTACAAGCAATTTGATTATTTTGGTCCAAGGAATGATCCGATATATGGTTATTAGAAGATAACTTCTTTAAAATCATGAAATACATATAAGGAAAACCCATGTTCAATGTTACAGACTCGTAAATTCTATATTAAAAATCTACCTATATTCATTTATCGCAGAGGCAAAACTCTTCATACAGTAGTCATCTGATTTATCACATGAATAAATATATCAAAACCATAGACATAAAATATACTGTATTATAATAACTAAATCTTTATTAATATCAGTTTTTCTGTTAGTGCTCTTAAAGATTAAGATAACTTTATCAGTTTGAATTTTCTCTTTCCATATCTAGTTTTTCAATATTATTTTTGATTTATATTAAAAAAAATTTCAATTTTTAATTTCTATTAAATGATATAAAAAAGAATAGCTTAGTCAAGTGTGGTTAGCCGAGAGGTCAGTGCAGCTGCCTTTCAAGCAAGCAGTTGGTTGCAGATGGTTGTTGCAGGTTCACTCCCAGCCGATGCTATGACATATGAAAAACAAAAAAAAAAGTAATAGCTTACTATAATTTAGATTTCTTTTTCAATTAATTATAAAATCTAATTTCTGATAATATCTTTGCAATCTGTATAGTCTTTGTCAAAAATGAATAAGTAAATGAATGAAGAAGCAATTGAATTATATATTTGCATATTTCTCTATAATAAATAATTATTCAGATATCATACTAACAGCAAATACAATTTCTTCTTATAAAAATACTTAAATCTAATATTATATGAATACAAGCATATGTACCCAGCCTATGGAAAGGCTGTTGTTTTTGTAATAGTTTTTTTTAATTGGTTGTTTTAACAAATTTCAATCATACATGGGTATTGCTGTGGAGCTGTGAACTGTGGGATATCAAACTACATGATTTCAATTATATGCTAACCAAAACAATGTAAATATTGTATTATAGCATCTATTTCTTTCCTCTCGCTAAATATCACATTTCAAACAAGAATTTATGCACTATAATCACATTTTGTTTGTGATTTAAATACTATACTTATTCAGTTCTGTATTATAGTTAAAAGCATGTACTGATTTTTTTTAAGCGTTTTTTCCTTCAAAATTTTTATTCCATATGTCTTTTGTAAAATATATTTTTTTAGAATCCAGAAATGTACCCAGCCTATGGCAAGGCTGTTGTTTTTGTGATAATTTATTAATTGGTTGCTTTAACAATTTTTTTTTTTTGCTTTGCAGAATTATTCGCTGGCAAATGTATCTGGCCTATGGAAGAAAGAAATTTCTTCCTTTGCATAAAATTCTTCGTAAAAAAATTACAGTTTATTAATGGCGGAACAAATAATTTTTTCCTTGAAAAATACACTCGCTAACAAAGAAATATTTAACTTGAATATCTCATGATAGCATTACAGACAAACATTTAGGCATTTTATACATTATATATTTTTAAATAACTTTAAATAAAAAGTGATATATTTATTTCTCTGCGATTATTCAGCTTAGTTTTTTTAAAAGTAATAGTCAAAGTCCCTTATAACTTGCTTTTTTTGAATCCATCTTAAGTTTTGATTGATTTATTATCTTAAAATGCATGTTGGGTTTTATATTTCTTGGTCAATAAAATTGCATAATTGGTACCTGGATTTTAACAATATATTTTGCTATATCAAAATAGGAATTGACTGAGGAATTGCTATAATATTTTATAAATGGATTTATTTTAGACTTATAAATTTTAAGAAAGAAGCTTTTGTAGATTTTTTGATGTACATTTAATTTAGTCCAGAGAAAATTTTGAAGATATTTCATGGAGATATTAGTATTCATATATAAAATAATTTTTAGGAACATCTTCCAGGGTAATTGCAGATCAGGTCAAGAAATTTTTTAATTTTGTTCAGATATTTTACTGTTCATTGCATAAATATATTGCCATGATGTTGGAATTTGATTTTTGTCCTTAACGCTTGAAAATAACTATCATTGAATGATCTAACATTCGCAATCAAGTGATTTTTCTTTTTTCCGGTATTTGGTAACTGTTATAACAATATGCAACAGCACACACAAAAAAAGAATTAAATTGACCAAAATTTCATTTTTTAATACTTTTTTTTTACCACGTGACACTTTTTAGTTTCTTAATCAATGAAAAACTAGAATCTTTCATGTACGTAATTAAATTTCTAATTATTATAAAATACTTCTTACTGAATAATGGTGATGTTTTTTCCTACAAGAATTCACTGTTTGTATATTGTCTAAAAAGTTTAAAAATTTATTTATAGCTTCCTTTTAAACATCACACGATCACCATCTCTTATGCTAGCACATAACTGTTATTAAACAGGCACAGGGTGGCACTACTGTATGGAGAGTTTTGCCTGTTTAGCTTCCTTTTAGTTCTTTTAATGCAAGATAACTGGATATACTGATTTAACAAATATGATTATCTTTTAAGAAAATTTTTTTCAAGTTGAACTTCAAAGCAGTTTATTATTTCTAAAAAAAATATTTTCTTGATTATATTAAACTAAAAATGTAGAATTTATTGTAAATATAATGTATTTAATTGAGTGTAAATTTATTCATTCGTGCATGCACTTATTCATATATATATATTGTATACATGTGCCTTATTACTTACATTTTCAGCATTTAACGTTTTAAAACGTAGTTAATTAAATTTTTTTATGCTGTCAAATTGCTTTAGACAATAATGTTTGTGCCTATTTTACGTCCAGGAAATAGTAATTTCTATATATACATACATGCATATAATTAAGAGGAGCAAACTAGTTTCCCTCAGGCTGTGAATAAAAAGCAATTTATGGTGCTTTTTGTTTATAACCTGAAGCAGAGTAATTTGCCTCAATTATATATACATTAAGCTCTACTATTTTTATGTTTACAATGTATAATAATAAGTTTATGTATTCATTCACTTTATGCCATTTGATTCTTTTTTTCTTTTTTAAATGTCATAGCATCGGCCGGGACGCGAACCCGCAACCCAGGCAACTGCCTGCAAGTGCAAGGCAGTCGCGCTGACCTCTCGACCACCAATACAAGACACATGATTTTTTTTTATCCTTACTTTTTTCACATATATAAAAAAATTTTTGTAAGATATGTCATGGCAGTCTGATTGTATTAAAGCAAACATACATATAAAACTTCAGATTATTTCTTATATAATTAGTTTATTAAGTAAATGAAATATTCTCATGACAAAACATAAGAAAATAATATATATAAAGAAAAGATTTGACTTGAGACTATGTTATTTACTTAAAAACTATTTGTATAAGAAATAATGTTGAGGTGTTACATATTATTAAAACATTGCAAGTAGATTATATTATATGCAGATAATTATTATAACTTTAGATATTGATCTTGTACTGAAGATGATATTGAATTACGGAAAACATCTCTAACATATAATTTATTAATTGATTACTTACATAATTCCTAAAATTATGTTTATTCAAGTATACATGTAAGTGGAATTTCAGTATCTGACTATTATTTCAAAAATTACAGTTCTAAATAATAAAATAAGATGTGGCAATTGATGGTTAGAAATGATAATCAGCAGATTATCATGATTAGATCCTAAATGGTAAAACAAGATTGGGAAATAATTAAAATTCAATACTCAAAAGTTAATAAATTTTGAGAGATAATGCAGTTTTGGGGGGCTGTTTGAGAGGTCTTTCCAATGCAATGGGCTATTTAAGAATTGTTTTACTATTCACCTATATCAATATTAGTTTATATGATGTGGATGTATATTAATAAGAGTTTTGTTCTTGTAGTAGCACATCTGGACATATGTTTTGGCTTCAAATTGCTTTCCAAAAATTTTTATCATAGAAAAATACTATTTGAAAATTATTTTTATTTTTCAATCAGTTTAGATAACTAGCCTCTATTGAGTGAATTGAACCATTCAATATTGATCAATAAATGAGTACATAAATTTATATTTATGTATATATAAGTTTGAATGTCAAAATGCTCTTTAGAAAGATTACCTCATAGTTCACAACTCAGAGTTATAACATTAGTTTTTAGTAAGCTCTCTAGAGTGAACTTTGACCCTCTTAACTTATATGCTTTAACTTTTTATTATTGACATGTAATATGCATCAAGGTAATATTACATTTAGATATGTATAAACATATTTATTATTGCAGCATTTGAAAAATTTGTTTTTAAATTAAACTTAATACCCAATGCTGAAATTTAAAATTAAATATGTAAATAATTGCTACATGGAGATGATTTATATATTTAAAGGCAAGTAATTAGATCTTTTGTTTATGTTTTATCTAGTTTTAGGCAATGTCAATTTACCCTCTTATATCAAATGTTTTTCTTTTTTATATTTATGGTCACATGTACATCTATGTCCATATTCATATTTACACCTTTGCATGATTACATATGCATAAAAATGACTTGTATACATTTATAATTATATTCTCAAAATAAAATTGGGTCCATTAAAATAGAGAAGAGTTTCATGGTATGATAGTTAATGTATTTATTTACCATACCTATGATTTGGAGTTTAACCCTGAACTGGATAAAATTTCAAATTTTTACCTTAGAAGTTTTCTTTTTCAATATATTACCCATTTAACAGTGATCAGTAAATGGATATGTAGCTATTCTTAGTTGGGTAGTAAAAGTCTTAAAATATTTTGGGATTTAATCAAATGATTTTGAATACCTTGATTAATATAATGCAAGTCTTCATTGCTGGTTAAGGAGATGTTTAATGATAAAGCTACAAAGTAGAAAAAGAAGATAACGCTTTAGAGTCCTAATGACTTAAGGACATTACTTCATCATGTCCTAGGTGTTTTAGTGCAGTGATAAAGTGGTGGACATTGGAGGTCAAGGTTCATGGAACATAACAGTAGCTCTGCCACTTCCAATGCCCAAACTTCATATAAACTCCTGAGAAATACCATGAAAGCCCAAAATGTTTTTTCATTTGGGGATTTCAAAAACCTATACCACTGGAATTATCATAATTTCATGGGTGTCAAATCTGTGGTTATTTTTACATTAGAGTAGAATAAATCATTAACCCAAGATAGCAATGCTGCTAAAAATATGTATATTCATTTATGCATATACACACCCATCTATATCTATGAATAAAATAAAGAATATGTTCCTAGTAAATAATTAACCAAATAATATCACAATATTGCATTTATATATATGGTGTATATTATATAATATATTCAAGTTTGTGTTAAATATTTTATTAATAAATGACTTTTTTTTTGACATTTCTGATATTTTTTTTTACTTTTTGTTATTACTAGAAATTGTTTCTAATATTTGTTATTATGTATACTTTTTGTTTTTAAGTACAAATTTGTAATAAACTATGATTCTAAGATGTCCATTTGGTTATTCTTTCGAATAGATTTAAATGTTTTTACTAAGTGATTCGTTTTTTTGTTTTCATTGGACATCTAAGTACTGCAATTTTACTGCCACTTTTAAAAGTATTATCTATTTTATTTATATCACCAATGAAACTAAAGTCTGTGTTCTGTCCTTCTAAGATTTGAAACTATTTATTTAATATTATTTTACTTTAGGTTTTTTTCATGTTATAGTCACCATAATACTATCTTTCAATTCAAAAGTATTTTTAATAAAATCAAAAATTAATTAATTAAATAGTCTGTTTTATTTATTACAGTTATGTAAAAATTATGTAAATATTATTTTTTAATTTTTATAAGCTTACACACACATAAAATAATTTTAATTTATTATTTAAAGTTAATGGTGTTAAATGTATGAGTGCCAGATATGTTGTGATCTAAGCCAAGTAAAGAGTGTTAGTTCAAGTAAAATGCATCTTGGGATTTATTTGCCTTCTCTAGATATCTTTATTTATATGTTTCAAGTAAGCATGATGGTATAAAAGCTTATATCAAAAGATGTTACACATGAGAAAAAAGATGGTTGGAACAAGATTAAGGATGCATATTGTTTTGTATAATAAAAATATATTAATTTTTAATTGAATCTAAAATGTAAATCTGGACTAAAATATATGATAGTATGTAGTTTAATAAGTGATTAGTAATAATCATTAATGTATTTATCTAAAGTAGGTGATGTAAAAGGTCTGAGTGCAAGAGATTTGACACTTATTGTAATTTGATATTGATAGAACAAAAATAATGAAGATATGTGAAAGATTGTAATCTGGGCCAATTGAATGATGCTGGTTTAACCAGAAATGCATCTGGAGAATCATTTACTTTTTTCAGATATCTCTGTTCAAGTGTTAAAATAAGTGTGGTAAAATAGAAGTGTTAAGTATATCATTAGATGAATGTTTACTGATAAATGATCAGTTAGACTTTAGACAGAAATATATACTATATGCAAACATTAAGTAATCTGGATAATAGAGGCAATAAAATAAAAAGATAATAATGATAGATGTCACTAATTCAAAATGTTAGGAATGAATAGAAAAAATAATTGGAATTATATAAGAATATATATAATAGAAAAAGTATGTGATAACAAGAAAGGTACTTTTTTTGCTGTTTGGTGAAAGGACCGGAGCTTTAAATAACAGGAGAGAACGAAAAAATATAAGAAAGATTTAATTGTTTATATGATTTATTTGGAGATTATACAATATTGAAAGAAGATCATAATAAATCGTTTTGAAAATGAGGGATAGGAGAAAAAATAAAAGGTATATATATATCTTTATGATGAGAACTGGAAATATGAAGGTAAGATATTGAAATTGATGAAGCTTGTTTTATGGAATGCATGTATAGTGAAAGGGATTGGTCTGGAAAATTTTTGTATAGAATGATTGTTCAAATTTAATAATCAGCTTCAGAAAAGTGTGCTGAAAATTTGGAAGATTTTATTAGTTACATATATTTGTATAAGATTTGTGCAGATCCTGCATGAAAGGCAATTCTAGAGCATGTGTAAAGAACAGTTCCTTCCACAATATTACAGATATATAAATTGCTACATTATTAATTATTACACATATATACAAATATCAAATTATCAAAATAGATTTGGATATCCAAATATTTCAAGCCTCAATTTCACTTGCTGAATGGAGATTGTTGACAAAATACATATGAAATAAGAGAGGATGGATTTTGAAATGAAGGAAGCCCTTCAAATTTGCTTCATTACATAGTGCTCTCCATTAATCATTAAATGAATGCTTTAGATATTCCAAAGGTATAAGGAGGATATATCTCTGTCATGTAATAGAAATGTGCAAATAACTTCAAATTCTGCTTAGTTATGTCGTAATCCTTGCCACAATCTATTATATATAAACCAACATTAATGTAAGATTTTTTATTATTTAAGTTGTTTTACATTTTTGTAGATTTAAATCAATTCAAGTATGTGTTTAATGTATTTAAGACCCTTCAAAAAAGAGAAACATCACATATTTCACTATACAAATATGATAGAAATTCTATATCTTAATCTAGATAGCCTCAAAGCAATCTACCATTTATATTTGAGTATTTGGCCCACAGATTTATGACTTTTCCAGTAGTGAGACTATAGTTTAGAAAATTGTCAGTGTAATGGCAATTACTATGCTGGTATAATACAATAATTAAAAATAGATGGATCTACAGAGATGTCTGCTTTGATTTGCCTGATATTAAATATAAAATACATTATTAAAAAATTATCATTTCTATTTAGAATGTTATTTATGTATTTTCTGATACTTGAAGATCTTACAATTTTTATAAAGAAATATATATTTGCCTTATAAGATGATACAAATTTGTTAATCAAATCAATTTATCAAAATTTATTAATTGTCACCAATAAGTCTATTAATAATAAATGAAACTGAAAAATATTTAATCAAAGAAGAATAATTTCTTATGGGTAATTTTCTTTTATTAATAAAAGTCACAAAGAACCTTGGTTGATATATTTTAAGTTATTGAGATAAGTATATATATACATACATACATACATCCAATTTTTTTAAAATTTTGTTAGCTTACCATATGGCTCAAACTCCATTATAATACAATGGATAATCATGCATAAACATAATAATTTACTAATAGACAAATTTGAGCTGATATTTTGTAATATAATGATTTTTTTTTCTTATCTACATTCCACACGATATTTTTTTTTTTTTATACTAATTTTTTTTAAACTATGTGTATGAATATGAGGGTTGTCCCCAAAACGTTCCCCCAAATTTTTTTTTTTTAATTATATTTTTTTTTTTTTAAAAATTTAAAATTAAGTTTTTTTTTTTTTTAAAATAAGGAGAAATTAAAACCACATATGACATATAAGTAATTTACATTAAATGGAGAAAACTACAGAATAGGTTTCATAACATAACAACAATAAAAACCGATTATTGTCCTACCTAGCAAATCTGAATCTTGATTAAAGGTGTAAATTTGATATTTGATTCAGTATTACAAATTAAACTCACATATTGACCATATATATGGATATAAATTTTAATAAATTCTCACAAAATAATAGTCAAGTTTGTGTTATTTTTTTATTGCATTATGGTTTCCATTAATTATTTATTAAGACAATATACATATGCCATTAAATATGAATATAAAGATGTATATTTTGCAATATATAAGTGAAAATATGTTTGCTTTTTAAATTCATATTATTAAATATATTTATTCAGAAAATAATTAAAATAATACAGTAATGTAAAACCCATGCAAAAAACTCGTGAACAAAGTGTTTTAAAATATAACAGAAAACATAATATAAAACTAAAAAAAAAATATCCAGAACAGTCTTACATACACTTATTACGCAATTTGATACTATTATAATTTAGCTGCTTCTGATTGGATGTCTTGAAAAAATCAATACAATCAAAATTTATTAGATAATTATATATTTATAACAAAATATAATATATGAGATCTACAATAAATATCAAGAATTATTTTATGCCAATACAAATGAACAATATCTAATTTACCCATGCAAATTTATAATAAAGTAATGCAAATATCAACATATAATAGTGATGACAAAAACCATATGAAAGGTCTTTTTAAGCATATAAATATCTATTAATGTTAATATATTATTGCCTACAGAGTGACATCTATTGTTTTATAAGAGTGCTATTTCCTAGCCTATGCATTCATGTAATAAACAGAGTGCATATGTGTATTGGGAATAAATAAAAATATTGTTACATAGGGTGTTAAGGTCTTTAATTAATAAACAATAGTCACATATAATATTACCAACACATATAACTAATAACATAAAAGATCACAAGTTTTTGAGCATATAGTAAATAAATATTTTGTACTTAACAATTCCATTTGGAATAGCTTCAGCATTAAAATGGATTTGTAATCAATGAATCAAAAATTCCTGAACTATTAGAGAATTTCTTAAAATATTCTAGATAGTAGCAAGACTATATAGTCATAAGAGGAGGGACAAGGGCAGATCATATAATCAAACTTATGAATGCTAGGCATCCCAAACTTCCAGAAGAACAATGGAAGCAAAAGGGCCAAGTACAAATGGCAGTTAGGTAATGAAACCAGGACTAGATTATTATAGGTCATCCTGAACTTTTATTATTTTTGTATGTTTTTATGATTTTCCTATATTATATATATGTAACTATAAATAAGTTTTATTAAGTTATTTTAATTATCTAACTTGTCTCATGTATCAAATATAAAATTAATGTTGTTCCAGCTTGTAACCCCTGACTGGGAAAGAAAATTGGCAGGACTGTATACAGTTGCCATACTTGGATACAGCAAATAGAAAAATAATAAATAAATAAAATGTGAATAAAAATAAAATGATACACCAAACAAAATTGTTAGAAATATAATAAAGATTGAAATAAATTAATTACATAATATAATAAATACACAGAATGAATAAAATATCATTTACATATACTATCTTATTAAAATGAATAGAAAATTATATAACAAGCGTGCATTCTGCCCTTCCCTCTTCTATGTATTTAAATGGATAAGGTCCTATACACGAGGGATCAGAGTGATGAGGTCAACATGGGTATAACAACAATATTGGCATGAGCATGGGGTTTGGCTTTCCATCATCAGATTTTCAATGGTATGGATGGCTGAAGAGTTAGAGTCTGGAGTAGATTGAAACCTGTCTATTAAAGTATGAAGATTTGCTATCTTAATATAATCCGAGCACTGATTATATATATGTGTGAGAGTTGATAATCTGGACCAACTGATGAGTGCTGGTTCAGTGTGAAGTACATATATTGGTGATTATTTATCTTTTCTACGTGTGTGTGATCATGTGTATCAGTGATATGAGATAGTGTGGATGGTAGAAAGGTGCTTGAAAGTCTGAGTTCAAATCATCTATATTTATAACAAGATAGTATATATATATAAAGTTGTATAAAGTCTGTTTTAGATTATTATGTATTTGTATTTCTATATAATTAGTTTATTTCAACTTTTATTGAATTTCTAATAATTTCGATTGCTGTATCATAATTTTATTTGTACTTTTACTTACTTATTATTTTTGTTTCTATTATAATATAATGGAGGAGACGCTGCATGTAATAATATATTAATGGTTAAAACAGATAATATTTTGCATTGAAAAGGACATAGAATTATGTGCTAAAAAGACTTCTGTATAATTATAAATAAACATTTTTTGTGCCTGTTATGTATTAATATTTGTATTACTTTATTATAAATTTATTATGAGTTCTATAAATATGGCCAAAAGATGTAGCATGAGATCTACCAAAAAATATTATGTATATTCTGTAAAACAGACAGATTAGATACTGCAAAAGTACAAGAGTCTCCAAACAAAGATATTACAACATAATAAGCATTAGTAATAAGAAAAATAAATGGTAATTAAAGCTGATTAGAAATAAAATTTTAGATAAATAAAACATAAATTTAATATTTATGCAAATGAGAACAAAGAAAATTAATATTATTTATTCAGGATAATCTAGAATTAATAAATATACTTAATAATAATTATTAATAATTAAAATATAAGACATATATATAAGTACTATTTCAATGCAAAAATTATTTATTACAAGTAGTGATTTTGGCACTCATTATGTTGCTATGTTAATATACTATTAAAGCTGTGTGTCTCATCACAAATGAGCAACATTTATTAAGAAAGTGATAGTATTTTGTTCAATTTTTTTAAATGTATAACAAGAAATTAAAATAATAAAAATATTGCTCTTTAATTTGCATTTAATAGCATTGTACATGCTATGTCCCCACTATAACTGAGCGGACAGTACACAAGAATACGTAATTAATGTTAACAGCAACACATATATAAATAGTATTTAGACAATTTATTAACAATTAGACAATTTCTCATCAAACTTCAATACACAATTCGTCTGCCCTGCACAAACATAACTCATAAAGTTAAATAAAAAATATGAATGAAAGGTAAACGATATACTTTATTTACTATACAGTCTATAGCCTTTTAAAAAAACAATCCTCGGTGAGCCTATTGAGGCATTTCAAAATAATAAGACCAGGACGATCTGCTAAACATCCTAATAAGCTTGGTTACCTACAGAAGCTGAGATCCTGGGAATGTCATTCACTGATGATGATCTGAACAGCAATTTCAACTTGAAGAATCAGCAACACAAACCATCAATCTTTTTTCTCTAGCTTTTTATATCCATCTCTTCTTTTATTTCCATTATCTTTTCTGGAGTAATTTGGCTTTGGCTTTAATCAGTTCACTTAATTAATTTACATATTATTTAAGAGTTTATTATCATACAATGAAATTCCTTTTAGCTTTTTAATTATGCATACAATTAATTACTCTCTTAGAAATATATTTCCATATAAATTGAGTTTTAAGATCTATACTATTAATTAATATATGTGTGCCTATTAAAAAGCTTTTAATTTTAAACTTAGTTCTAATCAAACATTTCTTAATATTTACTTTTGCAGCACTATATGTCACTTTCTTATAAGTGCATTGAATATTTTCAACTCCTCCCTTTACTTCAGAAAATTTATTAGATTTACATATAGTTATTGAATTTAAATGGCCTCTGTACCTGTCTTCTGGGTCTGGGTAATCTATTTGTTACTTCATTTGGCTTCAGTGTTTATTGAAATTCATGTTCCCTAATTTCAAGTTGACTCACTGCTTTTTGGTTTTTGATTCTTTTCAATCACTATATCCTGTGGTGTTGGTTCTGCTCTTTTATTTTCTGGGTTTCCTCTTTTGTTATGTCCATTGGTCTTTTCACATTTTCTTTGAAATGACAACAGACAAGATTTACATAATCTTCTGTATGTCATCCTATCCTTTACTTGGAGGATTACTATCTTTTTGGATAAGATTTTTGTGATTACTCCTTGATACCATTTCTTCCTGATCATGTCTCGAACCCAAACTTGGTTGCCTATTATGTATTTTCATTTTCTACTTTATCAGCCATGTTTGGGAGCAGAAGTGATAATTTAATTCACAATTTCCTTCCCATTAACAGTTCTGCTGGTGATTTCCTTATAGCTGTTGATGATGTAGTGTGTTGATGAATCATGGTATTATATATATTGCTTGCTGCATACTTTCATTCTTTGATCTCTTAAGAACCTTTTTAATTATTTGTACAGCCATTTCAACAAGGCCATTTGACACTGGGTGATATGGTGGTATGCATATATGCTTAATATCATTGTTGGTGAAGTAGTTATCCATTTCTTGAGCAGTAAATCCAGCACATTGTCAGACACAATGGTTTCTGGTAAACTGTGAGAAGAAAATAAAGTTTCTATCATTTCTTTTGTAATTATATCTTTTATTATGCAACACTCTTCCCATTTCGATTATGCATCTATAAGTAATAGTATTTTGCCATTTATTGGAGCTATGTGGTGTATGTGCACCCTCTTCCAGGCTTTCATTGCCATTGACCACAAACCATATTCTTTTGCCATCATATTCATCTCAGATTGACAGGCTATGCATTTTTTTTATGTATTGCTCAATCTCTGATATTAATTTTGGCCACCAGATGTAGCTATGAGCTCATGCTTTCATCCACACGATTCTGAGATGACCTTCATGGAGTAGTTTTAAAACTTGCTGTCTGTCTTCAGTTGGTATTACTACTTGATCCCTCATTAATACACGATCATTACAAATAAACAATTGGTAATCCAGAATCCTAGAGCAACATAGTAAGGTTTCAAGTCATGCCATCTGTTTTCTATCCAACTCATAAGCAGTTGATAACCTTCATCAGCTTTTGTCCAGCTAGCCACTTTTTTACTATTAAAAATTTCAATACATCAATATAATTTATGTCTAATTTCATACTGCTTGGTTCTTCTTTATTTGAGATCCAGGACAATGTGTCAGCATGTGAAATCTCGTTGCCCTTCTTATATTCTAATTTGTAATCATAAGATGACAAAATATTTCTCCAATGCATCATGCATGGGCTTAAGTGATTAGGTGCTAATTTATCATGGCCCAGAATTCCTAGTAGTGGTTTGTGGTCTGTTATTATTTGAATTGGCCTGCTGAAGATATATTTATGACATTTTTTCAGAGTGAAAATAATCACTAAAGCCTCTTTATCGATCTGGCTGTAGTTTCTTTCTGCTTATGAGAGAGCACATGATGTGTATGCAATGGATTATTCCCCCTTATAACATGGATGAGAGAGAACTGCACCCACCCCCCATTCTGAAACATCTGTAGTTAACCACACTTCCAAATTACTATTAAAGTGTATTAAAATTTTATCAGATGACAACAGAGCTTTAGTTTTGCTGAACACTTCATCGTGAATTTCTAACTATTGCCATTCTTGATCCTTTCTTAATAAATTGTACAATGATTTTGCTACAAGTCCTTTATTAACTAGAAAAGGCTTGAAAAAATATATCAATCCTAAATAAGCCTGTAATTATTTAATATTTTCAGGTTTTGTCACATTTGTGACTGATCTCACTTTTTCGGGTGGTGGTTTCCCCCCCTCATTGAAAATTATGTGACCAAAAAAAAAAACAATCCTTTTGCATGCCAAATGCTTTTTTGAATGTTCAATTTCACTCCCATTTTATTTAATTTCTCACATACTGTAAATAGTCTTTTCTGAAGCATCTCTTCTGAATTGACTGTGATGAATATGTCATTGAAGTAGGGTATAACCCTCTCCAGTCCCTGAAGCAGTGCATTAATTTTTGCTTGAAAAAATGTTAGGGGCTATTGATATGCCAAACAGTAACTGATTGCATTTAAATAATACCATCGGGGTTGTCAACATTAATATTTCAGTCGATTTGTCCATTACCTGTAACTGGTGAAATGCAGAATTCAAGTCCAACTTTGCAAAGTGAGAGGCATTTTGAAGACTGGCTAGTACTTCCCTCAAATTTGGAACAAGATATGCTCCTCTGTCTAGATATTTGTTTACAGTTACTCTGTAATCACTGCATAATATAATTTCAACATTAGGCTTAGTTATCACTACTAAAAGTGTGACCCCATCCAATGTTTCCATTGGTGTTAATATGCCCTTAGTGACCAAAGAGTTGTTTTTCTGCCACTTTTTGAGCAAACAGAATTTTTGCATTTTACACAAGACATCATGCATTTTCCAGTTGTATACCATTTCCTGTTCCAGAGATTTTTTTTAATAATGTTAATTTGGATTCCTAGTTCATGAAACTACTCCCCCACCCCCAAGGATGGGAATAATCTTCCCTTTCACTATGTATAGGGGTAGATTCATTTTTTTATCACAATAATTGATAGACACTGTCACATAGCTTAATAATCTGAGTGCATTTCCATTTACATCACATGCTCTAATGTTTGTTTTCTCCAATTTACTTTCTGTGTTATCTGATGACAGTGACATCCAGTCTATTGGTGATATTAGGAAAATACATGACCCACTATTTATCTCGATCAACAGTTCTTTACCACAAAGTACCAATTTAATCATAAACTGATTTAACCCCTGGTCTTTGCTATTACCTTTCTGATTATACACATGCACCAAATGCTCATTTTTTTACACATTTAAAATATGTTTCTTTGAGCCACCTGCATTCTTTTGCCATGTGATCCCATTCATCATAGAAAAAACATGTTACTTTAGAATTCTGGTGGCACTCAGCTTTCTATAGTCTGGTACTCTCATTTTTTGTCTTTAACACTCCCATTTTAACATTTTCCTCAGTTTTAGTTCTACAAACCTGAGTTTGTTTAAGAATTAATTTGTCTGCTATGCCTTTCTTAATGGCCATATCCTGAATGATATTACTCTCTATAAAAAGTTATCTGAGCCTATCATCAGACATACCCCACAATAGTCCATGAGTACTTCCTCTACAAAATCTCCATAGCCACAATCTTTAGCTAACTCCTTCAGAGCAGAGTTATACTCTTTTCCCCCCATTGAACTGCTTCCTGTTTTACAGGGTTAAGTGAGCTATTTCACATGATAGACGAGGGCTAAAATTATCACAATCTCTTTATTAAGTCCTCATACTTTCTCTGATATATCAAACAATCTACTTATGATCTCTATTAATACCAGTGAAACCCATCAGTACCACTATTTTGCACCAATCTATCTCATGAAGTTAAATAACAAAATATGAATAAAATGTTCTTTAATTAAAGTAAATGATGATGTACTTTACCTACTATAGAGTCTACAGCCTTTTAAAAAACACAACCCTTGGTGAGCCTCTTGTGGCATTTCAAAGTAATAATAAGACCGGGACAGTCTGCTAACCATCTTTATTGGCTTGGTTACCACAGGAGTTGAGATCCTGGGAATGACCTCAACCGATGATGATCTGAACACAAACTTCAACTTGAAGAATCAGCAACCACAAAGAGCAACTAGTTCTTGTTCTCTAGATATTTATATTCATCTTTTTTTTCTTCTTTTATCTTTTTTGAAGTAATATGATTTTGGCTTTAATCAGTTTACTTAATTAATTTATATATTATTTAGAGTTTGTTATTGTACAACAGAATTCCTCTTAGCTTTTTAATTACACATACAATTAATTACTCTCGTAGGAATTTATTTCCATATAAGGTAAATTTTAAGATCTATATTATTAATTAATCTTTTAGGAATTTATTTTTATATAAGGTTAAGTTTTAAGATGTATATAATTAATTAAATCTTTATTTCCATATGGTAAGTTTTATAATCTATACAATTAATTAATGTATATATGTCTCTATTAAAAAGCTATTATTTTTAAACTTAGTTTAATCAAACATTTTTTAATATTTACTTTTGCAGCATTATGACTCACTTTCTTACATCTATATTGAATATTTTGCAGCACACAAGTAAATTTGTTATGTAATAAAAAATGTTCAAATATCACAGGGCATTTATCTATTGTAAAATGATGCACTAAAAAAACCCCAGAATATTGAGAATTCTATAAAGTAATTGAAAAAATGTTGATGACAATTATAAAAAAATACAATTGTAAAATAGCCAAAAAAGTTATAGAAGAGTTCAAAATTTTCAAATTTCAAAAAACATTGTAATATTGTAAAGAAAATTGCCTCATTAATAAAAAGAAATGATAACATTATTACTAAAAAATAGGAATAAGTAATTTTGCAAAGGATTATGTGGTAATATAGAACAAAAAATCAAAGTAGCCCTATAATGTTGGCAAGGTCATATAATCGTCATTTCCTATGCTTACACTGGGTGCTCTACTGTATGGCAGTTTGCTACGGCTAAAACTATGGTAATGTCTTTGAAATTATAAGTATTTAAAATAAAGAGGTGACATACACAATTAAATATATGAAAAAATTCCAGGAATGATGGAATTAAAAGAAGGGGTTATCGTCGATTTGCCCCCGCACACTTCCTGATGTCGCTGTTGCCAGTCAAAAAACAATAGATATAATGTTACCGGGCTCATTTACAATTTACTTTTTTTACACTACTATGTGTCAGCACAAAGCACTGGAATTCACAAGGAGGGTGATCCGATGTCTTTGCTGATCTGAAGGATTGTCCTTCACATGCGAGACAATTTTTAAAATATTATCCATCTCAACACATAGCACTGGAATTGGCAAGGAGGGGGATCTGATGGTTTTGACAAACCTTTGGATTGTACATCACAACATTTTTAAAAACAAAATTATTTAATAAAATCTAATATTTCTCTTTTTTCAATTAATGTCTGATCAAAAAAAAAAAAATTTCAACACTATTTTAAAACAATTTACGAAATACAATTTGATTTGAAAATTCCCCTCTGATCAAGCCAAGCTTATGCTTTGAAAGTCTCGTAGCTGTCCCTGCGCAAAATGTTTTATGCGTGATTTCTATATAATGCTGGAATGTACACTTTTGAAATTAATTTAACCTTAAAAATGTGTATGGAAGTGCGTCTTTTGTCTTTACAATTAATACTATCTAAAACTACATCAGGTCATATAAAAAAAAGTACTTTGAATGCACATGCAAAGACTTAGGACAACTTGAATTCTACACACCCTCACCTCATACTGTAGTGATGTGTGCAACAAAAGCTGCTTAGTGGCCAATATGAACAGAACTGTTCTATAGGCTATGTGAGCAGTATATTTCTGTGCTTTTGCATGGAAACAGTGACATCAGGCGGTGTGCGGGGCTAATCGACGACAACCAAAGGCGGCAAAGAAATTGTCAGCAAAACTATTTATTATATGTCTAAACAATAAAAATATGCCAATGATTAAAAAAATGTGATAATAATCTTGACATTTAAGAATGGTAAAAAGGTACTTACCAGAAAATACCAATCTATCAGTTTTACATAAAATCTTTATCAAGATCATCACAATTCATATAAAAAGAACTTTTGGATCAATCTAATCAAAAGAATGAGCTTCATTTAAAAAGGGTTGTATCATAATAGACCACATTCAAGTAAGAGATTAGATTAATGAGTTTAAACTGACATTTGGCATTGTATTGTATTTGTAGTCTATAAAAAGAAATTTGATCCTGTATGCATTTTTGTGATGATTAAAGCTTTAGAATATTGATCTATATATCCAAGTTAATGAAAAGTATTTATAAAAATTCTACAACTGTGAAACTAAAAAGGTTAATACTAATGAGAATTCTACAGGATAATCCCATCTCTTTAAAAAATTTTGAAATATAATTGAAAACTAAGAAAACAAAAATTAGTATTACTTAAACCATTTAGATTTCACTGAAAATATGATTGTTTTTACAAATAATGATTTATAGCTGCAGAAACTGTTACAAGTACTATCAGATGAAAATAAATATTAAAAAGATGAAATATTGAATATAATGAATATGTCTATATGCTTATAAAGAAAGCATTTGATAAAAAATGTGTTTATCTACATTCATTTATGTATCTTTGGCCTGGATATGCAACAAAAAAAAAAACACAATATAAACATTTAATATAATACACCATATATATCTTGACACTCTACAATGCAGTTTACCACAATTTATCTCCTCTTGCCTACAGTTTTAACTGTCCAGCAGATGATTGCAACATATTATTTTTGTTGGTTAATATCCATAGTTTTCTGTAGAAGAATTGTAATTACCTGTGTAAAAATTTTATATATAACTGATAAAATACTAATAAAACTGTAATTTTTAATATCTTTCTCACTTAGACATTCGCTATATAACTTTACTAACAACTGTAATATTTTTTTCTATTGAATCTTTTAAGGGACTGATTATAATTCCATTATTTCCTGGACCTTCCCTTCATAGATTTAATTGCATAATTCATTTCTTCATATAATATATTGATCAATTTAGAGGATGTAATAAATGTGACACATTGTTTTTTTGCTTTTTTTATTACTATAGTTCGAGAACTTTTATATTTTATGATGTCACTTCTCTTTTTAGTAATAGCTCAATTTCTTATTTCAGAAATAGTTTCCTTCAATACCAAAATGTTATTTTACACTTTTGAGATGTATTCACTTCTATAGCTTTCCTTACCAATTCACAATTATATTTTATATTATTATTAACTCTTTTTCATACCATGTTACAAAACTCTAGCTATTTAATTCTCTTTAATAAATCATTTTATATATTTTCATATGCCTTCTTTTCTTTATATGTTGTCTTGCCTTAGTAAAAAATTTGCTGGAAAATAACTTCTTTTCTTGCATCATCTATTTTTATTGTAGTTATTAATAGTGTGTCAGTTATCTTCCTATTGATTTCATTAATTTCTTAACTATCTTCAAAATTTGCTAATATTTTAAAATGATTTGCAAGTTCTAATTTAATTTCACTGAAGTATTTCTGAACTTTGCATTAACATATTTTTTACAACTTATTAATCAATGCTCATTTCCTGTACTGAATCTATTAAGAACATTACCACCTTCAAATGAATATTTTCTAATACTCAAAAATAATCGAATTCTGTTGTATATTCATTGGATGCATCCACATTCATTTTTCTCAAAAAAAAAAAAAAATCATAACATGCAATTTTTCTTTTTCTGTGAACTTCACAAATCTGTATTCTCTTTCATTTTTATCACTATAACCAAATTTATTCATACTAATTTTATCTTTCAGTTGTTTACCAATTCTAGCATTAAAAACTCCCATGATAATTTTAAAATGTTGAGAATGGTCAAAAGAATTTTATAGATCCATATATATATATCCTCTATGTCTTCAGCACAATAAGAACTTGATGGGACATACATTTGAATTATCTGCATTTGATATCTTCTACTAAGTTCAACAATTAATCTTACTAATCTTTCTGATATACCAATATTCTCCACAATGTTGTTTTTCCACAATTCCACTTGTGCTTCTAATATTTGTGCCTTTGTAGTTACTTCCATGTCCACTTTTTAAATTAATTGTTTGTTCACCTTTCTTCTAACTTCTTTTAATTTGTTTAATCTTCCTTCACATGAAAATTGTCTGCAGTTATAAGTATTTAAAAAAAAATCATTATCAAATGGCATCTGGATCTTGTAATCAGGGGATTCTTAGCATTCTTCATCTTTAGACTCCAATTGCTGCCTTGGCTAGTAACTTTACAACATTCTGGGAATAAAGGCCACAACTTAGTTTTTATGTCATGATTATAAATACTAAAAAAAAAAAAAAATCGTTCACATATACATTCATCCTGCCTTCAAAAAAATTGAACTGATATTTAAGTTAAAAACTATTAAACAACTGAGAAAAAAAGAACATGGTGTTTCTTGAACTTAACTCATATATAAAAAGCCAATAAATGCATCACACTAGCTGCTACATGTAGGTGCCCATCACATCTATGTTCATTTACTATGTGAATAATCATATAATAACAACAGTTGTAAAGACAAAAATGTATGGAATGGACATTAAGCATTTACCCTATTTGATTCCTTTAAGGCCTTCAAGAGGAATCTTTTTAGTTAACAGCAAATTCCTTTGTGAAATGGAAAAAATATTCAGAAATGATTATATGGAAATCTGAGCTGATCACAATCATTATATAATTACCCTCATAGAACTCTTGTAATTTTTTTGATCTGATTTAAAGCAAGCAAATATTAGCTTTTCAAAAGTTTATTCATAATTAGAAAGATCTGACTACTAATTTGTTAATTTCATGACATTTTTCAAATTTTGAAAGCTTGACTACAGTGTCGTAGTGTCATATCTGACCCTGGCTTCAGAAGTGGACTATTCCAGATTCCTTGCCTGATTGGCTAGCACCCAGTTGCTATCCAACAGGATTAAAACCTTCACTGGGGTTCGCGCACTGAATCAGCGTGTTTCCAGTAAGGTAGGGGATCTGCCTTTAAATAGTCAGCCTTTTGGAGGCAAGGCAGAGAGCAATTATTTCTGTTAACCTGAACGACAGAACATGCTCTCCATTAAACCTTCTGCCATCAGCAAAGGTATTTATCTAGTCATTATTGAGACGTCCACGCAGTGAGGCAAGTCCACCTACGGACTGGAAACTGCTACATCTGAACTAGAGCCGACTTGAGGCAAGCTAACTACATAGCTGGAAGTCTTACCAGAACTCACGACGCAGGCTAATCATTAGCTGGAAGCAAGTTCCATACTCCGCACGACTACAGCATTGAAGCATAACAACTGTATTTGTATATTTGTTTAACTAACGTGTGTATATATTTTAAACTAATAAATTGTACATATTAATTGCTGAATAGTTGTTCGTTTTGTATCTGTTGGTTTGGAAACGAACCTGCAAGCCTAACCAAACACAACACGTAGCATTAAAAAAAAAAAAGCTTAATTTTTGAAAGATCAATAAATTTCTCAATCTTTTTAAAATGACTATATTATCTATACCGCAAAATCTATATTTTTCTTTACAATTCATTACAGAGCTGGCATTAAATCATACAAAGTTTCCTATTACTTAAAAATTGTTTTCTTTAAAAACTCGAGTGAAATACAGTATGGTGAAAATTTTTATTGACAATTTCTTTGATCTCAGTCTGGTACACAGTTGATGATATTTTAATATTATACCTACAGTGTTGATATTTCACGGCAGTTCTAATATACTAAAGTACCCGTTGATAATTAACACCTTTTCCACATTAAAACAAAAAAAATCAATTAGCCGATTGAGAATTAAAAATCTGATTCTAGTCCTTTTTATTTATTCAAAGAAATAAAACAATACTATTTATATATTTAGTAACACTCACTCTAACAATAAACAAAAAAAAAAAAAAAGTGAGAGTTTGCTTATAAAATTAAGAGAAAACAAAACATTAAAAATATTATTTCATCAATTAATTCGGAATCAACATTCTACAATGATGACGGAACCCAAACTTTATTTTAATTTCAAATATCTTTTAAAAGTTTATATATTTCCGGGTGAACATTTTAAAATCAAAATTACATTTAAATAATTTAAAAAAAAAAAAAAACAATAGTTAAATCACTAGTGATTATTTCTCTTTTTATTTAAATTAATTTTATATTAAATTTCCTTACATTTTAAAATTGAGCATGAGGACATGTAACGTTTAAATATTTCAAAATACATGCGTAGGCTTAATTTTTAAGAATTTAAAAAATACTTTTTTTTTTAAAAAAAGTAGCAATTACATTTATAGTACTGTCCCATTAGGATAAAAATAAGAATAACTTGATATTATGAGTACACTTATAAAAAGTTATTCACTTTAAATTTCAAGACTGGAAATAAGTCGCAATTATTCGTCTGCTAAGATAGTTTAATTTTTTTTGAAGAAAATATTTAATTTTAGAAAAACATCAATTAATAAACAGCTTAATTGTATTCTACAGTGTGAAAAACAGAAGTAAAAGTATTTCTTTGAAGTAAAATGTTATAAATATGACCGAAATTTATTTAATTAACTTAGTCTAAACTATTTTGCCTCCTTTTCATTAATAATTCGTTAGCGACGATCACAATAAACGTTGCTAAGTAATGGCGTTATTATTTCATCTGTAGCGTGGGATCAAAATGTTGAAATTTTTTATTTTGTTTATTGTGATTGATATTTATTGTAAAGATAAATGTTTACAATAGCAAAAATTAATTAGCCTTGTTTCGCTATCAAATTAGTTAAGGTATTTATCTAAAAATTATTTAGAAAAATTTAATTTAACTTTTTGTTTATTTTAATTAAAGTTATTAAAAGTTGTAAAATACTTTGTAATGTATTTCCAGATTATTTACCCATTGAAATGAAAATAGGAACACAAAATAAAGAAGTGGAAGAATTTATTAATCGTTTTGGATTACTTGTATCAAAGTTTGTAGAATGGGAAGATTGGGAAATTGGAAAGGAATATACAAAATTTATTCGACTAACAAATTCTCGGAAACAAACCGTCAAGTTTTTTTATAAGTGATTATTTATTTATGTATATGATAACTGTTAATATATTTATCTGAAGTGATTGGCATTAAAATTGTGCATGCAGTAAATTTGATATTTATAAATCAAAGTATAATAATTCGATATTGATAATAACTGAAAAAATGATATTCGTAAGAGATGGAGACCTGGGCCAACTACTAAGTGTTCATTTAGCATAAAATGTGCATCTTAGAGGATCATTTGGCTTTTTCAAATGCCTTTATTCATATATTCTAAGAATGTATAGTTGGATAGAAGTTTTAAGCACATCTTAAAAAAAATATATTATACATAGAAGAAAAAAGATAAAGTTGAGTTATTCCATGTTTTTTTTTTTGTAAATTAAACACATAGTTATATTACTCTTTAACTGAAGTTTAATGCTTAAATCTGGATCAGGGATAATTTCTAGTTTAATAAAAGATTAGTAATAATCATCAATATATTTATATTAATTGATTGGTGTTAAAGTTGTAACCTATTTATAAAAAACATTTAAATTTTAAATTGGTAAAATTTTAAGTAGTGTAAGCAAAATCTATCTCCTTCCAATTCTTGCAATTAGAGGTAATTTGAATATTTTTTTCTATGAGCTTTTAATTTTTGTTAACATTTAAATTTTTTATAAACATATATTTTATCATAATATACATGCAAGTACAACTCAAACAGATATACATTTTTAAAATGAAAGTATTATATACAATATAGTGCGTATATATATACACTTATACTGACTGCTTAATATAAAAATGTTAATAGTAGACAAATTATTAGATAAATTAAAATATTAATCAGTAAACCTCAGTAGGTAGTGTATACATAATAATAAATAAGATTTACAAAAGTAATATTGTAGGCCTGTATATTTCATAGAGCAAGGTAATGTAATCAAATGTAATTTATAGAAGGATGATTATATAATTGGATAACATCTGATTGGTTGGTACATAGAAATACGGTTATGAAAATAGTTGCATATATTTTATTAATGGTATAGAAAAACACTAGATGTCAAAGAACTGCAACCAAGCAAATATATAAATCATCAGAATGTGAATCCAATCTCCTCATTAAGTAAAATTTAATGTTAATTGCATTATGCTTTTATTTTACTCCTGAATTTATATTGTAGCAATAGGATAAAATATTTTATTGTAATATTATTTTATCAGCACATTTTAATTTCATTAATTTTTTATTTCTCATTAATTATTTTATTAACACAATCAATTAAACATTTTTAAACAATATTAAAAACAAAACAATAATATGTCAGTAAAACTATTTTAGGCAGGAGTATATTCTACATCTTTTTGCATAATTCAATTTATGTGAAAAAAACAATAATCTTTATTGCTTTAATGTATAAAAACATATCTTCGTTAAATGATCACCCACATATATAATAGATATTTTTTTCTAATACTTTGTTGAAAATATTTTTATAAAACTCTTGTTATTCTTTAAATAAAGCATTTATTATTTAAAATATGTTTGATAATAGTGAATATCTAGAGAAATATATATTTTTTCTTTTAATACTATTAAATTATTAATCAAGTTTGATATAAAGTTCAAAACTTTTCTCTCTTCACTATTTCTTTTAAACGTAAAACAAAAAGTAAGATTAAAATTAAATTTGCATTAATAAAAAGTATTTTCCCACTTTTTCAATAATATTCATTTCTGAAAGTTTTGGCATATGTAGAATGCTTTGCACTATGTGTGTATGTGTATATATATTACATACTCTAAGCTAAAAAGATGTTAAAAAATAATATTAAAATAAAATTAGAATACGATTTTTTGACTTTGATTTTATCACAAGTCCTAGATTAGATATTATTTCCTTAACACAAAAATATTAAATAGCTAATATAAGTATTGTAAATAATATTAAATATTAAAACAGCCAAAACACTCTATACGTATTGAACACTCAGTGTAAGCCAGAGTAATCAATGGATGCCAAAAGGCTTGTGCATAAAATCCCCATCTAGTGCCTACTCATCCAATATCCCCAGACTATTTCAATCCAAGCTCATCAGCTTATATAGTCATATAGGTCTGAACTCAGTTCAATACCTATATATTTTGGTGTCTTTAGTTCTTTAATAACCATAGCCACCACTATCTTATTAGGCAGGATTGGTTTTAAGCCAACAAACATCACATGATCACTATTTCTTATGCTTGCTCTTAACTGTTATTAAAACAGCCAAAACTCTCTATATGTATTGCCACTCAATGCAAGCCAGAGTATTCAATGGATGCCAGAAGTCTTGTGCATAAAATCCCCATCTAGTGCCTACTCATCCAATATCCCCAGACTAGTTTTTGGCTTGTGGCCTTCATTATTGAGGAGCCTTGTATCTGAGAGCACTGCACCTTGATCTTAGATAGGGATTTTTTTGAAATTGTTTCAGTTATAAGAGAAAGGGTACTGAGATAAAAGCTCTGATGATGACTGCTGGACAGTTGAAACTGTAAGGAAGGAAATAAAATAAATCTTATGTTAACTGCATTGTACAGTGTAATTTAAGGAGTATATGGTGTATTATATTAATTTATGCTTATAATATAAAATTATTATTTAATTTAATATAGGATAAAAATATTATAAATAAATCCTTCCTATTTAATTCCACTACTTTATTTTTTCTCAGCATCTATCACTTTCAATAACTACAATTATATAACACGGAATGTCTGTGTTATGTTCTCTAATCTGATAACTCTTAATCATATTTCCTTAAACACACATATTAATCTTTGAATCGACTATCAATTCATGATCATTATTATAATAATAGTATATCTATTTTATTATTTATGCTACTTGACTTCCAAACTAGCTCTTAGATTTAATAATCGAATTACTCTTTCTCAAGGTCTAGATCTGCCAACGAGGTGCAATTATTATTAACTGATTACATTGCAATGGATATGATCTCAAATTTTGCTAAACTAAACTTTAATGTGAATTTACCAATGGGAATCATTAAATACCGAAAGCAGGAAAGGGATTTTATGTCTGCTATCAATATTCATAACATTGCAATGAACCGAATGATAAAATTTAATAAATCTAAATTAACTATTTTTTTTCATCTTATTTTATTTTATATCATCTGTTTGCCCAAATTTAATTAATAATTTTAAATCTATTATATTTTGCCAAAGTAAACTATGGAAATTAATCAGATAAATCGATCAAGAAAATCAATCACGTAGGTAAAATATGGAAATAAATCATAAAAATAGATTATGCAAATTAATTATGAAAATAAATTATGTAAAAATGAATTATGTAAATCAACCATGAAAATAATCAATATAAAAATGAATACTGTAAATCAATCGTGAAATCAATACAATATTAAAAATGAATAATTTAAATTTAAATATGATCTAATATTAGTTTTAAATATAGGTGCTGGATGTAGATTCTGGAGATATTTGAAACATTAAAACACAAGACATAATGTAATTTCATAACAATAACAAATCTTTATTACAATAATAATAATAATAAAAAATAAAAAAACACACTTATATATAATATCATTAAACTCAAATATTATATGATATGAGATTTACTAAAGAATGATACTGATGACATGTAATACATATTAAATTAACTAAATTTTTAAATAACTTAATCATTGTTTTGACCCATCAGTTAATTGAATATTAAAAATGCTTATGCACGGAATCAGAATTCCATATTTACGTATTTTTAACTTTAAGAAAAACCTATAAATTTCTGCTCCCCCTTTCATTGCAATCATTATCAATTGGACTATTCCAAAATAACTATCAATTTTAATTATTCCAACAGGCAATAATAAATAATCATCAATTTTAACTACTCCAATAAGCAATAATCCTTTATATTTCCTATGAAAAGGATGATGTGACATGAAAAATCTCTAATTGATCCTTCAAATGGGTTTAAATATAAAAACCATAATTTTATGTTCATGGATGCCAAATATTCACACTTTTCATTTTAATGACTGTATTTTTGATAGTGCAGCATGTTGCCCCTAGCTTGATATATTCAATTTACCATCCTTCACAAAATCTGACTATAGATCGCAGCTTCCAAATTAAAATCTCTGTCATATATCCGACTGAAATCTTCATCCTGTTAAAGCAACTTTTATCCTGCCCTGCACAAGAAAATACTCTACATATTTCATATCACCATGCAGTATTTTATAACACACACATCAGCGTCTTAGTAAGGGAAATTAAATAAAAACAGCAACAACTTTCAACTTTGAATGTCTGCATTAGCCAGAGAGAGGTCTCTGAGATCTAGAATGGTGTGAGGCACTCTCTCCCTACACACTCTTTATAGCCGTGGACAACATTTCCCCCAACTCTAGCAATAAAATTCCCTACTTTAATAAAAATAAATGGAGCTGAAACTGGTTCAAGATCTCTGCACTAGTGAATAAACTATGAGATAGTTATTTTCTATCTATCCCTTCTGAGGTGGTAAATAACTCTATCTCAGTAATAACAAGCATTTATAGTCTTACACACACACACACATTGATTACAGTCCAGATAAATGACAAAGACTAACCAGATCTCGAATCAAAACCATGAACTATCTTAATTTACAAAGTCAAGCGCACAGCAAAACACCCATCCAATATTTATATTAATAACAGATCGAATCAACATTATAGCATATCAATGATTTCCCATAGGACCATCCAACCACTCTTCACACATCCAATATTAAGCATAAAATTTTGATAATGAAAAAAAAATTTTCTATCCCTTTTTTTTTTAAAAAAAAAATACGTAAGCATATATACTTAATAATCACTACATGTTAACAAATTTTAATTCTTTTTTTTTTTACTTCAATGGGTCTTATAGATCAAAATCCTTTTTCTTTTAAACATTTTTTTTTAAAAATTAAAATCAATATAAACGTTAGTTAAAGTTTATATTAAACATGCTACATATTATATAAGTAAAGCAAAATAAATAATAAATATTAAACATTACTATTGTCTCTTTCCTTCAAGGCCAAGTTTGAAGGCTTGATATTATTGTCCACCAGTTAATTACTATTTAGTTCATTTTGTTTTGGAGATAGCTATATAGATGCACATACTGTATTTTATCAAGATGTAGCTACACTGATAATTAAAAGTGATTTAAAAGAGTTCTGCTGCTTACCTTTCCATTTTGATGAGTTTCTTTCCTGGGTTTGAATGTAGATGTTTTTTTTTCCTTTTTCCATTTTAGGTTTAAAATATAGTCAAAATGAATAGATTTTATTATTAAATATGAATTGGCTGTCTAACTTTATATAAAAGGCAGATCGTTCTCTCTTTAAATGAATTTTAATAAACCAAAACCAATATTAATGTACTGGATACAGAGTCTTTTCTTAAGAGCTGATTTGGTCATCATTAATTGAGTTTAGAGAAAGACAAATGCACACCTATTACAATTGAATTAGAAATTCATATTTTAAGTCAGAATTTTACACTTCTTAAGTATAGTCAACTCTGAGAGAATACTGAAAATCAGAGTAAACTTTTCAGAGATAAAATTGGCAAGTTAATTTTGAATTAGTAAGTCCACCCCCTTCACTTTCTCCAACCTTTTATAGGCAAAGGGAGAAAAAAATCTGGTTTCTCTAATCTTGATTTTCCCAGAAAGTTAACCTTTTGACCCCACCTATTAAATGATAAGTCTGGTTTTTCTCTAATTTTAATTAAAATTCTCAGAATTAACCATTTAAAAGACCATCTGTTAAGTGTTAGTTTTAATTCCCTATCTGAAACTTCATCTGTGAAACATGGTCCAAACACATGGCCCCATGATTTATGAAAATATATGACTACTGAAAATTTTTGTAAAACAAAGATGACCTAAATAATTCTTTATTTAAACTTAAATTTCTAGAGTTGCAAATAACAAATCAAAACCAATTCATTTTGTACTATATTACCCAATAATATAGAACACAATGTACAAATTTCTATAAAAAAATCTACATATCTGCAACATACACACACACATATGTATGGAGAACATTAAATAGAAAACTGCTTGTTTCAGATCACATGAGCATAAAATATCCATTATAATTTCTTATAATCACAAATCTATTTATAACAAGTTCAATTTCAATTTTCACTAACTTTTTTATTGATAAACATTAAGATTCATGAAGACTTTATTTCAGACATATGAATATTTTTCAATTATTATAACACGTACAAAACCACTTCCCCTTCATTAAATAATGCTAGTTATATTTTACACAAATACAAACTGTATCTATGTATATATGTTAGATTTAAGCTATACAGTTATTGATTTTTCCAAATAAAACTTTTCAACTTTTCTTAAACTAATAAAAATTTTTTTTGCCTATAAATAGTTCATTTCCTTACAATTGGTTTATATATGAAATAAACCAAGGGTTACAATATATATAAATATTACATGCTCTATTTAACATTTTATGTTGCAGCATAACATAAACAAGATTTGGATTTTTTTTTAAAAATAGAAAAATTAATATTTTTTATATATCAAGCTCTCATATGATATATATATACATACAAAAAGTATTAAAATATAAAAGTTATTTTTGATAATTGATCAAAAGTAGATTTCTGTTTAAATAAAATAGCTTTTTTTTTTTTAAAAAAAATTAAAAACTAGCTTTTATTTTTTAAACAGATAATTAAAATTGTTTATGTCATGTGAAGTAAATAGATATTATTAAAACATTAAAATAATTAAAGTGGGTTAATTTTTTAAATATGCCAAAATATAGAAAATATCCATCTGAAGTGTTAATAATGATCTGTATATAATGGGATGGGAGGAAAGATGATGTAAAAAAAAAAAGATAGAGCATAAAATGCATTTGTTTTCATAATGCAGGATCAAATGAAATAGTGGCTTTAAGAGAGATGTTTTTGTGATTAAAATATGTTACATAGTTATGTATTATATATTTAGGCTAAAATCTTAAGACTATGCTTAAAATGCAACAATAGAGACCTCTACAAATCTAAACATAAGATTAACGACTTTTTTACCCCAGTAGTTTATAATCTTTTATTTATTTACAATTTTGATGGATCTACATTATTTTTCAGAAATATTACTTAATTTGCTTAAGTAATAGCACTAATGAAGATTGTAGATTAATCAAAACTGTAAATAAATAAAAGATTATAAATTATTAAATTCAAATGTGTAAAGAATGGATTTTTGTTAAAGATTTTAAAATAATATTATAATAATATTCAATTAAATTGATTAAAATAAGTAAAATGTTGGTTGTAGTCCAAATAATTAATTTATTCACATTTTGTGTCAATTACATATGCTTTTTCTTATTCTCAATACATAACATCACTATTTTACAGTAGCTATTATATAGTTTGCCATGTTTTTTTGGAATATATTTATTTGAGTGAAATATATAATCTCAAGAATTAGAATTTAATAAACAAAGAAATAAATAGCAATTGTTTATTTTTTTAATTTATAGTGAAGAAGAACTGTAAAGAACAAGAATTACAGCAAATATCATTTCTTCAAAATATTAAATTATTTATTCAGATTACACTTAATATTTTTTAGACCTCCACTTTCTGAAGTGTTTTCAAGTATACCAGAAACAAACATCCTTCTTGTTCCAGGAAATACTTTTAGTCTGCCTGTCACATTCAAGCCCTTCACATATATACATGCAGAAGATTATGTTGAATTTATTATACAGGTAATTAATAATGTTATCAATTCACTTATTATGAACATGTATAAAATATATATTCATATATAAATGATATATTTTGTGGGTTCTTCCATGTATGATTTTGATTATGAACCCGCCAAATATATCTTTTATATCTGTAACACATGAAAATCTTTGTATCAATATACATACATATATTGAACTGGATGCTTTATCCACTTCAAAAGCAACCATCGGAAAATCAAAACTAAAATGTATATTTTTAGAAATTTTAAAAAGAAAGAAAATTGTATTTAAAAATTTTGTATTTTTTATTTATTTATTAAGAGTATATGCTATAACACACATACTTGATTATAGTTAGAAATTGTAAAAAATTTTGATTTAAAAAAGAGTTTTGATTGTGATAAATTTCTTTTTATTTTGTTGACTGTAATCTATTTTAAAAGCAGAGACTTATTTTCTCATTTACTTAAATTTAATTAATGTTTGAAAATAGATAAGATCCCTGGTTGGATTTTGTTTTTAATTAAGATTAAGCAGGAGATAAAAGATTTACTCTGGTCAAAATCTTTTAATCAAGATTAGGCAGGAGATAACAATTTCATATAAAAGCTCTACATTTTTGATTGAGAATATTCTAACTTTTATATTGGCTAATCACGGAGGCAGATGCATTATATTTTTGACAATTGCTGATCGTGTCTTATATTACAACTGATGATATTACATTTTTGCAAATGGAAAATTACTGACTACTATTTGCCATGCTAATAGCAAACATCCATTCACCATGCCAAAAGTATATCCCATGAGAAACCGTCCTAAACGTATGCAGTGCTAAACCAATCCAAAAACAAATTCTGGGGCTCCAATAATTGTAACACCGTAAACATGACTTAAAAGTCTAATCCTGAACTAATCCTAAAAATTGCCTTCATACTCCTAACCAGATAAATAGAAATCAAAAACCTTCATAATGAACTCTATATAAACCTGAACTATGCATGCTCCACCGGAAAAATCAGCCAGCCAGAACATTATGCCTCGAAGGTAAACAAACATTTTCATATTATAACCAGGACTTAAACTCTCTTAGTCTAATTTCTTTGCTTAAGTCTCAGCCTAATATAAAAAGAAATATCCACTTACAATAAATTATGTATAATCATTTAAATATCATTAACTATTTTAGAAATATTATTTTATTATATGTATTGGAGTCTTAGTTTTAAGATTTTATATTTTAAATTTATTGGTCCAAGAGTGTATTGAACATTTATATTTTATATTCAGTTTATTTCTTTATTATTATTATGAATTGATGTTAAAAGTTTTGGCAGATATTATTATTATTTTTTTTAACTTACCTGTTCCCTATTTTAATTGAAATCAGTTTAGTTAATGTGTTATGCGTTTACTGCTGACCGTAAATCTTTTGGCTAGCGATTTATTGGTTATATTGTTCTGTTTTGCTTAAACCATAGAGATTTTGTTTTCTATTTCAGATTATGTAAAATCGTAATCTTTTTTCTTTGCTTGTTGGAATATAAGAGTCACATTATTCAACTTCTTATGAGTGTTTGCAGGCATACGATATCTCTATTATGTCCCAATGTCTTACGGGGTTTTAGAGAAAGCTCACTCTATGCTATTCGTTGACTTCTGTACAAGATCATTTTCTTTTGAAATCTCTAAATAATGGAAAGTGGAATTTGTTTAGATAAATCACTAGCAGGAAGAAATCATAAATTCCTTTAATTCTTAGGTGAGAAAACAAACTTATCTGCCAAAGCGTTTAATGTGGCAATGTTCAGTGCATTCTCTGATAAACCGGGTAGAGGAATTTGAGTCTTCATTTTATATTTTGTTTAACTAATATTTATTTTGGAATTTAATAAAGTATTAATAATTACAATTATTTGTGGCTGAAGTTTTTTTCTATGTCCTGTTCCTCAATTGTCTGAACAATATTTAAGATCTCTTTCTCTCCCTGGGTCTAGCCAGTAGCATTATCATCAACCCTTTTGATCACTGTAAATTAATTTTTCTAGGTCAACAGTGGCACCCTCAGTGATAAAAAGGGAAACAGTGATTTATTTTAACTTTGTAAATTTCAATTTACTGGTACAATACATATATATTATAATGGGATGGATGTTGAGAGGCGAATATGGGGTTATGGCAAACCATCATCACCCAAAAAATATTTCAAATAATTGAAATTTAATATATTAGAGTACAGTATTAAGTAAGATATTAAAGTAATGTTTAGTATCACACAATATACAAATAATGTTATATAAGAGAGCATGAGATCATGAGATCTCTGAGTGATCAGCCCAATTAACTCACTAGGGTGACTATAAGTATAATTAAATAAGAATTCACTAGTATTAAAAATAAGTAATAATTATCCATCATCATGAATGATCAATAATCAAAATTAAATCAAGTCAATCTTGTGACTGGATTTGAAATGGGGTTACTGTAGACCAGACCAACTATTCAGCCTTTGCCAGCTTAGGGCAATTATTTAAACATTTATGCACCAATTTAAATGCTAATCCATAAGAATATATAACCATAAAAACAATAATGATGGGATATTAAAACATGCAGCTCACCACCATTGATGCTCTGACCACTTAGTACCATTAATGTACTGGCAATTATAAACTTAATTTCTAATAGAGACTAAACTAAATAAAATGAAGTGCATGTACTTTGAATAATATAATCTTCACACCGAACCAGGATAATATCATACTGGATATCCCTGCACTAAAATACATCCCCTTGCATATAATAGACCATTATACTCAAATCTGGCTCAGATTTCATAAGCTCCATAACTACTACTGTGATCAAGAGATGATGTAAAATATAATATTCTAAAAATATTTATAAATAAGTTCACTGCAAAAATTTTAACAAAGAAATAAAATTTATTAACAGCAATAAAGAAAATGATCTTAAGGTCTTTAGAATTCAGCTATATACATAGAATTAAGCTTTTTGATTTTGAGTAATATACAATTAAAAAAACTCACATTGTGATTTACAATACCTCTTTAACCTTTCCGAAGGACACTTCATCGTTGGTCAAGAGAGGTAAAACTCTGAAAGTTTTAATTGGTCATTTGACAAACTCTTTGATAAAAATATTTTCATCTTTTAATATATATTAATTTTAGTTTCGTTTTAAAAAAGTATATTAATTATTTGTAATGTTAGGAAAGTAAACGAATGTTTTTTCAAAAATATATTTTTATTTGTATTTTATAGAAATATTCTAAAGCAGAAAAATCAAAGAAAATATTAGGAGCAAATTAGAAGCAATGCAAACGTCATTTATATCCCTCCCAGATTTACGTTATTAAAAACATTACGAATTTTTTAAGAATTTTTTTAGTAAAATCTGAGCATCTTTCTAAAAATAATTATATTTTCAGTATATTTTAACCAAAATACATGGTAATATGTAAATCAATGCCAGAAAAATATTCTAAAACATTAATCTTTATTTGAAAATTAAATAAACAGCTTGGGGCAATGTAAACTCTTGACAGGATGTCAAAAAATGCTATCACTGGTATCGCTGGTTTCTTTTTCAATTTACAATCGTGTAAAGTATACAATTTTTTAATAAAACCTTACTACTTTTGTAAAATAACTATATTTTCAGCAGATGTTATGAAGATCATTTATAATATGTATGAAAAATAGTAAAAAAAACACTCTAAAACTTATATTTTCATTTTCAGCAGTGAAAAATATTTAGCAGAATTATCAGCCAATAAGCATTGAGAATGGATGGCCCAACCAATAAGAATTGGCCTTCTTCTTTTGTTTAACCTAAAACCCTCCTAGTATTGATTTTTTACTTGTGAAATAATTCAAGAGATGGCAGCAACTTATGGAACTTTTTCTAAAGTTTCCAACGAGTATGAATACGTCACCACAGCTTTAAAAATAACCGATTTAGAGCGATCCAAAGCTTTTGATGCATTGCTGTGTTGATCCCTGCTGAAAGGTTAATGGGTTTACATATATATATATATATAACACACACATATATATATATGCACACATATGTCATTTTGTAACATACAATGAATATATTTCAATTGAAATTTAATAAAATTAAAAGAATGATTACAATTTACATGTGTTTACGTGACATGCATTGATATAATTTCTGAACATATTCAAATTGTCATAAAAATAATACAATAAATGATTAAAATATACTAGGTTTACATAAAACTCAGGCAGCATACAGACATGCTTCTAACCATTTATTAACATATTTGAATTGTCATTTAATAATAAAAAAACATTCATTTTTCTTTTTATAATACATAATTGATAAGATTTAACATATGTGTGTGCATTTAGAAATCTGTTTACATTGTGATATTTTTGATTTGATAAAATAATACTTATTAAAATTTATATTTTTCACAATTAATTCAATGTTGAACATATATAAATTTCATTCATTATTTTTATAGTAATTTTTACTCTTTGCTGATTAGTTTTCTTTAAAAAAGTACTATCATTTTTTTTTACAGTTTAAGATTAATTAGATAAACATAATTAGATAAACATAAGATTAATTAGATAAACATAATTAGATAAACATTGTTTTTTCTTTCTCTAGAATACAAAATGGTCTATGAATTATTTATTTACTTTTTGATATTTAATCCAAGCAAAATTATTTCTTGCATTTTAAGTTATATTTTTAAATGTCATTTTAAGGAATTACTAAAATAACTCACCAGCTATATACTTCATGTATATACATTAATTTGTGTTTTTCTGCATATGGGCACATCAGCATAAGTATAATTAATTCTTCAGCAAACAGGTTCTCTTGGAAAGTGTCATCATTGTGAAAGTATAGTCAGGTAACTAGAGTGATTCCCCCTTTTCTAGGATTTTATATACTTCAGGCAAGCAAACTGTCTTCTAGAACATATTTGTAGCTATGAAACACAAAGAAGTTGGGTAATTTTTCTCCATGTGAGTTCAAACTTCACCATTGTGAATTACAGAGGAGCTTTTGGACTTGCACTTCTTGCAGTTTTATATCTTTATCGTAGTTTTCTGTCCTGATCTGGACAATTCAGCTAGCCTACTCTTCTGGCCTGCTATAATTACTGCCAAGTACAACAAACTATAACAAAAACTAGCCAAAACTATTTTAATCTTTTTATAAATTCTTTTTATATTATTTAGCTGAGGTGACAAAAACACATTAATTAAAGACTGTTTTTCTTATCTCTCTTGATTGGAAAACGTTAATGATTTCAATTCTCTTTAATTCTTTGGAATTTTATCAAAGTATGATCTATAAAGATTTCAAAATATATAGAATGTATACAAGCATTAATTAAAAGATTTCAAAGGTGGATAGTAGAAATTTTTTATAATTATCAGTAGACATTTTATCATAAAACATGCTTGTTTTTTAATTTCAGAATACAGTATAAAATACTTATTAGATCTTTTTAAATGTTTAATTTGTAATAAAATTTTATTTTAAGTTCAAAATTATTTCATTTTTTATTATGATTATTTTATACTAAAATGTAGAAAATATCTACAATTTTTTTATCTGTGTTTATTTGTACTTTTTTTTCAACTTTGTATACATTTGTACACACACACTGTAATTGTGTGCCATGTTCTCATTTGTTATATAACTCCCCTTCTGGGAAAAAGGAAAATAGATATGAAACACATATCTAACAATATTTTCTATAATATACATATATAATCAAAATAAAGTTCATAACTCAAACGATGTACTCATCATTTTTTTTACAGACCTGACAGGCACCTGACAGTTAACAGATGAATAGTAATCTCAATTCTGAGATAGATAATGAATTCAACCATTGGTCTATAATATACAATGCACCATGAGCAACAAGAGGACTACCTCAATTTAGACACTATAGCTATTACAACCCTTGATAAAGATAATGCAAAACTCTGCAAAGTCCTGCTCTCTTGGGAGTCTTAGGGGCTGGAAAATATAGAACTATGCCATGATTCTTTGATTCTTATGAGCTGATAAATATAGAACCATGCCTTGCTCCTTTTTGGGGACCTTGAGGCTAGACTCATGGCAGAACTATGTTAACTGTTCTGTGATAAACAATATGAAATCTGAAAATGGGTTGGAGCAATAGCTGAGATAAAACACCTCATGGAATTGTATGAAAACATTTTATCATCAAGCCAATGACAAAACCCTCCATCCATCATCAAAACTGAAAATACAGTTAAACAAACTTCAATAATAAAATACTCAATCCAATCTTCAAAATTATTGCTTTTCTATTTAATTCTAAACATGAACTTCTTTAAACGTATATGAAAATCATCAATACTCATATCACATATTTCACAGTAATTTTTAAAATTAATTCTGCATAAAACGCATACTTTTTTCTTTCTTAGTTGTGGTTGAGATCAAGTTGAGTGATCACCAGTATGTGATAATCATCAGCCTTAAGTTGTGCAGCCATTCATAATGATAGCCACCAGTACATATCATTGGCCCTCAATTGGATAGCCATTTATAATGAGATGGAGGAAATAAGGGGGTTACCTGAAGAATGGCATATCATCAACCCCAGTTAGGACAATGTCATACTGAATGTCCCTGCACTAAAATATATCCCCTTTCATATAAAGCATTATTATTGAATCTAGCTCAGAGAACAGAAGCTCTATGATGTAGTTTATAATATTCAAAAATATTTAGAATTAAGTTCATTGATATAATTTTAACAAAGAAAAACAAGTTTATTAACAAAAATAAAAAATGATCTTAAGATCTTTAGAATTTAGCTATACACATAGAATTAAGTCTTCTGATTTTGCATAATATACAATTAAAAAAACATTATATTGTGATTTACAATACCTCTTAATGGCTTTATATATGACATATATATGTCTATGGATGTGTGTTTTATAATATACAATGAATATATTTTCAATTGAAATATAATAAAATTAAAAGAATGATTAAAATTTACATATGTGTTTACTTGACATGCATTGATATGTGCATACAGACATGTGGAATAATAATTTCTGAACATATTTCAATTGTTATAAAAATAATACAATGAATGATTAAAATTTGCCTATACTAGGTTTACATAAAATCCATATATCCAGTGCACACATGTGCAGTCTAATAATTTACATATTTGAATTTTCATTTAATAATAAAAACATTTCCCACTTTATAATACATAATTGATAAGATTTAACATATATGTGTGCATTTAGAAATTTATGTGCACACTGCCATTTACATTATGATGTTTTTGATTTGAAAAAATAATAGTTATTAAAATTTATGTCCTTCACAATTAATTCATTGGTGAAAATATATACATTTCATTCATTATTTTTATAGTAATAGTTATTCTTTGCTGATTAGTTTTCTTTAAAAAAAGTACTATCAAATTTTTTGACAGTTTAAGATTAATTAGATAAACATAATTAGGTAAATGTTCTTTTTTTCTTTCTCTTGAATACAAAATTGTTTATGAATTATTTCTTTACATTTTGATTTTTAATCCAAGCAAAATTATTTCTTACACTTTAAGTTGTATTTTTAAATGTCATTTTAAAGAATTACTAAAATAATTACCAGCTATGATTCATGTGTGTATGTTAATTTGTGCTTCTCTGCACATAGACAATCAGCATACATATAATTAATTCTTCAGCAAGCTGAGGTTCTCTTGGTAAATGTTATCATCAGGGAAATGTAGTCAGGTAACTGTAGTCATCTCTCTTATGTCCAGTATTTTATCTATTTCAGGCAAGCAAAACATCTAGAACACATTTGTAGCTATGAAACAAAAAAATTGGGTTATTTTCTTCCAAGTGAATTCAAACTCCAACATTGTGACATATAGAGCAGCTTTTGAACTTGCCCTCCATGCAGTCACATTATGGTAGTTTTCTGTCCTGATATGGACTACTCTGCTAGCCAACTCTTCTGGCCAGCTATTGCCAACTACAACAAACTACAACAAAAAACTAGCCAAAACTATTTTAATTTTTTTATCAACCCTTTTTATATTAGTCAGCTGGGGGATAAAAATACCTTAATTAAAAATTGTTCTTAATTAGAAACTATTTTCTTTATCTCTCTTGATTGGAAAAAGTTAATGATTTAAATTGCCTTTAATTCTTTGGGATTTTATGAAAGTATGATCTACAAAATTTTCAAAATATATAGTAGAATATATACAAGCATTAATTAAAAGATTTCAAAGATAGATAATAGAAATTTTTACAATTATCAGTAGCCATTTTGTCATAAAACATGCTTGTTTTTTAATTTCAATATCAGAATACAATAAAAATATTTATTAGACCAATTTAAATGTTTAATTTATAATAAAAGTTTATTTTAAATTCAAAATTATTTAATTTTTTACTAATGATCATTTTATTCCAGAAATGTAGAAAATATCTACAATTTTTTTTGTCTGTGTTTATTTCTACTTTCCTTTCAACTCTATATATATATTTGTGCACACCCATTATGTTATTGTGTGTCACTTGTTACAATATATATATATATATATTCGTATAATGTACACAAACCTATACAATTACTTAATGAATAATATTTCTATAGTATAATTTTCACTACACTACTCTCATTCAAGATTGGGACTAGTTTCTATCAGCTTTTTAAATATTTCGTGAAGGGGTATAATCATAGATTTGTTTTTAATTATAAATATATGACCAAAGACATGTTTTTCATGTCTTTGGTCATATGTTTATGATTACACCCTTCCACATGGTGTTAAATGTGGATAGAAATCAGTCTTTAACTTTCATGTGAGTGGTGTAGTGACAATTACTCATTTATTCATTAAGACGATAATCTCTAGTCAAATGAATGACTAATAAAAATTATTACTATACAATTACTATTGTGTTTTTGCATACATAGTTTCAAATTATTCATTTACAATGTAGATGTATGGACTTTTACATGTGATCAACCAGTTATATACACACATATATATTAATAAAATATAAAATTTTGCTTGTTGGACTTTGGTATTGGCTATTTATTAATGCGCAAGTAATCATTCATTATCTTTAGTGAAATAAAAACTAATAATCAACAGATATGGCTTTAAGATGATATTTAAAAAGGTCAAATAATCACTATCATAGTTATCTGGTTTGATCACACGTTTCAAACATTTTGTTCTTGCTCCATTTTTGAAACATCTAATTGCCATCCTCTTGAAATTATTCAATAGTTTTTTCTTTTATCTTTCAGTAAACAGTCTTTTTAAATCATTTTTTTCAACATATTTATAATCTTATTTTATAACTTTTTTTTTTTGCAGTCTCCAAATCTACATTTCAATGTCCTTCAAATTTTTCTTCTCAATTTTTCTACTTAATTCATGTCCCTTACAATCCAAGTAAAACTTTAAAGCCTCTTAAAAAAATTAGCTTTAATGGGCCACACAATAGCTATTGATTCTTAGTGACAGCTTTTTTTGTTATAGTGATTTTTATTTTATGTTATTGCAGCTTCCATCCTTTAGTTTAATTACTTTGCTAAAAGTGCTAATTTGTTCTTTAATTTTCTGTTCAATAATTGCTCTTAGTTTGTTAAAGTATTTTCTTTGCTTGTATTTTATCTGCATTCACTTTCATCCCCAGCTATTTACAAACTTTATTAATTATATAAGATGTATATCAGTTTGAATGAACAATATGCCATATAAACCATCCGGAAGTCCATAGGTCATAATGTAGCTGAGAATTTTCCATGGGAAAAAAAATCAGTTTTATTTTTATTAATGGTTTTTTTTTTCTTATTTTAAATTAAAAAATTTCAAACGAAGAATTTTATAAAGTATGTTAGATGTATATATATTGCTGATAATTGATTTTCATATCAATTTTTTTATTGTATTTATAGATTTTGAAATTAATTAATATACAGTATTTTTATATTTACTAACTACATTGTAAGAATCATAACATATGATAGAAAGAGAATTCATTGTGATGTTATATGAAGTTAAAATACATTAGTAACAAATAAATATTTTGCAATCTCCAGAAAATGGTCGTTATGAAAATTTGCATAAATTTTGCATAAATCACTGCTAAACTTCAATTAAAGTAGGCTATGAATATGGAGACTTAAGTTCTCTGAAAGCGCTTAGCCATATAACTCTTTAATAATATTTTAGACAAGCTTCACTTTTTTGCGTAAAGCGCAGTTTAAATTACTAATTAATATTACATAAGCTAAGAATATTTAACAATTTTTATGAAAAACAAACATTTAGCATTAATAAATATGCAATAAGAAATTTTAAGATCTATTGTAACAAAGAATAAAAGATGTAAGCAAATGGGGAGAAACGTATATTTTTAAATATATTTTTAATAAGTATAATTTTTTACTGTTTTATAGAATAAATTGTGCAATCAAAGACTAAGTACTTTTTCCATATAAATAATCTTTTCTATATTTTTCTTTGCCTTTTTTTTAAACCTCCTATTTTTTTTATTAGTCAGTTAGATAATTATGAACTATTTCATGCTATTTCTGATTTCAATCTTCTCTGTTTTTTTAATTTACTTTTTTTATGTAAAATTCATCTTTAATTTTTTCTTTTTTATGGGATGTTACCATAGCAATACACAATATTGGGTGCTAATGATGTTGATGAAGCAACAATGGTACTTATAATATTGACAGAAAAATGAAGCTCATTCTGTGTGGTATAAAATGCTCTAAAAGGAAAATATTACTTGACCATTAGATCATGAACAGTAAGGGTAAATTACTATTAATTGAAAATGAACTGTTTATATTTCATAGTACAGCCCTTGAAAGATAAAAGATTAATGTATGATTTCTGTATGTAACATTACAAGATTAGATCAAGTAGCATTTTTTAGAGGTTGAGATTATCTTCATAACTAGTCACATCCATTTACTGCATAATAGTATAGAACATAAAGTAAAAGAAGCTATAATATCTAATTAAATTCTTGTTTATGTAGAGGCAGTACAGAATTAATCGAGATTAGCAAAATTTTGTTTGACAGTTATTAGTGCAAGTCTATGAAATAGGAATGGAAAGGTATTAAATTCACCAAAATATTTTCTGCTTGTATCTGAGAATGCTTAGATATTAATAGTTCACATGGTATAAGTAAATTTCTTTCATTAATGAGCAGGAGTGATAAGTTACAGAATGTTTGACAACAAAGTTGAATAATTTTTTTGAATGATATAGAAAATTTTTTAAGTATACTTTATCAGAAAATTAAATAGTATAGAAAAAGAAGTTGAGATTTAAAATGAAGTTTGAATTTCAGATGTATATATTAATGCTGCCATGTTGTCTCTTGTACTAGTATTATCAATTTAAACAAAATAGAAGTTAAAGCCAAGTCCTCAAACAATATTAATAGGTGGAACATGATGATTTTGAAACATTAATTAAATGATGAGAAAGCAAAAAGTTATTTCCCCAATAGTAGCAAAGCATTGATTTTTGGTTTTTATAGTCACTCATTATGAATATCAGAATATAATAAACAGATCTTTAGAACAAAAGGATATACTATATGCCCCCAAAATAAAACCATATAGTCAGCTAGGAAGCAATATATGATAGGGAGAATGCTTTTATGTCCTTTTATATAGCATCTTAACAAGTACAATACTTGCTCTGACTAATGAAAAAAGAATTCTTGTTTTGATAGTGTGCATGTGTCAATATGAGTAGGGAGATTAGATCTTTTATACTGATTTTCAAAAGATAATGAATTAAAATCTATAATTAAAGATTTATTTTTATTTTTTCCAAATTAAGTAACTTAATGATGTTGACTATCTTTTAAAAAATTGATTGTAGTTATTTGCTAAAATTTGTTTTACATCCACAGTATTGATATGTTTTTTGTTTTTTATAAATAAAAATCCTAGTAGCTTACTCTTCTAGAAGCATTAATTTGACTAGAAGAGTTTGAGAGGAACTGATTTATTCTCTAAAGAGAAGATAGAGTTTGGTTAAATGTAGAATGAATGATGATAAGAAGAAAAAAATAGTTTTGTTATCACACATGTACCTTCAGAAGAGGAATTTATCCATAAAATATAGACATATGACATGATAGGAATATTTACTCAGCTTTTTTTCAAAAATGGACAAACTAAATGATTTGATAAAAAAGCATCATACATTTATTTATGACATTGAATCCACAGTTTCTGATAATGAATTTTCTATAAAAACAGTAAGTTCAAAACTAAAGTTACAGTTAATAGAATCAAAATATAAAAATTTATACTCATAGATCAAAAAATATCAAGTAAGTCAATAATAAATGAGACAATAGAATGGATTATAGCAACAGTAATAGGATTTTTTTTAAAAATCAGCATTTATAAAGTTTTATCATTATGATTAAAACCTTCTGTTTTTTTCTCTCCCAGAATTACAAAAAGTATTTGTTAATATAACTTCAATTAAAAAAATCCTAACCATCAATGAACAGAAAATAAAATTAATTTCTTCAAAAACAGATGATCTTTAACTATTATTTGAACATGACTACACATATGAAATGTATTAGTTTCAATTCTATGCATACTATTAATGTTTTATATTTATTTAACAATATTTTAGGGAGATTCCTTTCAAATACCCTTGATAGGGAGCATATTGAAAGAAGAATTGTTTGCAGAAGAAGAATTAGATTTTGGTATATGTGCAATTGGAAATGATTATGAAAAACAATTGATGTTATACAATAAGAGGTATTTCAAAACTTTTAATATTTTTATTAACAATTAATTCTTTAAGTTTTTTAAATGTATGCATATGTATATATAACAAACCATATAATATCTATATACTGTAGATAATATTTAAGAATATATTCTATAAGAATATGTAGACATGTTTAACTGTTACAGTAATAAATCTTAACAATTAAGCCTGGTTCAACAAAAAAGCAAAAATTGTTTAAGATATGTTACCATAATTGTTTCCCATGATCTATATATTCTTGTAGAATATATATAAATAGATGAATAGTTAAGTAGGTAGATAGATAGATAGTAGGCAGGTGGATGGGTGAGTGAGTGGGCAGTTGGTTGGGCAGATTGGTGGACAAATAGGCAGGTGGACACAGCTTAGGAGTGAAAGTTTAGATGGTTGGGTGGATGGTGTGAGAGCCCAGTCATCCAGTTGGCAGATCAGGAGGTATGCAGGTTAGAAAGTAGACAAATAGACAAATAAAATGTAAGTCCATTGTCGGCTAATAGCCTCTCCACATTCCTTCACTAAGAATTAGTAAAAAAGAACATTATATTTACCAACTTATTTGGTAATGAACATTTTTATTTCACAATCTAACTAGTAATCTTTAGATATCTATTTATTGATCAAAAATTAGATATCTGTTTGGATTGCTAGTCATTCAGCTAAGTTTGCTTGAAAATTCTTATCTACTTGAAAAAAATGTTAAGTTTTATTTATAATAAACTTTTAAGTCATAAGCATATCATGCAGATGTACTAACTGCTATTCCTTGTGATGTGAGTGTAGGGAAAAAGCATGTTCTTATTCCTCATTAGCATTCACATTGAGAGCAGTCAATCATTGCCTATCTCAATACTAATTAATATCTTCTCTAATTAACAATTATATATTTTACATATAGTGAGAAGTAAAGCTATATTTATATCTTTATAAATAAATGTTTAAACAAAGAAAGTGACTTACTTTTAGTATTAAGCAAGCATAGTTTTAATAAATGATAATGCTAGATTTGAAATCAGCTTTCCATAGCTTTTACTTTGCTATTGTTAACAATGTTCATGAAAAATATACTTTATAAATAGTATTCTTATTATATATACAGTCTTATTAAATATTTTCTAATAAGCATTACATCATGAGCTCTGAGTTTGGATAGTATGATACTATATTTTAAATTATTACCTGATTTGAAAATTAGAGTTTTAAGTCTGAAACTGTAAGCATTATGAGGAAAAATATTTAAACTTTGAATTTTTTTAATCGACATTTGTGTGCAGAACTTTCTATATAGAAGTAATCAGAGTTAAACTATGCAGGCACATATGTAAAGGCATTTTAAAAAATAAAATCCAATTTCATTTATATTTGCTATGTTCAAGAAGAAAAAATTCTTTAATTTTAACTATTTTTAAACATTTTTTGTGTTGAATTATAAGTCTTTTGAGTTCATCAGCAAGGAAAATTGTGACTTCTGTTGTCAAATATACATATGGGGAAAAAAACATGCATATACTTCCCTATTTCCAAATATTTTATTACATGATGATTTTTAAGTAGGCCAAAAGTCCTGTATCTTTAGTGGATTTGATAGAAAATTAAGTTTCATATTTTGAATGGTCTCTTTGTTGTTCAAAAAAATTTAATTGTAGTATATTTTTTAAAAGATTTTTGTATTCACCTGGAGTAAAGTTTTTTTTCCATATATATATTAATAATTTAAACAAATTTATTTAATACAATCGAAGTACTTCCAGTAAAGTATATATTGTTTAAAATTTGAATACTGTATTAAATAAATTTGTTTGAATTATTATTATAAGATTGTTGTATTCGTTGTTGAGAAATAAATAGCGAGTTTACAAGAGACAATTTACTCCAGAAGTTTTAGCTTATTTTAGTTGAAAGTAAAATCACTAATGAAAGTTAAATAATTATAATGGAAATAATTATAATTGAAAACAAGCTGTGGGGATTTATTTTTAATGGAAATAAAAATAACTAATTAAAGTTCAATAAATATAAAGGAAATAATTATAATTGAAAACAAGCTAATTAAAGTTAAGAACAATTAAAATGGACTTGGAAAACATGCGATTAAGATTTCGGAGAGATGTAGCAGATAAGACTTAAACAAAAGAATGCAGAGGAATATAATAACTGCGAGAGGAAAAACATCAGGTATTTGTTACAGTTTTGTTTAACAGAAGAAGTTGGATACATATCAAGCTGTGCTCATATACCCTATATATTACATATATAAACACAGGTATAGAAAAGCCTGTATTTCAGTTATTACATTGTAGAGATGTCTGCCCATCCTTGCATATGTCTTAAATGGATTATGTCCTGTACATGTGGGGTTCAGATTGACCTTAGGTCAACATGGGTGTGACAAGAATCTCGGCCTCAGGGTGGCCTTCGAGCATTCCATCATCAGATTTTCAATTGGATGGATGGTTGAAGAGTTGGAGAGTATAGTAGATTGGAGCCTGTCCATTAAAGTATGAAGGTTGTCTATCTTAATATATATCTGAGCACTTATAGTATATATGTGTGGGAGATGATAATCCAGACCAACTGATGATTGCTGGTTTAGCATGAAATACGTATATTGGTGATTATTTATCTTTTCAGCGTATGTGTGCTTGAGTGTATCAGTGTTATTAGATGGAGTGGAGAGTAATGAGTCATCTAAAAGTCTGTGCTCATATGCCCTATATATTACATATATAGACACAGGTATAGAATAAGCCTGTGTTTCAGTAAAAATATGTAACAAAATTGCTTAATTACATATAATAATCATTTGCAAATAATAAATAGTTTCATGGAATTTGTTCCTGGCATATTATTTAGAAATTACAATAGATTTAAATATGCATTTTTTCAAGAGTTTTATTATTATTAAATTTTATTCATTGATCAGAATCATGCATTTCTAATTTGAATAATTGTATATAATATTCATTTATAAATGGTAATTAAGTTTTAAAAGATACAGTTCCTAGCATTTTATTTGTAATACATATATATTTATATGTTTATGGAGAGGGGAGATAAGACTAATTTAATCTTCAGGGTCACCTGATGATGTTCCTGTTCTTGGCTAAAATACTGTAAATTTATGAGACAATTGTTTTTCTTTATGCATTGACATAAATGCCTAATTATTTATTCATTTTCATGCTTGTGTATGATTTAATTAATAAACTTCATTAACAAATATTATTATTGACAATGACAATAATTGTAATTTGTGCAATCAAAAAAAAATTGAATCACTGTGTAATCCTCAATGGGTAAGTGTACTCAAAATTTTTGTAATCTTTTATTAATAAAGGTTACTTTGAGAAAAAATAATAAAATGACTGGTACTCTCTTCAAGCCACCTGAAGTGCCATTTCTGAATCAATGCATGTATTATGTAATCACATACTTTACCATTCACCACAAAAATTGCAAGATATTATCATGTATTGTATATATAAAGGGTAATAAAATATATTTGAAGGATTCTGTAAAATATTGTATTGGATAATGTTTAATATTGTTTAAAATATGTAATTTTTAAAGCAATTAATAAAAGATTGTTAATTTATTATGCACATTGCTATTATTTTTAAAAGTAAATTATTTATTCTGTTTGATAATTTTTAATATTGTTTCAACTAATTTATAACATACTATAGAAAAGTCAGTTTTTTTAATTATTGTAAGTTGATATTTAATCAGATATAAATAATATGATGCTATTACTCACATTAATTTTTATTTTTTTGATTAAATGGATCTAAGAACCAAAAAGCAAAAATCTATAGTCTATATATATGTATATATAAATGAAGGATAGAAAAAATTTTTTTTTTCAGCACTATAGAAAAGTTATATTTTTTATTTATTTATTGTAAGTGGACATTTTTTAGAAGATAAACAATGGGAGCTTATCTCCTGCACTTTTTTTTTCTTATTTTTGGCCTTTTTATTATAATATCTATATTAATATTTTAGTTAATTAATGATGGTTAATATCTTTGAAATCAGACTAATACACCATTTTAAAATTTTCTTTCTCATGTTTAATTAAATATATTTAAAGCATTCTTTATCATGTGAAACTATGCTTAAAGGGAAATGATAAGTGTTTGTCAAATTCAGTAGTAATTGTCTTGCTGCACTGATGGCATTTAAAATTTTTCTTTTTTACATGTTAAATATATTTTAACTGACATCTTTAAAAATTTATCAATTTCATAGTAAACGTTTATCAAATTCAGTAGTATTTCTCTTGCTATACCCTTGTCATTTTAAATTTTATTTTAATACATGTTAAATATATATTTCAAATCCTAAAAGTTTATCATATTCATTATTGGATGGACGGTTGAAGAGTTGGAGTGTGAAGTGGATTTAAGCTTGTCCTTTAAAGTATGTATATTGGCTATCTTAATATATATCTGAGCACTTATTGCATATATGAGTAGAGATGATAATCTGGCCCAACTGGTGATTGCTGGCTTAGCATGAAATACATATATTGGTGATTATTTTTTCAACATATATGTGTTCAAGTGTATCAGTGTTATGAGGTAGAAAGGAGAGTGGTGGGTCGTGTGAAAATCTGTGCTCATATACCCTATTATTATATATTCATTATTATAACTGATATAAATTGTCAATATTCAAATGAGAAATTAAATACATGCTGCAAAAGCAATTTAATTCATTTAAAATATATTTACCATGTTTTACTAAAATACTATACTTTTCATTTAATTTTTTTTCCAGTTTTGTAATCTTTTAACCACTGCTGCACTCTTTTGGGGTTTTTTATGACATCATTTAAAAACAATTACAATATAGATTTTCTATGTATTTTTATATTGCAGATATTTTTAAAACAATTAAAGCAAAAATGTATATGATATTAAAATTTTATATAAAACAAGAAAGAAAATCATGCAAGATTCTTCAAGATTGGCACAATATTTGTTGAGTTATAAAGTCACAAACAAATAAACAAACAAATCTTCACACACACACACATATATATATATATATATATAATATATTGAGCCTCTGCCACTATTATAAATATTAGAACATTGCAACAAAGAATGAAAATAAAATGTAATTAAATAAACCAAGTATCATTTTGATGCATAAGTATCATAATGATGGTTATCAAACAAATAAACAACAACAACAAAAAAGTACTTTTCCAATAGCATTCAAGTTAGTAAAAAATGTTTCTTTAAATTTTTAGTGGAAAAGTACTGTTTTTGTTTTTTTTTATTATTTGTTTGATAATTATGATTATGATGCTTACACATCAAAAGTATACTTGGTTTATTTACTTACATAATAAAACCTTCAAAAGTTTGGTTGGTTATATTCTTTAATTTGACTATTCTCAGCTAATGCCTATCCTACATCTGATGGCTGAACCATTTTATATATATAAAAAAAGAAAAAAAGTACATTAAATGGATACAGTAGGATTGTATATTAAGTTGTAGAATTCACTTTTATAAAGTAAAAGTTTTAATTAAAAAAGTAAATCTTATATCATGCTATCAATTAGATACATAAGCTTTTCTGACATAATTTAGCATTTGAATCTATATTGCAAGCTTTGTTAATTATGAAAGTTTTGCTTTTTATAATCAGTAGCCAGTTTGATAATTTTGAAAATATAATGCTTTTTAAAGTATCACAATATGTATAGCAAATTCTTAAATTTTCAGCTGTTTAAGTATTTTGTAAATTTATTTGTTTGTAAAACCATTGATTAATAATTATTATCTGTAAATAAAGTTTTGTGTATGTAAACACACTTAAGTATTGTTTTTAGTAATTCAGTACATTAAAATAAATTAAGACTAAACATACTTGATCTATATTAAATTTGAAGTAACCAACGTAAGTATTTATTACCAGGTATTTGAAAGACAGAAAAAAAAAAGAAACCAAACAGGACAGGTATCATTTAATATAGTAAAGGTTTGGATTTTATTCTCAAAGTTTCATTATAAAAATATAAATATTTATTTATTTTTTTAAATGTACTTTCATCTTTACCTCTCTTTGGTTTTTTGACCAACTATGGATTATACAATACCTATGAAACTTTTTGTATATAATGATATTGTTAATATATTTGTTTCTTTTTCTAGTTTTGTGAATGTTTATTTTTCCTGGGATTTGCAAAGCTCATATTTTTCAATTCCTAACAAAAATGGTGTTGTTCCATCAAAAAGTAAACTTCCAATTACTGTCATATTTAATTCAAAGGTCTGAAGTTAAAATATTATATTTTATTATATTAAGAAATTAATTTTATCTGTATTGATTTATTTTGTATTTGTTATTAGAATTCTTTTTAGATACGAGTTTACGTAATATTATGAATGAGAACATATTCAGAATTGACTGCTTGTATATCAACTTCAATAAAATTTAATGTTAATATTAAGATTGCTAAGAACTGTATGAAATTTTTTTTTTTTTCATGTGTCAAGGCATCGGCTGGGAAGCGAACTCACGACAACTGCTTGTAAGGCAGCTGTGCTGACCACTTGACCACCAACGCTTGACAACTGTGTGAAATTTTCCAATGCAAATTTTAGGCTAATGCAAAAACAATATTCTACTAGTAATAAATTTATAGCAACTTTTTTGATGCAAAAGTTGCATATCTTTAGATAAATACATTAATGATTAGTAATAATCATTTATTAGATTAGTGATTATTAAATAATTTTAACCCAGTTATAAACTTTAATTAAATCAAGATTAAAATATCTATTGTTGAACACAAGCATGATTATGTTAAATAATTCTATCCTTTTTTCTCTCTTCATGCTTGATGTCTTAGATATACTATAGAATTTATATTCTTCACATGTCTTTTAAACATATGGATAAAGATATTTGAACAGAAAAAATGATCTCCAAAATGCATTTTTGGCTGAATCAATTGTCCTCAATTAATATATATGTATGCAATAATCAGAAGATTTGCTCAAAAGCTTTTAGTAACAATTAATGTTGAAGAAGAGAAGATGACTTGAATGCCAAGAGAGCAAAAATTTATAAAACAAAATGTATAAGCAGTAAACATCACATGACCACCTCCTCTTATGCTTGTGTATAACTGTTGTTAAAACAGGCAAAACTCACTATATATATTGCCACACATAGCAGCCATAAACTAGTCTGGGGATATTGGATGAGTAGGCACTAGATGGGGATTTTATGCTCAAGCCTTCTGGCATCCATTGATTACTCTAGCTTGCTGTGCGTGGCAATATATATATATATAGTGAGTTTTGCCTGTTTGTATAAGCAGTACAAATATTATTGAGAATCAACTGTGTGAAGAGAGTTGCTTCTGTTTTAACTAGAATCTTATTTTATCACTATAGAACACACAATTCAAAAGTTTTTTTAAATATAAATAATTACTTAGTTTTTAATATAATTTTGAAAAATATCATGATTTTAGCAGAGAAATAGAGAGTTTTTGTCTATTTGAGCTCTCCAAAATTTTGTAATCATTATAACAAAGTGTATAATAGTAATAATAATAAAAAAACAAACATTGAATGTTGAATTTATACAGAAGGTCTCTATCAGTGATCGATTTCTTACTATATATTATTAAAAAAACAATTTTCTGGAAGCTATAAAACTTTGGTTTATTGTTATTATAAATGAAGAGAGACATAGCAAAGCAATTTACAACTCTTGAGTCACTTGTCAAACCAAAATTATTTTCAAATGTGTGACAAATTGTTAGAAAGTTTTGTGCCCAAACTAGACCAGATATAATATGATGGCAAATATTCTGTTCATTTGGTAGCAGACTATTAGTTGAAAACTATAGAGATGAAACTTTATTGATTATAATTAATTTAAGAATACCGTTTTAGGCAGAAAATGTAAGCTAATATTTATTATGAAGTACATTGTCATAAAAATGATGCTGAAAAGAGTTGATAATGATATAAGAAAGTATAATTATGAACTAGCAAGGAAAGCTGTAGAAGAGAATAAAAGTCTCAAGAGTAATAAAATAACATTTTGGTATTGGTAGGAAATTTATATCTGCAATAACAAAAAAAGATGGAACTATTACTGAAAAGAGAGATGTCATCATGAAATGGGTAGAAGACTTCTACCAAGAATTATATAGTAATAAAGAACAAATAACTCCTACATCTATTATATCTTTCAAATTGCCTAGAATTTTAAATGAAGAAGTGAGACAGGCAATTAAATTTATGAAGAAAGGAAAAGCTCCAGGTAATTATGGAATTATAAATGATATATTAAAAGAAGGAGGTGAAGAAATAGATTTTTTTTAACAAAGTTATATACCAAATGTCTAAGTGATATAGATGTACCAGATGATTGGAAGAATGCAGTATTAATATTAATATTTAAAAAAGGTGATAAAGAAGTTATTAGAAATTACAGACCTATCAGCCTTTTATCAGTTTTATACAAAATTTTTACCAAGATAACTATAACTCATCTACAAAGAACATTGGATTTTCACCAACCAAGAGAACAAGCTGGATTTAAAAGTGGTTTTGGTACAGTAGATCATATCAAGGTATTGAGAGAAGTTATAGAAAGGACTAATGAATATGAGTTGCCATCATGTTTTGGATTTGTAGTAATGCATTTGATTCTATAAGCATTTCTTCAGTGATTAAAGCATTGGGTCATCAAGGTATAGACCCAGGATATTGTCATATTCTAAAGAATATTTATAAAAATAAAACAGCAACAATTAGATTACATAATAATGCTAGGAAAGTCAACATTGAGAAGGGTGTAAGACAGGGTGACTCCATATCTCCAAAACTTTTTACAGTAGTGCTGCAAGAAGATATTTTGTGGATTAAAATGGGAAGCTAAAGAAGTTAAATGAAATGGAGATTATTTAAGTCATTTAGATTTTGAAGATGATGTAGTTGTTTTTGCAAATAATGCTTTAGAGCTTCAGAAAATGTTGCAGGAGTTATCAGATGAAAATACAAACGTAGGACTAAAGATAAATGTTAAAAAGACTGAAGTAATGTTCAATGGATTTTCTCAAAAGATGAAAATAAAGATTGATTATGATGAGTTAGAAGAAGATAACAACTACAAATACCTTGGTCAGATTAGATTGAAACATAATGGATGAAATTAATCATAGAATTAAACTTGGTTAGAGTGCTTTTGGTAAAAATAATTTGATACTAAAAGGAAATATGCCTATGTGTTTGAAAAGGAAGGTTTTTAAATAAATGTGTTTTACCAGTTCTTACTTATGGATCTGTAACTTGGACACTTAATAGAAGAGCAATACAAAGACTTCAGACCACTCAAAGAAGTATGGAGAGATGCATGTTAGCAGTAACAAGAAGAGATCAAAAATGCAATATGTGGGTAAGAGAACAAACAGGTATTACTGATCTCATTGACAAAATTAAAAGACTGAAGTGGAGTTGGGCTGGACATATTGATAGAAGAGATGATAATAGATGGACAATTGAAATCTTAAACTGGATTCCAAAAGATTGTAAAAGATGCAGAATGCAATCACATGTGAGATGGATGGATGAAATAAGAAAGTGTGCAGAGATAATGTGGAGAAGAGAAGCTAAAGATTGGAGGTGGATTGAACTTGGGGAGGGCTTCATCCTGCTGTGGATTGATAATGGTTGATGAGGATGATGACATCATAAGAAATTTTTAGATTTATTTCACATTCAATATCCTGATTAATGTATATCCAAAGTAGACATAAATTGTTTCAGATGTTATGAAGTTACTATCAGTAACTTATAATTTACAGGACTGCTATAAATAAAACATTCTTTTGTTTTTCTTTTAAGACATAAAAAATATCTATTTTATTCACAAAATTAAATGGCTAAAATGTTTCTAGTAATGAATAAAATTTATTATTTATCTCCCTAATAAAAGTGATGGAATCTTTTATTTCAAAATTAGCAAAAGTTATTTTATGTTTCAAAATAAATATTCCAAAGATCATATTCTACTGAACACAAAAGCTGCTACAGAGAATTTTCTAAAGCAAACTGTTGAAACATATTTCTTAAATATTTAAGTTACTATAATTTAATCTACTAATGCCAAATCTTTTGCAGTCAGATATTTCACAATATTATTTTTAGATAAACACATTAATGATTATTACTAATCATTTGTTAGGTTAAAAAATATTATGTCATTTTTATCCCAGATATAAACTTATACTGTATATTTTTGTTTTATATTGAAATACAATTTCAGTTCTTTATTCAAACTATAATACTTTGGTTTCGTAGTGAAAAACTAGCCAAATTCATTTTTAAGATGAATTATTTGATCAAATAATAAAATAAATACATTTTTAAATAAATAAGTTACTTTTATACTGATTATTTAAAAAATAATTTTGCTAATAGAACTTTATATCAAAAATGTCATGATTGTTCTGTCCAAACTAAGTTCAGATTTCAGAATATATATTAGTTTATTTTTGGAATATAGTTTAATATCCAGAATCATTTTGTAAATATGCATAATAAGGAGATATGTTTGAATTCAATTGATTGCATGTATAATTAAATATTACACCAATAAGAACAAATTCCAACTAATATACTTATGGATGAGGAGAGCAGAGAAACTCAGCTAAAAAAACTTTGAAATATATGAAATATTGCTATTTGGGAAACTGTATTTTAATTTAATATATTCTGAAGATTCTTCCATCAGTTATCACATCTTCTTAAATTTAACACATTCTATTAATTTAAATAAATATAAAATATATTATTTTTAAAAAATCTTATTAATATGTGTCATTATGGATGTTTTTATTTTCTATATATTGTCCATTTTTTATGGTCATTATCAAGACTTTACCTAGAACAAGTGGTAAATATATCTATTGTATATAACAATGATGATAGAAATATAGTTGAAAATCTGGGAATAAAAACAAGTATATTGATATATATTAATACACATGATTTGAAATAAAAAATTCTGATATATATATATTTATTTGCATCATGACTTAGATGAGAATTGCAAAACAAAAAAGATAAAAAGAATAGTTCTTCCCTAAGTCATATTTGTTACTTGTTTGACTTTTTAAATGCTTGTAGTTGTGTTTTTTCTTAAAATTATATAATAGTTATTGTCCCCATATTTTTTGTTTTTATCTTTCATAATCACTTTCAATATATCTTATAATTTTTCTACGCACTTTGTCAATTAATTTTTTTCTGCTTTGTTATTTCTTCAATAAATGTTTTTTTATAATTCACTTTTAACACGTTTGCTTTGACATCATTACTATTTTATTCTTTCCATTCTCTTAACTTATATTTACTAAGCCTTCAATTTGGAAAAGTTTCATTTTCTTTAAAGAAAAAAAGCATGTATAGGTTGAATATTACAAATCATAGTATTTAGGCAGCTTTAACACCACATTGTGAAAAGGTGTTAGATATTACATATAATATACAAATTTTGAGTTGTAAATTATAATAATATAAGCTCACAGAGCCAGTTGCAGATGAACTTCTTTCATCTGCTGTGCTAAACCCTCAAATAACATGAAACTCAATTCAAAATAGACTTGAATGATCAAATATCTTATTTTCATATTGATCTTATAAAAATTGTCTGAATGTTCTTATTCATAATAAAATGTATAAATCATTAATGTGTTCAATTACATAATTGCTTAAGTTATAAAACAATATCTTATCTTTTATTGCATAAAATTTTAATTAATTCACAACCACTACAACTGGTATGTGATACTGCTATAAATTTGCATATGCCTTAATTTTATAGAAGTTTTAAATTTGAATAGATGTCCATCTCAGCACCTTTTAAATATGTATGTATTTTGTGAAAATCAAATTAGTTTAAATTTCTAAGTTTCATACTCCCTTTTATGGTTTTAATAGTTTCTTATACCATTATAGTCTAAATATAAGTAAATTTTCTCTCTTTCAAAAAAATTATGACTATTTTTTTCTATTTTTTAGACAATTGTTGTAATATTTATTGTAAATTATAATAATAGAAAGAAAATTTATTTTATAATAACTTATTTTTAGAAAGCAATCAAGTAATTCCAGTTAGAAGCTATTCTAAACAAAAGTAATTTTATTTCTCCAATTTTTATGATTCTATGATTACATTTAAAATTTAAAAAAAAACATATAATATTTATTGTAAATAATACTTATAATAAAAAAAGTTAAATTTGGAGCTATAATTGTATAAAACAAATATTTTTTACAGGAGTGATATGAGATACTGCTTGTAGCATTTATATTGTAAAACCACATTGTAGGCATTGCAGGTTAAATTATCAAAATGTATTTAATTTTTATATCTATGTTGAGGTGAAAAGTTTTAAGACATATTTTTTAATTAGTTGCTCATATATTATAATCCAAACATTTACCACAATTTATTTTTTTCCAAAAGGTGAAACTTTCAATGAAAATCCTGTATATTTGGATATTATGCAAAATAGAAATTGCATTTTCTAGAATAAATAATTTGGTTTTAAATAAAAAAATTATTTCTTATATTTGCAAAACAAACTAAAAAAGCCCAAAAAGTACATTTAATATATAGTACACAAATGTAGGATTAACAGTTCTGCATAGTTCAAATAATAACACAGACATTAGAGGTAGCATACCAAGTCATTGAAAAAATTTTCAAGTTTTTCAGTGGCAGCTTGTTGCCATTTAATGCAAAATATTACTTAGAAAAAGTGAGTGTATCAGGTAATAATGTACTTAGGCTTTTTTTGAAGAATATAATTGAAGTTTTTAGAAGACAAGATGCATATGAAAAACATTTTGATAGATTATATAGATATAAAATGCTAATATATAGGAAGAAATCTTATCAAGTATGACAATTTGTTTATATGACCAATTATTGCATCATTAAAGTAATTTTATGTAGCAAATATCTGATACTATTTATGCACAATTTAAACTTCATAGTTAATTTTTTATGAACTCAAGGATGGTTCTCACAAATTTTACTATATGAAATTACTCTATCATAATGAACATGGAGTTTTCTCATAGTGTTTGTCAAGAAGTCATGATTAATTTGGGGACAATCAAAGGTAAATTGGCTTAATTATTTAAATTTTCTGCTATATAAAATTCAAAATATGTTACCAGAAATACGTGAGCTGAAAGAGTATGATGCAAAAAATTAAAATAAATTTTTTAATCAAGAGCACATATTTTATAGTTGAGAGCATATAACAATAGATGATGCAATGTGAAGCCTCATCAGCAAATTGTTTTTTATTTTAACATATCCCACACTATTTTTGCATGAGTGATGTGATGGATGTTTGGTGTCTTAAAATTCATTTGAATAATTTGTGATATTTGTTATTGTTTTTACTGAATAATATCGGCATTAAAATCAAGTATAGTATGAATAATCTTGGATATATTTTAAAATTTGTCTTCTTTGAGTTATACTACATTTTTTCTGCTCACAACTTGACATTGTACAACATTTTTTTAAAAAAAAAATTGCCATTTTAACCTCAGAAGAAGCAAATCAGGCATCATTGAAATGATTTAATAATAGTCTCTCTGATACTGCATATAAGAGTAGAAAATGTCAGATTTTGATTGAAAACTTAACTCAAAAAGATATTAAGTTTATCATGTAAGTGTGACATTATTGTTTTACTAGTTGAACTTCTATTTCCAAAAGTAGAGTTTCAATATTTGAATGAAGATAGAGCTAAATTCATTTGGGAAATTAATTTATAAAAGATTTTCTTTAGATAGTTGTTGATCAAAAGATCTAGATTGTCTTTCTTTGAATTTTTTAACAAAAGAGTATATTTTTTAATATGAAAAGCAAATAGGGTGTCCGGAAAAATGAAACAATGTTTTCTTCAGGGTTTAATAGCATTTAGATCAGGCAAAATGTAAACTATAGTTGCATTATCTTTGAATATGTGTGATAACAATGAAAGTTGCTTCTCATATCATGATTGTATTTTTTTTTTTTGCAGTCAACATATTAGCATTTACTGACCAATTAAAATTATTCTGGACCTAGAAACCAATAACTAGGTGTTTAACTAGGTCGATGATTACCTAAAAGGAGAATCAAAACCTCCTCACATTGAAATTTTTTCTCCAAGTTTTACCTAATTCAGATTCAAATCTTAGTTCATGAGCATGTCAAATAGACATGCTAATATCAGAAAATTGAGTGCTAATCAAACAACCCCCCCCCATCTAGGTTTGTTTTAACTTTAACAGAGATAAATTATTGAATATAAAAAAAAAATTCACCATGGGAAACTGCATTCTATCTAAAATCATACTCATTAATTAAAAAAAAAAAAAAATTAATTAATATTTATAAAAATTGTGCTGGATTTGTAAACAATAGTTGAACCATTAAGCATCACATGGCCACAAGCCAGACACTAGTCTGGGGATATTGGATGAGTAGGCATTAGATAGGGATTTTATGCTCAAGCCTTCTGGCATTCATTGATTACTCTGGTTGACACAGAGTGGCAATACTGTATGGAGAGTTTTGCTTTGTTTATAAACAATAGTTGGTGAGTATTGGTATTATAAATGATTTAACCAAGCAATGACAATATTTGTTTTTCATACATATAATAAATTATGGTAATAGAATTGCAAGATTATTCAAATAAATAATTATTTTCTCTGCTTTGTAAATCAAAATTTAAGCTGATTGAAGAACTTCAATAATATTATGATTAATTAAAAATTTTCCATTGTAATTGTCATTGTTTTTCTATATGTCTAATAAACACATAGATATCATATGAGATGTTAATCCTTTTTTCATCTGTTCATATTTAAATTTTGGTGTCATATGATATGAAAATTGTGTTGGATTTTATTAGTTGGTGACTATTGAAATTGTGTTTATAAATAAATTTAATAGCTGAAAAGTGTCTGATAATGACCATTTTACCCATAATCAAATGTGGCCTTACTTTTGTAAATATGAAAAACTCACAACCCAAATGAAATAACATTTGAATAACATGTTGTTTACCTTCATGAAAGGAAATAAGAATCATGTTATTTTGAATAATAGCACTGTGTGATTGGATGCCAGTATATCATGAAAAATAACTTGGTGTTTTCATTCACTTTTTGTCTGATATCATAATATTATAATACAATTGAGCTTGTTCAATAAATTTTAATAGGTACATAAATTAGGTTGCAAAGACATAAAGGCTTTTATGGACAGTGAAGCAGTATAAATAAAAATAATTGTGTTCATCATTGATCACCAGATGCTATCAATTTTTTTGTTTCTCAATTTTATTAAAGTTTTTATTGTTATTAAAAAATCATCACAAATATCTTGAATCATTTTGATTTATTTTTGCTAATTTTTATTTCATGGTTTATCTTTGAAAAAAAAAAAAAAAAACATTTATCGTTTTCCCAGCAATAAACTAAATTACTCTTTCTACAATGGCGTTTTGGATCCTTTTAATTTAACGATTTTTTTTAAATTTACAAATATCTTCATTAGTTTGGCCTATCTCTGCTTATCTTTAATTGACAAGTTTGTCTTTGATAGAAACACATGTGGTCATTTCTCTATGCATTAGCAGTACTCTTTGACTTTCTCATTGAATACAGAGATCTAAAGTACACACACACACACTCTCTCTCTCTCTCTCTCGAATGATTTTTTACCTTTTGATTTAATATTGATCCATTTTTCAAATATCTTCAATAGTCTTGACCTATTTCTGCCAGTTTTTATTTTATAGTTTATCTTTGATAGAAATATTTATTCTTATTGCTTTTGATAATGCTGTTTGACTTTTCCTATTACTATTCTCTTTAGTGATTTTTTGAATTCATTTTAATTCAATATTTTTTCAGTTTACATCATGGGGATGGGCAAATTTAATCTAATACATTTAATTTTTATGTTATTACTCACTTTAGTAGGGAAGTTTATTTGTTGAGCAGTAAATGATAATCACCATTGGTCCAGAAAGTAAACACATCACAAATTTATCCATTTCTGCACTTCATTCTCTTCGCTGCCTAGCTTTTCAATTCCACATATTTTTTCCCATCTTTTATATCATCCAGCAAGGTCAATATTTTCTGTCCTTCTTGTTTCCACTCACCTATTCCCTCCAAAACATCTTTCATTAAACTATTATTTCTTTTTAACATATGTTCAAAATAATTTCTTTTTCTATTTCTAATTTCCTCTATCAATATTCTTTTTTATTTACTTTTTTAAAACTTCTTCATGTCATTTTATTTATCCAATTAATATTTTCCATCGTTCTCCATGACTATATCTCAAAGGCTTCCATTTTATTCTTAATTTCTTTACTCATTGTTCACACTACATAATCATAGAATAGTACACTCCTTACATAAGCATTTAATTAATGTTTTTATAAATTCTCCCTTCAAAAGCCCATAAAATATTTTTTTTCTTAATAAGTGCTTCCTTTGTCAATGCTATTATTCTTTTAGCTTCATCTTTACTTCTTCCATTATCACTCAATCAATTATCCAAATATCTACATCAATTTACCCATTGAACCTTTTGTACTCCTCCTGTCTATAAATACTTGGTCTTTTCAACATTAATCTTCATTCCATATTCCATTTTCCTTCAATTTATTCAACATATTGAAGACTCTTTTCATTCTCAGTTATAATAGCCATATTACCATAGCATAAGCTTGTGGTTAAAACACCTATAGAGGTCCCTGCTATCGCATTTTATACGCATATTGTCGAGGTTATAGCCTCAGTAAATATTACTTACGTAATCAATGTGCGTTTAATAAATTTATAATTACAACTTTAAATTACTGTGTAAATCTTGTATATTTTATTATCACCAATATTAATTATTCCATATTCTAAATATTTATTTAACATGTTTTCTAAAGAAATATTAAAAACACACACCTATGTCTAACTCTTCTCTCTATATTCAGTTTATCAGTCTCATTATTCTCCAGGTTGATTCGTATTCTTTACTAATATACATATTCCAAATCAATCTTCTCTTCTTCCAAAATAGTTCTTTATTTTTTAAGATGATTATAAGTTTATTACAAATTACATCAATTATCTTTCAAAATTTACAAAACATATACCAATTAATTTTTTTTTTTCAAAATATATCTCTGCAATTGTTCTAACAACACCAATAGCATCTTTTGTACTTTTCACTCTCTGAAAATCAAACTGCTTTTCTCTAATATAATTTTCTACCCTCCCAAAATCCTCAATAATATTTTTGAAGCATGAGATAATAAACTTATTTTTTTGTACTCTTCATATCTAACGGTTTTATTTTTTTACCAATTGGAATTATTATAGTTTCAAAAAATCTGACCAAACTCCACTATTATATATCAAATTGGAAAGTTCAATTATTTCCTTCATAGTCATTTCTCCCATTTCTTTCAAAAATTCTATAGGTATTGTTTCAAATCAGACAGCTTTACCATTTTTAATTTTTTGAATGGACTTTAATATATATATATCTATCTTTATCTTTGTCATCTACTTCATTTTCAAGTTCTTAATTAATTGAATCATTTCTTTACTAAATAGATTTTGAAGATAACCATTTTATTTTTTCCAAATGACATATCTAATTCTGTCAAATGCCAGATCATATTTTTTTGCCTGTTGAATTACTTCTATCTTTCTGTATTCTTGTTACAATTATTTTTCTTTTGCTAAATCCATTTCTTTTTTTAGTTCATTATTAATTTTTTATATGATTTTGCCCTTCTAAGTATTAGCATTTTCCCATCATCTACTATTTCAATCTTTTCCAACATATCTTTTGTTATGATATGACAATATTTAAATTATAATAATATATATTTTATGAAAATGTTTAAAATTAAATACAATTTAATTATTCTTTCACTGTTGCAATTTATTGTGAAGGTATTAAAATACATATAACTATGTAATCATCATTTCCAGACAAATTCTTTAATTATTATTAATCATTTTTTAGATTAAAAATTATCATATATTTAGTTCAGATATATATTTTGAACCTAAATTAAAAATGAATATATCTCTTAGTATTAAATACAACCACATGAAATAATTATATTCCAATTTTTTTCATGTGTAATAATATACTTATAACTTACACTTTTCCATATATATATATATTAATGTCATTAATAAACAAGCAAAATAATAACACTAAGTAAAGCATTTGTAAACTTACTTTGAGAAAAATAATCAAGATATTTAATTAATTTTGAAAAATTAAGTAAGATATCAAAAACTAGTTGGTAATTATATAAACAAGAGATTTCTATTCTAGAACACTACCATTTAGTAATCACTGATTGCTTAAGATTAGATGGTACTAGAGTAGAGAGCTGCTTTTATTTATTATATATTATAATAAGGTAAAGAATCAAGTCATGAGCTAATTTATAGTGTTGCCATTTTCTTTCTACATGTTACATTAAAAAAAATGGAACTTTCTCAAATGTCAGATTGCTTTCATATCAAACACATAAGTTAGACTTAATAGAATTCAACTAAACACCAAAAAAGATAAAAGATATCAGATGGGCTAAAAAGGTTGTACTAATATAAGCTATCTTTTGCTATGATATTGTTAACATCATAGCACAACTGTATTAAGCATTTCTTTTATGCATGCCAATTCTTCTTACCATTGTGTTTCCAAATAGAATGTTTCAGCTGTATTATATATTTTTTCACTTTTCTAATCTATATTATCAAACAGCAAATAGTATTTTTAAACTGAAGATACAGTAATCTCAATATTTGACTGTGCCACTAATGAATCAAATGCAATTCATCCAGATTTTGTAAGAAATGAAATTAGATTGATTTTGACTAGAATCCATCTGTCATTACTTAATATTATGAGATCAATTACCATTCAAAGCTATATAGTTTAAAATATTCCAAGAAATAAGCAGTTTGTTCGATTATGAGTCAAACCAATAATAAAATTCAAAATGACAAAATTTTTAATGTTAATTATTACTATAGTTTATTATCCTTTAGACTTTATTCTGAGGTTTCAAAAATTGCTTTATATGATGCTATATTGTGGAATTTGCATTTAACAGAATATCACATGATTACATCACATGACTTCAGTTTATTCATTTCTGTTTCAGCAGCATATTTTTTGTTTTATACCCCCAGACTAGTTTCAAGCATATGCTTTTCATCAGTGAAAAGATTTGGATCTTGGCACAGTGTACTAGGATCTTGAATCTAAAGCACCCTCCTTCTAGCAGCCATCATTTACCTTTCTTTTTAACTATCAGGCCATCGGTTCAAATTAAAAACATATAAAGGTGTTCATATATATAAATAAGCATTTATTTTTATAGCATCTGTATATAATTGTAATTACATTCTTATCGGCCTTTCAAGCCAATTGTGCAAACGCTTTGCGAGTAATAAATAATAAATGAATACCCTCTGACCAATACAAGATATAGAATTTATGCAGGAATAAAAAGAATCCCTCTTATTCCTACGACTCAAATATTTATATATGAGCAAATCTGAAGTACTGGAACAGAAGGCGTGACGATAGAACGGTCACTTTAAATTACTATATACAATGTCTGAATGAATGACGCCAATGAAATTTTCTAGAATTTACTAAGCGTCATTCCAACTGAAACTTAATCATATATGTAAATAAGCATTTATTTTTATAGCGTCTGTATATAATTGTAATTACATTCATATCGGCCTTTCAAGCCAATTGTGCAAATGCTTTGCGAATGTTAAATAATAAATGAATACCCTCTGACCAATACAAGATATAGAATTTATGCAGGAATAAAAAGAATCCCTCTTATTCCTATGACTCAAATATTTATATATGAGCAAATCTGAAGTACTGGAACAGAAGGCGTGACGATAGAACGGTCATTTATTATTTAACACTCGCAAAGCGTTTGCACAATTGGCTTGAAAGGCCAATATGAATGTAATTATAAAGGTGTTCAATGCAATTCAATTTGCTTGTATAGTCATATAGATCTGAAACTAGTTCTGTATCAATATATTATGTCTTTAGTTTTTTTAATAATTATAGATACCTTTATTTTATGATTAGAGTTGGCTTTATAACAATTTTGGCACAGGATAGAAGTGCTTACAGCAATTTATTAAGCATTATCATATGCTCATCTATTAGTTAGTAAAGCTTAAAGTAGGTGGCATAGAAGTTTGTAGGAAAAAATTTACAACTTCTAATTAATGCAAACTAAAATGTTATAAGCTTTTAAGAGAGAAATATCAAGATTGTGGGCTCTAGTTAATCTATTTCTTTTTTATATATAATTCTGTTAAGAATTGTAAATAGTTCATTTATTTTAATAGTAAATAAATAATCGTAACTTCTAAATATCTGTAATTGCTAAGCTGAAGTAACTGCTTCCCACGGAATTATGTAGCATCAAGATTTATGCTACATAACTCTGCAGGAGGTAGTTACTTTCGCTTTGCAATTACAAATATTTAGAATTATGATTATGTATTTACACTTATTAAAACTAAAATTCCACTTAATGCTTTGAGATTGTTAAACGCTCGTTCTTCATCCTTTGAATATATTAATGGTGATTGCAGAATATTTAGTCTGTACATAAATTAAAACAACATACAAAATTCACCGGTATAATTTAAAAATCCAAATCAAAAACTAAGCACAAAGATAGAATGGGATCATTTTATCTTTTCATAGGTTTTTGAAGCTATATGTCTTGATGCTACATAACTCTGCAGGAAGTAGTTACTTCAGCTTTTCATTTACTTTAGTAAATACACAAAAATTAATTGTAATAAGAAATGGCAGTAAATTTTGAATGTATTTAAATTTCTGTTGGTCTACTAACAGCAAAATGCATTCAAAATGTGCAGAACTTAAAATTTGTTGCTGCACCAATCAATGAATGCATTTCTTTTGTCTATATAATAAAGCAAATATTCTCTGGGTAATTTTTTTTTTAATTTTCTAAATTTATTTGTAAATGTATATTTCATTATTACTGTTTAATCATATATAATTATATACCATTACTAATATATGTTTATATATAATAAAGGAAGCAAAGCTTGCTGAATCAAAAGCCTTTTGCTATTTTGGTTCTCAAATACCGAAGTTTATCTCTGTCCTATTGAAAGCTACTTGTAAGTTTAGAATTTATAACACAAATATATTTTAAGTTGTATATGTATGTATTACAAAATAATACAATTATGAAGTAATAAATGGAAAACATGTGTTGTTTAAATTTTTTTTCCAGCCAAGTTTTGCCATCTTTTTCTTCTTTGTGAGCATATGAATTCAGTAGAAGATATTATGCCAATTGATTTTGGAGTTGTGCATGTAAAGCAGAGAAGACAAAAGATTCTTACAGTGAGGAACATTAGTCCAGTAAGTTTAATCAATTACACATTAGTCACGATCATTTTGGATTAACATGATTTAATTGAAATGAATATTACTTTTAATTATTTCTAACAGGTATCAATAGTTTAATTTCATCATCAAAGTTTACAAAAATCCAGAATATTTCTTCTGTCTATTTTCAAAGTTTTACTATGAATAGATAAATAAATTTAGGCTGATTTGAGTGGAGCTACAATAATATCTTGATTGATTTATATTTTATCCTTATAGTTATCGTTATTTATTCTTCATAAAAATGGATTTAGGATTCAATTTTTTTTCTAATTGTAATAAAACTTTTATATTATATATTATAAAGATTATGCTACATTTTTAAATATTGGTTTGCAATTCATTTGCATTGTCTCCAATTTAGTGTAATATATATTTGTTTATATATATATATCGAAATGAATGTTTTCAGGAGTAGAAGATGTTGTATAAAATACATTTTTGGGGATAACTATGTTTAATAAAATAAATCTACCAACATTTCGATAAGATAGATAATGCTTCTCCTCAATTGGGTGAAAAAGTAATAATGATAGTGATACAACCATGTGAAACAATTTTATCTACTATGACCACGTGACTTACTATATTTTTTTACACAGTTGAGGATGTGTTATCGAAACGTTGGTAGATTTATTTTATTTTATTAAACACTGTTATTCCCGAAAACATGTTTTATAAAATGCTAGAATATTTCAACAACTCTATCTTTATTTACAAACACAAAGTCTGAATAAAGCAGCATAGTTAAAATGAAATTTCTTAATTATTTGTCATGTATGACAAAATTTGTAAAGTTGTTAATAAAATCTTTATGCATGTGTGCATGTATATTAGTTAGACAGGAAGTAAATGATCTACACTTTAAAAAATTAAGTTATGCCAATATGCAGATTAATAAAAGCATGATAATTTGCAAAAGTAGAAAATTAGGATGGATCATGCAAATTAAGTGAAACTAACATAAGTAGTAAAATCAACCATGTATATATGTGGCAGTACATTGCTGTGAAGTACATTATTTGTGCAGTAGCTTGTGCAGTAATGTGAAAAGCAGTGCATGCAAGAAAAAGTACAGTGAAATGTATAGTTGAGTGCAGTGATGAGAGAATGCAAAAAGATTCTCTAACTTCATCTACATGCATGTTTACTGTAAAAAACCAGCAAGCAAGCTCATTGAATTACTTAAAATGTAGTACTTATTAATGTTTTAAATTTATAGTGTAAATACACTCTAGCTGTTAAATTTATACTTTGACTTATGTAATTTTATAATAAATTATTGGTGCATATACACCGAAATTAATCAATATTGCTCTGTATCTAACAGAGTGATGCAGATCACACAGGTTAAAGAACTTGCATAAAGTAATAGATTGGAGCATTTTACAGTTTGTGGGACCCAATGTAAAATTAATAATGAAAAGCAATATGGCACTGCAAAATAGTTCAATAAACCCATTTGATGTCAGCAATGCAGAGGAATGGTAGATATATGTTGCCAATATTGAGAGATATGTAATAATTAATTATATTGTGGATGACAAATTAAAAGTTACAACATTGAGGTGGATGGCAGGCAAAGATATAATGCAAATAGCCAACCATTTTTGGAACCCAAAAGTACCAGAGAATATCCCACATGAAAAATTGGTAGAGAAGGTAAACACACACTTCAAACCAATTATATAAAGTCATATAGTGCATCTAGTGTTTTCCTGAGTTACCACATGAAAACATACAAGAATATGCCACAGGATTGCATAATATGCAAAAGAATGTGATTTCAAAGCTGAGTATGAAAACATGCTTCAAAATCAATTGCTATGGGAAATGCTCAGACAAATACTAATTAGTAAGTCTATATTAATGTACACTAAAGTTTTCACAAAGGGAATATCTTATGAGGCCATCCTAGAAAACACAACAGAATTCCAAAATATGGCTGATCTTTTACAGCAGTAAATAATGAAGCTCAGACTACAAATTGGAAAAATCCAGATGAAGGCTAGACATTATTGTTGTGGTGCTAAGGGACATTTAAAAATAAAAAAAATTGTACTTGCTGAATCAAAGGACACTTATCTCAGTTTGTCAGAAAAAAAAATTATGTTCAAAATTCAGAAGAGTCTGTAGAAGTAAAACTAATGTTAAGAAGATAAGTGACAGTGACAAAAATTGTAATTTATTGGATGTGAACATATTTTGAAAAAAATTCAAAATTGGAAATTATCAGTAGGAAGGGGGTCTGTCATTTTATAAAGTGATTGGACAACCATCACAAGAAAATGCAAAAAGCATGTACCAATGAACAAAACAGACCCAGTCCAGCAATAGTCATGAATGAAAGCCAGACTGATATAAAAGGAATTGTAACATTGCCAGTAGAAGGCAACAGGAGAGTTAAAAAATTACTTCTGTATACAGAGTCAAGTGATTTAATTAAGCCCAATCCTAGGCTATAACTGGTTCAAATCTTTTGGAATTAGAATTAAAATTACAAAGAGAGAATAGTTGGAATCTGATGTCTGGGAAAAGTTTCCACAGCTGTTCAAGTCAGATCTAACAGAGTTGAAGATGCAACTGACTAATATAGAATAAATGAATAATGCTCAGCCTGTTGTATGCGGACCAAGAAAATTACTATTTGCATTAAAATTTAAAATGAAAGAGGCATAATTTAATCTATTAAAGAATCAGCTTGGAAGACAGCCACCATTGTGATTTTAAAAGCTGGTGGGATGGTTTGATTATGTAGCAACTATTGCATAATTGTAAACAAAAATATAAATAAAATAGCTTATATGATACTTAGTGTTTGGAGGTTACAAAAGGCTTCCTACTTTGCAAAAATAGATGTGCAGTTTGTATTCCACCAGATTTTAGTTACCACTAGAATAGCCAAGCTTTTAACTTTCAGTATACCCTTGGAATTGTTTAAGTATTAAAAACTACCTTACAGTATAACAATAGCCCTGAATGTGTTCCAAAAAAAAGATAGATAATCTTTTGAAGGAAACAAAAGGAGTTATACTGTACTTTGATGACATTCTGATAACTGCTGAAACAGAAAATGATATCAGAAAACATGTTAACACAATGCACAAAAAGCTAGAAAGATTTAGAGCTCAACTTAATGTACCTAAGTGGATATAGTCTGCCTGTGAAATCATATCCTTACAGATAAAGGAAAGTATTTAAATCTGGAGAATGTTAGAACTGGACACAATGCCCTGAAGCCAACAAACATCAAGATCTTGTAAACTTCTTTGGTTTTACTAAATTTCCTTGAATTTCATGAGTTACAAATTGCATGATACAAATCTTCTCTATGACTTCTTAAAGAAGACATAATAGTGGAGGCCAGAAACCAAACAAGACAGCCTTAATTGCTAAAGTCAAATTAATTGTTGGTATCTATCATAATGATAAAATAATAGTTATTACAACAGATGTGTTAGAATGTGATGCTGGTGCAGTGATCTTCCATTAAGTTTTCAACAGAATTGATAACAGCTGCTGAGAAAAATTGTCAGCTTGATAGAGAATCTCTAGGCATTTTGTTCACCATGGAGAAATTTTACCAATGCTTATATGGACATGAATTTAAAATCTATACAGACTATAAACTTTGCTGGGAATATTGGAAAATTTAAAAAGGATTCCAGACCATGCAAGTCAGTAAATGTTAAACTGGCTAAACATTCCTAGCTTCCTATGGATTTAAATTAATGTATATTGATAAAGCAAAAATATTGGATATGTGTAAACCTGAGCCACAAATCACTGAAATAAACTACACAGACTTAGTAAAATCTGAAGTATTGGACAGTACATTCATGGCTAAATGGACTAAGGAAGATTCTGGATATCAATAATCAAGTAATTGATTCAAGGTGGAAGGCCTAAAATCCAATCAAGCCATGTGTTGCAGCTCATCTGGAATATTGGCTAGAGTCTGCCCATGTATAACAGATTTATATTAATGATAGACTGCACATTTTGATTCTGCCTGGAAAAAGGAAATGGGTTGAATCTACTACACAAGGAGTATCTTGGAATAATTAAAATCAAAGAGTTGGCCAAATCTTATATATGATGCTTTAATATTATAATAGTATAACTATATGCCATTACATTACTTTCAAATAAAAATGGAAAATATATAATCACTCTCAGGTAGAAATATATATATAAAAGAATTTAATAATTTTATTTAAATTAATATATATAATGCACAGATGACAAACATAAACTAATTATATAATTATTTAAAGTTTAAAATCTAAAAACAAGATTTCTATATTAACGTAATAGCAAACAGGCCCTGGGGCATAAAGTCAGATAAGAGATAAATTACAAAAAAATACTAGTGATAAAATTTTGAGTTCCCACTCTAAAGAAAGCTGGCCAATAACAATGGAAGAATATTCTTAATTTTAGAATAACTGAAACACAGGCTTGTTATATACCTGTGGCTATATATATGTAATATAGGGTATATGAGCACAGACTTTCACACCACCCACCTCTCTCCACTCTATCTAATAACACTGATACACCTAAACACATATATGCTGAAAAGATAAATAATCACCAATATACGTATTTCATGCTAAACCAGCAATCATCAGTTGGTCCAGACTATCATCTTTACACACATATATAGTATAAGTACTCAGATATATATTAAGATAGACTATCCTCATAGTTTAATGGACAGAGTTGGAGTGTGGAGTGGATTGAAGCCTGTCCATTAAACTATGAGGATAGTCTATCTTAAATATATATCTGAGCACTTATACTATATATGTGTGTAAAGATGATAGTCTGGACCAACTGATGATTGCTGGTTTAGCATGAAATACGTATATTGGTGATTATTTATCTTTTCAGCATATATGTGTTTAGGTGTATCAATGTTATTAGATAGAGTGGAGAGAGTTGGGTGGTGTGAAAGTCTTTAATCTTAGAATGGAAATGATTTTCTATATTGACATAATCGCAAACAGGCCCTTGGGCATAAAGTCAGATAAGAGATCATCATCATCATCATCATCAACAACCATTATCAATCCACTGCAGGATGAAGGTCTCTCCAAGTTTAATCCATCTTCTCCGATCTTTAGCTTCTCTTCTCCACAACACCCCTGCACATTTTCTTATTTCATCCATCCATCTCACATGTGGTCTCTTTCTGGGTCTTTTACAATCTCTTGGAATCCAGTTTAAAATTTCAATTGTCCATCTATTATCATCTCTTCTAGAAATATGTCCAGTCCAACTCCATTTCAATCTTTTAATTTTTTCAATAAGGTCAGTAACACCTGTTTGTTGTCTTACCCATACATTGCATTTTCGATCTCTTCTTGTTACTCCCAACATACACCTCTCCATACTTTTTTGAGTGGTCTGAAGTCTCTGTATTGCTTTTCTATTAAGTGTCCAAGTCTCAGATCCATAAGTAAGAACTAGTAAAACTCATTTGTTAAAAACCATCCTTTTCAAACACATAGGCATATTTCCTTTTAGTATCAAGTTATTTCTACCAAAAGCTCTCCAACCAAGTTTAATTCTATGATTAATTTCCTCCATTATGTTTCCATCTGTATTAATAATCTGACCAAGGTATTTGTAACTGTTAACTTCTTCTAATTCTTCATAATCAATCTTTATTTTCATATTTTGAGCAAATCGATTAAACATTACTTTAGTCTTTTTAACATTTATCTTTAGTCCTACTTTTCTACTTTCATCTGTTAACTCCTGCAACATTTCCTGCAGCTCTGAAGCATTATTTGCAAAAACAACTACATCATCTGCGAAATCTAAATGACTTAAATACTCTCCATTTACTTTCACTCCTTTAGTTTCCCATTTTAATCCACAAAATACTTCTTGCAGCACTGCTGTAAAGAGTTTTGGAGATATGGAGTCACCTTGTCTTACATCTTTCTCAATGTTGATTTTTCCAGTATCATTATGTAATCTAATTGTTGCTGTTGCATTTTTATAAATATTCTTTAAAATATGACAATATCCTGGATCTATACCTTGATGATCCAATGCTTTAATCACTGAAGAAATGTGTATAGAATCAAATGCCTTTTCATAATCTATAAATCCAACACATAAAGACAACTCATATTCGTTTGTCCTTTCTATGACTTCTCTCAATACCTGGATATGATCTATTGTACTAAAACCACTTTTAAATCCAGCTTGTTCTCTTGGTTGGTGGAAATCCAAAGTTCTCTGTAGACGAGTTGTAATTATCTTGGTAAAAATTTTATATAAAACTGATAAAATGCTGATAGGTCTGTAATTTCTAATATCTTCTTTATCACCTTTTTTAAATATTAATATTATTACTGCATTCTTCCAATCTTCCGGTACATCTTTATCATTTAGACATTTGGTATATAACTTTGCTAAAATTGTTTCTATTTTTTCACCTGCTTCTTTTAATATATCAATTATAATTTCATCATTTCCTGGAGCCTTTCCTTTCTTCATACACTTAATTGCATGTCTCACTTCTTCATTTAAGATTCTGGGCAATTCGGAAGATGTAATAGATATAGGAGGTACTTGTTCTTTATTACTATATAATTCTTGATAAAAATCTTCTACCAATTTCATGATGTCATCTCTCTTTTTAGTAATAATTTCATCTTTTTTTCTTATTGCAGATATAAATTTCCTACCAATACCAAAATGTTGTTTAACATTTTTGAGACTTTTATTTTCTTCTACAGCTTTCCTTGCTATTTCACAGTTATACTTTCTTATATCATTTTCAACTCTTTTCCGTACCATTTTACAAAATTCGAGATATTCAATTCTTTTTAATACATCATTTTTGTATATCTTCATATTCCTTCTTTTCTTCATAAATTCTCTAGTCTCAGTAGAAATTTTATTAGTCAATTGCTGCTTTTTTCTACCAGCTATGTTTGTTGCAGTTTTTAAAAGTATATCAGTTATTTTCATATTAATTTCATTCAAATCTGTATCATGTTCAAAATCTCCTAACACTTGAAACCTATTTGTAAGTTCTAATTTAAATTCATTAGAATGTTTCTGAAGATTAGGAATATCAACTGTAAATATTGTTTTTCTTAATAATTTTTGTCTCTCTAGTTTTACATTAACACGTAACTTACATCTTACTAATCGATGATCACTTCCTGTGTTAAATTTATTAAGAACATTACAATCTTGAAATATGTATTTTCTGTTAGTCAAAATATAATCCAATTCTGCTGTATCTTCATTTGGATGCTTCCATGTCCATTTCCTTTTAACATTTTTCTCAAAAAATGAATTCATAATATAAAGTTTTTCTTTTTCTGCAAACTCCACAAGTCTATGTCCTCTCTCATTTCTATTACCATAACCAAAACCAAAATTACCTACAGCAATTTCATCTTTCATTTGTCTACCAATTCTAGCATTAAAGTCTCCCATAACAATTTTAAAATGTTGTTTACTCTGATCAAAAGCCTTTTGTACATCCATATAAAAATCTTCTACTACTTCATCAGATAAGAGATAAATTAAAAAAAAATACTAGTGATAAAATTTTGACTTTCCACTCTAAAGAAAGCTGGCCAATAACAATGGAAATAAACACACGGTCCACAGAGAAAGGTCATCATCGCCAATAAAACAGCACCAAGCCAGGCAAGATCGATTCTGGAATTTGATGATAAGAATTCAAAAAGATATAAAAAGAAAGGTTTGAAGTTGAGATTTAGATTTGGATTGCTCTTTCTGATTGCATGTTATTTAAATATATTTATAAATGTATTGCGGATCACCAAAATGTAGGGGTCAGCAATAATTTATGTTTCCTGTGTTTTCACCAGATGAGGTGGGCTCCAGAGTATGATGGTTCCTGAAAACTGGCCAGCAATGGACTTGTTGCCACCTTGAACAATATGAAATGGAAAGAATTTTGAATTGTATCAAGGACTACAAAGATGGACTTTACCCACAGCATTAGAAAGCTAAACTTTTGTTTTAAATGAAATATGAACATTAATTATATAATACGAATCTTTTCAAGTAGTAATTTTAAACGTCATTTAATTTTAAAAGAAATCTTTTATCTAAGTAAAATTCTAAATTATTTGTTATATTTTTATATAGGTGCTTGATATCATTTCTATTCTTGTAAATTTCTTTTAAATTAATAATTTAAAAATAAGCGTAAATGGCTGCATAGATTTGTAAGATTATGTTAGTTTAAGGTGTGTTAATTTTGGGCTAATTGTTTTGTAGTTAAATCGGTGCTAGTGGATAGATGTACAAATGATGGTGCAGAATTCATATCATTGCAATAGAAAGACTTTGTCTAATAAGAAGATATGACATGTGTTAACACCCCCCCATATCATCTTGAATCCAATGGATTAGCTGGAAAATTATACTTACTTGAATATGATGAAATATACAAATATTCATGAAGCATTGATAATTGCATGTTCTATCAATATTTCATATTGAATACAATCACTATAAAACACCAGCAGAAATTGTGATGAACCTAAAATTTAGAACTCACATCTCTATGTTGATCCTAAAAAAAAGGGAGACAAGGTTAGAAGATATAAAGTTCAATCTAGGAGAAAAAGTTTTAATTTATGATATGCTAAAAAAAAAAAAATAGCAAACTAGAATTGTATCAAAATTGTTATCAAATTAGATATGTGCAATATAATTGGTTGATGGTAAAAAAGTTAGAAGATATGACCATATTAAAAGCTGTTTAAGTGATTCACTTGATAAAATAAATGAAAAGGTGAGTTTTTCTGTATCTATTGTATCTGATTTTGTAAAGGAGAATGGAGATGATGGTGATTCACCTGAAACTCAAGCAAAAGAGGTACCCAAAATTGAATTAAAGGAAGATTTTTCAAGAATAAATCCTCTTCATATAACTACAGAACCAAAATTGATTGATTGGTTTGAGAAAAAGAGCAGCCAGTACCTCTCTCCTAGATGAACTAGGGAGCAGAGAAGGCCAGTCTGACTAAATTTGTAAATATATTTGTAAAGTTGTTAGTAAAATGTTTATGCATGTGTGTAGGAATATTGGTTGGATTGGAAATAAATAAACTACATTCTAGAAATTTAAGTTAAGCCTACATGTAGTAAGCTTGTAAATAAAAATAATGAGTTGTGCTAATTGCTCTAACAAGCTTTATTGGTAAATGCCACAAAAAGAAAGCATTTAAAAATCTATCTAGAAACCCTCCCCAAATCCTCAGGTCAATGGCTTCAAGCTTTGGCACACCTCAATGAGATGCTAAGGTTGTTTTAGACACTTACTTTATTGATAAATGTTACAAAAAGAAAGCCTTTGAAAATCTCTATTTAGAAACCCTTTCCAAATCCTCAGACCAATGGTTTCATGCATTGGCATTTCTTAGTGAGGTGCTAGGATAGTTTCAGACAAAGCATGAAACCATTTGTCTGGGGATTTGGGGAGGGTTTCTAGATAGAGATTTTTAAATGCTTTCTTTTTGTAGCAATTATTAATAAAGCTTGTTAGAACAATTAGCACAGCTCATTGTGCCTATATGTAAAATAATAAAAGCATGCTAATTTGCAGAAGTATGCAAATTTGTACTCCATAAATGGTAAAATTAGCTATGTGTATATGTAGCAATGGCAGTGCAGCACTGTGTAATACTATATTTATGCAGTACCATGTGCATTAGTAATGTGAAGAAGAGTACATGCAAAGTGTAGTACATGTAAAGAATAATGCAGTAAAGTATACAAATTATTACTGTGATGAGAGAATGCAAAATTTTCTAATTTCATCTACATGCATGTTTATTATAAACACCCAGGAAGCAAACTAATTGAATTTCTCTATTTATTAATGTTTTCTACGTATATAGAAAGGATAAAAAAATTCTAGTTGTTAAGTTTATTCTTTGATTCCTGTAATTTATTCCATAATAAATTATTGTTGCTTATATAGCTGGTTAATGTCAATATTGCCATTTTATATAGCATTATTAAGATGCAAGTTGATAAGTATATTGATTTCAAGAATATTAAACAGGAAGCATGAATTTAAATAAGCTTAGATCTTAGAAGATAATAATCAAAACTATTTTATGTTCTGTATACAAAAAACAATCAATAAGTAATAATTTAGTCTTGCGTAGTTAGCTGAGAAGTCATCGCAGCTGCCTTGCAAGCAAGTAGTTGGTTGCAGACGGTTGTGGGTTCGCCTCCCGGCAGATGCTATGACATATGAAAAAAAAAAAAATTTACACTTTAAAGAAGTTTTCTCCAAATGTAATTATATAAAAATAAATCAATGATTGGATACTACTAGTTGGAACTCAAAGAAACTAATGCTAGAATATTTCAGAAGCCCTCTCTATGCTGCTTGATTCAGATTTTGTGTTTCTAAATATAGATAATGCTGTTGATATATTCCAGCATTGATTTACATTTATTTACTATATTTGAGTTTCAACTAGTGGTATGCAGTCACTGATTTTTTTTTATGTAATTATGTTTTGAAGTTTTTTAAAAGCATAAATTGATTATTTATTAATTGCATTTTATATACAAATATATGTTTGTTTATGAAATTTTAAGATTTTAGTTTAATTAACTTCATATTTCATGTTTAGAATAGTCTTGAAATCAATATATTTATCAACTTGCAGCTTAATTGTTAAAATATTACCTTTTACTAATGTACTTTATTCAGATTTTGTCTTTCTAAATACAGGCAGCACCATTGAAAAATACTAGCATTATTTTGTATTGATTTACTATATTTAATTTTCAAATTGAAGTAAGCAATAATTTATGTATATATACTATAATATGTAATAAAATATATTCTACAAGAGTATGTAAATAATTATCAACTATTATGGTAATAAACTTTTGGTATAAAACTATTTATTACTTTGTTGATCCAGGCTTTCAAAACAGTGTGTCTTAGTCATGCTTTGACAAAGATATGCTGTATTGAAAACCTGGCTCAGCAAAGTAGTAAATATTGTTTTATACCAAAAATTTATTATCATAATAGTTGATAATTATCTACATACTCTTGTAGAATATATTTTATTATATATATAATGTACAGAATTTTTTAAAGTTTTTTAATATAAATCAGCAGTGAAAAAATGTAATTATTGCATATTCTTTTAATCTTCAGTGTTTAACTCATTTTTTATTCAACATTATTATAAACTTTTGACCAAACATCTTTTGTCTATCTTTTGCAAGAAAGTTGAAAATATTTATTTTTTATTAATAATCCATTAATTTGTTATGACTTTATTTTCAACTATCATAATCACACAGATTGAATTTTATTGACATAAAATCAAATTATGCAGTTGATTTATATGTTATTTGGTATTAAATAACCATCAAATACATTACTAAATAAGCCTTTTACAAAAATCAGTTTACCAAAACTAATATATCCATATTCTAGCATTAATGTTTACTCTTCTATTGTGGTGTGAATAAATTTTATATTTTCAACATAACTAGCTAAATATATTTTCAATGCTATTTATCATAATCATGGCAAAGATGGTCTGTTATTCAGTACAAATAAAAGATTAGTTTTGCTCTGATTATGTTGGATGGTATTGAAAGTGCATTTGGCTAGTTAAAGATATAAAATTTATTTACTCCATAGGAGAAGCATAAACCTTAATGCTAGAGTAACTCTCAAATGAGTGATCACACTGGTCATTACCATAATGATTATGGATTTTTATACATCACAGAGTATGAAGCCTCTTATAGACAAAGTATCATATAATATCAATACAAATAATACAATCTCAGATTTTTATTAAAATCTTATCTAAGGTTCTTATTAAAATTAAATCTACAAACTGGGTTCTCATTTTATCTATATCTCATGGTTTATGATTATACTTGATAAAAGAACATAATTATTATACTAAACACTTGAATATTACTAAATGCAATAACAATCTTCTTATAGTGTTGTTATCTTATATCTTATGCTCTAAAATAAATGAAAAAGTGCAAATATAAAGTACTTAAGTATCTGAATATTTACTAGCAAATAAAATATTTCAAATATTTTAAAATTATTTTCCTATGTACATTCATTTAATACAATCTATAGACCCATCTTATTCTAATATCCTCATGTATGAACTTGTACAGGTAATGAAAAATAAAATAATGTAGCCAGTAGAAAGGATACTTTTTTGCTACCCATTATATCATTAAGCACATTTGTAATAAGGATAAATCAACACAATATTTATTTTTAAATAATGCAGGTGTGAAATAAATGATAAATAAATTGAGTAAGCAATTTTTATGTGACTTTTGAAATGTACTCTAATATTTAATAAAACATTAATAAATTAAATTTTCTGAATAAGTGGATGTGATGATGGCAATGAAAACACAAATGTATTTAAGGAATAATAAAATATTTATTTACAAGATAATATTTTAATACAATAAAATATATTTAGAAGTATATACTCTTATTCATCTTCTTTACTTTCTTTGCATTTTTTCATATATTCATATATATCGCTTATAATGACTCCTCTCATATACACTTTAATGCAAAAAAATTTTTTTTAATAAAACTTCTTTAAAACTTCTTTATTTTCCTGGCAGTTTCACTATCCAGCAGTCTTCATCAGAGCTTTTTCAATTTCCTCTTCCTTTGAGAAAGCTCTGATGAAGACTGCTGGACAGTCAAAACTGTCAGGAAAATAAAGAAGTTTTATTAAAAATTTTTTTTTGCATTAAAGTGTATATGAGAGAAGTTATTATAAGCAATATAAAAGATATTTATAAGAAGCAATAACTTTAATATTACAGATTGTACTGGCATAAACATTTATCTAATTTAAAATAAAATATATTCCCTTCTGAGAAATCTCTATAAAATTATAATTAAGGCATTTATATTAGTTAAGAAGTTCTCACACTTTTATTTGAGATACTATACACCTAACAATTACATACACCTAATATCACACATATATGCTTGTAGACAGACTACTAAAGATGATATTAAAAACTATAGTACCAGCAATATTTAAAAATCAGCATGGACATATAATTCTAATGACATTGCATTGATAGCTGGATATAACTAAAAAATAAATATATAAGTTTAAATGTATTAATATATATGAGGGGTGAAATAAAAGCTCAATACTAACAATAAACTAACATCTCTATAATCAAATTGTAGTAGAGCTAGCAAAACAATTGCATAGATGGACAAGTGTTTAAAAGTTCTCACAATAAAATACCCACTACTAATATAGAGCTAAAGGCAAATGGATGGTGAGAAATAAATAAATTGGCAACTGGCCACTCAATCTGGCAGTGCCAAAGCAAATAAGCCAAATTTTCTTTTTCATGAAGGGGCTTAACAAATACAACAATAAGGACAACCATCCTCCTAAAATGCTGAAATATATATTATGTCTCCAAGTAGCATATCAATTAATAAATGAACAAGCCATGAATTTGATAATAAATGAATATATAATTTGCATACATACTTATATGCACAATAATACATACTTGGTCTAAAAATATATGCAAACTAATGCACTATAATTGCAAAGCAATAACAACTATTAAGAAATTTTAATAGCTGTCCCAATTCACACACTGACTTCCAAACATTTCATTCATATACATAGCAAATGTAGAAAAGCTGTTTTAACCCTGTGCACAGTAATACAATTTTAACACATTGGAATAAAATTCCAAGAACACTTAAAAATTTGTACATTAAAAACCTTTTACCTAGATATTTTTTCTTACCAAATCCCTTTAAGGCATGTATATTATTATATGACATATAAAATAATAATTAGGACTGCATGAATATAATTATAATAATACAATAAGAATAAGATAAATCAATTTCATAAAACAATAAATACACATTACATTTGTTTTACTACATTTAACTAAATTGAGAGTTGAAAGTATTTTTTATTATTTAAAATGACAATAACCTTTAATTGAGGAATCGTTCCATTTTGCAAAAAAATATAGCTTAGGTTTATTAATGTAGAGGAAAAAAAATGAACAAGCAAACATTTTAAAGCAAGTAATTTTTTGAAAAACATCTGCAATTTTAATTTTTTAAGTGGAGAAGAGCAAATAATAGGTACAGCAAGTAATAAACAGATCACAAACAGTTCCATAATAAAATTGAGACATTGCTTTGGCAATATTAAGTTGAACAGAATAATAAGCTTTTAAAAAATATTAATTATGTTGAACAGAAAATAATAATTAAATAAGATATAATTGGGAAGAAGTAATTTTATTTTTCTGGGTTTTTAAAAATTTTAAATATGTGTGTGTTTATTCTTTTTACTTCAGAGTTTGTCATATGACTTAATTAAACATTCATTAATTACTATTGGGATGGGATTTTTGAAATTGATTAACATTTTTAACCTTATATTAAGCAGGTCATGTACTTATAGATTTGTCCTTGAACTTTTACTAATTAAGACACCTAAGAATAGATCTAAACATGTGATGTCTAGACAGTAAAAATAATTAAAATATAATTAAATTTTTTAACTTTATTTAATTACCAAATAAAATCATGTATTTAATTTTAAAACAATATCTTTACTTTAAAATAAATACCTTTTACTTAGAGTATATCATTAAATTATTTAACGTTAAAATATCCATTTATAAACTATATTATTTTTAAAGATAATTAACATCTTTAAACAATTCCTTTTAAACTTCACTTTTTTAACATGCATCATAAATATTTGCACACACATATACTAGACATGATTAAGGAAACTTGGAAATGATTAAGAAAACTATAAAATTTGCTGCCAATTAATAATCATTATTTTAAAAGATAGCCACTAAATTTGCTTACTAAAACTCATTTAAGATAAAACCCATTTCAAACCTGCTATTAAATTCTAATTTTAAATAGATATTATATGAATTAACTACTGCTTTAATAACTTATTTTAAATGCATTTTAACACAGATTAGTAAATAATATTTTTTTTAACAAATAGCAAAACAAACATACAATCAATTCAAACATAGTCCATTTTAAACTAACCTTTATCCAAGTTTAACTTATCAACTTCAGATTTTAAGCAATTATTAAATAAGTTCATTGATATTCTTTTAGTAATTATCATTCAAACATATTTAACAAAGATATTTTATTAATACTTAAGAGTACTGCTTAAAAATAGTAGAGTTTATTTATTGTAGGGTTATATTTATTTTAGTAAAATTTTTAAAGTACTATCTGTTATATTTAATCCCTATAGGATAAATATAAGGTTACAATATATATATATAAATAAATTTTTTGGTGATGAAATTAAAGAAATATATATAGGATAAGATATGAAAAAATTAGAAAGATAAAAAAAAATTAAATACTTTTAGTTAGATTTATATAAATAGAGTATAATCTATATATCCAAAGTGAATATGAGCATGTAAAAATGCATCATTATAAACATAAAACAGTTCAATTATAAGTAAATATTAAAAGTTTAAATAAATAATTTTTTAAAACTTGAACTAAATAAATTTTAATAAAGTCTATACAATGTAAATTTTTTTATATATATAAATGTAGTTTATAAATTCTCCCAGTGTGTTTAATTAAGTAACAATTTAATTAAGAAAAAAAGGAAAGAAAATTTAAAACAATCTTTTTTATAGGACTTTTTTTAAAACTTAGGAAGCATGTTTGAATCCTTTTTTCTGCAACAAATTATATATTAGTAGTAAATCTTTTGAAGGTAGATGACTAGTTTTATGAACAACTTAATTAATATTTAGTAAAAAGACACTGAGGAGGCTATAAAAAGAAGCTAAAAATATTTTACATTATTTTGCTCTTTCATTCTTTTACTTTTATTATTGCTTGCAGACTTTTGCAAGTTTGTGTTTATCTTCTCTCATCTTGTGTGACTATTGTAAGTCTAAATATTGTATTAAACCATTAAGCATTAGGCATTAGATAGGGATTTTATGCACAAGCCTTCTGGCATCCATTGATTACTCTGTTTAGCACAGGTGGCAATACTGTATGGAGAGTTTTGCTCTGTTTATCAAATATTGTATTGTTTGCCAAACAAATATTTTAGCAATTATTAAAAAAAATCACAATATATTGTAAATTGAAATAGTGAATTGTGCTTGTAAAAACAATCCATATATGAATAAGAAATCAGAAATCTCTTTTAAATATTTGTCTTGGCCTCATTGATAAATGAACTTGAATATCTGAATCTTGAAATTCATACTACATACATTGGAATTTGGTTTAAGATATTCTCCTTAGCAAAGCAAATTAATTTTTGCTGCTAATGACAATAATTATCTGTTCAGGTTTTAAAAATCATCAGAATAATACTAATGTTTTCAGAACAAAATATAATCCAGGACTTTTCATAATTTGTGAACTGAAGAATTTAAATGGAGAAACATGAATGATCACTGTTATCAATGTATGAAGATGTATAAAGACAAGATATCCATGTAAGTATTTTTTTTATTTTAAAGCATTTTTCTATATCACTTAAATCTTTTTTCAAACACAAATAATTGTGCATTGGATAATATGCATTTGGACAGAGTGTACTGAATTTAATAAAGAGATGTAATGGATATCACATTAAATATGTGTTTTCTTCAAGCGTTAACTGCACGGTTGTTAAATATTATTATTAAGATTTTATAACTATTACAACAAATTATACCAAGAAGTCTTAGTACCTTGGAACTCTTTGGGATGAGGTGATTTAAGTTTAAATTAGAGAATATGCTTGAGATAAAGTTAACAAGTAGGTATACTTGCGCTTATAGAATATTCTGCCACAAGATAGAATAATTTTTTTTAAATTAGATAATTTCATCTGACTATGAATGTAAAGATTAATGTTATAGATCAATGTGTTTGTATATATTGGAAAGTAAAGAGTTTACAAGTTTAAAATCTGTCTGTGCAATATTAGTAAAAAAAAAAGATAGTATATAATTCAAAAGTTTATAGATCATGTCAGAAAATTTATTTAGTATCATTAATTCAATAAAGTTTGAAGTATGATAGGTAATGCAGATAGAAGTAGTTAAATTAAAAAAGTCATCAGAAATTGGCAATGTGGATTATAATTTAATTTTCTAATAAAAAAAATCATTCATACTATATTCATCCTTCATGAAAAAATTGTTTTTTTCAGCTAAAAACTATGAAGCAACTAAGAGGAAAGATCTATAAGTTTATTCATCATAAACTCAAAGATAAAAATCCACTTGACTAATCACAGTGGCTAATGCATATTGGTGAGCATCTCATTCATGTTTATTACCATATAAATGATTACACACTAGCAACATCTGGAATGGACACTAGGCATTTTCCCTGCTTGATTCCTTTAAGGTCTCAAAGAGTTTCCTTTCAGTCAACAGTGAACTCCTTTCTGCAATCTATATATGTATATAGATAAAAGATAAAGATAAATAGCCTTTTTTAATCAGTAATCCATTACATGACAAAGGTTTTTCTAACTATCCCTCATAGAGAAGTGGTGAAGCAGAAGAAAAATAGACTTATCAATTGGATTTAGGGTGATTAGCTGTATTTAATATGGGTCAACTATATGAAAGAAAAATCTTGTCACATGAAAATAATTTTATTTGACATGGATTCGAACTCCAGTTCATAGATAGGATTGCAGAAGCTTTAGTCCTAAATGATATCTCCAAGAGACCCTTATATATACATACACACACATACATGTACACTTATAATGATAATTTTATATTAATTATAGGTTGAGACAACTTTTACAATCAAAAGACTCGACTACATATGGAAATGTGATATTTCTTTTACTTTTGAACCTATGACTGCAGTTGTGCCTGGTAACAGTGAGATATCAGTTAAGGTAATCATTAATTTATTTTTAATTTTACGTAGTTAAAATAGAAAGAATATTTGCATTGCTTGATTTTTTTTTTCTTTAAGGTTAACTTTAAACCTCATATTCCTCATACTACACTGATAGAATATTTTGATGTTGAATACATAGGATCATTAAGCCCATTGAGATTTAAATGTCAGGGTATTACTAAAGGTGAGTCTTTCTATCTTAACTCTAATGTAATAAAAAGCAAAATTAAAAAAACAACCATTTAAAATATTTTTTGATTTTGTTTTAATCAACTTTTTTTTCTATTAAAATTTAATTTGGAATATTTTACAATCATTAGTTTATCTTTATAATCTTTAAATCAAACATATTTTATTTAAAATGTAAACTTTATCTCATATTGCACATTGTGATTTGTGAATAGTACAAAATTGTAAAGTATTTAATATATTGCTTAAAGGTGAAAATAAACCATGGGCTCTGCCCTGGTAAAAATATAAATCTGTACATAAAAGAACTGAAGGTGGATCATAAGTGACACTCATATGACTAATTTAGATTAATCTGGGGATTTATTTTCTAACTATTTAATACTCATTTATTAAACATTGCTCTAGATGGGAATCTGGAAAATTTTTTTTTTTAAAATTCCTATTGTCTTCTTGTGACCCAAAAAAGTTTCTAAGATGATGCAAAGCTGTGTAGCATTATTTTAACTTGTTATATTTACAAATTTTATTTATGAGCATAAGCAAGTATTTTTGAGCTTTCCTGTCATTTTGTAAAATATTAAAACTATAAATTAATATTTTATCTGTAATATTGTCTGCCAAACTACAATATTTAATGATGCCACTTTTTATAGGAAGAGTAGAGGATAATTTTCTTTTTGGGGCAAATCAGTTTTGATTTTACAATCATCTTTGACAATAACTATATTCACAATAATGGAGACATGATTAGGTGGAAGGGAAGCTATTGTAGGAGTTTGTTAGAAATCAATCAAGTTAAATTTGAAGACTATTTCATTAATTCGTAAAGTAATTTCTCAGAGAAGGTTCTTTAATTAAAAAAGCTATAAAATGTGTTTATGTGGGACTCATTCACATATCAAAATGGGAATATGTCTTCCATGATTTAGTCTCAAGGATTTCTGCAAATTATGGTCGCATTTTGAATTCCATTGTCTTCATGTACTAAAAATATTAGTAAGCATGGAACTATATCACGAAAAGTATAGAATTTTTAAAAAAACAAAGGAGACTTTGTCAAAATTCTACTTAGCACGTTGCTATTTTGAAATAGTACACTGTATTTACATATGTACAATTTAGAATGTTTATATTTATTGAATTTTTAAATTTTTGTTAAAATTTTTTAAAAATATTTTCAGCAGTTGTCGTTTTCTTTGCTTTATCATTCAAAAAATGTTTTTTTGTAAACAAATAATTAACTATTCATAGATATGCATGAAGCTTTAGGTAATTAAACGTACTTTGTAATTTTTGTTGTATGTTTCTTACTATCTATGTATTATATTAAATTATATATAAACTTGATTATGACCAGTCGTACTAAATATTTGTTTCGTTTTCCAGTTTGTGGGAATCTCAGAGCCTTTAAAATAATATTCAATGTGCATGCTTACTCATGTAAATGGTTGCTCCAAAAGAGATGAAATTTTTGCTGAAAATTACTATTTTTTGATTACTTTTTTGGAAAGGGGGGGGGGAGGCATTCTTGAATAGATTTGAGTTGTGAAAACTTATTTGATGATTGGTATATCAAATTAATTACCATTCTTAATAATAGTGATAAAAAACAAGAAAATGATTATTAATCTCTTGTTTATAATTAATAAAATAATAAGCATAATAAGATTCTGTACAATTCTAATCATCATCAATGTTATCAAAGTTTTATTAATAAAAGTTAGAATTCTAAATCTATTCATTTTATATCATAATTATTATAACATGTTATAAATCAATAGATAGTTAATAAATATTTTTATATACCTCAGTATTTTATTATTGAGAAAAAGAAAAGAAATGCATGTTGTTTTTAAAACTCATTAAAATAAATCGAGTTTGCTGATACAGGCCACTTGGATAAACAATCAATTTTTTTAGAAGTTAGTAATATGCATATGATTATCTTATTCAGTAACATTTTTTTTACTAATATTTGCTGAATTAATCTATTATATTCTGATCTAAAATATGTAACATATTAATTGTTAATTTTTCCACTCCATTGTTCATATTGGATCAGTCTAAATATCTGCTAAATTTCTGCAGAATACTTACTTCTCAGCTGGTGCAGCAGTCTAGTTCAATAGTTGTAACAAACTGTATTTTTTGAATAATTGGTGCTGAATTTCTGCCTTGTTTTGGATGTTATATTATTTTAATGTTTTCATAATTTAAATTTATTTAATTTTTTCCCCTGTAACTTCAATAAACAATTATAATGCTTACATGTTCTTAACACACTGTAATAAAAGTAACATTATATAAAACTTTATGTTAAACTTTATATAAAATTTAAAAAAAATCATCAATACTACTAAAACTTATAAAATACTTGAAACTGTTTTATTATTAGTAATAATACTTTTAAACAAGCTTTATTCATCTTTTACATTTAATGAGTGTTTTTTCCTAGATGATTTAGTCTATCAATAAGCTGATGCACTTAAGAACTGAAAATTCTTGGCTTGAAATTAAGCCTGCATTTCTGGTATTCAAACATCACATAACCTCCTAAGCAGTTAACCATTCAATTATTTATTTAACAGTGACTACTTTATTCTCTTATATAAAGCAATTTAAGTATTTAGCTTTAATCTAATTATGCTAAAATTTTAATCTTTTATATTACATTAATAAAGAAGATACAAGAAGTTTATGCTATAATTAAAAGAAATCTTACTTAGAATCCATATAAATATTATTCATAAATGTCTTTTCCTAATACTACTATTATATTGGTGATAGTTTTATATTTCATATATTAAAATGGTTGTAGGATGAAGTCATTCTTATAGCATCAGTAAGTTTGATTTCTACATGTGCAGTGAATAATATATAATTCTAAGGCAGTATATAACCGGCTTATACTGAATGTTTCTTATATATGTAAGCAAGGGGATTTGAGCTCAGGATTTTTTAGTCTATTTGTTCTCCACTCCATCTCAAGTAACTGATGCACATGCCCATGCACATGTGAAAAATATACATTATCCCCAATATATATAGTTCATGCAAAAACAGCATTTATTAGTTGGACCTGATCATAATCTTTCCCACATATATACAATCAATGCTCGGTTTATATTGATAGCAATTTCTCAAATTTTAATGGACAGGCTTCACTCTTCTCATCCTTCCGACTCTTCAATCATCCATTTTATTGAAAAACTGATGATGGAATGCTCAAAGTCCTTATTGAATTTGATAATGCAGTCATACCCAGATAGACATTATGTTAATCTAACCCCTCATACTATTGAACCATAAGTGTATCCATATATATATATATTAATAAGAGAGGGATGGATTGAACTTATATCTATTTCCTAAGCAATATGTAATTCTAAGGCAGTATGCAACTTGCTTATAATGAATGTTTCTTGTACATGTAAATAGAGGGATTGAACTCAGGATTTTTTAAGGCCATTCATTCTCCACTCAGCAACTGCTAAGTTAATATAGATATGTTTATGAACAGCTACCAAGCTGATCATCTCAGAGAAAGTTTATGGGACAAATCCACTTGATTCAACTTCTTTTTTAATAAATCTCTATTCGAATATTAAACTTTTCAACTTCATAATTTATTATATGTTGCTTCCTCTGCTATGTGATTATTTGTTGCATGTGCTTATAGCTAGTTAGTAAAATTTGAAGAGTAAAATTTTGTCTCTTTCAAAGAGTCACATTATAATACCATGGTAACTGAGATATGTTTTTTTGATTATTATTTCATTAGCACAATTATTTAAAACTAATTATTAAAAGCAAGTCTTTTTTTAATAACTGCTAATGAGTCCCCATAATATTTTAAATAGAGGTAGCTTTTGTTTTGTTAAAAGTAGAATTTCTTCATTCTATTATATCATATATCATCAACATTGTATCAAATAGTGTCAATAAATGTAAATATGCATGCTTTACAAAAAAAAAATGCATTTATATAATTTTATAATAAAAAAAACAACAATTTGAAACTCATACTTACAGGGCTGGACTATTGGATTTATTAATAATAATATATTAATTCTGAAATATCTAAAAAATGCATTTTTAAAATTATTTTTATCTTATTATAATATTAATTAAAATTAAATAAGTTTTTCTCATAGATAAAAATAAATAATCGAATCATTTTATCAAATAAATTTAGTAGCTATAGTTGTAAATAATGATAATAATATAAAACTAATATTTTTGGGAAAACTTTAAATTATTATGATAATTTATTTCTATTCATATTCGTTGAAATGCAGTTTAAATACCATCTTAAAATGAGATTAGAGAATATTAAAATAATATTTTTGAATTCAATTTTTATTAAAAGATTATTTAATTTTATATCTTTCTCTATTTTTAGGTTCTGAAGTTACAATTTCAAACTGTTTACTAAATATGGGTATTATTCGAGTAGGAAAAATTTCTTTCCAGATATTAGAAATTAGCAATCCATCTGAAGAAGAAGCGCCTTTTCAAGTATGCTATATATTTATTTAGATAGATTATTTGTGATTTTTTTTATTTTACTCATTCATATTTGTTAAGTATTAGACCAATAGTGATTAAATTTCCCAACCACAGGTCATTTAATATATATGCATAGATTTGTGAAAAATGATTATTATATACTATCATATTTGTGCAAAAAGTAATACTAGTATACATTGAATAAACAGTAAATAAAAGAAGAAAAAAATTTCATTTTTTTATCTTAGTTTCTAACCAAAGATTTTTTATTATGTTTAATATAAATTTTATATTTTAAAAGCATATTTTAATTTCAAATTTTTTTCACCATTAATAAATATGTAAGAGTTAATACGCTTGACGCATATAGTGAAATTAAATTCTTAGTTGAAATAATTATTTCTCACAGCTAAGTGCTTTCAGAGATTTCTTCCCCATATTCATAGCCTTCAACTATAATAATTTATGCAAATCTATGCAAGCTCATTCATATAGTCCATCTTTTTTAAATAGAAAATCATATATATTTTCTGTTTATTGCATTATATCTCTTGCTATAAACCATGCCTCCTTAATTTTTCTCTTGATATCATTCCTTTCAATAGAAATTATTGTAGCATTTGCAGGTTCAAATTCATGATTAGGAACCTTTTGGTGGTCCACGAATACTGAGCTACCTTCATTTTTGCTCAACACCCTTTTGTACAAATATTTGCGTTGAGAAATTCTGCTCTTTATAGTGGCCCAAGTTTTGCCGTAATATTCAGCTCCACGGTTTGCCTGAGGGCATGTCATCCTGTATATTTTGAATGCTTTTAACATGTATGTGCTTTAAAGATCAGTTTTTTATAAATATCTTTCATTAGAATTAATCATTTTATTTAGTTTTAGATTTTTAGTTAAATGCAGTATTAATTTTTTTAAATTATTTATATATATATTTTAAATATGGGAAATTTATATAAAAGTTAAAACAGCCTTTAAATAACCCACTGCAAGTAAAAGTCTTTTCCAACAAGTCTTCAATAAAAAACAGTGAAGAAAGAAATATTATTTATTACACCTTCCAATTGGCAGCTTTATTCTCTTACTAAGAATAATTAGATTTTCATTTATAGATCAATACTGGATTTTTAGCTGTGATGGTTGTGGGAGAGATAATTGGAAAAGAAATTGTAAGCCCATTGAAAAAATTTTGAAATTCATTTGGGCACAGTTCACACCCAGATCATAAGCATGGCAAGTGGATGGCTAATTATATTTAATTAGTATATAGAAAATGCTTCAGAAAAGATTATCAATACTAGATACTACTGGGAAAGAGAAAAAGAGTATATTCAAAAAGGAATGGGCATGGAAGAATATATAAAGAAAATTTTAAAAAAGATTTATGGAGTGACAGGAAGGCATAATACTTGCAAATCAGAAGAGATCAAAAATTGTTATGGACCAATAAAAAATTAATTACATTACATATGCATTTAGTTTAATATAATTAATTTTATAATGTTTAATCTTTAAAAAATAGATATTATTAAAAGTTTAGATTTTTGTTGTAAAGTTTACATTGTAGATATAGTTTACATTGATGAGTAAAGCAAAAAGATACAACTTCAAAAAATTGAGAGCTTAATCCATTTACAATTACAGGTTTAAAGCTTTTGGAATTAAATAGTATTTATTGTAACAATAAAACACAATGCATCTGCACAAGTGCATTTTTTAATATAAAAATATTTAATTACAGTATTAATTTTAATTTGCCTTTAAATAATGGTTAAATTATTTTAGCAATAAATAATTATTTTTCTGTTTGCATATAGAAAATATAAATATTATTTTAGAATTTAGAGTTTCATTTATCATTTAAAATAACCAGGCAATAAATACATTTTTACTATTAGTTACATCTGACTAAATAAAAACTAATTATTAGTATTTTGTGTAGCAAAAATGACAATTTGCATAATGAAATGTAAGAATAAACTTTTTTATTACATTTAATTTAAATGTTCTCTTTTCTTTTTTTGGACTTTAAATTGAATTGTTGCTCTATTTTCTTCATCTTATTTTGGAAATCTGGTTGCATTAGTACTTGTTGTTAGCATTGGTGAATTATTATAAATTAATTCCAAGTTAGTTATCAATTTTTTAAAAACATATTAATATAAGTGAAATTCTTTTTTTTTTGGATAATAGACATATTTTTCTTGCATTTCATTAACATTAGATTTAATATTTATATATATATGCTATCAGAAATATGTTTCTTTCATGATAAATGTACAATATACTTTATATGTAGCTGGTCTGTATATTGTTGGATTTCTCTGGTGATGGTTATTTCTTTTTATTCAGGTTCTATAAATGTATAGATAGGTCTGATATATAGCTATCCTTATAAAAATATCTTGAATACCCAGAACTGTATTTGAATTCATGTACTTGCTAATAGTGTCTGCATTTGCTAAAAGATAATAAACACTAAAAAATACAAAAAATAAACTATATAAAAAAGAATGCACAAATGAGAATACTGACATAAACAGCTTATTATATCTTTACAAGTAAACATTTTTTAATGCTGATGGCACTCATTTCTTTATAGCCCCAAATTCTGAAAAAACATAGTTCTGCTAACAATGTAACTGTGTTTGATTTTGCAAGTCTTTGCATTAATATGTAGACAATTTTATAGTCAGGTGCCAAATAATGGTCAGAATGATAATCAAAAGAATTAAAGCTAAGTATAAAAAAATAAAAATTATAATTGTAATATGAATATTTTTCTTTCACTTGTTTTGATGAAAACAAGTTAATATTCTTTTGATTAAAGAAAAAATATTTTTTCTTAATTCAAATTTTCTTTTTAATATTTTAAGTAAAAAAAAAAAAAAAATAATTATTATAATATAGATATGCATTGAATATTTTTGTTTCTACAAAATAGTATTTTTCTTTATTATTTTATTAATAAAATTTAGATTTTTATCTAAATCAGAATAAAAAAAAAAAATTGTTTATTAGAGAAATCCCAACATTTTGATAATTTATTTCAAAATATCCAGAATATTATTAGTTACTTAATTAATATTTAAACAATTCTAGAGTTTATTCTAACATTTTAAGTAATTTTTGTATATGTTTATTAATTTTTTTCTTTATGTAAGTTAAACATATTTGTATTACTCATCTACTATGTTGTGAGTATGAGACTCAATATGTTGATACACAAAAGATAGTATCAAATCACTTTTGTTATTAAACAATCCAAAACAAAGCAAAACTCTCCATATAGTAGTGCCATCTTGTGCTAACAAGAGCAATCAATGGATGCCAGAAGGCTTGTGCATAAAATCCCTATCTAGTGCCTACTCATCCAATATCCCCAGACTAGTTTCTGGCTTGTGGCCTTCATCAGTGAGGAGCCTTGGATCTGAGAGCACTGCACCTAGATCTTAGGATCTAATGCAACCCTCCAGCACCCACCTTTTAACTCTATTTAACTACAAAACTATGAGAATGAAATTGAAAACACTATTAATATTTTCAATCCAAGCTCAATAGCTTATATAGTCATATGGGTCTGAACTCAATTCAGTACCCATACATTTTGGTGTCTTTGGCTCTTTAACAACCATAGCCACCACTATCCTATTAGGCAGGATTGGTGTTAAACCACTAAACATCACATGATCACTATTTCATACTAGCACAATAATTGTTATTAAACAATCCAAAACAAAGCAAAACTCTCCAAAATGTATGGGTACTGAATTGAGTTCAGACCCATATGACTATATAAGCTATTGAGCTTGGATTGAAAATATTAATAGTGTTTTCAATTTCATTCTCATAGTTTTGTAGTTAAATAGAGTTAAAAGGTGGGTGCTGGAGGGTTGCATTAGATCCTAAGATCTAGGTGCAGTGCTTTCAGATCCAAGGCTCCTCACTGATGAAGGCCACAAGCCAGAAACTAGTCTGGGGATATTGGATGAGTAGGCACTAGATAGGGATTTTATGCACAAGCCTTCTGGCATCCATTGATTGCTCTTGTTAGCACAAGATGGCACTACTATATGGAGAGTTTTGCTTTGTTTTGGATTGTTTAATAACAATTATTGTGCTAGTATGAGATAGTGATCATGTGATGTTTAGTGGTTTAAATCACTTTTGTGCTGTAATACAACTCAGGCAATATGAAAATGTCAATTGTGCTCAATCTATGAATACATTTACAATAAGAAACATTTTTTATGTGACTTGAAGATAATTACATTTTTTTTCTCTTGGAATTAAAAACCCTTGTTGATTAAAACAAACACTGTTTAGATTTCCAAGAAGTCTTGAAAAATTATGTTAAAATTGAATAAATTACTCTTGGATATAGTTAGTAAAAAGGAATAATTGCCTTTGCTTTTTTCTTATATAACTTTTTGGTTATTAATAGTCTATTTTTAAGAAATATATATATATATATAGAATACCCTTATGTTTAAACAGACTGATCAATAATTCAAAATATAGGATAGAATAGAATTACAAGTATGAAATTATACATTTAGTTGTTTTCCTGGCTGTAGTGCTACTTATTATGGAAAGACAAAAGCTAGTATGTCAACGTGTTTATGCCATCACATATACCAATATAAAAAGTCTAAAGTGAATTCTCAAATTAATTCTGTTTTCATTAATCATGAGAGAAATGCTAGACAAGAATTTTATCCTCAAATAATTAATGCAGTCTGCAATGAATCTAATGATAGGAAGAGCAAGATAAAAAAGGCTGTTTTATTGCCAGGTCTAATAACTTTGTCAATCTAAAAAACACTAGCATCCAACTGAGGGGGCATTGGAATCTTAACTAGTCAATTTAATTTATTTACCATGAACCTGGACAATACTGAAAGAGCACTCAGTTAAATATTATTATTATTATTACCATCATCAAATTTTCTTCTCTGTATGACACATAAATGTATATGTGTGTATAATATATATATATATGATAAATAAAACAAGTTATAAATTTTGTAATTTGCTTCTAGCTTGCATTTTATGATCACTAGATGGAGCTTTACCAATAGTTCCTAAAAAGCTTTGTTTACATAAACACCAGAGAGAATTATAATTCAATATCCCTTTCATTGTCTCCACCTTCAGACCATGGTTTTGAGCTAGTTGTCTCACGTCAGTGAAGGGTTGGAAGACTACAAACTAGATCTAAATACTAACTCTAAAATCATCATTTATTAAACACGTTTCTATCAGTCTGAAAGCATGAAATTTCTCAGACATGTAATGTCTTCAAATCCAGCTTAACAAACTAGAAACTGATAGAAACATGTGTAATAAATGCTGATTTTAGAGTTAGTATTTAGATCTAGTTTCTAGTCTTCCAATCCTTCATTGATGTGAGCCAACTAGCTTGAAACCATGGTCTGAAGGTGGAGACAATGAAAGGGATATTGAATTCTAATTCTCTCTTGCATTTATGTAAACAAAGCTTGTTAGGAGCTATTGGTAAAGCTCCATCTAGTGATCATAAAATGCAAACTTGAAGCAAGTTACAAAATTTATAACTTTTGTTTATCTTAAATGTACCCTTGAAGGTTTTTGCAATGATATATATTGCAGAGACTTTTACTATATGGTCAAACGGAACTGATTTCAGACCCATATAGCTTTCTAGTTTATTAAGCTGGATTTGAAGACATTTTGTGTCTGAGAAATTTCATGCTTTCAAACTGATATAAACGTGTTTAATAAATGCTGATTTTAGAGTTAGTATTTAGATTTAGTTTCTAATCTTCCAACCCTTCACTGACATGAGTCAACTAGCTCGAAACCAGGGTCTGAAGGTGGAGACAATGAAAGGGATATTGAATTCTAATTCTTTCTCATGTTTATGTAAACAAAGCTTGTTAGGAGCTATTGGTAAAGCTCCATCTAGTGATCATATATATATAACTATTTAATTATGGAAAAAAACCTCTCCTTACTGTTTATACTACCACCCTCTATTATCATAGTTTGTATATATATATATGATGCAAAAGCTTTGAAAGTATACTTTGTACAATAAATTTTACTAAATTTTTAATATTTAAAATCTGCTTTAGAATTTTTTATATTATTAGTTATAATAACAGAGTACCAAAATGCAATTATATATATATATTTGGATAAGCATTTATTTTATAACGTCTTGTGTGCGATTATAATTAGGATAGAATGACAGCCTGTTAAGCTAATTGCGCAGACGCTGTGAGAATGTTATTAATAAATGAATACCTTCGAACAACCACATGATATAGTATTTGTGTAAGAGTAAAAAGGAATGCTCTTACCCTTACGACTCAAATGTTTATATATGAGCAAATCTAAAGTAGTTGTAACGAAGGCGTGACTACATAATAGTGATTTAAAGTGACTATTATGTAGTCACGCCTTCATTACAACTACTTTAGATTTGCTCATATATAAACATTTGAGTCGTAAGGGTAAGAGGATTCCTTTTTACTCTTACACAAATACTATATCATGTGGTTGTTCGAAGGTATTCATTTATTAATAACATTCTCACAGCGTCTGCGCAATTAGCTTAACAGGCTGTCATTCTATCGTAAATATATATATATATTGTAACAGAATTAAAATTAATAGCAATTATTAATTATTAAAATATGCCTATTTATAATCTGTCATTTGTAACAGTATGAATAAATAAAAATGAACTGACAAAAGGTTGATAAAAGACTGTTACTTTTATAACTGATTACAATCTATATATTGATGAGTGATAAAATGATAGTTGCTATAATTCAATAACTAAATATAACATTATAGCCCGATTGCAACTATCCTAAACATTAATTCTGTCACATTAGTAATGAAATAAATAAATTATCTCATTTCTTAGTACTTAAAATAACAACAGTGAAATTTAAAACTATCATCATTAAATATTTAATGATATTTAGATATTGGGGAAGTCATTTGAACAATAAAACCTAATGGCCATTGTCATCAAATAAAAATAATATTAAATATAGCATCTGAATAAAATTACCCACTTTGAGATTCTTGGAGTGCATTATGCTTATCTCCTATACTAGGTTCTTTTAACAAAGAATCCTTCTCATTCCTCTTTCCATGTATATACGACCATTCACAGTCACACGCACACACTGGTGCTATTTATAACAACGTATAAAATTATCATATAAACTTAATATCATTAAGTTGGAAAGGGATGAAATCACTCTTTATTCAGTTTAGCTAAATACATGTGTTTTCCCATGAGCGCCACTAGATTATTTTAAATCGAGATAAATATCTGTTTAGAGTGTACTGAGTTCAAACTCATTCGGTACATTTTTATCACACATGACTTGGATGACTAATGAAAAAAAATGACGTTCTTATATTTTACTTATGTCAATAAAATCATAAGATCCCCATATCACAAAATTTATATAGATCAAGACTCTTATAGACATTGCTAGCTCATTTTTTGTATATTGATGAACAGACAAGTATAATCTTATTAATGGCTTCTAAACAAGCATCGTGAAGACCATTACTGATATGGATGGCCATTTAACTAGATTATTTAACTTAATTATTTATTACAATTTAAAGGTAATAATGATGATGATAATAATAATGATGATGGTAATAATATCATAATAATAATGATAATAATAGTGATGATGATACCAGCCATAGCTTATTAATAAACTCACAACAATAAATTTATCTTTATAAACTCATAAGCACTTTTTAAAATCATCCCTTGTCAAAATGGGATTTAAATATTACATTCACTAGCATTTAGAAGTTTATGGTTATTTACTAAAATACTTTGATAGTTAAAACTAGGATTCAATAATACTAGTGATGATGACTGATCATCACGAATCTCTATGCATGATATTCAACTTTCTATAAATCCTTATTTACTAAATATATTAATTATGTTAAACATTAGATTTAATGATTATAATTTATGTAATCAATGATGATGGCGATCATAACTCTTGTATAGTATTATTTGAAACAGTGCTTCAATCAATAATACGATATTCATCTTTGATGAAGATGATCAAAACTCATGGACATAACATAATTTTAGCTTTCTATGGTTGAACTATAATTATTAAAATTTGGTTATTATCAAGCATAATCCCTAAATACTTTAAGGTAAATCAACATTCTAGTTTACTTAACATTTTGCGAGCGCTTAATATTTGCAAGTGATTGCTCAATATTTACGAATGATGATTCTTAATATCTGTGAGCGATGATGATGATGATCATTTAAAACAATAGAATTAAAACAAGAAAAATACAACAATATTTTTAATAAGAACTCGAAACCAATTAAGATATACAATTATATTTTATTAATACTATTACTCTTTCCTTCTTTAAAATCAAATTTACTAAATAGATAAATGGCTTATTATTACATTAATTCAATATAGAACTAATACAAAATTTTATATACAAGTTCGTCATTTGGGATAATTTTAAAATAAGCTGGCTTAAAATGATATTTAAAAAAATATATTTCATGGTATGCTTACTTAAGACTTTACTAACTTATTATATCATAAAAATAAATTTCATATGTAACTTGTGTTTTATTTCACTTCCATTCATATGTAAGCCTTGCTTTATAATTTACCATATTTAAACTAATTATGTATAATTTATTCTTTTGACATGTTTGTATAAGCAGTTACACATGCACACATTCGGTAGTGTTAACATATATGTTTAAAATGTATACCCCTATATTAAAGATTAATACATAAATTACATATATAAAAATATTCTTGCAACCTTTTAGCAAAAGAAAATAAAATACATTATATCAATTTTAATATGCAACTAGATAAAAAAAAAACACACATTATAAATGCATATATTTATAGGCTGCTAATTATCATAACAACTGAAGAACAATTAAAAAAAACATTTCAATATTACAATATATTATATAAAAAAATAATAAAAAAAAAATAATGAAAATTTAAGTTTAAAGATTTAAATTGTGTTTGGGTTATGTTATGTGGTATTGAGAATAACTATCGATAAACAAGCCTTTAATGTTTCTGTATCAAAGAAAAAAAATAATGCTTTGACCAATAAATTAAGGTTTACTTTTAATAAGCAATAATAAAAGATCTGTTAAAGAAAGTTCATAGTTACCGGATTACTTTCACTTCTTATAAATGGCCTAAGTTTGAATTTTCAGACTGCTTGTCTTTGCTCCATTTAAGAAAAAGAAAGTTCTTGCAGATACTTTCAAGATCAACATGAATTAATTGACTTGCTTATTTCTTCATTTTAAAATTATTTATTACTGATACTTTTGATAACGCTGAATTCGTTGACTGGCTTCTCTCTACCATTTCAAAAAGAGTTATTATAAATACTTTTAGATAAGTATGAACTGGTGGATTTGCTTGTCTCTCCCATTTAAAAAAAAATTGTAGACACTTTAGAAGTCTGAGGAAAACTTTAACAAAAAATTTGGTTCATAGCTTCAAACCTGGCTACATATATGGCTTTTATTCATCTTTCCCTTCTTCTTGGCTCTTGTCAGAGATGATAATGAGATGACATTTTTGGCTGATTTTAAATTTGTCCATTCTTTTGGTTACTATGGACCGGTATATGGGTCCGCAGTAGACCAGTGATTTAACCCATTCTGTATTAATCCAGGAAGCAGAAAAAATGGTTTTAGCAATGCAAATTCATTGTATTATACACAGCAAAATATATTAAGATCATTTCATAAAACTGTTAATAACTTCTTCCAAGAAATTCAATTTTGTTCCATTTTTTCTTTACTTAATCTTGCTGGGAATTACTTATATATACGCACATCTTCGTCTATACTGACTTTAAAACAAGAGTCATTTTTTTCTTCCTCAACTTTTAAAGAGTGAAAAAAAAAATCAAATCGCTCACTCTCCTTTTCCCAACTTTTAAAAAAAAAAACTGACTGCTCGCTACATCTCTGTTTAATAATAAGGAAAAACTGACTGATCACTAAATATTGTTTCATTCATTTTTATTGCGAATTTTGGTCAAAGAAAATGACCACCTGCATATCTTATCTTGAGATAAAAGATCAAAAAAAAAAATCAGAGTTTGACAAGTTGATGTTCTATCGCGATTTTACAAGAAAATTAATAATCACGCTTTATTACATCAAAGCACTCCCTTTATAAAAATAATCTTAGACACAGATAACACAAACAATAAATCTGGCAATCTATAGTCATTAGCAATAGGTGTAAAAGCATTTTTGTTTTTATACAGACGTTTTCATTCTTTCACACTCTTTTGCACGTGTACATTTTTTTAATCTCCTAATCTACTAATCTGATCGCCTTATTTTACACTTTCTTTCTGATCTGCTTTATTTTAACAAAGTTAATGTTAAATAATTTAACACCTTATTTAATAAGAAAATATAATAAATCAATATTAAATATTATTTCTCATTACATTCTCTTTACAACTGCATATTTATTAAGTATTTATAAATTTATATATAATAATAAATACACACATGAATTCATATATATATAAAAGAAATTTTTTTTTTAATTAAATAATATGTATGTATGTGAAATGAGTCATATATCTACAATATATATATATATACACAACATTAAAAGCCTAAAGCTAAACTACTCAATAAAATAATCAAAATTAGTCCAAATTTACAATTCAACCAGATTAGCCAAAGAAAATAAACTCTAAAACACAACCAATGGTTTCATTGCTACAAGCGGACTTCTCAAGTGTTTACAAGATAACATATTTATACTAAATATTACCCACAATTTCACTTACATTCCATACACCCTTAATATTAAAAGAACTTTTAAATAAGTTAATTGCTTCATAATCATAAATTTTTCATATATATTCAATTACATTTGTAATTTTGTGCAGTTTTTTGGAGTAATAGAATGATGAATATGAGAATCAGTGAATACTGGATTTGATTTTCAGCTGAGTAAAGTAAAAAAAAAATATTCAGTTTGGTTAAATGAGTGACATGGTTTACTAATTTTCACAAACAACTCACAATACATTGGTTATTCAATATATTCATATGAATCATTGGTATGTATACTTTGGCAACATTTTATTACTAAAAAAAATAATAAGTATATTTATCTATTTTATTGTAGTTTATGATTGACAACTCTGAGAGTGCCTTTAGAATTATTCCTTTTAAAGGCATATTAAAATCACATCAGTGTATCACAATTAAAGTTCAGTTTTGTCCAGTCTTTCCGATTGCATACTATCGTAAAGTAGCTTGTATTATTCATAATCAAGTAAGAAAATTTTTAACAATTTTTTTTAAAATTTGAAATATAAAAATGCATAAAGTATTATATATTTATGAATATATGTATTTTCATATGAATTTACATGGTTCCACAGCATTTTCACACATGCATACACACATATATATATTCATTTGCTAGAGCCATCTACTATAAGATTAAGTAATAGATGGACACCAGATGTTATAGTGCTATAATATCTTTATCCCCAAACTAGTTTCTGTCATTTGTCTTCATTAATGTGGACTATTGATTTCAAAGATTTGAATCCTAATTCTCACTCATGAAGTCAAAAATAAGTCTGAGGATGGGAATATTATAGACTATGTTATATGATGTCCAATTCATTCATTTTCTTGCATTTATTGAGAAGTTTTTGGAAATGAGAATAAGATGAATTAAGAATATTCCCATTAGATTTATCCAAAAGCATCTTTTCCAATACTTAAAACTTTAGTATTAAATTATTTGCTGATAAGGCATTATATATTACTCTCCATTATATAGCAGCAGACATATTTTTTGTATTATTTTAAGTACAAGGTTTATTTAATTGTTGTAAATGTTATAGATGTGGTTATATGGCTTGCAAATGTATGACTTAACAAATGTTCAAATTGTGGTGATTTGAAAAATTGCATCACATTTGCTACTTTTAATTCATCATAAGTAATTGCTTACTTTTAACAGGAATGCAATATAAATGAAACTGATACTAAAAGTGGATAAAATTGTGTCTTATGTGTGAAATTATATGCAGCAGCCAAAATAAACAGAAAAAAAAGTTATGTTTTTCTAATTAACCAAAAATAGTGTAATATTGCATTTTTATTTTTGATCAGAAAAAAGATTGATTTAAAATGATGAGAAATCTTAATAATTGCAGACATCCAATTAACTGTATAATTAAACAGTGATTAAAAAAAAAAACTACCAAGTCTTCATTTAAGCAAAATTTTAATTTACTAGACTCTGTTAGTTAATTTCTGAAGTCTTTATTATCAGAGGAATCAATAATATATACTATGAAGACAGTAGATTAAACTATGTGAAGAAATCGTGAAACAAGATACATAGTGATATCACAACATAATTAAAACTAAAAATAAGAATGCCAGTGATACAAGTAAACCCAAGATCCATTCTAAGTTTATACTGGTTTTTAGTAGTATGAAAACATAATCCAGTGATAATTAAGAAAGACAAGTGGTGGATGTTTCTTGCACGCTTTCTACAGCAGAAAAAACTACAGTCAAATTGACAAAGAAGTATTGCTTATAGTTTTTGCATTGAAAAAATTTCACCAGTATATATGGGATGAGAAATTTTTGAAATATTCATGGACAATAAACTGTTATTGGGCATTTTGGCTCATGATAAATTAGCACCAGAATGCATAAGCCCAGGGATGTTATGTTCACGGAATATGTTGGCTGCATATGATTACCAACTAAATTACCTTAAGAGGAAAGAGATCACATATGCAAATGCTCTGTCAAGATGTCTGGATAAATTAGAGTCAGCAAATACTGAAATAGAGGTAAATTATATAGACTATATAAAGTCTAAAAGAGCAAGCAGTGAAACAGTCGAACAATGGACAAAACAAAATCAAGGATACCATATGATAATAAAATGGATGCAGAAAGGTTGGCCAAAGACAAAACTGTCTTGCTTGTCTCAAGGGTTTTGGGCTAACAAGGAAAAATTATCAATATGTAAAAGCTGCATTATAATGGTGGATAAAATAGTTGGTTATACCCTGACAGGACAAAATGTAGTTTTGGAATTGCTGTATAAGAACCATCCAGAGGTAGTGTGAACAAAAGAATTAGCAGTTAGTTACATCTAGTAACTAAAAATAAATACTGACATAGAAAAATACATAAAAATGTGCATTGAGTGTCAAACCGAAATGGCTCTGGCAGCAAAAAATTATACACTATGGCCCGACACAACTAGTCCATGGAAAAGATTTCATATAAATCATGCTGGACCAATTGGAGGGAAATTGATTCTAGTAATAGTAGATGCTTTTGATTGAATACCATGAAGTGAAAAATACTAGTGCAAAAGAAACAATCAAGTGTTTCAATAAACTTTGTAATACAGGGATTGCGTGAGACTATAGTGTCTGATAATATGGCAGGTTTCAATGGTTATACACTACAACAATAGTTTAGTGATAATGAAATTCATCATATTAGTACCCCCCCTGTACATCCATAATCAAATGGTATGGTGAAGAAAGCAGTACAGAAAATCAAAAAGGCATTGAGAAAAAGTAATGGTGGGAATTTAGAAAATACATTGCATGAAATAATGCTGTGGCAACACTCAGTGCTTTGCACAGTAACTGTAGTCATACTGGCTGAAATCCTACTGGGAAGAATATTAAGACCAAGTTTATCTTTAATCCACCAAAAAACAATGGACCATGTAAAACAAGTATAATACTTATGAAAATTCAAAGTTCAAAGTGGGAACAGCAGTCTGGATTAGAGTCATGCTAAGAAATACTTGGATCAAAGGTACAATACAAAAAATATTGTCTAACCATATTGTGTTAACCAAAAATGAATTGCAATATAGAGGGCATGAAAACCATGTCAGGACTCAGGAAGCAACTAACCCTCACAATTTCGAAGTTATTAAAATAGGAAAATGTGTGCCCCAAAGACAGGTACAAGAAAGCCACCCCACAATAGAAGAAAGAATAACTGAAGATGAAAAATCAGATTCACAGATAAAAAGTACAGAAGTGAAAGATGTACCTAAAGTGAAAGAGAAATCACCCAGGCTGATTTGCAAAGGATGAAGAAAATTACAAGATTATGTCTAATCAAGTTAAACGGGGTTTTTTGTGGAGTAGGGTGAGGTGGTATGTTTTGTACTAATATTTAAATTTAAACTGAATAATTATAAAAGTAAACAACATATTAATTGCTCCAGAAAAAGAAAAGAGATACACAAATAAAATATATTTAGAGTACTATATTTAATAGATGACTAATAGATAAAGTTAAGGCAAATGAGAGTAAAATTAATTTATGGGGATTGAAAGAAAATTAAACAAAATTAATATAAATGATAAGAAATATTTGCTTAAAATAAACAATGGAAATTAGTTGCTAAACAAATAATAAGGAATTCTGCTTAATAAATGGTAAAAGTGATTTACTAATGAGAATTATTTGCATAACATAATCAAAGTCAAAAAAGGCTAATTAAAAATACCAGAGGGGAAAAAGACTGAGGAAATAAGATAGTGATCAAGAATTAAAACTGGAATGCCCAAGGGAACCAGAGATATAAATATTATGTACAGAAAAGTGCAAGGGAGTTTTTTGCTTTTATGGATTTGCTTGCATATTCATTATGAACTTGTTTAACTGCAAACTGTTAATATCGATTTTCTGAAGCCAACTGGAGTTAGAACAGGGCTGAAAAAAGCCAGTGAGAAGCAGTTCTGGAATCAACAGGCAATTCATGCACCGAGGGATACCATCAGCTGGCTAGAGACTAAAGCAGATTGCACAGATCTTATTTTGTTTTTATTATACCTAATGGGCTTTATAGGAAGAAACACAATGAGCTATGAGTATACACACTTGTTAAATTTATACACAACCAGATTTGGGTGGTAAACTGCAGAATCAGAGTTTAACCAATGGTAATATATATATATTGTAATGAGCACAGACGTTCCTTACATTGTTTTTTTTTATATTTATTAAACATGAAAGTAAATTAAAAAGTTCGCATTTAAAAATTTTCTGTAAGAATTAAAAATTGAAATTAAATATCATCTTAAACTCGTATATATTAAATCGCACAGATAAAAAAAAATTATTAAAATAAAACTGTATTAAAAATAGAAAAGGTATTTTAAAAACAAAAACTTAAAAAGATTTAGAGATAAAAATATATCTTTGATTTGGAAAACAGGTTAATTAATCAGAAATGGAAATGATTGTTAATTAGTTAAATGTAAACCAGCCTTGGGCATTTAAATGTAAAAACATCGGTCAGATAGGAAAACAATAGAAACAAATAGCCAATGAAAGAAATCCATCAGGAAATCGGACCTCAGCGAAAGGATCATCGCATCGATGACATAATGCCAAGTCAATCCTTCAAATACGTATAAAAGGAAAATTTGGAAATTATTAATTAGTGACTGGATTATGATTATTACGATGTGACAGATAGGTGTTAGTGCGGAGGTGCGGGAGAAGCGATTGAAGAGATGCACGATTCAATCACTTCAGTTTTGCCAAAGAAAGAAAGAGAAATGAACTATCGTTTTCTACATTGAGGACCAACTAAATTAAAAAACCTCCGAATGAATAAATAAAACATCGGCTAAATGTATACCAATATCTTCAGGACGGCGTGGGAATTCCCGTTCAAACTTACAAACGACAGATAAAGATGAACTGTTTAAAACCGTAAGAACTTTACAATTAATGAACATTAAATTAAAACTTTTCATATTTAAAATAATTGCATTAGTTTCCTATCTGACTAAAGTAGTTAAAATGTTATTTGATGTATTTTTTATTTATTTGTGTAATATCATTTCCATTTATTTAATTTTGTTCTTTAAGTTTATTTATGATTTCTGTTTTCCGATAAATTAAAATATATCAATGTTAAACTTAAGTCGGGCATGAATGGCTGTATAGATTTGTAAAGTTATATTAGGGGAGGGTAATCTTAGGTTATTTGGTTTGTGGTTAAATTGGGTCAATGGATTGGATATATTGGTGTGATTAGTAGATGTAATATTGATTCGCTACGGGCAGAATCGCTTCATACGCAGCACACTTCCGTTTGCCTATGGAAGGAATTATAAGTCGGATACCGCAGTTCCTTTCTATGGAGTTTTTTGTTTTATTGCTCTTCTTTGCAGATAGATGTAATATTCCTATCTCATGAGAAGCAATTTCTTCTCTTAACTTTTTGTGCTGCCATATTTTATTACATTGAATACATCGATATATCAGATGAATTGATGCCAGTTTGACTACGAATTTTAACCTAAGGTTAAATAGGGATAGAATGTTTATTTTCAAAAGCAAATTTATGTGGTCTATTCATACTCGACCCTAAATAGAAATGCATTAAATTTAAGTTGTTTATAGACGCTTGCATGGATTGTTTATTGGTTAACTATGTTTTGCGTTTCCATATTTGATCAAAATATATAGACATTCGATAAATAATGATACCTTACGGTGAGTATCAAAAATGTATTTATTCGGATGTCTTTTAAGTTATTGGTGACAATGCAAGTATCTTATGGTGAATACTATTGGGTTACGTATAACATTCCCTCCGCAATTGTCAGTAATCAATAATTTTGTATTTTGATCGTTTATGTTTACTTTGAAATGTGTTTAACCGTGTAATCTATGTAACCGATCTATAGCAACATATTAAAACAAGCTTTTATAATCCCAGCTGTGCGAACTTAATTAAAATGTAAACTGATAATATAATAGAAATTAAAATGTAAATTAAAATCTAAGGTAAAGTTAAAAATAATGTTAAATTATGAAATGTAAAACTGATACTAAAACAATTTTAAATCTTATATATATATGTGCGGAAATACATTTTTGTATGTTAATTACTGGCAGTGGCTTATTTTATTCTTTTTTATATATATACTCTTAGATTATCTTATTAAATCTCTGCTATTCCACTGAGCTAGTGACATGGGCTAACGACCGGAATCAAAATTTAAAAAAAAAAAAAATTTTTTTTTTTGACTTGTATCTGCCTACTTTATAAATTTTTCTAGGTTCAAATGCCTAGATGGCGCCCTGACTTAACGTAAACTGCGCTACAGGGCGCCATCTAGGCATTTGAACCTAGAAAAATTTATAAAGTAGGCAGATACGTCAGTCAAAAAAAAAAAAATTTTTTTTTTTTAAATTTTGATTCCGGTCGTTAGCCCATGTCACTAGCTCAGTGGAATAGCAGAGATTTAATAAGATAATCTAAGAGTATATATAAAAAAAAGAATAAAATAAGCCACTGCCAGTAATTAACATACAAAAATGTATTTCCACACATATATATATAAGATTTAAAATTGTTTTAGTATCAGTTTTACATTTCATAATTTAACATTATTTTTAACTTTACCTTAGATTTTAATTTACATTTTAATTTCTATTATATTATCAGTTTACATTTTAATTAAGTTCGCACAGCTGGGATTATAAAAGCTTGTTTTAATATGTTGCTATAGATCGGTTACATAGATTACATGGTTAAACACATTTCAAAGTAAACATAAACGATCAAAATACAAAATTATTGATTACTGACAATTGCGGAGGGAAATTTATACGTAACCCAATAGTATTCACCATAAGATACTTGCATTGTCACCAATAACTTAAAAGACATCCGAATAAATACATTTTTGATACTCACCGTAAGGTATCATTATTTATCGAATGTCTATATATTTTGATCAAATATGGAAACGCAAAACATAGTTAACCAATAAACAATCCATGCAAGCGTCTATAAACAACTTAAATTTAATGCATTTCTATTTAGGGTCGAGTATGAATAGACCACATAAATTTGCTTTTGAAAATAAACATTCTATCCCTATTTAACCTTAGGTTAAAATTCGTAGTCAAACTGGCATCAATTCATCTGATATATCGATGTATTCAATGTAATAAAATACGGCAGCACAAAAAGTTAAGAGAAGAAATTGCTTCTCATGAGATAGGAATATTACATCTATCTGCAAAGAAGAGCAATAAAACAAAAAACTCCATAGAAAGGAACTGCGGTATCCGACTTATAATTCCTTCCATAGGCAAACGGAAGTGTGCGGCGTATGAAGCGATTCTGCCCGTAGCGAATCAATATTACATCTACTAATCACACCAATATATCCAATCCATTGACCCAATTTAACCACGAACCAAATAACCTAAGATTACCCTCCCCTAATATAACTTTACAAATCTATACAGCCATTCACGCCCGACTTAAGTTTAACATTGATATATTTTAATTTATCGGAAAACAGAAATCATAAATAAACTTAAAGAACAAAATTAAATAAATGGAAATGATATTACACAAATAAATAAAAAATACATCAAATAACATTTTAACTACTTTAGTCAGATAGGAAACTAATGCAATTATTTTAAATATGAAAAGTTTTAATTTAATGTTCATTAATTGTAAAGTTCTTACGGTTTTAAACAGTTCATCTTTATCTGTCGTTTGTAAGTTTGAACGGGAATTCCCACGCCATCCTGAAGATATTGGTATACATTTAGCCGATGTTTTATTTATTCATTCGGAGGTTTTTTAATTTAGTTGGTCCTCAATGTAGAAAACGATAGTTCATTTCTCTTTCTTTCTTTGGCAAAACTGAAGTGATTGAATCGTGCGTCTCTTCAATCGCTTCTCCCGCACCAAACACCTATCTGTCACATCGTAATAATCATAATCCGGTCACTAATTAATAATTTCCAAATTTTCCTTTTATACGTATTCGAAGGATTGACTTGGCATTATGTCATCGATGCGATGATCCTTTCACTGAGGTCCGATTTCCCGATGGATTTCTTTCATTGGCTATTTGTTTCTATTGTTTTCCTATCTGACCGATGTTTTTACATTTAAATGCCCAAGGCTGGTTTACATTTAACTAATTAACAATCATTTCCATTTCTGATTAATTAACCTGTTTTCCAAATCAAAGATATATTTTTATCTCTAAATCTTTTTAAGTTTTTGTTTTTAAAATACCTTTTCTATTTTTAATACAGTTTTATTTTAATAATTTTTTTTTATCTGTGCGATTTAATATATACGAGTTTAAGATGATATTTAATTTCAATTTTTAATTCTTACAGAAAATTTTTAAATGCGAACTTTTTAATTTACTTTCATGTTTAATAAATATAAAAAAAAACAATGTAACGAACGTCTGTGCTCGTTACAATATATATATATTAATAGGGTTTGATTTGTTTGTGTGCTGAGTGATCAATATTGCGGTTAATAATGCTTAGTTGTGAGACTCAGTGCACCATTGATAATCCTTTATTGTAAATTTTGTTATTAATTTCCTGTGTCTTACACATTTTATTGGTATCCATATATATATCTATTGTACCAGTCAAAACAGTCTGCTCACTTAACAAGATTCAAATCCTAAGCAAAAGTACCTCGAATCCGATCATCCTCGAGATACACAGGTCTGGAGCAATCCTGAATTCTAACCTCTTTGCCTATTCTTCGAGTCTCTGACCCAATGAACAACACTCCAGATGATACAGCACAATTATTTTAATTCCGGGCCCAAAAGCAAAGTGGTCGAGCATAAGATCAGACTGATTATGATGATCGAGATAAAAGTAGCCCAGAAATTACATTCATTAAAGTTATCTTTATTATTGCTAAGTTATTAGATAAAGAAAATAATTCTAAATACTAATTAGAAAATAATAATTCAAAACAAACCAGGATTTACATGAAATATATATTTAATAAAATATTGAGAAAACACAGATATATGTTACAAAAGGTTTTATGTTTGGAATGATATTGTCTATTTACAAAACTTGGGATTTGTTTTTATAAAATCCCCTTTACATTAATTATTTAATGAATATAATTTTATGGAGTGTATTATAACTTGTGCGGAGTTAATATGCCAATTTAATAATATTTTACTAATAGAACATTGTGGATGCCTAAAATAAATATAAAAGATCGCAACAGGCTTAGTAGTAAATGATTTATTTGATAAGCAGGCAAAATATACGATCTCAATCACTTATCTACATTATGAAAATCAATATATATACTTTTATTGGCATTGTTTGGGAAAGACGTCTTTGGAACTTATAAATAAGAAACAAACAATGCGCTACATTTACGAGAATATGTGATACAATCATTAATATAAATTGATTTACGTCTATGGGAATCGATAAGTATTTTAAAAGAAAGCAGCTTTAAAATCAACATACTGACTAATTAGCATGTTGGCGCATTTCATGAATGAGTCATTATTTCCAACACCTAACGAAAGGTCAAACAGGCATAAATCATTTAAATAAAGAAATACGGATCTTATGGTAGTTTGAATGCTTAATCATTTTAAGACATTTGATAATGAATGAGAGGTGATACATCCGCCATTTTGATGGTATGGTATCGAATGGAGAGGTTTGGTTTGAAGGCCCAGAGCCAGCTGTATGGAACTTCTGCAGCACAATCAAAACCTTATAAACCTCGTGTTCCACAGTGAGTAGCGTATACCCCTGATTACGAACAATTTTGAAAAGTAGACCGGGGGCTTCAAACTTCCGAAGTTCCCAATGACAAAGCAATAAAGAAAATATGTGTGTAATTACCATAAGAGAAAGGAAAGGTATGCCAGCAGCATTATACACGTGCGATAAACTTAATATATTATATTCTGAAGCCTGTAAATGGTTCGACTCCTGCGCAATGATATATTTAAATAAAGAATCATTCAGAAAATTATAATGGAGAATAACACTTTTAACTATGACATTAAACTAACGAAATTTATATTTAATTTTGATTCCCATTAGCCCTCCAGGCAACAGCAAGAAAAGGTGAAATAATTATATTAAGATTCATGATCTTTTAAAATGAAAATTTAAAGACAAATTTAAAAAATAAAGTAAAATATGCATCCACAATAAAATATTTTAGATAAAAAAAACGTGAATAACAGATTTAAATATAAAACCAACCTAGCGAGCGATTTCTGTTACAAATGAATACAACTTTATTAATAAATTTAATTGAAGCCCCTGCTTCTTTCTCCATTAACCAAAGAAAATAAACCCTTATTAAACTCACGAGGTTGACTGACATCGGCATATTAAAGAAAATTATATATATATATATTAAACAAAATAAGTTAAATATTTAATTGAGCTTCACAAAGTTATATAACATAAATTAATCATGAAAGGGCATAGTGAGAACTACATTATACTAGTAAGGGATTACAGAGAGATAGTTTAAGAGCAAAATTAGCAGAAACTTATAAATTAATATGCGAATTGTTTTGATTATATCTTATTAGAAATTACAACATGAATTTACATATTAAGGCAGCTCTACATTACATGAGGTTACCTCAGGAAAGAACAGCATAGTGGCAGCAGACAGAGGGTCATCTTATACAGCTGGTCAGATGGATGGAACATGGCAGCAGCAGGCAGACAGTTCTCCAAGAGGAAAGAAAGGTGAAAGATGCCTCTACTCAAACTTCATAGCGCTTGACTTTTGCTGACTTTTTAAAGTGGAATGATGAATCAATTTTCTGGAAAATTACAAACTCAAACATTCTAAAATAATTTACTAATTCAAAATTTAATTACTAACTCAAAGTAACTCATAATAACTCGAAGTAAACCGAACGTAACTGACTGAAAAGTAACTGAAAGTAACTAACTGAAAAAGTAAAGTCTTTTGTTCTATGGGCCCTTTTTATACACCTTTTAATCCCTTCAAGAATGCAATTTCAGTTGCCCACAGCTATCTCTGTAATCTCTTGGTTAAATAAAAAACATTTAATTAGTAACATTTTTAAAACAGATAAGGCTCGAAATACCATTTTAGATATTTTTTAAAGATTTGCAAACAACTAACAAAAGAATTCCTTATAATTTTAATTAAGATTTATAATTTTAATTAATGAAAACAATCTGAATCTAGATAAAGATTATTTCAATATTTCGAGCCTTCCCCATTTTTTTTTGTTTTTACATTTCAATACTTTAATTAAATACACACATATAAAAAGATATGTACAATTATATAAGAACATCTAATTTTCAGCAATAAATATTAATAGAATTATTGCTTCGTTCATATATATATATGCATCACATACACTACTCTTTTACTTTAATAAATAATTTTATTAATTTCTTGGATATTTATGCATACAGTGTGTGGGTGAATGGCATATATCTATGACAAGGTCTGAATTGCAGGCCCGCAGGAGGTTAGTGTAGATGTAGAAGCATGAAGCTCGATGATGATTAGACATCGACCGCTTCAATATATATATAACATAACTTAAAATATATTCCAAATAGCGGTAAATAACTTATAATATTATATAAATAAAAACTCATAAAGTAATATTTTAGATTATGTTCATAATCATTATCAACTCAACTTTCAAAATGGATTATTAATATTAGCAGACATTTTATTTTGTTATATATATATATATATCATCAAAACTACCCCAAATCTAAAATTAAACCAGACCAGCATAAAAATAATATTAAAACACAACCTAAGGTTTCACTGCTACAAGCAGACTTCTCAAGTGTAAAGAACTACAAAAAAACCACACATTATATATACTATTAAAAACTACCCACAAATCCATTCACTTCCCATCCACCCTTAATATTAAAAGAACTCTTAAATAAGTTAATTGCTTCAGAATAATAAATTTTCAATAATAAAGACTCTTTAATTCTTCTTTTGATTTCATTTCTCTCAAAGAAGACAACCTTAGCTTCATCAAAATCAATAGTGTAATTTTAGAGGTAATTTTTATAAGATTAAGGAAGGGTGGATAATAGGTTATATTATTTCTCCTTTAGTATGTTCAGTTTATATTAGTTTTATGGAAGAGGAAATTATTATTAAAAAGAATTGTTTATATGTAAAATTATTTGTCAGATATGTTGATGATTGTTTATTTGTAGTTGAGAATGATAAATTGAAGGAATTTGTAAATGAGTTTAATTGTTTTGATCCTTCTATAAAATTTGTGTTAGAAGGAGGGGGGTTAGATTTTGGTAAGTTAAAATTTTTAGATCTTATGGTGATTAGAAATATAGAAACTAATTGTTTATTGTGCAATCATTTAGTTAAAAGTAAAGAATTAAGATCTATAATTAAACCTGATAGCTATCAGTCTGTATCTCATAAAGTAGCTGCTTTAAGGAATTATTGTCATAGGAATATTAAATTAAATAATTCTAGTGGGGTAGCTTTGTTTCAGAAATATCAATTTTATAAAGATTATTTGAGTGTTGGATACTCTGATAAATTTGTTAAAAGTATTTTATTTAATAGTAATATTTGTAAGGATATAAAGGTTAAAGAAAAATATGATTTTATTTCTTTGCCATTTAAATTGTCTTCTTATAAAATTGTGTGTAGAAATAGTAAATTGTTTGGAAATAAGAAAATTGCTTGGAAAAGGGGTGTTACATTGAATAATTTATTAAATAATACAAAAGAAGTTTTTGATAGAAAGACTATTCCTGGTGTGGTATATTTTATTCCTTGTTTATTTTGTAAGAAGGTTTACATAGGTCAGAGTAGTTTGAGTTTAAATGAAAGAATAAAGGTTCATAAAAGTAGAGTTAAAAATAGATATCTTAGTTCTGCTTTGTATGTCCATGAAAAGGATACAGGCCACACTATTGATTTTGATGAAGCTAAGGTTGTCTTCTTTGAGAGAAATGAAATCAAAAGAAGAATTAAAGAGTCTTTATTATTGAAAATTTATTATTCTGAAGCAATTAACTTATTTAAGAGTTCTTTTAATATTAAGGGTGGATGGGAAGTGAATGGATTTGTGGGTAGTTTTTAATAGTATATATAATGTGTGGTTTTTTTGTAGTTCTTTACACTTGAGAAGTCTGCTTGTAGCAGTGAAACCTTAGGTTGTGTTTTAATATTATTTTTATGCTGGTCTGGTTTAATTTTAGATTTGGGGTAGTTTTGATTTTATATTGACTAGTTTAGCTTTATGCTTGTAATGTTTATATATATATATGCAAATACACAACAGCTTTATTTTATTAAATTGAGAAATAATGAGATAGTATAGATATTGAATCATTATTATCATTAATGATACTTTAATAAATTTATTTTACTTCAGAACTTTTTGTAATATTGAGTCATTATTTATTCATTTTCATTGCTTTATCTGCCTTTATTCTTTTAATCAGTAATTCTTTTGCATACTTAATTGATTTTTACTTTTATTAATAAACGTTTGATTAGTATTCTACCCCAGTTTACCAAAACAATTTTTAGTAACTTTGTTTTTAACTTTTTTCTTTTACTGCCTTACTTCTTTATTTTAAATAAAAAAATATTGAGTCATCTTAATTTGCACCTAGATAATATTTCTGAAAGTTTTATTATTTAATTTTAAATAATAAAGATTATTATAAAAGTTTCATTTTGCCATATTTACAGTCAAGATATTTTAATTTATATGTGTAACCAAAAATTAAATCATCTTTACAAATTGAGATAAAATATGCATATGAATTGCAATTCACATCTAGCTGGAACTTGAACATTTTTTTAGGCAACTGAGGATTTCCATGGAAGCTCAGATTTTTTTTCATAGTCTAATTCAATTATCTATATAGTTTTTGATTGGTAAATGAGTATCTACATATTCTTAAGTAAAGAGAAAAACTAGGATAGAATATTGCCAAAATCTTTTGCTATTTTTTTTTGGATTGCAACCAGAGAAACATTTATCATGTAGTGTATTATTTAAGATTATTTTACTTTTAAAAAATCATTACAACTTTTATGAAACTAATAATCAGTTTTTTAAAATAATATACTTTTCACATTAATGTATTAGATTACATTTAATTCTCAAAGGAAATTATATCAAATCCCAGGAAGACAAAACTATTTGAAATAAGTTTAATCTAAATTTATGATGCTACATAAGTTTAATTATACACATTTAAGCACTATTATAATCCTAATGTTAAATATGTAATTTGTTTGTAAAATCATACATTTAGTTATTGCTATATTTTGCAGAAAATACATGTAGGCCTTAGTAACTCGATAGTTATAAGTTATAAAGCTAAGTTTATTCCAAAGAAAAATAATAATGAAATGTAAATACATATATTAAGTTTTAAAAACAATAAAAAAGATTGCTAATAAGTTTAAAAAGAAATAGAAATAGATGCTGTAAAAAAAATAAAGAAACTTTATTTTAGATAAATTGTAGTTTGAATTTAATAGCAACAAAGAAAGATGATTGGCACTTAAATTAAACTTAAATAGACAAAGATTGTAAGTTGAAAGTATTCTACAAAATATTGCTGAAAGATAAACCAAATTGTTAATTACAAGGCCAGATATATGGTTTTAAAAGATAGAAAAAACTGTGTATTCTTTAAAATCAAACATTAAACTAATTCAATGGACATAAATAAAAGCTGGATCCTAATCATCATTGTAAATATGCATTAGTCAAATGGAAGTACACATATTGGAATATTAGGAATTTATTAAAGATATTGAGCAAGGGAAAAAGGAGTATAAATACTGTGCACTAAAAAGAGAAAACCGTGGTCATCTTTTCTCTACTCATCTTAAGCTGCTGTTCTTGCTGTGTCATGGATGTCATAAGGATCTTGAGAAAAGATGAGAGAAAAATACTCTGACTTTTCTGCTATGATGGATGTGTTCCAGAGCCCATGTCTGCAGGTTAAAGATAGCTGGCTAGGGAAAGTGTTAATAGACTGCATCGGTCTTTTATTATTTACACATGCCTAAGAAGGTCCAAATAGGATTGTATTTGGTAAATAACTGTGAATACAATAAACTTTATTATTCACTTAATGTTACCACTAGTATAGTGGCAGGATTAGTTACTCAGTGGTGATATGTGCAATGAAGGTAAAACTTTAGATCAAGGACTATTTTGTTATATGTGTAACTAAAGTAAATATAATTGCTACCCAGTTAAACCCTTAATTTAGGTGTATGTATAATATGTAAATAAATATATTTAATCATTATTAATAATGTTTTAGTAATTTATAATTTTGTGGTAATTGTTGGTAGTCAGCTTCATAGCTGCATACACAATACATATATCATTTTTGCAAAAAAAAGTCTAAATATTTAATATATGCATTGCATTTTGTTAAGCAGCCTCTTTTATACATATATATTGACATGATTTAATCTACCAGAATGTGAGTTTTTTATAACTTATAATAATTACATTTTAAAGATAAATATATCAATTTTATTAATAAATAGTTGTTAGGCTAGATATTATTGTATCATTATATATCCAAGTATAGTCTATAGGTAAAAGTCAATGTATCTCTCTCTCTCTTATAAATTACATACAGCTTATTATTTTAATTCAATCCCTTTTTCACCTATGCATGATATCAAATTTATAGATTTGAAAATTCTCTTTAACACTAATCATTTGTCAATGGCAATGGTTCTATATTTTAATATCTTGATGATCATTGCAGCCTCATGATTACCATGATCTGATACAGGTATATGTGGGTTATGCTTATGTTTATTATATAACACTATAGCATCCAAGATAAAAAAATTAAGCTCCTTAACTATAAGATAAATCATATTTTTAAAATTAAAGCTGTCTCTTAGATTGAAGAACCATTTATAGTAATCAAAGCATCATCAAAATACTATCCCACTATTGACAACAAGGATAGTTTTGGTAGCAATAGAATAATAGCTATTCATACATTTTCATCTTGTGCTGATATTTAATTTGGTTTCATTATCAGCGATAACTAATATATATTTTGTAAAGTTATAAAGTCGAAGCCCAAAATGGAATATGAGAAATTCTCCATTGTAAACCATTATATACTTTTGTTTACTAACATGCAGATTGATATAATGTATTTATTATTACAATATATATATATACATAATATTTGAAGAAATTGACATCGAATCATAATATTATACATATACATACATTTAAATATAATATTTTCAACAGCTTAATATAGATGTAAATTAATTAGTGAACTTCATTATATAAATGAAGTTAAATTCTTTTGATTAGTAGTAGCTTGAAGAAGGTTGATATTGTTTTCTTAAGCCAGCAGAACTGATCTTATTGGCTGCTGCACATCAGTACACCTTGGTTGTGAATTTAATTTCATTTATATTATCTGCAATGAATTACTTTTTTAGAAAATCATTAAAACAGTTGATATTAAATAGTATAAATAAATTTAGTTAAAAAGTCTTATCATTCTGAAAAATAATAGAAAATTTACAGTCATGATTCAAATTACAATATCAGTATTAGTCTCTGCATCCCCTTATCCATTTAATAGTAATATTAACCATCATCATTATCAAATCTTATATGGATCAACACATTATATTTAATATTATTTAAGCAAATGCTTCACATCACTAGTCTAACAGACTTTTAAACAATATTTTTTTAAATAATTTTTAGCCATATTCCTTTACAAGTAGTATCTTCTAGTAATGATGATGGTTATGCAATTTATATTTTGTGTATGTATATATCAGTATTAAAATTGAAAAAACATTTCATATTTTTTTTATTTCATTACATTAATTATCACTTATTTTGAATTTTCTTTTTAAGAATGTGTTTATAAAATAAATAATTAAATTATGACGGTATAGATTGCATAATATATATTACATGCAAGCTATACACATATTGACTTTTAATATTTATAATTTTATTGTTTTGGTAGGAACCTTTATTTGTAGAATTGTTTGGTAATGCAGACTCAGATGAACTAAGACCTGCAATATTAACAGCAAATCATGTTTCTAGATTTCCTATCCATCATGCAAGAGGATTAACTATTTATTCTCCAGAAGTAAAACATTTTGTAACTCTTTTCCTTGTGTGTGTGTTTTTTTAAAAAAATTTCAGAAATAAAATAATATAATTTTAGAGATTTAAATTTAAACATTAATAATGTTTTAATTTAAACTGTAATTTTATACATATTTATTATTTTTATAAATCTAATTTATAATTGAATTTTAATTTATAAAAATTATTATATTTAATAAATTCATAAAATCTTTACTTTTTTTTTGCACTTCTCACCATGCTTTATTCAATTCAAATTATCTTATAGTTTCAACTATCAAGCAGTCTTCTTCAGAACTGATATTAACAATTGAAACAGTAATATATTTTGAATTGAATGGAACATTGTGAAAAATGTAAAGATAAATAAAAATTTTGTAGATATTTATTTAATATAATCAGTACAAGAAAAATGAAAAAGATGTTGTACAACTTGGAAAACTGTGCTATTTAATAGAGTTTTTTGCATTGCCATCATTAAGATTTTTTGTGACCTTCAATTTAGAGAAATCCTGGTTTTGCATGAAATATGTATATTGGTGATCGTTTATCTTTTTCATATGTGTGTGGTCATGTGTATCAGTTGTTTAAGATGGAGTGAGAATGAATGTAGACTGAAAATTCTAAATTCAAATCTCTCTATTTATTATAGTAAACATTCAGTATACTGAATGAATAGCTTAATTACATATTGCCTTAGAAATAGATTACATCAGAGTATAAGTTTATCACATTCCCAATATAAATGAATACATAATGGTCTGGTAATATGAAAGGTTAGATTTCCATAATGTGTACATGGTTATGACTACAAAATCATATCCACCAAAGGCTTTGAGGATTCCATTCTTTGATTTTCATTGAAATGGCCATTTGAATTGTTGGAAGGATAAGTCAAGCATTGATTAAATATGTGTGTGGAAATTATGATCTTGCCCAACTAATGAGTGCTGGTTCTGTACAAAATGTATAGATTGGGGATCATTTATCTTTTTCACATGTGTGTCATCATGTGTAACAATTTTTTGAGATGGAGGATGAATATAGGTAAAACCTAAGTTCAAATCCTTCTATTTAAATAAATAAACATAAATAAAATGTGAAACTTTTTTTAGTTTAAAAATATAAATTTATAACAGGTTGTTAATCTCTGATGTGTTTTTAGTCTAATCATAGAAAAAAATTATTACTATTATAGTAATCATTTGTATAAATCTATTTTTGCATATAATTTTATGCTTGGGTTTATATTATTAGATTTCATCATTCTCTGTTTTTAGTCAGACATTCTAAAAGTGTTTTTGTTATTGCTCAGTTTAAAACCAGTAATTTTCAATGTTGGAGCTTCAGAATTTTTTATTAAAACATATTAATATGGTTTATTTAAATATTTTTAACCACACATTTCCAAAAAAAAATGAACTTATTGAATAAAAGAAAAAAAACATTTTTTAAAATTTAATCTTTAGATAAATACATACATTCAACTAAATTGTTTTCCAATATTTAACATTTCTCTAGTAATTCTCAGATGTTTATAAATTATTTATTTGTTGCTCATATATTATTATTGCATCTGTAAATTAAATAAACTCCAAATGCAATCCAAAACATATTATAGTAAACTAATTACCAGTCACCAAAATCACTTGATAAAAGATAACACCTTCATATAAAAAAACAAAAGTAATTATTACAATTTCAGGGGCTATATATTACAATACTCCCTCTCACCAATATGCATAAAATTATAGATGCTGAAAGCATACTAAAGTAGATTAATGTATTCAAATTTTTAAGATTACTTTACATGATGATGAACTTATTCATTGTCATTTATGATGTTTGTCATTTAAATGTGTATTTTTATTTTTGATTGATAATTGAAAAAATACATTTTACTTTAAAATGTATTAGAGTTTTTAATTGCAAACATTTTTGACATTTAAAATATTAAATAAGATTTAAATTAGGTACTTTTTAACACAACCAACTATGCCAGCCAATAAAGGCATTTGTCTGTGCTTTTAGCATAGAAAAAAAGCCAGAGCAGCATCCAGCAGGGACTTTTTCTGTGTTTTATCATATAAAGAAGCCTCTTGGGTTGACCGAGGCTGCAGAAATGGTATATTTCTAGGAATTTACCTAGAAATAGTGCCATCATGCAGCTGACATGATAGAATAGAAAACTACCAAATTAAAATTTGCAGAATTTACCTGGCTAATAACTTCACTCCCAATTAAAATTTTATTTACATGTAATTTTATTTTTAAAAAAATTCTGTTTTTTTTTTTTTGATAGTTATGAACAACTTAAAAACAGTTTGATTAACAAAAAAACTTTTTTTATATTTAGATTTTTATTAATGGAATTAAATATTCTTTATTTTCTCAAAGAAGTAAATTGAAAAATTTAATTTGGGTATTATCAATAACAAGGCATTTACATGTTTATCATTTAGAGAAATTTATTTTTGGGAAAACAAAGATTTTCTTAACTAAATATCAATTTACTATTTAAAATTGGTATGAAAAATGCTATACTATAAATAGAATTAGTATATAAAGTTTATGTTATTATTTTTAAAATTTAAACTAATAGAAAAACTGGATTTTTATAAATGTAAACAGCACCAAAACTGAAACCAAGATGGCCAATTCAAAATAATACAAATTAAGCTTATCATCTTAACTTCTCAATCTTTCTATCTGTTTCTTTAAATTTTTTAATATCTCCATTTACATTTAAATCATCAAAATTATTGTCTGAAATATCAGTCATCTTCCTTTGCTTTTGCCTCTTTCTAATTTAATAATTGGATTTTTACAGTATTTTTATAATTAGGGGAAATAATGTATTATTATAATAATACCAAAGTACAGGAAGTGCAATAAAATATTTTTTCATTGTCATTAATTTCAACATTTTTCCATAACAACAACACACATTTTTTACACAGACAAATTGTGTTAAATGTTTTCTTACATTGTTTTAATATTTATTTTGACTCATTATAAACATAAATAATTTTTTGCTATGAAACATATTATTTTAGATCTTTTATTGTTGTTTCACATGATAAAGTTTAAATATCTGCAATAGAATGAATCTTATGAAAGAAATCTATATATTTTGCAAGAAGTTGTGAATATATAACTATTGTTTAGGTTTTTCTATTACTCTTTGTAAAAATTTATATATATTCAAACATACTCATTTTGTATTAAATTGTCTTACTACTTACTTACAATATTTGATTTGAACAATACTAAGAGACAATAAAGTTTTTAATTTTTATTTCCATCAAAATATCATTTCAAATTAAATCGTATTTGAAGATTAAATGTTTTAAGTGTTAAACAAAATGCACATTTCAAATGAGTAAAAATTTTAGTACCAAAAAGATTTTAGATTATGTTACTTATGAATGCCTGAGGACTCATATTTTTAATTCTGCGTAAAACAAAAAAGAGTAGAAAAAAATCTTTTATAACCATAATAGTACTTTATTAATATATATTTATTGATGTTTATTCATGAAAATGTATATTCAGAATATCTTTACATATTTTTTAGAATAATCTTATAAACATAGACATAAAACTCTAACATATAGTTGAAAGACTTTGAGTACATCAAATACAGCACAGATTCTAATGTACCAGTGCATTTAATAAGTTAAAATATTTAATATTTCTTTAAAGAAATAAAACTATTTTATCAAAATTAGTTAATATATGAATTATTTTATCAAGTATATTGTAAAAAAATAAATTTGGTCTAATGATATAACATAGAGACATTAGAACTATTTAATTTAAGAATGTTTATAAAATTTGAAAAACAATATAAAGATCATAAGACCAATCAGTGTATTCTTTATCTTGCTGGATATAATTATATAGTAAGAACATATATGATATGATATGACATCCATAACAAATTGTTTTTGGGCAGAGATAGAAGTTCTTTATATTAATAAGATTGTTTTAAAATCAGCCAAGAAGATGTACTATTGATTGTTTTTACTAATAAGATAGATCTGAACATGGAATTCATTAATGAGCTATAATTAGGGAAAGTATTAAAGTCTTTTAAAGAATAAAGTTCACTGCAAAAGAAAGTAAAAGATAGCATCATAAGATGTAACATAAGCAGACTAAGCATATGATATATGTGAATGCATGTGTGGGTCATAACAAAATACTTTTATCTTTTTAATTTTGTTTTACTATATATTTTTAATTTAAAATATTCTTATTTATTTACAAATACTTGTTGCTTATACTAATGATATATATTAATTGGGATTTTAATATATTTAGATATTGTAAATTATAGATCAAAATGCATATGGTGTCATGATAGTTGACAGCACATTTTTTTGCATTGATATAAATAGTTATCTATTTGTAAACTTGTTTTCAATTTGATTAGGCTCTTTGTTATATATATAATAGTTCTAAAAAATGCTACCTTAAAAAGGGGAAAGAATGTCTTTTATTTAATATGTTTTTATTTCAAATGCCTGACATTTTTTTATCTATAGAGATAATTTCTCAATCTATCATGTGTTAAAATTTATCTAATATCAACAAACTTCTATAAATCATTAATTAATTTCAGATTTTAACACAAACCTGTCTAATTAATTGAATCAAATATTTTGATTAAGTCAGTAAAATTAATGTTTGAAATGCACCTTTGCTTCTGACATTTTTTTTGCATTTTCCTGGCAACGAAAAACCACTTTTTTGCATTTTTCTGGCAACAAAAAGCACAACTACAGTGCTTCTTGGTTTTCTAAAACTATATTCCATCTCTGGGGTAATCGTTTGTTCTAATTGGAACCAACTTATTCAATAAATCTTTGAAAGTATTTTTGATAACAATGATATTAAACGTTATTTATTGCAATTACTTCTATTTTGATAAATTGAAATAGAACTATTTAAGATTAGGTGGAGCAACTTTATGATGTAATATATTTTTAAAAATTTCTAATAGTTTTGAAGCTAATATGTCACTATTATATTTTAAATTTTTTCTATGTATCTCATTACAATCTGCAGTTTTTTCATCTAAATTTTCAAAGAGCTATTATAATTTTATTAAGCTGAATACCTTTGTTCAAATCTAAATGAGTATGTAGAATGGATATATCATTAAAAGCTATTATTCTTAATTCTTATATCAATATTCAAAAGATGATTAAATTACTCCCTCCACTTATTCTAAATATCATTCTCATCATATAATAAACTATCTTCCATAGATTTAAAAGGATTATAATATTGTTTTCAAGGCCATCTATTACTTCCAGTGAATTAAAAAAAAATCTAAAATGACCATGATAAATGGATGATTGCCTCTTTTTGCAGTTTAATCCATCAATCATTTTAAACTTTCTTGTCAGTTGTTAAACTTATGGCTTTAAAGTTTTATATTGCTTAGATCAAATTATTAATAATAAAACCATTGTTAAAGAATTTCATGCCTTAATAGCATTATAATTTAGAAAATTAAAATAAGTAATTGCAGTGTTTAATAGCTGTTGAAATTTAGCACAAATAATAGATACTTTTTAAAAACAAACTCTGAATTTTATATCAATAAATTTGAAAAGGGTCCTATTTTTTAATATGCATATTATTTAAACCTCAGAGCATAGGCTATGATCTGTTTTTGCACTTGTAAGTTCTTATATAATATTTAATTTTTTTTATATTTTGACTCCTAACTATAATACAATTCTTTAGATGATATTGTTTTAAGAATGGCTGCATACAAGTTTTTTTTTATATTTTTCTTTCTAAGAAGTGGCATTATCACTCCATGCATTGGGCAAAAATTAATAATAGCAGGCCATTTGAGTTTATAGATGCCAGTGCCATTATTTTAAATAAGTTTAGATTACTATTTCTACCAACATAAAAGATCCGATAGTAATATAAAGCCTTACTTTCTCTGAACTTTTTGAAATTTAATATTGTAACATAAGCACTGATAAAATTGAGTACAGATACCATTGCATAAAACAAGTTACAATATTATTAATGGTTTTATTTATATATCTAGAAATTTCAAGGAATGTAGATACCAATTTAGGCCTCACATTAAATTCAGCATCATATAATTTTCATTTACTTTATATCTTTTTTTAAAAAAAGATTTATAGTCATTTACTTTGTTCATATGACTTTTGCAAAACAAGTTCATTAAGAGCAGCATATTAATCTTCAGACCTGCAAACAAATTGGTTTTAAGCACTGTCCTCTATTTATTTCTTGAAGTGTTCATATCAAAAAAAGTTTGTATATTTTATGAATCTATATTTAGAAAATAAATAAAATTAAAAAAATATATAATATAAATTTAAATAAACTGATTAAATATATTCCATTATATCTTTATGATATATTAAATGATATAACTATAAAATAAAAGTTTAAATGCAGTTTATTTATTAATTAAAAAATATTAAATTAGTGTTTATTTTATTATAGCTTTCATGTAATTTTTTTCATTTAATAAATATAAAATATGTAGAATAATTTAGAAAGTGGTGATGATATGTACTTTAATATTTAGAAATTAAGCACTTTATTTTAAGTAGAAAACTCAGACATTTTTAGCTAGAATTCAATAAGATATAGGTATACAGCCTTTGGATGACAGATAGAGGACAACAAATAGACTATTCAAGGGAAATAGGGTAGATTTCTTTTGGTAATAGTATGAATACTGAACCCTATCGCTTGATGGTGTTGTTTTTCACACAATGCACATCAACATACCATTTTAGTGGCCTATCTACAGCTAACACTACAACAGGGTTCTTTAGAGCTATAACAGGCCACCTAGAGGGTGATGTATTCTATGATTACGTAACAAAATACTACACCCATTGACTTGCGACAGTATTCCTCAAGTGAGGCAGGAAACTATTAAATTAGTTTATGTGGAGGAATCTGCAAATATTGTGATCTAGACAAGTTATGCAATTTGCAAAATTAGTACTGGTAAGTAGAGAATTTATTTCTATGATATGTATAAAAAGTGAGATAAATGTGTAGAATAAAAGAAAAAGAAGTAGAAACATGGAAAATGAATAAAAGTAGTTGAGAGTTATATAAGAAAAAAATCTAATAAAAATATGAAAGAATGGGTATGATAGCATTAGAAAGATTTTATTTGATGCAAAAGCAGGAATTTTGGACATCAAGAAAAGAAATGTGATAAAAATTTGAACTATAGATATGGTTTTATGTAGAGAGGAGAATGAGGATATTAGACATGTTTGTGTTGTATGATGTTGAAAGACAATCATGATAAATTTTAGGAGAAACAATAATGAAGAAAAAAGATTTTTTGATTTTTATTTAGATTATTGTGATGAGAATAAGAAATATGAGAATATGATATTAAAAACAAATATTCATTGTTATAATAAGAATTTAATCATAGAAGATGCTATAAAAAATAAGAGTAAGAAAATAATTTAATTGTCAAATAAGCTACTCAAAGTAACTTCTGAATTCATCTAAAGAGAAGCTATTTTACATTATGTCACATTACCTGGTAATTACCCAATAAATTTTCAGCTTACACTTTGCTGTTTCAACAGCATATTTCTATGGTTATGCTATCTAATGTAAGTTTTAAAACTAATAGATGCCAGATGATATGTGGTATAACTGTGGTGAAAGAAAAAGAGCATGCTGGTGAAGTAGCATTGGATAAGCTGGAATCATGTGATACTTTATCTATAGTTATTAAAAAACTTAAGTACACCATAATATAAAGATAGTGAACTGATTTTAAGTCTATATGACTACATAGGAAAGTTAGCTTAGATTGAAAATATTTATATGTTTGGCCGGTAGCTTGATAGTAAAACAGAAAAGTAAATGATGGTTGCTAGAGGGAAGATGCATTAGACCCTAAAGGTCCAAGTGTACTGTTTCAAGATCCAAAGCTCCTCACTGCTGAAAGCCATAAGATTGAAAATAATCTGGGGATCTTAGTTAGGACTAGATAGGAATTTATTAAGCACTATCATCTGATATCAATTAGTTACTAAAGCTTACATTAGGTGGCACAGTTTTGTTGAAAAAAGAAACATTAATGATGGTTATAATAAAATTACATTAGAATAGTTTAATAATTGATTTTTCAATTATTAAATAACTTGTATTTAAACTGTTACTTTTATAATTACAGCAATTAAAACAGTTTTATTTTTTTAAGACCATGACTAGTGTAGTTAATCATTTCTCATTTTCTAAAAAAAAAAAAAAAACCCAGTTTCTATAATGATGACATTGTGAGTCTACAATCTGAGAGTATTCTATTTATTTAATTATAAACTTTCAATCTTATTATTAGATTCAATTTAGAAAAGTAAAAATCAGTTAATAAAGATTTTACATTTTTTTTAAAAAAAGAGGACAATGCTTACAGGCTAATCATATACCAAGTATTGATATGATTTTTTTTTTTTATCCTCCAGCTAAAATATAATAGATAACTATGTACTAGTTAATAATTAAATGACAAACTAATTTGGCTATTTTTTAAAAAAATTCTTAAATTTGTTAGTTTTCCAAAATTTTATTTGGATTTGCAGTTGTTAGAAAGCAAATGTAATAGCCATGTTACCATAAGGTTTTTTTATTTTTTTTTATAGGGCAAGCTTTGTTTATAGTGCTTCAGTTCTGATATCCATTGTAAGATAGAGTGATAGATATTAGTTAAATCCCTGATTAATACTATTTTGTTCATATTTCCAGAGTAATATCTGGTTTATGATTTTGGATCTAAATTTAATGCACTTGGCATTTTGTTTAAAATAAAGCCCCCCCCCCTCCATTTAGATACATTACAGCCTGATTCAAAACTTTTCACTAGCAAGGGCCAAAAAAAAAACAAACTAATCTGGAAATATGGATTTATCAGCATTGGAATTAAAAAAAAATCCAGGTTATTAGATCCAGGTCCAAAATTTCTCACTTACATAAATCAATGTATTAGAAACTAATTTGGATAAGACAACAGTGGATTAGGATTTAATAAACACTATCATCTAAAATTTATTGATTACTGATGCTTATAATGGATGTCAAATCTGGACTAGTATAAAGTTAACTTCTGAAAAGTATTGTTTAGCTGTGTGTTTTTTTTAAGATTTTTTAATATATAGATTAATTGGTTATGTGGATAAATTTGCAACAAGTTAAGCATGTACATTCTTTTTAGGTCTGAGAGATATTAGAACAAAGTGTAACCTTATTGTGGAAAGTAAAATTTAATTCATATTAAAAAAAAAAAAATTGAACAAAAATTTGAATATTATTTTAAAATGGATAAATTTAATGATGTCGAAATTTATTAATAAATTTATGTTTTAAAATTAAGTCTTATATTCATTTAATTTTTTTTTCTGTATATTTCTGTAGTGTAATTTTCACTACACCTCTCCAGTACTTACCTTGCATGAGAGTGGTGTAGTGAAAATTTTAGTGTATAATCTCTAGTTTAATGAATGACTAATAAAAATGATTGATATTTCTTAAAAAATAATGTATCTTAAAAATAAACAAAAAATATTAATCATATCTAACATTATTTTTTTTATTTTAGATTTTACATGATATGTTTATAAAAGAACAATTAGAATATGATGAAGATGGTAATTTCAAATTCGCAGAAGTAAGTAATATTTGACAAATAAGGAAAGTTTAATATTGATATTATTTCTTTTTCCCTATCCCCCTGAAAAATAAAATTAAAGATTTCCAGTTGTAATTAAAAAGAATTATAAAATAATTTAAAAATACTATCAACATAAAATATAAAATGAAGCATTCATTAAGAAAAGTGATGTTGATGAAAGTCTTTTTAGCAAAAAATATAATTAACAAGCTTTAAAATATAGTCTTTTTTTTTTTTTACTAAAAAAAATATTGCTTTCAAGCATTACAAAAAAAAATATAAATCAAATAATTTTAAATGTGTTATAAAAAATAGGGAGGTGTGGGCGGCGGGGGGGGGGTAAGAGGGAATTATTTTAATTAAAAATAAATTACTGCAAATTCATCATCATCAACCATTATCAATCCACTGCAGGATGAAGATCTCTCCAAGTTTAATCCATCTTCTCCGATCTTTAGCTTCTCTTCTCCACAACACCCTGCACATTTTCTTATTTCATCCATCCATCTCACATGTGGTCTCTTTCTGGGTCTTTTACAATCTCTTGGAATCCAGTTTAAAATTTCAATTGTCTATTATCATCTCTTCTAGCAATATGTCCAGCCCAACTCCATTTCAATCTTTTAATTTTTTCAATAAGGTCAGTAACACCTGTTTGTTGTCTTACCCATACATTGCGTTTTCGATCTCTTCTTGTTACTCCCAACATACATCTCTCCATACTCCTTTGAGTGGTCTGAAGTCTCTGTATTGCTCTTCTATTAAGTGTCCAAGTCTCAGATCCATAAGTAAGAACTGGTAAAACACATTTGTTAAAAACCATCCTTTTCAAACACATAGGCATATTTCCTTTTAGTATCAAGTTATTTCTACCAAAAGCACTCCAACCAAGTTTAATTCTATGATTAATTTCCTCCATTATGTTTCCATCTGTATTAATAATCTGACCAAGGTATTTGTAACTGTTAACTTCTTCTAATTCTTCATAATCAATCTTTATTTTCATATTTTGAGCAAATCGATTAAACATTACTTTAGTCTTTTTAACATTTATCTTTAGTCCTACTTTTCTACTTTCATCTGCTAACTCCTGCAACATTTCCTGCAGCTCTGAAGCATTATTTGCAAAAACAACTACATCATCTGCGAAATCTAAATGACTTAAATACTCTCCATTTACTTTCACTCCTTTAGTTTCCCATTTTAATCTACAAAATACTTCTTGCAGCACTGCTGTAAAGAGTTTTGGAGATATGGAGTCACCTTGTCTTACACCTTTCTCAATGTTGATTTTTCCAGTATCATTATGTAATCTAATTGTTGCTGTTGCATTTTTATAAATATTCTTTAAAATATGACAATATCCTGGATCTATACCTTGATGATCCAATACTTTAATCACTGAAGAAATGTGTATAGAATCGAATGCCTTTTCATAATCTACAAATCCAAAACATAATGACAATTCATATTCGTTTGTCCTTTCTATGACTTCTCTCAATACTTGGATATGATCTATTGTACTAAAACCACTTTTAAATCCAGCTTGTTCTCTTGGTTGGTGGAAATCCAAAGTTCTCTTTAGACAAGTTGTAATTATCTTGGTAAAAATTTTATATAAAACTGATAAAAGGCTGATAGGTCTGTAATTTCTAATATCTTCTTTATCACCTTTTTTAAATATTAATATTATTACTGCATTCTTCCAATCTTCCGGTACATCTTTATCATTTAGACATTTGGTATATAACTTTGCTAAAATTGTTTCTATTTCTTCACCTGCTTCTTTTAATATATCAGACACGACGCTCTTCCGATCTCATACACTTAATTGCATGTCTCACTTCTTCATTTAAAATTCTGGGCAATTCGGAAGATGTAATAGATATAGGAGGTACTTGTTCTTTATTACTATATAATTCTTGATAAAAATCTTCTACCAATTTCATGATGTCATCTCTCTTTTTAGTAATAATTCCATCTTTTTTTCTTATTGCAGATATAAATTTCCTACCAATACCAAAATGTTGTTTAACATTTTTGAGACTTTTATTTTCTTCTACAGCTTTCCTTGCTATTTCACAGTTATACTTTATTATATCATTTTCAACTCTTTTCCGTACCATTTTACAAAATTCGAGATATTCAATTCTTTTTAATACATCATTTTTGTATATTTTCATATTCCTTCTTTTCTTCATAAATTCTCTAGTCTCAGTAGAAATTTTATTAGTCAATTGCTGCTTTTTTCTACCAGCTATGTTTGTTGCAGTTTTTAAAAGTGTATCAGTTATTTTCATATTAATTTCATTCAAATCTGTGTCATGTTCAAAATCTCCTAACACTTGAAACCTATTTGTAAGTTCTAATTTAAATTCATTAGAATGTTTCTGAAGATTAGGAACATCAACTGTAATTAAATCTTGGATTTTAATAGGTCTAATGAGATTTGTAAGATTATGGATATAAATGATATTTAATTTTGAATCTTTGAGAATATAAAAAAATAATTTCAAGTAAATTTTTTTTTAAAAAGCTGTGTTTTATATACGATATATCCTTCAGACTTTGTGATTCTAGGAATACTAGGTTATGTTATACATTCTAAAAATGGAAACTCAAATACGGTATAGAATAATATAATACAATATAGAGAAATCTATTTTTTAAAAAATAGGTATTTGATAATGCATTAACATGTTTAATTGCTTTTACATTCCTGTTTTAAAGTCTTTCTTTGTTTCCATTAATAATTTTTATTTTTCTTTCAAATTATTATGAATGATTTTTCAGCCTGATTGATGTTTATTGAAATCATTTATCACAGGTTGTTCTAATTATTTGTTTAAAAAGTATACATATATATGTTTGTTTCTATTGTTTTATAGTATTACGATGATAATTATTACGTATGTATATATATAAATTTATTAATTATATATGTACACATATAGTACTGATTTAGCATTTATACTGGAAGAATGTGAATTAACTTGATTGTTTATAATTTATTTGCAATTTAAATAATATAGTAAAAAATAAAAATAGAAGTATAAGAAAAAACATTCCATTTGTTAATTGAAAATTACAATTATCCATTTATAATCAAACAGGAATATTTATTATCAAAATGATAAAGAAATCAATATATCACATGACCAATTTAACAAGCTTGTATTACAAATGTTATATATAGAGCTTACAAATAAGCTCTTAGCAAGCTTTGCAGAATATCCCCAACCCAGACTGGTTTCTGCTACTTGTGTCCTCAGTGAGGTGCTAGGATATTCAAACATTAGATTAAAAATATTATGACAAGTCCAGCACTTTATCTAATGGATAACTATTTAGTAGAAAACCTAAAATTTTCAGACATTCATATGTCTTCCAATCCAGCTATCTAACTTAAATAGCCATATAGGACTGAACTAAGTTCAAATACACCATATATTAATAACTTTAGTAATATAAAATCACCAAAGCCTTAATAGCAAAAAATAAAATTACAAAGAAATCAAGCCATATGTCACATGACCTAATTTAACAAGCTTGTATTACAAATATTTATGTTTTATATAATGTGTGTATTTATAATCAAACTGAGAATGTATTATGCAAGATTTTAAAAAGTGTGATGGCAAAGTCATAAGTTTGGTTATATATTCTACTTTCTGAACATGAAATTATTGAATCCACTTTTGCAAAAGCACATCTTTATTGCATTAAATATGGAATGAATAGTATAGACTTTTTAAAGTTATATCTTATGGTAAACCTGAACATAATTTTCGTGGAAGAGCGGACCTATTTACATTATAAAGATTATCTTTCAGACATTCTAAAAAAGTGCAATATTGAATGTTTTCATTGGAAGGATATGATTGAAATTAGCATATAATGGTGAAGATATAATTTGTTAAGATATTTATAAGTCTTTCAAAAAAAAAAAACGAATTTCAAAATATTAGATAAACTAACTGAAAGATTATGTTGTGATTTGTGTGAATGAATTTTTTATTCACAGATTGTTTTATGTAGTTATTGCAAAATTCATGTTTAACTTTATATCCATGGCAGATCTAATTTATATGTAATAAAAATAAAACTGGGCATAACCTTATAAAATTTAATATAATAATTAGTAAATTTCAGCTATAGCTAGCTTATACAATATAATTTGTAAATATTGAGTTTCGCTGATCTTTTGTAATTTATGAATATTAAAACAATTATTCTATTATTTAGCTTTTTTTTTTAATGCCAAATAAACATACTATTTTTTAAAAAATTTCATTACAAAGTTCAACTTGACTTTTTTTTTCATTTTATTATTGTCTTGTAATATTATTTTACACCTGTAAATTCCTTTTTGTCTGAAAAATTATAGAATATTGATGATATGAAATAACAAACCATGTGAAATTTTATAAGCATATTTGTAGCTATAATGGTTTTTTTTTGTTTGTTTTGCTACTGTTTTTGATTTGAATATTGAAGACGCTTTAAGAAAAAACAATATTTTATAAATATGTCAAATAATTTGATGAATAAGCAGTTGAATTGTGTAAATATACATAAATTATGAAAGATGGGCCAAAACTATGCTTATACTTTAATATTTGTAAAAGGGCTTTGAATTTAATTTTATTTATAGAGTAAAATATGTATGCCTACTAGAAATAATGTATACTTCATAAACTGGTTTTAATAATATTTATTTGTTTATTTTGATGCTATAGAATTACATTTTATTAAGTTAATTCCAGTTTTGTTTATATATATATATATATAGATATAGATACATGGAAGCAATCAATACTTAAACAATATCAATAACAATCTTAATCTATTGTCAAGGCAATCTCTATTAAACAATAAATCTGGAAATCCAGTTTTGTATTTAGTTTAATGTCTTTATAGACAGCAAAGATTGCAACTTGGCCACAAAGAGTGAAATTATTAATTCAAAGAAGTTTAAATAAACCTCATTTAACAGCATCACATGATCACAATATTGTATGGAGAGTTTTGCTCATTTAACAGATAAATAGAACCTGTTCTGAAAGCAGACTAACAAAAAATAGTCAATTATAATTTTCAAACTGCACTCCAAATATGTATTTATTAGAAAATAAAGCTAATAATGCTCAAGACTAGATAGATAAATAATGTAAATATATGAAATCTGTCAACACTTAATAAATACCAATATCAAGAAGTACCAACAATCTCAATCTGTTGTCAAAAAAACTTCCTTTAAACAATAAAGATGGAAACCCACTTTTATATATAGCGTAATATGTTTATATAGACACTAAAGATTGCAACTTCACCCCAAAGAATGAAATTATTAATTATATATATACAATAAACAATAATATTTAATTTTAATGAACCATATAATTATTTGATATGAGTGTGTGAAACAAAGGTTTAATATTTGCTAAATATGCATATATTAAAATAAAATTCTTATCAAACACATATTTTTATTGAAAACGAAAAAGACAGAAAGTGTTAAAGTAAAATAAGTATGTGCATGTATAAACGAAAATGGACCCATAAAAATGCTATGAACTAATTAGATGAATTATTTAAAGATCAGCAACTCTGATTAAACATCAAATAGCCTTATAACAAATTTAATTAAATGCCATTGGAAAACACGTATTAAATTCCTAACAAGAATCATCTGAAAAAAGAAATGAAATTAATTAAAAAGATAAGAACTTGTATTATTAACTTGATTAAACTAAAATGCACATTGGAGTGTAATAACATTGGTACTACCATATGGTACTGATGGATTCCAACCAATGAGATTATTAAAACAAAAACGTGAACTGCAATCTTCACCAGAAGTGGAAAGAGAAGATTATTAGCTACTTGTAGCTCTTGAAGAATGGACATGTTTCTTTCACTGACAATTATTGTCAGCCTTGCCAATTGGCCTCTCTGATAACTATTCTCCAGACTCTTAATTAATTCTCAAGACAGCAATACCTGGTCGTAGAACCCATATAAATCAATTGCCTTGAACTCGTTGTATTCGTATATGATAACTTCGAATATTGAAGAACTGGAATATTTAGAATAACTGTTTATAATTATAGGAGTATCATTAATAAATTGCTGTGCTGCCTGGGATTATATTAATGTTATTTTTTCCAATTAAGTTTGCAATCCAGCTGTGCAATAACTTGGTCACCGTTGGACACAGCAATATTTAAAATTACTTTGCCAGATTTTGATATAATTCATCATTGTTAAAGCAAGAAATCTATTTTTGATAAAGACACACTACACTGAAGCCCAGCTAAGACTTTCTAAGTATTAATGCAATAATAATTATGAATTGTTCACATATTCTTGTGAAATATATCATATATTCTTATTTTTTCAACTGAAAATGACTTCTAAAAAGCAGTCTTAATACATGTAAATTACAATTAAAATTGCAATTTAAAAATGAAGAGTTGGAATGTTATTTTTTAATTATTTTAATGATTATCTCTCTAGGTTAAGCTCTAATAGTTTGCATTTACAAGCAAATAATTGCAAATATACAAAAGTATTATTTAACACTGTAAAATGTAATAAAAATTTGAACATCTATTCTTTTGAAAATGCTTCAAAGACTTTAAGTATATGGTGTTATTGATCCTATTAGATATATGATGCCATTATCCTGTTAAGTGTCATTATTATATAATATTATTTGAAATGGAAATATAATATTTCCCAATTCTACAGTATTTAGATTAACATAGGAAATGTACAGTTTGACGGCCTTATCTTTATCGTTATGTAAATAAGGTAGATATAAAATTTTTTTTCTAATATTCAAACATTATTAGAACTCAAAAGAACTAGCATCAGTAGTACTTAGAAAGAATTATGAAAAAATGTAATTTATAAAGAACTAAATACAAATAATTTTAATTATCTTAGAAAATTTAGAATCTGTAATTATGAAATCATTTATTTGATAATTATTTTTTCTAAAGGTACATCCTCTATGATTTTATTATATCTATCCATTATTTTTTAAACTCTTATATAAGCTAAATATGTTGTTCTTAAAATATATTACTACTTGGTCAAAATATACAGTCTTTATTTTGTGGAGTCTACAAAAGGCAATTATTATTGAAGACCCCAAGGTATTAGCCCTTGAATCATTAGCAAGTAATTTGTTAAAATGTTTTACCCTGAAATGAATAGCATTCAAGGGAAAGTCCCTTTTTATATTAAACTTCTCATAGGCTATGTAAAAGATTAACTAATTGATTTAGTTTAGTCAGTTGTTGTCAGTATCATAAATATTTAGTTAATGATATGTCAAAAATCACAATATGGAAAAGGCAATATCTCTTCATATGATTTAATATCTACATTGTCTAAACATTTACAAGAGACAACGAAGTTCATCACAATTACTTATAGCACAATAAAATAAATGAAAAATCCACCTAGCAAGAAGATGTGTCACTACTTATAAAAAAATAGAGTGAGATTATATATATATTAGAAACAGGTATATTGTTTTCAAAAAATACAAATGTTCAGAGAATTCTAATGAAGATTAGCATTAACTCTTATATGCAGATTTATCATAATATTAAAGCAAATGTATTGAAAGTTTAGTCAAATAAACAATGAGCATTTCCAATTGCTCAACAGGCTTTATGATAAATGCATAGCCAGAGAAAGCATTTAAAATATCTCTATCAGGAAGCACCCTCCAAACCTCTGACCATGGTTTTATGCTTTGGCACTCCTCAGAGAGGTGCTAGGGTAGGTTTAGACTATCCTAGTGCCTTTCTGAGGAGTGCCAAAGCATGAAACCATGGTCAGAGGTTTGGAGGGGGTTTCCTAATGGAGATACTTTAAATGCTTTCTCTGGCTAAGCATTTATCACAAAGCTTGTTGAGCAATTGGCAATACTCATTGTTTATATCTTACAAGCTTAAGAGAATTGGGTCATGTGATCTATGACACTTATTTTGACTATTTCTAGTCAAATAAGTCTTTTTTTTTTAAAGATTGTTTTCAATATATTTGCAACCTGTTCACTAGGAGAGATCATTCATTGCAGTTAATTATTAGAACGCTTTTTTTTTGCTTGAGCAGAAAGCTAATAATTTTGATGCTTGGAACTTCTTAATTAAATGATTATTTGAGCCAAAAAACATTCATCATTGCAAAGAACAAATAAGTATTAATGTCTATACATTAAAATTTTCACAAATCAACAAAATTCTTTTTCATTGTTTACAACGAGGTATCAAAAAAGTCATGAAATCCTTCTGTAATAAAAAATCAAATTATCTGATTGTAAAAAATGGAGTAAAAAATTGTTTTAAGATTATATAAATAAGCTAACTCTTAGTTTCATTTTCAAGAAAAAAATACTGCATTTAGAAGACACAGACAATTCATGAATAAAGATTGTTAATGTTGATTTATTATTGTATTATTACAATAACCACAGGTTTTCTTCTCACATTTATGGCCATATTACATATGAAATAAATATTTATTGTAGTCATTATCATTAATAATACTTTACAATTATGTATAGTGAGTTTTACCTGTTTTAATTATAATTCTTATTATTTAAACAATTAATAAATTTAATTTAAATAAAAATGTTTTATTCTTTTTTTTTGCTTTGCTTTTCTAACTTAAAAAGCAGTTATTGAGAATTTAATATTTCTGTATTTTCTTTTTTTCTAAAAAGATAATAATTGTATTTATTTATAATTAGCATGAAATACCACCTTTTCAATCATTAACAAAAGAAATCTTAATGGACTATTATTTTAATGATGGATATCATTCAGATGTTATGGTAAGATCATTATAGATTATATATATATATATAATGTCATGTGAAATTGATCAAGTCTATTTTAAATAATAATTGAACTGCTCTCTAATTGCCATAGACTTGGTAAATTTCACATGGCACTGTATCTATCCAGTATTAAAACATTATTTAATATTATATATATGATATGTTTTATTTGTTATAGAGTTTTAGAAATGAGTGAGACATCTCTATTCTATAAACTTAATATTAGTTATTTAAAAATCAATTTACATTAAAATATAAAGGCTGGTTTAAGTTTGCTCTCTGACTGTTATTGTTCTAGATAATTCTAAATAAAAAGATCTTAAATATGATAAGAAATGGTTCATTTTCTTACTGTAAAAAATATTGAACTTGGCAGGTAGAGAACAATTCACTTATTATTGAAAATAAACTTGGTAAATTTTACATAACAACGTATTTAGTCAATAGTAAAATATTATTTAACATTACACACATATATATATATATATGGGAATTATTCCAAGATATATGGTCTTTAAATAAATGAAATAAATATATTATTTCAGCAATAAAATAAAATATGTATTTTCACCTTTTTTTAAACAAGTATGTTTTTTCTCAAAAGGAATATATGAATTAATAACTTTCATCCAAACAATGAGTAATAAAATTAAAGTAATTATATCTATAGGAGATAATAGAACAAAGTACTTTTTCTTTTTTACATTTATTAGAAATCCTTTCTCTGGTATTCTATATTGTATGGCCTACTCACTTGCTTGAACTATTCAGTACATATCAATGATCTAGTGATCGCTATGTTTTAACGGGTTTTTGTAAATATTGCAATGTTTGATTATGACTATATATATAAATTAGCGTTTTTGGTTTATTTTAAAGTATTTTTTAATTTTCACCTCTTTCTTTTCCCACACTTTTTTTTGATAGTATCACCTTAGGCTATTTAATGTGACGGTTTCCCGCAATTTTTTTAAGTGTAGTCCCTTTCCAACACCTTTTTAAATTATAGTGCCTCAGGTGATTTATTTTTTAAAAAAATGAGTGTTTCTAATCGATGACATTTATCGCTTGCATGTGCCAGCAGTGTTTTTGGCTGTTTTCAAATTTAAAATGGCCACCGAGTGCGTACTATATCAGCACCAAAAAATTTAATCAAATAAAAAATAAAATATAGACATTTATTTTTGAATTTTTAATGACAAATATACTGTATATTAATTAAAATAAAGAAATTAATATGTCTTAGTAATGAAAATAATTTATCAAAAAAATATATTTAACAAAAAAATTCAGAGAAAACACAAATCCATAATAAATGAAATTCCAAAAATAAAAATACTCATAAAAGCAATTTTAATCAAAATAAAAATAAGCACAAAATGTGTATTAAAGAAATCAAAAGAAACATTTGCTTCAATCTATGTGCATTTTAAGACATAATTTTAATATTTTACTACATATTTGCTTCTTATCAGCATTTTATTTGTTATGGAATAAACTTATTGCAGTTAATGATTTTCTTTTTGAAATTGATTTCACACTCTATTTGTTATGTATTAATTGTGCTTAAAATATTTATTGCTCTTGGCTATCTTTTGTTTTCTTTGATTTTACTTACATTTGCTGCTCTCTTTTATGTTAGAAAATTTCTGCTCTAAATGATGTAATTTTTGAAATTTGATTTCTTATAGATTTTCTTACAGATTTGTATTTTTGCAAACATTTTATTTCTTATCAATATATATTTTTTGTTAATAAATATCAAACTTATATATTTTTTGTTAAATAAAACATTTTTTTTGATAATTAGAAGATATTTGAGCCCAGAGTTTCAAGCTTCCTTTAATCATCCACTCCATCTTATACATCTGACATGACTACATACATGCAAAAAGGATAAATGATCTCTAATATATGTATTTCATGCTGAACCAGCACTCATTAATTGGTCCAGATCTTTGTCACCCACATGCATATATAATCAGGACTCTGTTTATATTGAGATAGCAAATCTTTAAACTTTAATGGAAAGGCTTCAATCTTCTCCACTCTCCAACTTTTCAGCCATTCATATCTTTGAAAATCTGATGATAGCATGTTCAAATCCCATATTTGCAATTTTGTTCTCATACTCATGTTCACTGTAAGTCATGGCAACCACTCATATGCAGGACCTTAAACCCATTTAAATATACAGAAGAGGATTAGATAGAATATAGGCTGAATATATAATATTTAAATACAAGTTTATTATATACACTTAAGTTAGATGTAATTAGAGGTGATTTGAACCCAGACTTTCAAGCTTTTTTAGTCATCTACTCCATCTTATACAACCAGCACACATGATCACATATATGAAAAAAATATAAATATCTCCAATGTATGTATCTCATGTGGAACCAGCACTATCACTTGGTCCAGATTATCATCTCTCACATAAGATTGAAGCCACTCTATTAAAGTTTTGAAGATTTTCTATCTTAATATAAACCGAGCACTGATTATATACATATGTAATGCTTGTAATGTTTACATATATATATATATGGGGGATGATGATCTGAACCAACAGATGAGTGCAGATTCGGCAAAAAATGTATATTATAGATCATTTATCTTTTTTGCGTGTATGTGATTCTGTGTGTTAGTTGTATAAGTTGGAGTGGATGACTAAAGGAAGCTTGAAAGTCTGGTTCAATTTTCCTCTAATTACATCTAGCTTAAAAAAATATATAATATATTTGTATTTAAATATTTCTTTGATAAGTCAATTATTTTCATTGCTAAATGTATATTATTTTCCAGATTTTATTTGATATGCACTTGTTATTATAAATTAAGGAATAAATGCTTTCATTTTATTTTTTATCAATTAGTTTTGGTATGTACTGTGTAGCTCCAAATTAATGAATAGATTATAAATTATAGGATTCCTTTTTTTTTTAAAGTATTAAATATTTCTTTTTTATTTTAGATCTAAAACAGTATAGATTTTATTTTTTAATTGTAACTTTATGCTTTGACTAAATTTGTTCATTTTAAGAAAGAACATACTTATTCAAAAAAAAAAGTTATATAGTGTCACTGAATTTTGATTAGTTTGTATATGTGTGTGAATGTATATTTAGATACAAATTGGAACATTAAGCTTCTTCTGCACATATAGCTTTTGGTTTATTGATAATATTAATACAGCATTACTAAGCAGAATAATTTCAATTTCTTATTACTCTTTATTTTTAATTCTAATTTTATCATAAAGAAGCCGTTATAAATTCTAGATGTTAATAAATTAGTATTAATATTAGTTGTCTCTTTCTTATAAATTTAAGTTCTTTTCAGATATTTATTATAATTTTTGCCATTTTATTTATGCTAACCCAATTACACCAGGACATAAGATATATAAAGAATCTTCATTAACAACAGTAGTCTACTGTATCATTCTCTTTCTCAGGCATTTGTTTTAAGCATTGGTAAATCTCTAATTAATTCCCGACTTTTCTCATTTATCAATGAAGAGTAGTATGTTGAATTTATCTATCCAGAATTAATCATTACTTCTGTTATGTTATTTAAGCCAATGATTTGAAATTTCAAACATCTTAAGATTTTGAAAGCTAAGCCAGTTTGCTTGTTTAGTGATATAAGCTTGGTATCTATATCAGAATTTTTTTTTTTGTACAAAATAGAAATGCATTTTTATTTATTTTAATTTTATATAATATTAAGTTGACAAGAATATTTTTTATCTTTATTGTGTGATGCACTCACCTTAAGATGAAGGTTTGAGTTTCATCCAACCTTTTCCATTCCATAATTACTCTACTTCATACCAGTTTATCAAACTTCTTTATCTCATTCATCTTTTTTTATATATGTTCAATTAAATCTTTTGACATCCAATGTAGGCATCAATGCCATCTTTTTTTGAAGTATTTCAATTCTAATTCTTTCAATGATCTCAGTGATAATTGCTTGTTCTATAACCCACCAATGTCATTTTCAATCACATCTTCTTAATACCAAATATATATATATATATATTATAGTTTGATATACAAGCTGTAGTTTTTGTATTGCTTTTCTGTTAGATATCTAAATATTAGACCTTAAGTAAGCACTGCAAAAAGCATATATATTTCCCCTTTTTTTCTTTTCTGCTCAAAATCAATTTTTTTGTAAATATTATTTTCACCAAATAAACTCCATTCAAATTAGTTTTTTATGATTAACTGTATCTATTACATTTCCATCTAAATAAATAATTTGACCAAATTATTTGTAGTTATAAGTTTATCGATATTTATTATCTTTCTCCTTTTTTTAAAAAAAATCAAAACACGTTAGTCTATTTTTAGTATTTATTATTCATTCTACTTTATTGCTTTCATTTGATAGCTATTGTGATATTTTTGCAGTGCTGCAGTATTGTGGGAAAAATAGTCACAACATTTGCAAAATGTAAATTATTTAAATACAATAATCTCCAATCATTTTAGTCTTTGATTCCCATTTTAATTGAGTAAATTCTTTCCATAAAATTGCTATAGAAAGATTTTGAGAAATGTAATTTTTTACCGTATTAATTTTTTTAATGTCAATATAAGATTTAATCACCATAATTGCATTTTAATCAATTTTCCTTAGAAACTGACAGTATCCTAAATTTACTTCATGACATTCCAAAACATTAATTATTGCAGAAATACCGATAGAGTCAAATGCATTTTGGTAATCTACAAATACAGTGCATATTTATTATTTTAAACTTTCTCTTATATTTTTAAGGTAATAGCATAGGTTAATATTAATAACAATATCACATGACTTTCTCAAGTGCTTATTCAAATGCTTCCAAGAACAATTTATTTCACTCTATTCTAGATGCATCTAATGTAAGTTTGAATAATCAATGGATGTTAGATTGTCTAGTGTTTAATCCGATCATTAGATTAGTTTTTGCTTTCATCAGTGTGTTCAACATTCAAATTAGAACTAATGCATCTAACAACTATCTTTGGTTTAGATTTAAAATCTTTTATATATATAATTTTAGGATATTATCTTGAATAGTATAAAGGAGCAAAACATAGCTGCTATATATATATGAATTAGTTTTAGATTTGAATCATAATCTTTGCTGATGATGCAAAAACCAAAAACTAGTCTGAGAATAGGCATATTATAGCAGTACATGATTTAATCTTCATGAATTACTCAAGATTGTAATAGATAGTTTTAGAATAGAATGAAGAGAATGGCTCTTAAAAGATTAAAAAAAGTCATATCATACTGTTACTGATATTAACCTTCCAAGTCTTATGATAGAAAAGGTTTATAGTTTGCATAAAATTTGGCCACTAAAATATAGAAACAAACTGATATCAGATTTAGTACAATTGTGCAAGTGATTTTGCTCTGGTTCAATTTTTAAAAGTAAAGGGAATAAGGAAGGTTACAGTAATTATCATGTAAAAGCATGCTTGCTTCCGGATCATGGATTATTGGTTGCCAGATATTCAGTGTGATTTAGAGAATGAAAATGAACTATAGACATGATTTTTGTTGTAATGTAACTGCAGGAACAATGTTGGTAGCAAATGAGATTTATATTTTGCTTTTATCAATTGATCAATGTGTATGACCTAATTAATTGAACAGATCTATGGAATTGTTTGAAATTAATTGTTTTTTCAACAAAGTTTTTTCATATTATAAAGATTCTATATGATGGAGTGAGAAGTGCTACACTTTTACAGGTGGAAAATCTAAGACAATTATAATGAAAACTGATATAAATGTTCTTGCTCCAACATTGTTTTCAATTTTTATGACTGAGGTATTTGGAAGTATTTGTAGATAGTTTAATGATCCATATATTAAGATGCAATGTAGGTTCAATGATGGAATTTTTCATATGAATCCATTAAAAAAAGAAAACAACTTCATCTTCTTGGATTTTGTTTCAAAAAGCTTAAAGTTCTTTATCAACCAGTGAGAAATCCTTAGCCTCTTTTAGCCTGGATGATTATAAATTTGTAATGTGAGTCAATTCAAATATCTTGGAAAGTTTTATAAATAGAAAGATGGATTTAGATGATGAGGTGCAGCACAGACTCCAGTGTGCTATTGCTTTTAGTAAGTTAAAAGATGAACTATTTTGTCAAAGGGAACCAAGTAACTGAAATTAAATTAGCTATATATAAAACTGATATTTTATCTAATTTTTTATACGGAAGTGAGTCATAATATAAAGGCATTAGAAAAGTTTCATTTAAGAATGATCTGTAAATTTTTAAAAAATACACTGGCAAGTACATAATATTAATATGTTCTTTAGTTTTCAGGATGTGATACTATAGAATGCACTGCTGTAAAATCATACTCTTATTGGATTGAACATAAGATATGATAGAAAAGTATCTAAAAGGATATTTTATGATTGTTTTCATGGAAATGGTAGACACTGTTTATGTATAAGGAATATATCAAAGATGTTGATTGTTTCTATTGGAATGATATGGTAGAGAGTTAAAATACATTGGGGTGCTTATATTTAGATACATTATTGAAGTATTTCAGAAAAAAATTAAAAACTAAAAGGTGTCACCACAAAATATCAAATAAACAAAAAAATGGATCACTTTATTTTATGTATACATATTTGTGGTTTATTGATCAGTTTGTGTAAGTCATCACAGTATTCATTTGTAGTATAGTATTGTATTTTTTTCATAGCCATACTTATTTGTGATTGATTGTTGTTGATGATTATTAATGTACAATGCCTATTTATGCCAATAAACATCACATGATCACCATTTCTTATGCTTGCTCTTAACTGTTATTAAAACAGGCAAAACTTTTTATATGACTATATAAGCTGATGAGCTAGGATTGAAAATATTATGGTGTTTTCAATTTGTCTCATAGTTTTGTAGTTAAATAGAGATAAAAGGCGGCTGCTGGAGGGTTGCATTAGATGCTAAGATCTAGATACAGTGCTCTCAGATCTAAAACTCCTCACTGAAGAAGACCACAAGCCAGAAACTAGTCTGGGGATATTGGATGAGTAGGCACTAGATGGAGATTTTATCACAAGCCTTCTGGCATCCACTGATTACTTTGGCTTGCACTGAGTGGCACTATGTATAGAGAGTTTTGTCTGTTTTAATGCCTATTTATACCGATGTATTTTGCACCATTATTTTTGCATGAAATATAATAAAAATATTTTTTTTTAGATAATAATAAACCGAAATTATTGAATTTTAATTTTTCATAGGACTTGATTATTTTGAAAATACCCTCTTCCCATTCTCTATTTGTGCTCAAAAATAACAATGGAGAAAATAGGAGTGGGAATTTGAAAAATAGTATATATATTTTCATACAATCTGATCTATTTATATTGATAAAAAGGGATCTTAGTCCAGTTTTACACATTCATAGACATAATATTGGTCGTAAAATATTTGATAATACAAAGATTGTCTTTTATGTATGCAATAAAATCAAAAAAAGAATCAGAGACATTTTCCATTAATTACTTTGGATTGCTATCAATCTTAAGAGAACTTCGTTTAATATCATGGGTGATTGCCTTTTGTTTATAAGTGTATAACTATTTAAGACAATCTAATATATTACTAAATATTTCACTTGAGAAAATCTATTTTTTTAATAGATGAAAATATGGTTCTGAAAATATGTATATAATTTTACTAGTATTTTTATTGCTATATAATTATTTTATTCTATTATACATACATTAATTTTTAATAAAATCAGCCATTAGATTAACTATCATTGGTGCCTGCTTGTTGCCTTCATTGTGTGAAATGATGATTTTTATTTTCACATCAATCAAGAAAAAAATATCTATAAAGAATACATTTCTGCCCCCCCCCCCCCTAAATAGTTTTAAAATGGTTAAAAATTATTTAGTCACTTATAAATTAGATTTACTTTTCTGTATAAATAATTTCATGAGTATTTTGGTATTTATGTTTGAAACTGCCTTGCAGCAACTTTTGAGGGTCATCAAATGATATTGTATTAATACCATTTTTAGTCAAGTTTTATCTTTAAATTACTGAAGATTTTGTAATTAGTCATGCTAGTTAATTTGAAAAGAATTATATTAGTATAGTAATTTACTAAAGTTCTCAACCCAGTTTAATAATTTAAAGTTCTTTAATCATTATTAACACACAAAGATTTAATAAAAATGAAAAAAAAAAGATTATTCATTTGTAATAATTTAGTTTCAGAAACCTCTTGCCAGCATTGATCAGCAGTTTTTAGATTTTGAAAGATGTAGCCTGAATGAAAATATTCCTGTTAAGGTAATAATTTAATTATCATGAAAAACATTATTGTTCCAGTATGTTTTTATCAAATACAAACACACATAGAGATTTTTAATTACTATTATTATTTTATAGACTGTTTACATTACAAATCATACCTTATCTAGTATGTGTTGTACTTGGATGGGAGGTAAGATTTCTGTTACATTTAATTTTTATTTAATAATTTTTTTAATATAATATTATAATGTTTATTAGGATGCGATTATTTGCATGATAAATGGACACAAATGCATTGGATTCTCATCAATTTTGAGTTTAAAATCAAGAAAATGTCTTTCTTATCAGTTATCTGATATTTCATAAATGAGACATCAGTCGAACTTCTTAAAGCAATATTAATTAATGCATCTATATGAAAATTATTGCAGAAGAAAATAAGTTAGGATTCATTTTCTGATGGTTATAAAGTCATTAGCCAAGGCAATGGTTGAAAAATAAAAAATCTCCCATTTATGGTTAGATTGCAATTCTGTGATAAAATTGTATTTACTAACCTATATTGTAAATCATTTATAAATGAAGAAAGCCTGCATAAATTGTAAAAAAAGCCCTGATATTAAATGGGATATTGTTGGATTTTGTAAAGAAAAAAAAAGATGAAGAGACAATTGATTCAATTATAGACTTATTTTATATAAAGGTACTGATATTGGAAGTTTAAATGAAGTGGAATTCATTGTAAATAAAAGATGGAAAAATAACATTGTGGAAATTGATGGGATATAAGAATAGCAAGATTAGCTATTTATCCTAATGGAAGATGCTAAATCTAGATAATTCTGATTTATGTTCAACAAGTTCTCATTGAAATAATGATATTGAGAATTTTAATTTAGATATACAGAAGGATTTTTAATCAGATTAAATAACATTTTTCATGGAGGACTTTATTAGAATTGGAAAATAATTGAAAGATAAAAGTCCTATGAATAAATTTGTTATGGAACTAGAAAAGAAAGAAGATGTAGTCTTACAAAATTTGCTTAAAATGATTAAACTGTATATTACTAATTTTTTTTTTTTTTTTTAAAAAGTGGACAGTTATTATTTTTAAGCTTCAGAAATCACTGAATTTAAATTAGAACTTGCAAATCACTTTAAAATATTAACAGACTTTAACAATGGCTCAAGTTTAAATGAGTTCAATAAAAAGATAATTGATATTCTAGTAAGAACTGCTGAACAGATAGCCAGTTACAAAAGAAAAAACAAACACAAATTAATCAATAAATTTTCAACTGAGATATTTGAAGAAAAGAGGGTATATGAGAATATTTAAAAAAATAATTTTTAAAAGAACTAAATATGAGAAATTCTATAAAATGGCATGAAAAAAAGTTAATTATGTCGTAAGAAAATATGGTGGAAATGATAAGGAGTAAACAAACAAATGTATTAAAAATATAAAACAACTTATATTTCATCAATGGAAAGAAAAGATGAAGTATTACAAAAATATAAAAGATATAAAAGAAAGATGGGGGAAACTTCTGCCAAGAACCTGTAGTAATAAAGAACAAGAAAACAAAGCCCTTTTATAAATTTTAAGTATTTTAATTGAAGGTCTGAGAATGTAATTAAATCTATGAATGATGGAAAACCTCCAGGAAGTGATGAAATTATGATAGTTATTTTAAAAAAGGAAGATGAAGAAATGGGAAATTATTGGCAAAATTATGTTTAAATGATAAAAATATACCTGATAATAGAAATAATGCAATCCTGGTATTGATATTTAAGCAAGGTCTAAAAGAAGATATTAAAATAGTACAGAATTATCAATTCTTTAACGTTGTATTGAAAACAATCAAAAGAACAAACTGGATTTATAATTAATTATAATAGTAGATTATATATAAGTATTAAGAGAAGTTATAGGAAAGGCCAATAAGGGTGAGTTACTATTTTAGTTTGGCTTGCAAATTATGAAAAGGCACTTGATTTTATATCCATATAGACAATTTCTAAAGCTTTGTATTACTAAAACATTTATATAAGATATTAAATTCTGAAGATTATTATGAAATTACAGTAGCAGTAATTTACATGGTCATACCAAGAAGATCAACACTGAAAAAGATCCACTTCAGATGATTTTATTCTATACTTTTTATCACAATTTTAGGAGAAATATAAAAGAGTTAAATGGAAAACTAAGGGAATAGAAATAAGAAGAGATTATGCAATTGATGTGATATTTTTATAAAAATGTTAAAAACTATTGAAGGAAAGAAAAAAGTAGGTCTGAAGATATTGCAAAAAAGCTAAAATAATATTTAACAGCTTTTCAAGAAAGGTGATAATAAATTTTGATTGAATTAGAAAAAATTAACTAAATATTTTAGTCAAATTATTAAAGTAGGTGAAAATATAATGGATAAAATTTTGGAATAAATAATAATAATTTTAAAAGGAAATAAACTATGTTTTTGAAAAAGTTTTATTAATAAATGTGTTTTGTCAGTTCTTAATTATTAATCTGAGACTTGAACACTTAATAAGCAATAGTGACTTCAGTATTTCAAAATATGGAGAGATATATGTTGAGAATAATAATGAGGGAATCAAATGCAAATTATATAGGAGAGGACACATTGTCAAAATAGATGACAATAAATGAGCAATTGATTGAAGTCTTTAATCAGATCACAAGAGATTGTAAAAGAATTAGAAAGAGACCATATGTAAGATGGAGGGATAAAAAAAGACGTTTTCTAGAATGATATGAAAGGGATGATGACTTATAGATTGAAAAAAATGGATTAAACACGAAAAGTCTTTACTCCTATAATTGATAGTAGTTGAAAATTATATATATTCTGTATAATAATGCCCAGATCCATAAATATATAATTAATGAATAATTAATTATTTTATTTAATATTTTCATAAAACTGAATTTGAAAATTATATTTTACCATGAATTAAAAAAAAAACAATCACCAATACTGATAGAATAAAATATGCATTCTGTCAGTTAGTGGTTGGTTACTTTTTTCATTATAGAATTGTGTGGCATAAATTGTAGATTTTCTATATACTACACATATTGAATTGAATGATTAACTCTTTATTTATTATGCTTAACATATTTCTTAATGATGTAATGATAAGGCATCCATATACTATATCTATTTCTGGTATCAAATCAATCCGGATAAAATATGAAATTTTTTTCAGGAGTCCCATTAGCATTAGTGTTTTATCAGACAGCTAGGGTAAAATAAGAATGATAAAAAATTTAAACTCTCACCATTTGATAATTAAAAGAAGTCTGCAGAGTGATATCTTTTTGGGCACTGTTTTTAATGTAAGAAATGATTAGGAAAACCATTAACTTATTTACTTTATATATATATTGAGTCTATAAAGTTTATATTAATGTTGGAAAATATTTAAAAAACAAAACAAAAGCTATATTATTATTATAATTGCAAAAAAAAAAAAAAAACAAAAAACTGTTTACAGTGTAGTTAATAAAGAATGGTAATGCATATTGGCTATGGATAATTATAAAAAACATACACATCAATATTAAAATCTTTTATAAAATTAATATCAATATTTGGTATCAAGGGTAAATAAAAATATGTTTATTGTTTTAGATTATTAAATATTTATTATCACAATTAATTATACAAATATTTTATTTGTATGATTTTATTTATATAAGTCAATTAATTTACATGAACGCTAAACTTAAGATGGGAAAACTAATTTAAAAAAATGATAAAAATTTGTCTGCTTGATTTTGGATAAAAGTATAGAAAGAAGAATACATTGAACTGAATAACAGGTATTTTCAAATCTTCAATTTATAAAACTGAGTTGTGATAATAATCATATATTTTAAGTGATCAAAACCAAAAATATGAATTTCTAAACGAATAAGTTAGTGAGAGAGATTTATTCTCTCATCTTCTGTAATATTTTCCTGAAGATTGGATGAAGTAATTAACGTGAACTAATGGAATGATACAACATAAATCTCTCCAAAATTGAAAATCTAACCTGGAATAAGTATTATGATAAATTTCTCATTTCAAACTTAATGGATATTATAATTTATAATAATTCTGATCAACGAGGAAGCAACAGAAAAAAATATTGTTTAGAAAAACAAAGTCGGACATTTAAAGCTAATTTTACTACTAATAAATCCGTTCAATTATTATTATATCAGTTTCGAGGAATTACTGTGGGCCCTAAGAAATAAACAAGTACATAGGAACAATTAACAATTTTTATTAGTCGATCAATTTAATAATTATTTAAAATACCTAAAATATTATTGTTAAAATTGTAAAATTATTATGGAAAGTAGATAAGTAATGTATATTTATTAATTTACTTGATCTATTATCTTTATTTTATTTAGTGTTATTTAATTATAGTCACCATAAGTCATATTTTGTATAATAAAATTCCTATTATCATTTATCATAGTGTTCTTGATCTTAAATTTATTTGGTTTTCTATTTTATTTTGTGAGTTAATGTAAAATCTATCATTGATGGATATTGCATTTGGGTTTGTTACATCTATTTATTGTGTCACTCTTATTTTAATATCCTAATATTAAGCTTTAAATCATTCATATCTTCTGCATGCACATTCTACAGGCCATACAGTTACTGTAATTAGTGCAATAAATATCTGGCTTGCATGGCACTCATCCTCATTATTAACAAATTATAAACTTTTACAGGTTAGATTATATATGATCATGATGCCATGCTCCATTTGCATTATATTTATTTATTTATTCCATTACAGTTTTTGGCTTGTTCAGTTCATAGGTTTGATGACAATTTAGTGAGAATACTTATGCTCTTATATTCATTTAATTTATTACAAATATATTTGAGATCTGACAAGTTAGCAAATTCTTCCTAGAAAAGTGCTATATGCCTCATTGCTCAATATCATTGTGGTTTCCTTAAAGTACTCACATGGGAAGGTATGCACCAATACCAGTGTTTAGTCCAGATCTTCAAAGGAATTTTAGAACTTATCTGAGTTGTTATCATATTACCCTTGCTGTTCTGCATGTCATCAAAATGTCTTTCTTTCAATATTATCTTTATCTTCAGGTAAGTGATTGGGAACCACTTTAGTTGAATATGTGCTTCAATAGTTATTTGTTTACTGATTAAAAACTCCTTTAAATACAGTGCTGTGTGAACTGATGCCAAAATTTTCCTACCTGCTTTTCTATTGATGTTTACTTAGTGTGTTATGCTTCTCATGGTCTGCTAATGATTTTGACACATTTCAATGAATTATTGCAATGATTTTATCAATTCTTCTCATTTTGGTTACTCTGACCTCTCTTTATCAGTGGCATATTCTCTCCTCTCAAAAATATTTAATCCATTTGTACACTGCCAATTTTTTCATGGCATTATCCCCAATAAACTTGGATTAACATGTCACTTACATTCTTACCAAGTTTTACAAGAAATTTAATGTTTGTAATTTAAGCTTCAACATTCTCATGACAGCACACAAAAATATGCAAAACAATGATGAATACTACTTAACAAGACACAGCCACATTTTGACACAAAAATAACGGCGAGAAACTGATATACCAAAGTTATAAAACCTTATCAAGTTGTTTGTACAGTGCTGCCAACACAAGCATATAGTGGCAAGTTCATGAATTTAATTGTCAGACTTTGTATATATATATATAGAGAGAGAGAGAGAATGAAAGAGATTGAGAGGGAGAAAGAGGATGATAATAAATATTTTAACATTCTATGTAAATTGTTTTTATATCTTATAGATTTTTTTTATGCATTACAGATTCTCATCATATATTTTCTGTAACACCTCAAGAAAAAATTGTTGAACCAGATGTTCCTGCTTCATTTTTAGTAGTTTTTAAACCGGTATAATATTATCATTTAAAGAATTGAAGAAACATGAAGTGCAATATATTTTTAATATTAACATTTTATTTATGTTACATTTGCAGAATATTCCTCATCAGGTGTTTGCATCAGAATTAGAATGCTATGTGATGTTCTATATACAACATGATGGTCGTTATGTAGATCCAAAATTTATATGTCCGTCAACATGTATCACATTAACATGTGTTGGCAAGTTTTTATTTTTTGATAATAATATTACCTATTATTTATAATTTTAAATATGTGTTTTTGTATTAAAGTTTTACAATGTTAGAGAAAATAATGTATCTACTTAATTAATTGGCCTAGCAATATTTAATATCAATAAAAAGTTGTACATATATTAATAGTAAAGCTAGCTGAAATCTATATAAAATATTTTAAATATCCTATAGCTATATTCTTTAAGTCACAGTCCCCCTTTAAACAAAGAAAAGACTGAATTTTGCAGTCCATTCCTGCGAAATTCAAACTTTTTTTTAATTTAAAGAGGGAATGTGACTGAATGAATGTAGCTGTGAAGCATTTATAAAATATATAAGTAATTTAATATCCTTTTCCTCATTGTTACTGCATCATACCTAGCATGCCCACAAGTACTACGAATCTGATGTTCTACATTGAAAGTGCACTTAACTACACTTATTAAAATACAAATAAAATCTTTTCTTTTATTAACTTAGAAATGTTTCAACCAAGTTATTTTATGTATATATTGTAACCATTTGGGTTGCATGACACACAACAACATACTTGTGTGTGCATATATATATACAAAGTAAAAGAAAAGTAGAAATAAACACAGGCATAAATTTTGTAGATATTTTTTACATTTCACTTGGAATAAAAATAAATAAAGGGTTAAATAAATGAATTAAAACAGAATTTTATTAAATATTTTTTTTAAAAAAAAGGTTTAAATAAATATTCTGATTTTAAAATTTAAAATCAAGCAGGATTTATTTTTGAAATCTTTTAATTAAAACTTGTATAAAATATCTATTTTTTTTTATTAATGCTTGTATGTATTTCCGTTATCTATTTTTAAAAATCTTTGGTAAGATTTCCAAATATAGCTTTTTAATTAAAAGTGTTTTTGGAGGGATTAAAATTGTTTCCAATCAAGAGAGATAAGAAAAAACACAGTTTTTAAATTAATGTTGTAACTTCAGTAATTCTATAAAAGGACTGATAAAAATATCAGTTCAGTTTGGCTTGCAGTTTTTGTAAAAGCTGTCCAGAAGAATCTGGTTTTAATATTTTGAAAAGCAGTGGCCAAATAGGCCATCTGCAAAGTTTGGATAGTAATTTTCTGAAGACATTTCTTGTCTTAATATTTTTGTGAAGCAGTTATCTAATAGGTCCACTGCAAAGTTGACTTTAGCTGGCCAGAGAGATAGCTGGCAGATTTATACAGAGCTCCCATGAGATATAGCTGAAGTCAAGGCAGGAGATCTAGCAGCAGTCTACAGTTCAATGGTGGAGTTTGAATTCACACGGAGCAAAATGACCCATTTCTTTGTCTTAAAATTCATAGTATTAAAATTGTTCTGGAAAACAGTTCGCTAGTCTTAATCTCAGCAAGCTCTAGACAGAAGAAGCTCATGGCATCCTAACAAATTACTTGAATGCCTTTCCTGATGCTGACATTTTACCTTGATTATACTTTTTCTGATGATGACAATCACCCAAACCAAATGTCCCAAGAGAAATTTTCCAGCTTGCCCAGGGAACCCCAGCTTGCTGAAGTTGTTATAGATATGCTGCATTACTGTATATATATATGTGTGTAAAAAGTGGAAATAAGACAATGTTCTAAATATTTTTCTAAGTAAATCAAACTTTATTGTAAAAAGTTGTAGATAATAATTAGAAGATTGTCAAGGGCTTTCAGTTTTTTTATCATTTTTGCACTGAATGGACTGATTAACTCTAGAAATAATGACTAGAGGGAGTGGAGAGTGTAGAAGCGTTGATGAAAAGAGTGAAATGGAAACAACATTTTTCTCTTGTTTTTTCTTCCAATTAGCATACTCCCTGATGAGTGGACATGTTAAGGCTGTAAGCTTAAAAGTAGAACAAATAAAGGAGTTAACAATCTGTACAAAACAGTAGTAATCTAAGGACTGCTAAATATAATGAACTGTATTAATACAAGGTAATAGAAAGGGATTGCATTAGTTTTAGTTCCACTGTAAATAATCAAACTGATGTATCATCAGATAACTGATAACATAATTGTAATGTTAATAATCCACAGTTTTTGGTATCTTAATTTCATATTATAAATTTTTTTTATTTACTATAATAATAAAATAACTAAGTTATAAACCTCTATGAATCCAACCTTATTTATGCAATTTCAGCTGAGTTTTAACTCCCTGAAATCACTGCAATTTTCTTAAGATAAATTTTAGCTATGATATAATCATTCAAAGTATCAACTGAAAACTTGGTTTGTAAATTGAAATTATGCCATCTCATTATAAAATATGAATTTTTAAAAATTATTATTGATAACTTTTTATAGGATAGACTTATTTATTTATGAAAAGATTTAGGAAAATACTATATTTCTAATCTTTGTACAGATAAAAAATATTGATTTAGCTCCCTTAAATAAAGCTAGGCCATAAACTAAAAGCAGTTTCATTTTTGTCTTTAAGATGTGTCAAATACTATTATTAGATGTCATAATTTCAGTTTGGAATACAGTTTTTAACTGTTTCTTTGTTTGGTTCCATTGCAGTCAAAATTATATATATAACCATTAGAAACCAGTCAACACTTAGACAATCCCAATATAGATAACAATCAAGAATTTCAAACTGTTATCAAGGCAATCTCCTTTTAGAAATAGAGGTAGAATCCCACCTTCATTAATCATCTCATATATTTATAAAAACATTGAAGATTGCAACTTGACTACAGAGATTGAAATTATTGTTTGGAAGAAGTTTAAATAAACCTCTTAAACAGATAAATATAATCTGTTATGAATGTAGACTAATAAATAATCAATTATAACATTACAAATTGCAATTATAATTTTCAAATTGCACCCAAAGTATTACTTAAATAATAAGCATAATAATGCTCAAAGCTAAATATATATATATATAAATCCGATTCAAAATATTAATATTTACATATTTACCAAATTATTATATAGTTTTTAAAAAAATGAAACTTTTTGCAAAAAATAGAATACGGAAGATCTGAAAAGAGGAAATGAACATAATATGGCTACATAGTAATATGATATAAAATCAGCACAATTTATACACTTTACGAATATAGAACATAAAAATAAATAATATAAAATCAGTAATATATGGAAATAATAAAATAATAAATATTATGAATAAATTATATATAAAAGCAAGTACAGAAAAATGGTTTAAAGCGTAAAGTTATATATCTTCATGTGGAAGATGGTATAATCCTATTGACTAATTGATAAGTTTCTTATTTTTTGGTAAAAAATCAAAGACATGAAAATAATATATTAGAAAACATAAAAATAATATAAGTGACATAGAAAAAAAAACCTGAAACTAATATCTTTAGTAATTGAAAAACAAATATTTTCACTAAATATTATTAGGACAAATATTCAATGAGAAATTTTATTAGCAATCATAGCAAATGGCTTAAATGAAGGCAAAACAACAATGTAATATATTTGAAAGAAAATAACTATAATTTATTTGGACCCTGATAACAATATTTTAAGTGAACCAACAATAATTGATAAATAAATATTGGCAATGCAAAGAAATTAAATTAGCAATAGTAGCAAACACTAATTTAATTTCTTTCACAATTCTTTCACAACATTTGCAATCATTGTTTGTTTACTGAATAAATTAATTTCATATTTTCAAACATATTATTTTCATTTTCTTCAGTGGGTGAATGTTGGCTCCATCTATTAGTCGTATCGTATATGGAACTAGCATCAATGATTTTTAGATTTTGTTATATTGTTATTATTTGTAAATGTATAGTTACATAGCATGATAATTATATTTAATATTAAAGATTTAATTTTAAATGTTAGAAATATCTATTTACTAAAATAATAGTTATAATATAGGGGATAGCTGAACGGAGCTTGAAAGTCTGTGTTCAAATCCCCTATATTACATCTAAAGTTCAGGTATATAAAGTATACTTGTATTTAAATATTAAAATAATAATTTAAAATCATTAATTTATTTGTATATACAGTATTATATTTGAAATTTATTTATAATAATAATTAAATCTAGTTATAGATGTTACATTTTTGATATTTTATTGATTCATCATCATCATCATCAACCATTATCAATCCACTGTAGGATGAAGGTCTCTCCAAGTTCAATCCATCTTTTCCTATCTTTAGCTTCTCTTCTCCACATCACCCCTGCATACTTTCTTATTTCATCCATCCATCTCACATGTGGTCTCTTTCTGGGTCTTTTACAATCTCTTGGAATTCCCTTTAAAATTTCAATTGTCCATCTATTATCATCACTTCTAACCTTCTAATAATATGTCCAGCCCAACTCCACTTCAGTCTTTTAATTTTTTCAATGAGGTCAGTAACACCTGTTTGTTCTCTACCCATACATTACATTTTCGATCCCTTCTTGTTGCTCCCAACATGCATCTCTCCATACTTCTTTGAGTGGTCTAAAGTCTCTGTATTGCTCTTCTATTAAGTGTCCAAGTCTCAGATCCACAAATAAGAACTGGAAAAACACATTTATTAAAAACCTTCTTTTTCAAACACATAGGCATATTTCCTTTTAGTATCAAGTTATTTCTACCAAAAGCACTCCAACCAAGTTTAATTCTTTGATTAATTTCATCCATTATATTTCCATCTGTATTAATAATCTGACCAACATATTTATAACTGTTAACTTCTTCTAACTCATCATAATCAATCTTTATTTTCATATTTTGAGAAAATCTATTAAACATTACTTTAGTCTTTTTAACATTTATCTTTAGTCCTATTTTCATCTGATAACTCCTGCAACATTTCCTGTAGCTCTAAAGCATTATTTGCAAAAACAACTACCTCATCTGGAAAATCTAAATGACTTAAATAGTCTCCATTTACTTTCACTCCTTTAGCTTCCCATTTTAATACATAAAATACTTATTGCAGCACTGCTGTAAAAAGTTTTGGAGATATGGAGTCACCCTGTCTTACATCCTTTTCAATGTTGATTTTCCTACTATCATTATGTAATCTAATTGTTGCTGTTGCATTTTTATAAATATTCTTTAAAATATGACAGTATTCTGGATCTACAGCTTAATGATCCAATGCTTTAATCACTGAAGAAATGTTTATAGAATCAAATGCCTTTTCATAGTCTACAAATCCTAAGCATAATGGCAACTCATTTCATTTGTCCTTTCTATAATTTCTCTCAATGCCTGTATATGATCTACTGTACCAAAACCACTTTTAAATCCAGATTGTTCTTTTGGTTGGTGGAAATCCAGTGTTTTCTGTAGATGAGTTGTTTGCTATTAACTGAAAGGAGACCCTTTGATTCCTCTTGGAGGCCTTAAAGGAACTGAGCAGGGCAAATTCCTAATGTCCACTCCATACGTTCTTGTCATTGCAGCTGTTATTACTATGTGATTTATTCATATAGTATATGAACATGGATGGGCTGCTCGCCAACATGCATTAACCAATATGGTGGGTTTATTGGCTTTTACCTCCGAGTTTAAGAATATTTTTTCATATATACAATCATGACAGACAAAAATAAATCATGGCCCTTATTCCCAGGCAGCTGTAAAGTTACCAACCAAGGCAGTGGTTGGTGGCCGAAGGCGGAGGGTGCTAAGAATCCCCTGATTATGGACTCAGGCTGCCATTTGATGATGACTTTTTATTTAGATACTTACAACTGCAGATCACTTTCATGTGAAGGAATATTGCAAGAGTTAGAAGAACTGTCTTATATTAAATGGGACATTATTGGACTTTGTGAAGTTAGAAGAAAAGGTGAAGAAACAATTGGATTTAATAAGTGGACATATACTATAAAGGCACAAATATTGGAAATACAAGTGGAGTAGGATTTATTATAAATAAAAAATGGAAAAATAACATTGTGGAGATTGATGGTGTATCAGATAGAGTGACAAGATTAGTTTTACAACTTAATAGCAGATACCAAATGCAGATAATTCAGGTTTATGCCCCAACAAATTCTCATAGTGATGAAGTTATAGAGGATTTTTATATGGATGTACAAATCAAAGTAAACAACATTTTAAAATTGTTATGGGAGACTTTAATGCTAGAATTGGTAAACAAATGGAAGATGAAAATGCTGTAGGTAATTTTGGTTATGGTAATAGGAATGAGAGAGGACATAGACTTGTGGAGTTTGCAGAAAAAGAAAAACTTTATATTATGAATTCTTTTTTTGAGAAAAATGTTAAAAGGAAATGAACATGGAAGCATCCAAATGAAGGTACAGCAGAATTGGATTATATTTTGACTAACAAAAAATACATATTTCAAGATTGTAATGTTCTTAATAAATTTAACACAGGAAGTGATCATCGATTAGTAAGATGTAAGATTCATGTTAATGCAAAACTAGAGAGACAAAAATTATGAAGAAAAACAATATTTACAGTTGATATTTTTAATCTTCGGAAACATTCTAATGAATTTAAATTAGAACTTACAAATCGGTTTCAAGTATTAGTAGATTTTGAACATGATTCACATTTGAATGACATTAATAGGAAAATAAGCAGTACACTTTTAAAAACTGCAACAAAGATAGCTGGTAGAAAAAAGCAGCAATTGACCAATAAAATTTCTACTGAGACTAGAGAATTTATGAAGAAAAGAAGGAATATGAGGAGATACAATAATGATGCATTAAAAAAGATTGAATATCTCAAATTTTGTAAAATGGTGCGGAAAAGAGTTGAAAATGATATAAGAAAGTATAATTGTGAACTAGCAAGGAAAGCTTTAGAAGAGAATAAAAGTCTAAAGAGTGTAAAACAACATTTTGATATTGGTAGGCAATTTATATCTGCAATAAGAAAAAAAGATGGCATTCTTACTAAAAAGAGAGATGACATCATGAAATGTGTGGAAGACTTCTATCAAGAATTATATAGTAATAAAGAACAAGTGCCTCCTATACCTATTATATTTTTCGAATTGCCTAGAATTTTGAATGAGGAAGTGAGACATGCAATTAAAGTTATGAAGAAAGAGAAGGCTCCAGCTAATGATGGAATTATAATTGATATATTAAAAGAAGCAGGTGAAGAAATAGAATTTTTTTAAAGGTGTACCAGATGATTGGAAGAATGCAGTATTAATATTTAAAAAAGGTGATAAAGAAAATATTAGAAATTACAGACCTATCAGTCTTTTATCAGTTTTTATAGAAAATTTTATTGATTAGTAATATTTATATACTTTTGTTATATAGATGTTAGTTTTAAAATTTATCAATATATTATTGAAGAGAGATATAGAAAAATAATAAAAAAACTATGACTTAAATAGATTAAATTGACTGAAATTATATAAATAATTTACTGTTTGATAAATGTAATCTTATGGAAGAAAATTAATTTTCACACATGCACTATTACATTGATATTAAATTTACTTGACTCAACTGTCAATAAGTATTTTAAAAACATAATTGAATCATTTATGCTTAGAGCTTATTTTTATGTAGCAGCCCTTATTGACCAAGCTTAAATTAGGACTTGATCTTATTATGAGCCTGATATTTCAATTGATAAATTATTTATACACATTTTGTAAATTACATGTGTAGATATTATATGTACTTACTATAGTGAAATATATTACAATATTTTTAATGGATGTTTTAGATGGAAATATTGAATGTGTGGAGTTATCCATTTAAATTAACTTAATTACAAAGCACATAACCTAAAATAACTGCTCCAGTCTAAAGGTTAAAGTAAACTAACAGGCTGATTGCATCCAAATATTTACTATAGTGAATATTTATATAAATGCCTTTTTGTATAAAAATGATTAATTTCTCATAACACATATAGATGCTTCAGGTAGGAGCATTCTGTATCAAGTATTCTGGAGATGTTAACTCTTGTAACCAAGATAGGATAATATTTATAGAAATTGTCTCTATTCTTGCACAAGAAATGTTTAATGTTGTGAAACTGTTTTGGCTATAATCTTTAATTATAATCATGTATTTATACTGCAAAATAAATAGATTGTAAAACATTTATTAATATAAAAAGTTATGAATGCTATTCTAATGTCTCTATGTTTAATAATATCTCAAGAAGGCCTGATGGAAATGAAACATCTAGAACATTCATATGTGCTATGAGGAAGATACTTTGAGAACATCTTACCTTCAGCTGTAATAAAATGCCATCAGCAATCCACATAAATATAACCTCTTGTTTTATATGTTAATCAGATTGACTTGATGTTAAAGAATGATTGTTCTGTACTGCAATCTTTTTTTTATTATAAATCTGCATATATCTAAATATTAACTAAGGTAGGGTTATTAAGTTTATTTTACTAATAAACCTTAAGTAATTTTGTATCAAAACATAAAATTAATAGATTAATGCATTTAGAAATAATGTAAATAAACTTGGAGAAATATCAGCTTCAATCAAAATGCATGAAGCATTCATTATCCGATTGCTGTACTATGTGATAAGACTGATCAGTTGCCTTGCAAGCTAAATATATTGAGAACATTTTATTTTCATTTTCTTGGAATATAACAACCATTCGTCTTGTACTAGTAATACTAATCAGAATATCTTGATGTTAAAATGTGAATATTCTGTGCTGCAGATTTTTTTATATTAAATTAACCTATTCTAGTACGATTAAACATATACATTGAGATATATGTCTTATTAATATGTGCTGGCAATGCTTCCAATTTTGCTGTTGTCATATCTTGATGCAGAAGAGTGGTCAATACTGTCTCCTGTATCTTAATATTTTTTAATTTTTTTAAGTGATTTGGACTGCCTTCTATACAAGTCTATTATATTGTGAATAGTAAGGAGACTTGCAAAGGTGTTTTATCCCCCAGTTTTAGTCCTCTTTAAATCTTGATATGAAAATATTATGTGATTTTGCAATTGTTTTCTTGAAGAAAAAGAATTTGCAACTATTAAAAGTACGCATACATTAAATGGACTTATGGGTATATGTAATGCATGCCTCATGATTTTTAACTTGTAATCTTGCAGATGATTGACATTTTATACATTTTAAAATAAAATTTTAAATATCAATATTTATTCCTGGTCACTATATATAGCTACAAACTAAGATCTTGATGCTCACCTTAGCTAGATAGCTTTCATGCAATAATGTCTCTTTAGATAGAATTGCAACACAATCACTCATTAGTATGCAACTTTTGCATATTGAAAATTTCTTTAGGCATTCTAAAAATATGAAGAAAAGTATCTTGTTTACTTGACTATCTTTTTCTGATCCGATCCATTAACTGCTAATATTCTTCATCCTCTGTATCCACTATTTTACTACATCAAAATTTAGCTCCAAATTCCTCCAGTATTTGATACTTCCAGAAAATGTTTTTCAGTTGGTCTTCAGTTTGCTATTACCAGAATATAATAAAAATAGGATATGATATCTTTGATTCCATAAAAGATGAACTCTATTGTAAATTGAAATATGCTTACATTTACATATATTTACATAAATGATTAGCATGAATATTTTAGCTGCTTTCTTTATTACTTGTACCTGGTGGAAGACTAAGTTAAAGTTCACTTTTGCAAAATGGGATGATTTCTGAAATATATTTTTGCTAAGGGTTTTATTATTATTATACAATAATCATCACACAAAAGAATTTTGTCATTAATGGTATAGCTCATTCTCACTTCTCTGTCAGCTCGAATATGTTTTTGTCAACTAATTCCTTAATATCTTTTGCACCATATTTTCCTTTGAATATATGGGACTCTTCATGGTTTGCGAATTATGGGTTTCACCTCTGGAATTAATTCTAACACTATTAGAACAATCTTTATTTCATCTTGTTTTCTACTAAACAGTATGGATTATTTCTCCCTCATTTCTTTTTCAATTATAATGTTCTGAACTAAGATTATTTTAATCTGAAGTGGATTGAACCATTTCTATCTTATTAATGGTTTAAGTTTGTATAAAAGATGGATAGGGAAATAATATATATTTTTCATTTCTCTATTCTAACTGAAAATTTATTTATTCATTTTATTTTAATCATATTGTCATTTATGTCAGTTGCTTTTAATTTAGTTATTGTTATAACTGTTTTTTTTTTATTATGAATAATAAAGAATGTTTAGTTTTGCACTGTCATTAGTGACACTTCAGATCCTTTCTGCTTATGTGGATAGCTGCCATATAATTATACTTAGATCATGATTTAATCAGTTTGACTGATCATAGTGTTTGTGTGCTTGTTTAAATGTCTTTTCTACTTTGTTCTTGTGATATGTGCTACTTTATTTGGCTTCACTGCTTTATTTTCTGCACATCATGTTAATGTGACATTCTGATATGCTCTTTTCTTTTGCAACACACACTTGTGCACCTTGGGGACTAACTGATCACAACAGTAATATATTGGTATATCATTTATCTTTTTCATGTGTGATCATGTGTATTGTATGAGATAGATTGGATAGCTGAAGGGAGTTTGAAAGTCTGGGTTCAAATCCCCTATAATTATATACACCTGGGTCTCGTTTCGATGTGATAGATAGGTTCCTCAGAAAACACACGCACATGAAATTGCGCAAAAATAGACGTAACTTACATTGAAAAAGGGGGATTGTGGTCTGTGATTTTTCAAAATTCGTGTAAAAGCAAAGCACCAACGTAAAATTACTTTAAAATTCGCGCACAAAAAAAATAAGGAAATAAAATATGACTAATAAAAAATTTCAAATTTGAAAAAAATTGATACAAGACAAACTTTTTTTAACTATAATATTTAATTTTATTCAAAATAATATATTTTTATGCATACAGAAATTTTACGTTCGTTTGCAAACAACTAGCACCAACTTCACACTCATGTTGTAACAGTGGTTTTCTGGTGACAATGTAATTAGTAATTAATCTTTGAGACGATGATTTTATTAATTGTTTATGAAACTAACAACTAAAAATTAAATTCTTATTTTTGTCTTTAATTTTCAATTCGGTTTAAAAATCAAATTTCACATTAATTTCAAGTCGCAGTAAGTAATTTTTAAATTGTTAATTACAATTAAAAATCAGATTTTAATTTTTAATTGTCAAATTTAATTATACCCACTGCTATTACTGACCTTTTAAAAATAAACTTGTGGACACTAAATGATTAATAATTGATTACGTTCTTTTTTAAAAAGCAAAAACAGAATGTGATTTAAAATGCAAAATTAACAAGCAAATGTTTGAACAAATTTACATTATAATCTTGTAAAATTTAATGTGTATATACATAAAATGTGGAAATCATGATTGTAATTTCATTATTGCATAAAATTTTACTATTATAAAGCACTGAAAATATTGAAATTACTAAGATGAAAGTCGAATTCCAATAATGTGCTATTACTTTCAATATAACGTAAGTGCGTGAAATTTATTATTTAAAGTAATAGCGCATTATCGGAGTTCATATACCTGGGTCTCTTTTTACGCGTACTTATTTAACACACTTTCGGTGAAACACGAATCGCGTAACTTCAAAATCGTGTTAAATAAGTCCGTGTAAAAAGAGACCCAGGTGTATATATATTGTAACATGATTTACCATTTTTCATATTGCAACGGTCACTGCCTGCATCTCTATACGCATTGAGCATGACATGCGTTTTCTAACATCGAGCAGCAATTAAGAAATATTCAAAGGCATACAAAATATACATTACTATAATCATACCTTTGAAAAGTTCATTTACTGCAACCTTTGGGTGCCACCTTAAGAAAGAGATTGCTCCCCTGCTTAAGGGATATGATTATGTAAATAATAAAGAGTTATAATCTCATATTTTCTTTTTTTATATATAAAATCAATAGAAAAGTGAATGCCTAATGAATGATTCCCGATCCCGGTTAGTTTAATCCCTGACTAGCTGAATCAACTCATGATCTCGGGATGGTGGTTTGTTGCTTCGTTAACAGAAAAGGTCAAACAATAATATCATTATCAAATACACAGCACAACGCCATAGTTTAAAATTAGATGTTAAATTTATTAAGCCCTCTATGATTATATAAATATTTACAGAATAAAGAAGAGAATAAACACACACATAAACGATATTAATTAAAATTCAAGCGTATAAATAAATTTTAAATAGTTTCATAAATGGGAAAGGAATGGTCTGAAATTCTCCCCTGCGTACACTTTAAACTCAAAACTTGGAATAAATTACTTATATGATAACAAAGTGTATTGGCCATGGTATGCACGTGTTTCATAATAAAAAAAAAACTTAGCCACGAGTTAATGATATTTGAATCTTAAACGTTCCATAATACGAGTCCTGCACATGGCGGACAATAATAATTATTTGGAACACTTTCTAACACACTTTTATTCCTTATGGAGACAATCGTGCACGTAGTGGATGGAATAAATTTACTAGGGGAACAAACTCGTGCTAAACTATAATTTGAATCTTAAAAGTTCCATAATAGAAGTCCTGCACGTGGCGGACAATAATAATTATTTGGAACACTTTCCTACACACTTTTATTCCTTATGAAAACTATCGTGCACGTAGCAGATGGAATAAATTTACTCTTATTACAAGGCGAAACACATACATCCAACGACCAAACCACCCAATTATTTCTATTTAACTATTTTGAAATATTTCTGATACTCCAGTGAATTACGTGTACCTTTATGTTAAAATTACAAAAGAAATATTTATAACTGAATTACGCAATTCACTGGTTCATTTAATAATAGCAATATTAGTAAAATAACGAATTACTTGTAATAAGACATAAAAAATAGATATAAAAACATAAATAATACTTCCCGAAGGCTTCGTTCTTCTCCGGGCTAGGATTTTGAGGGTGATATATATCTGCTGTGCCGGTGATTACTTAACAGGGCTTCAATGGAGGTTGGCAAATTGTCCACAGCAGCTACACTTTAAGAAATAGAAAGTCACATTACTGGACGGCTATGTAGGTCTTCAAGCAGTACGAATGTACCGAACTTGATTTCCTACTCCATGTTCATTGCTGTATCACGAATAAATCTTGATTCCATTCTCTTAGTGATATAAAACATTAGCTTAAATTTCAATTGTATTTTTCTTTCTCAGTCAATGAATATCATATTTCTTGGTCTGCACCTTTTAAAATAGTTCAGCTATTAATAACTCTTCCACTTGTTCAGCGTTCCGAAAAAATATTTTTTTACATTCATAATTCTGCTTTTACATCCGTCCACTCTGAAAACTATACTGCTAACTACCAGAGAATGGGTAAGAGTGCCCGTGAGAGTGAACGAATATAACCCAGCTAACTAATTAAATTTCACCTGACCAGCCTTTATATATCCCCCCATTACAGGATGTATTCTCTCATCCCCTCCACAAGTTATTGCTTTTACATTTCTGTTTTTAATTAAATTATTAATCCCTGTTTTTAATTACTTAAGTCCAAACAATGGATTTAATTTTAGCTATCTGCTTGGAAAAAATTTGTCTTACGATAACTTTATCTTTTAATTAATTTCAGAATTTCACAGACCATTTAAATTCCAATCCCTTGATTTCTTTAAACAATAAAATAAAATCACATTTATTTAATTAAATAATTTTGAGTAGGTGTCAAGCCGAATGACCACTGATACAATTTCTACATTCCCCCCCCAAAAAAACATTATACAATAAAAGAAAGAGGTCATTGGCTTGCCTGCGGTCATGAACATTAAGTTCTAAAAACAAAAAAAATATAAAACTGTATACTTGCTGTCACATAAAAATTGTTTTTAAGTTTTCCAAAAAGAATATTCAACAAGCAACAGAAAAAAAATACATTTGAGAATCTGAAATAAAATCAAAAAAATCAAAATACAACATGTTTACTGATAGGTTACTTGCGAATACATTTCAGTTTCTCACAATCATTTCTTTAATCCCCTGCCATATTTATTCATATCATAAATAAAAAAAATATATAGCATTTATTAACAGCAAAATACATATTTACATGTGGTGTCCGCATTTGTTTATTTATAAGCGTATTATCACCATTCATCCTATTTATTTACAATATATTGTGTGTGTAAGCAACAGAGAAAATATACCTGCATAGACCACTCCTTTTATTATAATATATACATTTGTTTGGGCTGCAACTATGCTTGCAGCCAGATTTGTGGCAGTCGTTTAAGAGGGTCTGTCACAATATATATCTTACGTATATATGTAATCTTTAAGATTGCGTGTATGTATATATAACAGTACACATATAGGCGTAATTGTTTAGAAGAAAATTCGAAAATTATTCCATTTTATCACCCAGCATATTTATGCGCATCAATTTATGACCTCTAGCGCCAATCCTATATTTCTATAAGAATTATGCTGGGAGAGCAGGAATACCAATATGGAAATTGTCCTGGACTAGCTCTGCTCAGGGCGGGTGATTAACAAATTGACAGAAAATCTACGAGGGAGGAGGTTACTATACTTTAATATGCTTGATATACTATTCTAAATTCTTTCTACTTTTACAAAAACTAGACCTAAATAAAACAATACCAATAAACATACATTTCATTTTTAAATTTTGTACATTTTTATTTTACCATGATTAAATATTATGTGCTCTTTATTTTAAGAAAAATGCATGCATACACACACAGCTTAGATATTTATAAAATCACATGAATAAAACATATATCAGTTCATACTAGTAAGAAAAATCATTTCTTTTCTTTGATTCTTTCTTTTTTTTTTAAAGTTTATGTATATCGTTCATGATAATGAAGTTTGTAAAGAAAGTTTGTGAAAATTATAAGAAACAGACGCTATCTGGAACACTAATTACATATTGTTGAATGGGTATGTACCTGCATTTCTTTTCTTCCCTGGGGAAAACGATGGATTATTAAAAGTGAAAAATTTCATTCGTTTTGAGTCCTTTTTATAGCACTTATGTACTGGCAATTAAATTGGATCATTTATTCCGGCTGTCCTATATTCTTGCTTGTTAATTCCATTCCTTTGTTTCTTTATTTAGACTTCGGATCAATTAGTTTCTATCTTCGTCAGTTACTTTTCCTGCAGCTACCTTCAGACCTTCATGGGGCGGGATTGCACTGCCTGGCACGCTTACGCTTTCTTAAACCAGCTTGCCCATCATTTTACCCTCCATTTCTCTCCACAAAATCTCTCTCGCAGCACTCTCTACAAAATCAGCAATAGACAAATCCTTTTAGCAAGTTCTCCCACACAAAAATCCAGATTCTTTTTGAACAAAAACTTTTCGCAACTCCGAATCTAATTTTGTTCTTCTTTTGTTTTCATTGAAATTTTTTTGAATCTAAACTTTAAGCTCACTAATCAAATTCCTTAGATATCGATTAAGTTAATTTTGATATTTTTTTTTCATTTAACTTTTCCAAAATGAAATTGAAAAGTTTCCATCTTGAAAAATAAAGTATATTTCCATATCTGCATTTATATATATATATTTTATTCTATCTAGCAAAATATATACATGCATTCCCAAAAAAACAAACGAGCACCCATACCCCCCCTCTTTTGTTTACTTTAACCTTTTTAAAATCCCTATTTAGAATTATAAATCTGTATACAACAAAGGAAATATAAATATGAAAAAGAAATAAATTTAATTAATCGGGCTATATACTGACGGATACAGGAAATTTTACTTTTTGAAACAGGGATCTAACTCATCCCTGTTTCAATACCCCCCTCCCGGAAGCTTTTAAATATGGTCTACATGTTTGAATGGCTTATGTCTAAACAAATAAAACTATATGTATGTCCTAAAATCAATTTTATTTGAGTTTCACTCTATGGCTATAAAACATAAGAGTAAACAACCATTAGCCTAACGATATACACTGGGTCTGACCACAACTCATGAGCATATGACATGCTATGAACGAATACAGCCAACTCTACCCTGACCTACTTGGTTAAATGACTAAACGAGAAGCCATTTCCTAACCACACTCTTCTGCTTCCGAGTCTTATGGATGTGGGTAACTAGGACAATTGCCAGCATCTCCTAACCACACTTTACTGCTTCCGAGTCTTATGGGTGTGGGTAACTAGGACAGATGCCCGATTCTTATTCGGAATTTTCCAATCATGTCGGGAATAAAAAGTAGCTATACACAGAACGCAACACACCACATGCCCGATCCAGCAGGCAACCCCATATTCCCCCGTCAGACTTAGACCACTTTCCTCCCAAAGCTTCACAGCCACAACTTATTTATTCTCTATACTTACAAACCAGCAAACCTACGTATAAAACATTTCTTTGTATACGTCAATATATATAAATGCCCCTATAATAACCAAGATAAATATTGAACCCACAACCTAAAAAAAACAAATAAAAAAAAACATTCAGGCCTACTTTCTCTTCCCCAAAGCACCATGCTGCATACTTAGCTTTCCTAACTAACCAATCCACTCCGTTGTCTATTTTCCGATTTCTCTTACTTTAAAATTCAATAAACTAAATTTTAATGTTTGACCACTTTTTCCCCTTTTTTTTTTTAAAAAAAAAATTTCAATATATATATCCGTGTATTTACTTTTTTTTATGCTTATCCCTACACTCCGTCCCCCATACTTTCCACTCTTCTAAAGCCCTTTAGTTGGGTCGCCATTGTAACATGATGTACTGTTTTCCATATATATCTTACGCATGTATGTAATCTTGTAAAATTGCGTGTATGTATATATAACGGTACACGTGTATGCATAATTGTTTAAAAGAAAATTCGAAAATTATTCCATTTTATCGCCCAGCATATTTATGAGCATCAATTTATGACCTCAAGCGCCAATCCTATATTTCTATAAGAATTATGCTGGGAGAGCAGGAATACCAATATGGAAATTGTCCTGGACTACCTCTGCTCAAGGCGGGTGATTGACAAATCGACAGAGAATCTATGAAGGAGGAGGTTACTATACTTTAATATGCTTGATATACTATTCTAAATTCTTTTTACTTTTATAAAAACTAGACTTAAATAAATAATACCAATAAACATACATTTCATTTTTAAATTTTGTACATTTTTATTTTACCATGATTAAATATTATGTGCTCTATTTTAAGAAAAATGCACAGCTTAGATATTTATAAAATCACATGAATAAAACATATATCAGTTCATACTAGTAAGAAAAATCATTTTTTTTTTTTGATTCTTTCTTTTTTTTAAAAGTTTATGCATATCGTTCATGATAATGAAGTTTGTAAAGAAGGTTTGTGAAAATTATAAGAAACAGATGCTATCTGGAACCCTAATTACATATTGTTGAATGGGTACGTACCTGCATTTCTTTTCTTCTCCGGGGAAAATGATGGATTATTAAAAGTGAAAAATTTCATTTGTTTTGGGTCTTTTTTATAGCACTTGTGTACTGGCAATTAAATTTGATCATTTATTCCGGCTGTCCTATATTCTTGCTTGTTAATTCCATTCCTTTGTTTCTTTATTTAGACTTCGGATCAATTAGTTTGTATCTTTGTCAGTTACTTTTCCTGCGGCTACCTTCGGACCTTCATGGGTCAGGATTGCACTGCCTGGCACGCTTACGCTTTCTTAAGCCAGCTTGCCCACCATTTTACCCTCCATTTCTCTCCACAAAATCTCTCTCACAGCACTCTCTACAAAATCAGCAATAGACTGAAATTTTTTTAGCAAGTTCTCCCGCTCAAAAATCTGGATTCTTTTTGAACAAAAACTTTTCACACCTCCGAATCTAATTTTGTTCTTTTGTTTTCATTGAAATTCTTTTGAATCTAAACTTTAAGCTCACTAATCAAATTCCTTAGATATCGATCAAGTTAATTTTGATATTTATTTTTTCATTTAACTTTTCCAAAATGAAATTGAAAAGTTTCCATCTTGAACAATAAAGTATATTTCCATATCTGCATTTATATATATATTTTATTCTATCTAGCAAAATATATACATGCGTTCTCAAAAAAAACAAACAAATGAGCCCACATACCCCCCCCTCTTTTGTTTATTTTAACCTTTTTAAAATCCCTATTTAGAATTATAAATCTGTATACAACAAAGGAAATATAAATATGAAAAAGAAATGAATTTAATTAATTGGGCTATATACTGACGCATACAGGAAATTTTACTTTTTGAAACAGGGATTGAACTCAGCCCTGTTTCAATATATTATTAAATTCTGTTCAAATTGTCATTTTATTTTTTTTTGAAGTCATGGTTTTACATATGTTTATGTGACTTTTATTATTAATTTTGTTTTTAAAGAATTTTTGGATTGCATTAGAATCAATTCATGGATGATTCTATATTTTATGGCTTCTTTGTAACATATATCAGTGCCATCTAACAACTGTTGTCTCAAACTATTACTGCTCATCCTCCATGCAAATTGTTGTTTTCTCCATAAATGAGTCATAGATACAATTTTATGCCAAATCATGAGGACTTATTTCATAGTTTACTCTTTTTTCTCTAATTGTGTCAATTTGTGAAGTGAAGTTTTGAAAAGTGTCTTGAGGGTTGTGGATAAAAATAGTTTGATAGACATTGCATCACTTGACAAAAATATAATCTTCTGGTTTATCTGGTTAAAACAGGCAACACTCTCCATACAGTAGTATAACACTCTCCATACAGTAGTGCCACTCAGTACAAGCCAGAGTAATCAATGGATGCATAAATTGCATCATTGATTACTCTGGCTTGCACTGAGTGGCACTACTGTATGGTGAGTGTTGCCTGTTTTAACAGCTTGAACAAGCATAAGAAATGGTGATCATGTGATGTTTAATGGTTTGCCTGGTTCACAGACTATTTCCAATCATTAGTAATTTTATTCATGAAGAAATATTTTTTTTATATGTTCAGTGTAGAGCACCCAATTGCCTTCATTATATCAAACTTGCTTATTATAACTTGCATATCTACTGATATTAATTTGAAATTTCCTTCTCTGAACAGCCTAATCCAATTTGTTTGAATGATGTGGTACCAATAATGATATTTCAATTGCCTTGACCAGGCTGAAATAATCTTGTAGCTGTACATGCAACATACATAACTTAACAAACAATTAGAATCAGAATAACACCATGCAATAAGGTTAAATATGATTTAATATATATAATTAAATAATAAGATATGCAATTTAAAACCATATTACAGAACTTTCATTTTAATCTGCTTTCACTCTAGATCTACTTTAGGATCTACAGGGTTAGATCATCCTCTTAATATTGAGCATTAATTTCTTGCAGATAGCATCAGTCCAGTTTTTTATACATTTCAATTTCTGTCTTTTATAGGTCAATAGTTACAATAATAGATTTAATAATAATCTAATTTCCAAAGTCATAATATTAGATTATTTATTTTTAAACTATTTTAATTTCATTATTCTCCACATTCCTGGATTATTTTGCTTTCAGTTAAACCAAGCTTTATTAATCCAACATTATATACTTTTTAGCAATTATTTAATTTTTATTATATTTACATACTTACATAGTCATCTACTTCTTAAGTATGTATCTGTTCTTTTCAGACACATATCTTTAGCACATATGTTGCCAGAAGATAAGGACTTTTATGCTTTCTCTAAATTAGATTTGTAATAAATAGTTTTTAATTAATCACATTTCAGATGCTAGTCCCTATTGTTCACCATATGAATAAATTATCTCGTAAATAACTGTGCTTAATATAAAGATTTAGAGGTTATTTATGTATTAAATACATAATATTCTATTGTGTATTTATAATCTTTATTTCAGGTAATACTTTTGAAGTTACTAAAGATTATATTTTACCTGATTTTTCACTTGATTCATCAAAAGTAGTATTTTCTGGTGTGACTATAAATGAAGCCACATATCGCACAATAGTACTTCAGAATAATAGTCCCATGCCATTGTTATTTGAGTTTGAGAAAGATCCGTAAGTAGTATATATTTCTTTTTTAAAAAATTATTTTTATTCTGTACTTTTTCTATATAATATTTTATGGAATATTTTGTGGAACGATTTGTTTCTTTATATATGTAAAATAAAATACTCATTTTCTTTTTTAAACTTATTATTTTATCAATACAATATGAATAATTTATATAGATATTATATCCATAAACCAACACTTCAATTATTTAATATATTTATTAAAACTCAAAATTCAGTAAATATTTCAGAAATTTCTCTATAACATAAAAATCATACTATTTATTGTGGATAAATATACTTCATACCAAAATTTTCAATACCATTTATTCTTTAAACATTTGATTTTAATAATTTTTGATTTCTTGACTCCAAATAAATGGAAACATTACAGTTATTAATTTAAAATAATAATCAATTAAACAAAAGATAGAGATAAAATATTTTTAACATCCTTTTTATGAATAACAATAGAACTAAACATTTATATATATATTAGTAAACACAGCCCAAATTGTTTGGCTTCATTGACTAATCTCAAAAAAATGATTATTAAAATATGATTCTATCTAAATAGTCAAAATAAGAGTCATAGATCACATGACCCTATTCTCTTAAGCTTGTAAGTTATAAACAATGAGGATTGCCAATTCCTCAACAAGCTTTGTGATAAATGCTTAGCTAGAGAAAGCATTTAAAATATCTCTGTCAGAACCCCCCCTTCAACCTCTGACCATGGTTTCGTGCTCTGGCACTCCTCAGAGAGGTGTTAGGAAAGGTTCAGACACTAGAGCTAAAAATACCAACCCAAAGCCAGTATTTAACTAAAAGTTATTGATTCTTTCTGTGTCATTTATTTATTTGATTATGATTTCAAATTAATAATTGCTACATTTCCATTTGGCTTAAGTTTGATATTCAACCTTAATTTTAATATTTGTCAGAATAGCAAGTTTTAGTAAGAACAAAAGCTTAAAAAATAAACAGGGCTGCTTTATTTTTATAATTTTTTTGGACAAAGATTGGTCTATGTATTTATTGATAGTTTGCAGGAAACTTATCTGATTGGCTTCTATTTTTAATACATATATATATAATACAAAATATATAAATAAATATACAGAAATAAATTTTTTTTGAAAACTTTCATTTTTTTAAAATTTTAAATAGACAAAAACCTTTATCATTAAAACTACTATATCTTATAATACATTATTTCACAAAAGTAAAAATGTCTTTTTATATTATACCTAATCTTCAAATCTATTTTTAATTAAGTTTTATAAAAATTGACTAATAATAGGATTCCACTTAAAAGCAATCCAAAATTATTTAATTTCTATACAACATGAAAGCATTTCTAATTAAACAAAAATTCTCAATTGGTTTTTGCTTTATAATTACTATTTGTTCAAGCTTTAGAATGTAAACATATAAAACAATTTTATATATAAAAGAATCCAATAGAATTACTGTAATGTCTTTGCCCCTAAGTTTTTAGAGGGTAGAAAAGAACATACAATCCAATATGAACGAGGACAAGAAATTTAGATAAATATATGGCACTTGGCTACATAACTAAACATTCATTATTAAACAGTTGTGACACAAAATGCTCTAATGGCTTGATACACATATCCAACTTCCTCTGGTAAACAAAACTGTAACAAGTGTGTGATGTTTTTACATTCGCAGTTTTTATATCCCCTGTGTTCTTTTGTTTAAGTCTTATCGGCTACATCACTCCAAATTCTTTATCGCATGTTTTCAAAACCCTGTTTTTGATTATTCATAACTTTTAATCTCTGCAGCTTGTTTATAATTTTAATTATTTCCATTATAATTATTTAACTTTAATTAGTTATTTTTATTTTCAAATAAATAGGAGTAAACTTCTGGAATAAACTGTCTCTTGTAACTTCGCTATTTATTTTTCAATAAACGAATACAACACTTCCTTCCCTCACTCCAGAAGTTAAAGTTTATATATGTTACACATAATCATCCAATCTGCATGTTTTTGTTTTATCCCATACAGATCTGGGTGATTTCTCTTTTTCAGTTTTATGACACAATTCTGTCACTTCCCTTTTCTCTCCTATGCTCTTGTCTTAGGTTATTTCCTGTTCTGGGTTAATCTTCATTTTCTGAGTTCCTATTTCTTGAAAAACATCTAGTTGTACTTCTTCCGGCTCTCTTTGTCTTATATGGTTTATATGCCATCTGTATTGTAATCTGTTCAGACCACTAATTGAATATATTTATTTTGATATTAACTTTTCAATTATTCCTTCGACCCATTTTTTGCGAATAATGTCTCTTACCCATACAGGTTCCTCTATTGAAAATGTTTTCCCAGATGTGTTATTAAACACAATAGTTTGAGCACTGGGATGTAATATTGCTCATTTAGTTCTTACTTTCCGCCCAAACATTAATTCTTCTGGTGATTTCCCAGTCGCTGTCGATGGTGTTTTATGCTGATGTAGCATAAATTCTTTCAGAGCTTCTTGCATGTCTAGCTTTTCCCATTTTTTTCAAACTTTTTTTTATTTGATGAATGCCATTTTCCACTAGTCCATTTGATTCCGGATGATATGATGGTATGCACACATCCATAAGTGCTAAAAAATTTATTTAGTTCACCATTCACAAATCTAGTGCCATTATATGATACAACTACTTCAAGAAAACCATGTATGTAACAAATTGTTTTAAAACATTTGATCATTTCCTGAACACTCATATTTTTCACCAGGTGGCTCTCGATCCATTTTGAATACATGTCCGTTGCAACAAAAATTATTTTCCCATCTATTGGTCCAGCGTGGTCAATATGAACTCTTTCCCATACTTTAGTTGCTTTCGACTAGAGTGCATAGTACTTAACTGGTAATGTGCTTTCTACTTGACATGGTAAACATCTTTTTATGAACTTCTCTATCTCTATATTTATTTGAGGCCACCAGACATAACTATGTGCCAAAGCTTTTGACCGCACTGTGCCTGGATGTCCTTGATGTAATAATCTTAACACTCTATTCCTCCCTGCAGTAGGTATAACTACTCTGTCTCCCATTACAATACATCCCCAACATATACAGTTGTTCATTGTTAATCCAAAAACCCGTTGCTAAACAACTAGGTTTAGTTTTAGGCCAACCTTTTTTGATCCAGTTAATCAATAAATGATATCCCTCATTTTCCATTTCCGAATTCATATTTTCTATATAGTTTACTTCTACTTCACTATTTACCAGCTCTTGGTTATCTGGTAACCTTGATAATGCATCTGCATGTGCAATCTCTTTTCCCCACTTATATTTTAAACAGTAATCATATGAAGCTAAGATATTATTAACATACCCAGACTTAAATGTTCAGGAGCTGACCAGTTGTTTCCCAAAATCCCCAATAATGGCTTGTGATCTGTTATTATTTTGAAACTATGACCAAATACAAATTGATGGTATTTCTTTACTAAGAAAATAATAGCCAGTGCTTTTTTGTCTATCTGGCTATAATTTCCACTTTCGATAAAGTTCGGGATGCATATGCGACTGGACATTCATTTCCATCTATAGGGTGCACTAGAACCATTCCTATCCCCAATTCTGATGCATCCATGATGATTCTGACATCACGTTCACTGTCAAAATGCAATAATAGCTTGTCAGAAGATAACAGTTCTTTTGTTTTTTTGAAAACTTTTTCTTATGTCTTCGTCCAGATCCATTTTTGATCTTTGCGTAATAATTCATACAAAGGTTTTGTGACCATTGCTTTATTTTTAAGAAAAGGCTCGAAAAAATTTATTAGATCCAAAATCGCCTGTAGTTGTTTAACATTTTTAGGCCTTTCCACATTTTTAACCATTCTTATTTTATCACTTAAAGAATGCTTTCCTTTATCAGAAATACAATGCCCCAGGAAATTTAGTTCTTGCACCTTCCATACACATTTGTCTAATTTTAATTTCATTCCTGCTCTAGTTAACCTATCGCAGACTTTTAATATTCTCGATCTTAATATCTCACTAGATGTCGCTGTAATTAAAATCTCATCATAATATGGTGTTACACCTTTAAGACCTTGCAAAATTACATTTAATTTCACCTGAAAAATATTTGGTACCATGGTAATTCCAAAAGGTAAATGATGACACTTATATAAACCAAATGGTATAGTTAAAGTTAAAATTTTTGCTGCATTCTCAGTTACCTTAATTTTATGATAAGCTGAATTAAGGTTAAGCTTTGCAAAATATTTTGCATTTAACAAATTTTCCAATACTTCATGTACATTAGGCACAGGGTACGCTCCTTTGTTGAGGTATTTATTTACTGTTGTATGATAATCACCGCACAGTCTGATTTTCCCATCTGGTTTATTTATTACCATGATTGGGGTGGCCCATTCTGCAGCCTCTACAGGGGTTGACACACCCCTCATTACTAAAACTTTTAACTTTTCTTCGACTTTTTCTCTTTGTGCAAAAGGAATTTTCCATGGCTTACATATCACTGGTCTGGCCTTTTCCATTATTTCAACTTCCACCAAGTTTGTTCTAATTAATCCCAGATCATCCATAAACAACTCCAGATATAATTTTAAGAATTCTTGCTCTATCAAAATATTTTTAACTATAGAAAACTCTATTCCTAGATGAGTGAACCAATCTCTCCCAATTAAAGGGCTTATGTGGCATTCTACTATATACATTGGCAAAATATATGATTTGCCTCTGAAACTAACCAGAGCATCTACCTTTCCAATTACATTTATCGATTTTCCATTTACATCCTTTACTTTGATGTCTATCTTTTGGGGTTTTAATCTTCTATATCCTTTAGACACTTCTTCCCATTTATTTTCTGATAGCAGTGAAATACCTGACCCATTATCTATTTCCATTTGTAACTCTGTATTACATAATATAACCTTAATCATGAATTAGTTCTGTCCAGGAAAAGTTATATTTTTCCTAATGGTTGTCTCTTGTTGACTGAATAAATCTTTTTTTATGTGGATTATTTGCATATGGCTGCTAAATGACCTTTAAATACACAGTTATAACAGCTTTTTTCCTTCATTTACAATTCTTCGATAAATGGCCAATTTTCTCACAGCAGAAACATTTCACTGTTAACATTTTCTTTCTATTAATATTTTTATTCTTCGGCTGCTGCCTTCGATCTGTTTTATAAATTGCCATTTTGCTAGTCTCTTCTGAGTTGTTTCTAAAAGCTAGAGTTTGCTCAATTATTGCTTCATACGCTATTTCTTTTTTGATAGCCACTTCGTATGATAAGTCCCTTTCCATTAACAATGTCTGTCACAATCTTTCATTGTACATTCCCCATAATAATTGATCAAGCAAAACTTGTTCTAAAAATTCACCATAATCGCAGTTTTTTGTCAACTGTTTTAATACTATATCATAGTCTTTAAATTTTTTTCTCCCTTGCTTGTTTTCTATTTTTAAGAGTTAATCTAGCTACAGGTCTAGATGGCCTCGGGATAATTAGTCCATTAATTTTTTTAACTATATCTTCAAACTGTACTCCATTGGTTGTCGGTCCATCTCATAATTTATTCACAATTTCTATGACTTTATGTCCTTCTTAACATAAAAGTGCAGCCACTCTTTTTTCATTATCTTTTATCTCATTCAACTTGAAAAAATTTTCCAATTGCATAATATAGAGAGGCCATTTCTCTGCATTTTCAATATTAAATTCAGGAATACTGCTTTATCCTAATGACATTTTACTTGTTTCAACAAGTATCGGTTGACTTTCTCATCTGGCCTATTCTTTCAAGCTTCACTAGGTTCGAGAATTTTGACTGCACCAATTACTATCATATATGTAATCTAATAGTTCTTATCTGAAATAGTTGAATTTTGTTGAAATCAGGATGAATGTGTATGTATGAATATTTTTTTCTTTTTATTGGTATTTACAATCATGACAGATGAAACTATATTATGATTGTTAAATCACTAGCCAAAGCAGCAGTTGGTGGCTAAAGGTAGAGGATACTTGGAATCTCCTTATTGTAAATCCAGTCTGTCATTCTATGATGATTTTTGTTTAAATATCTACAAATGCAGATCACTTTAAAGTGAAGGAATATTGCAAATATAGTGCATTGTTGGACTTTATTAACTTAGAAGAAAAGATGAAAAGACAAATAATTTAAAAAGTCGACAGAGTTTTACTACAAAGACACAAATATTGAAAATTTTAAATGTGTTTGAAGAAAATCAGATCAAAATTATGACAACACTTACAGAGATAGTTTTTGGTAATGGTGATAACTTGTAAAATGTAAAGATTGTAAGACATTATTTACACAGCAAGAAAAAGTAGAACAACAATTAATTTATTTAATAAAAATTGATATGACAACACTTACAGAGATAGTTCTTGGTAATGGTGATAACTTGTAAAATGTAAAGATTGTAAGACATTATTCACACAGCAAGAAAAAGTAGAACAATAATTAATTTATTTAATAAAAATTGATATCTTGTACCATACCCATTATTATAATTACTAAACCAAATTAGCAAATCAGGATTTGTGATGATTACTGCAGAATGATGAAGAAAAATATAATTTAAAATCAATATTCAGCTCTAAATATATGTGAGGCAGAAGCATTAATAGAAAGAATTGCATAATTTGATAAGCTCACATTCAGTGATTAAACAATGATAGACACACCATTGCAACAAATAGAGAATATGATTCCATCTTTTGATAGTATTCTGATTATGGCAAAAGCAGAATTATCACTAAACAAGTAATCAACAAATATGTATGATCATCTTTCCAAATTTGAAATCAGTTTAAATTCTTGTAAGTGCATATGGAAATCTAAGAAGTTAAAATTTTTAGGTCATGGCCATTTATAATCAGGGAAAGAAATTACTCTTGAAAAGGTTCAAGCTATTATAAATATTTTCAGAGCTAGAAATGTGAAAACACAGGTATTTTTAGGTTTAATAATTTATTTTTAAAGTTTCTTTAAGATGAAATCCACATATCATATCTGCTTGCATGCTTCATGATTCAATAAACAAAAGGGGGAGAAAGTACGAGAAGATACTTTGATTAAAAGAAAAGATGTTCTCAAGTCTAATAGCTTTCTGGTCTACTATGACAATAAATTGAAGATAACTCTTACAACAGATTCCATATCATGCTATACCACTTCATCTTTAAAGGTGAAACACAAATAGTTAAAAAAAAAGCATTTAATTGGACAAAAAGGTACTGTCCTTTATGGAATCAAAAAATTCTATCAATATTTATTAGTAATTAACATTTATTAGGTGCCTAGGGTCCAGAAAAATAAAAGTAAATGAACAAAAGATAGGAGGTAACTTAGGCAGATAAGGAACCTAGCTGGACTATTCTTGTCTGGAGCTATATACTGTAAAAAAAACAGCTGATTGGAAAAAAAAATCACACTAACTGCTCATATGGCAGATGATAGACATTATTCCAGTGATATTCATTACTGTAGATTTGAAAGTGGATAAAGTGTCATTACAGACCTCATCAATCCACATTGTTATTTTGATAACTTTTAGAATAGTGGAACTGTTGTTAATAAGAATATGTAAGTCTATGAACATTTGCATCCATATTTTAACTGAAACACACAGGCCTATTATATACCTGGGTTTATATACTGTAATATATAGTGTATCGTTTTCCGTTTTACTAGACCACTATACGCCCCAAATATATATTTGAGCGTGAGTTGATCAAACTGTATCAAGAAAAAAAAGAAAGTTGTATTTCTATTCTTAACACAGCTATTTTTCCTGATCGACTCCGGCCTATTAATTGATTACGAATTTGTACCATAGACATAAATCAACTTTTAATTTTATTTCCTATGGGCGCCAGGATTCCTAAGAATCCGCTGAAATATGCCGCCAGCACCTCTCGCAAATTGTAAAACAAAGAAAAATAAAAAGATCCTTTTATAATATTTTTATTTTGTACGGTAATTCTACCGTAATGAGAATTAATATTTTTTTTACGATTGTTAGCCCTGGCGTATTGAAACATATTGGCAAAGGTAACTTACACTTAAATCCTATTTCACTAAAATAAATCTAATAACAAAAATAATAACTTCTATTAATAACGCACAATAAAAAAAAAGTTGATAAAAGTATAATCTCTTTTATTCTAACAAAATAAAACATTTCTAGGTTAAATATTGTTTAATACTTTGGAGAGAACACATTTAATTTAGGTGGAAAATATATAGAAAATATCAATATCATTTAAAATAAGCAAAAAGTTCTTGGTTAATTAAGAGTCTCTCATATAGAAATATAAAGTCACTATCGGGATTCCTTTTATAGCTATATTTTCACGAGTAGTTTTTTTTTTAACTATTTAACTTGGTCACAATCAGGGTTATTATTCTTAACTTACCGGTAAGCTTTGTGAATTCACGAATGTTGTAGCGAACTATGCATAGTTTTCTGTAATAATGAGCTCGGCCGTTCGGTTCTTGCTTGTTCTTGTGGTCCATTTCCCAGTTGGTCACGAAGGCTTTTCCTGGGGTACATCATTAGGTCTGATGTTTTCAGGAGCTCCGGTTCACTGCGACATTGCCGAATTCCTTCGGTGACGAGTGATCTTGGACATATTAAATGTTATCCAAGACCAACTAGCGAAATAAAACGAACAAGACCCTCCTTCAACCGGATCCCTCCTTTTTATATCCAGTTTTAGGGCTTCTGCGCATGCTCGTACCATGCCTTTCTAATCTTATACAGTTTTTTAAAATTTTATGTACTAAAGTCTCTATTTTCTTATCAAGTTTTCGGCCATGTTTAATTAGCTAGAAATATTTTTCTTTTAGCTTATCTTTTTACTTGCTTTTGGAATTCTTTTTTGTTCTCTCCAATTACGTTATTACTAATTAAAAAAATATCGAAGAATAATTTAACTTTCATTGTACGCTCTTAACAAAAATTATACTAATCAAAAAAAAATCGAAATTTACTTTTTTAGCTTTTACCAAATGCCAATATATTTGTAACATATATAAATAAATGTTACAATACCACCAGCGCCGGGAGATGAGAATAAAATAGGGGTTTACACTAATTTTATTCTTAAGTTTTTTAAATTCATATTCGTATTTTTTTTTTCTGTAGTAGCGTGCTGATATATTGTGTAGACTCATTCACAAGCGACGTTCGGCTTTAATGCCCACTTTTAGGTCTAACGCGGCGGGAATGGAAAATATTTCAACATTCATCTGTGTCCTATTCGCTTTAGTGTACTATTACTAATAAGAAGCCCAAGTTATAAGCACAAACGAGCGTTGCTCATCGTTCTGAGTCTTACAGGCCCGTGGCAACTTGGTCCAACTTGATCCGCCTTCCCCTTTATTGGGATCTCTGCTAGAAATAGTCTGACGAGCATTTAAAGACGGTCTTATGTTCATATACTGCGGATAAGGACTCGGGGCTATGTTATTCCCCTCTTCAGTAACCGCCTACCCGGTCAAATACTTGTGACTTACGTCTACATCAGCCACGATCGTGTTTTTTAGACATATATAAAAAAATATACATATATTTTTTTTTTTCTGGAAGTCATATTAAAAAAATATCTTCTTTCATATTTTAATAATCTGGGTTTACTTAGTTTTTTTTTCTTATAATTTTTTTTTTTTTCAAAAAAATCATAATTTATTTTCCGGCTACAGACATTAAATACTCAATTTTATGCCGTTTTTAGATTTTCTCAGGTCGTGGTTTTTAAATCGAAGCCCGAGTTGGGTCGCCATTGTATCGTTTTCCGTTTTACTAGACCACTATACGCCCCAAATATATATTTGAGCGTGAGTTGATCAAACTGTATCAAGAAAAAAAGAAAGTTGTATTTCTATTCTTAACACAGCTATTTTTCCTGATCGACTCCGGCCTATTAATTGATTACGAATTTGTACCATAGACATAAATCAACTTTTAATTTTATTTCCTATGGGCGCCAGGATTCCTAAGAATCCGCTGAAATATGCCGCCAGCACCTCTCGCAAATTGTAAAACAAAGAAAAATAAAAAGATCCTTTTATAATATTTTTATTTTGTACGGTAATTCTACCGTAATGAGAATTAATATTTTTTTTTCGATTGTTAGCCCTGGCGTATTGAAACATATTGGCAAAGGTAACTTACACTTAAATCCTATTTCACTAAAATAAATCTAATAACAAAAATAATAACTTCTATTAATAACGCACAATAAAAAAAAAGTTGATAAAAGTATAATCTCTTTTATTCTAACAAAATAAAACATTTCTAGGTTAAATATTGTTTAATACTTTGGAGAGAACACATTTAATTTAGGTGGAAAATATATAGAAAATATCAATATCATTTAAAATAAGCAAAAAGTTCTTGGTTAATTAAGAGTCTCTCATATAGAAATATAAAGTCACTATCGGGATTCCTTTTATAGCTATATTTTCACGAGTAGTTTTTTTTTTTTTACTATTTAACTTGGTCACAATCAGGGTTATTATTCTTAACTTACCGGTAAGCTTTGTGAATTCACGAATGTTGTAGCGAACTATGCATAGTTTTCTGTAATAATGAGCTCGGCCGTTCGGTTCTTGCTTGTTCTTGTGGTCCATTTCCCAGTTGGTCACGAAGGCTTTTCCTGGGGTACATCATTAGGTCTGATGTTTTCAGGAGCTCCGGTTCACTGCGACATTGCCGAATTCCTTCGGTGACGAGTGATCTTGGACATATTAAATGTTATCCAAGACCAACTAGCGAAATAAAACGAACAAGACCCTCCTTCAACCGGATCCCTCCTTTTTATATCCAGTTTTAGGGCTTCTGCGCATGCTCGTACCATGCCTTTCTAATCTTATACAGTTTTTTAAAATTTTATGTACTAAAGTCTCTATTTTCTTATCAAGTTTTCGGCCATGTTTAATTAGCTAGAAATATTTTTCTTTTAGCTTATCTTTTTACTTGCTTTTGGAATTCTTTTTTGTTCTCTCCAATTACGTTATTACTAATTAAAAAAATATCGAAGAATAATTTAACTTTCATTGTACGCTCTTAACAAAAATTATACTAATCAAAAAAAAATCGAAATTTACTTTTTTAGCTTTTACCAAATGCCAATATATTTGTAACATATATAAATAAATGTTACAATATATATATGAGCACAGACTTTCACATGACCCACCACTCTCCACACTATCTCATAACACTGATACACTTAAACACATATATGTTGAAAAGATAAATAATTACCAATATACGTATTTCATGCTAAACCAGCAATCTTCAGTTGGAGTGTGAAGTAGATTGAAACCTGTCCATTAAAGTATGAGAGTTGGCTATCTTAATATATATCTGAGCACTTATAGCATATATGTGTAGAGATGGTAATCTGGACCAACTGATGATTGCTGGTTTAGCATGAAATACATATATTGATGATTATTTATCTTTTCAACATATATGTGTTCAAGTGTATCAGTGTTATGAGATAGTGTGGAGAGTGGTGGGTCATGTGAAAGTCTGTGCTCATATACCTATATATTATCTATATTTTGTGCAATAATAATTATATATTATCATGCCTGATGTTTTAATAAATTGCAACATGTGTACTTGCTTGGACTTTGTTAATTTGAATTTTTATGTATTATTTGTGCATATATTAGTAATTCACCTTACCATAACATGAAGACACAGTAGCTTCATATTCATAATTTTTATTACTCATTTATTAGACTAGAGGTTATCCAATAATGAATAATATTTCTGTAGGGTTACACTAGAGAGATATTATTCATTATAGTAGCTTTATTTTTAAGTTTTTTCTATTTTTTGTGATGGTATAATGTGATATAAAATAGCTTATCAATAGAATCAGAAATTCCTGAGCATAATTCTAAACCTAGAAATCCTACTAGTCAAGTAAAAATGCTCATACTGTTTGAAAACATAACACTTAAAAATTTACAGGACTCCGTTACCATTACCTTTTTTTATTTTACAATCATTAAATTGTTGTTTCAGCTCTAATATTTTTTACTTGTCTGTCAGGTAGAACACTAAAGTTTCATCCAGAAAGATTATTGAGAAATTTTATAGTAGATATTGTATCATCCACTTTATAAATTATGACAATATTAAGTTCATAGTATTTGCATCAAGGAAATTCTTCCCATTTTTTGTCATTACTGAGCTTCATTTTGTCATAGTTTACAATTCAGATTTTATTTCAATCAAATTTTATAGTTAGCATATCAGTGCTCTAATTTATATACGTTTAAATTTTTTAATATAGTAGTTTATAATTATTACACCCAATATATGTACCACATATATATTAATTTTTTAAGCAAATTTTATATTTCTATATATATATAATTTGATAGAATTTTTTCAGTAAAACCATGGGTGGGTGTCATAAATGAAGGTCATCAATTAATTGTTATAAAGTTTTTACCCAAAGCACTGGAATCCTACTGTCATAAATTAAAATTAAGATTAAGCAAAAACGCTCAGTATGATGTGGTAAGTTCAATTTCTTGGCATAAAATTTTTTAATTAATGTGTTTTAAGCAATTTTTTTTGTTTATTAAAAAACTTAATAAAAATATACATTAGTACATTTCACAGTATACAATTTTTAATGACAATCATGTAAAATGCTTTTTTTTCTATAAAAAATAAATTACCATAAAATTAAACATATTTAAAAATAACAAGAAAACATTTTCATATTATTTTTTTTGTTTCTATTTTTTCTTACTTTCAAAATTAAAACTTTATTTACACATTAGAGTAAATCTATATATTTTTTAATATCAGCATCTGAAAAGGTTTCATATAAAATTATAAATACAGAATAATGCTGACTCCTTTCTATATAGAGCTTGCCCATCCTTAGGAAAAAATGACAATTATTTTTAGTTATTCTGTCCCATGAAGAAGACAAGCTTCTAAATTATTATAATGATGTATAATTAATGTTTCAACTTCTAATTTGTAAAATTGTACTGCCTTTATTTTTTTTCAATAGTTTGATAAAAAGATGGTCTCAGTGATATTTAACAATATCTAATTTAATAATTAAATGCAGGTATATTGTCTACACTGAAATTAATGTAATTTAGAAGGGATTTGGACTCGGAATTTTAAGCTCACTACAGCTATCCTCTCCATTTTATACAACTGATACACATGATCACATACATGTGGAAAAGGAAAATAATCTCCAATATATATGTTTTGTGCTGAACCAGTTCTCATCAGTTGCTCCAGATCATTGTCTCCCACATATAGTCAGTTCTCAGTTTATATTAAAATAGCAAATCTTCATACTCTAATGGACAGGCTTCAATCTTTTCCACCCTCCAATTCCTCAGCCATCCATATCATTGAAAATCTGACTTTGAATGTTTCATCATCAGATTTTCAATGATACAGATAGCTGAAGAGTTGGAAGGTAGAAAAGATTGAAGTCTGCCCATTAAGGAATGGTGATTTGCTATCTTAATATAAACTGAATACTAATTATATATATATGTGTGTGGGAAATATTGATCTGGACTTACTGATGAGTGCTGGTTCTGCACAGTATATATAATAGCATTTTCCCCCACAAAATGTCATTTGTATTAGTTGTACAAAATAGAGTGGATAGCTGTAGGGAGCTTGGAAGACCGAGTTCAAATCCCTTCTAAATTACAATACCTAATTTGTATTTTTTTGTTAAGATTTTTAACATATTTTAGAAAAAGTTGATACTTTTTAAGATTGATGAATTGTTGGACTTTTTCTTCTAAGTCATTCTTTGTAGTGATATTTTATAGAGATTGTTATTTGAACAAGAACATGCATTCATATTTAATCTTTTCTTGATGTATATTTTTAATTAACTAACTAGTAACAATTCCTTGCATAATTTGTGACAGCCATATAATTCTTATTCCTTTAATTTTGTACTTAGCAAAATAATTAATTAAACTACAATAATGTTTTTCATTACAAAATTTTAAAAAGAAATATTGTATGACTTTTCAGACAAAAACTTGAAGAGAACTCTGAATTATATGTCCAGAATATAACTATATAGAAGTTATGTATCATATACCAAAATATACATTTTGTCTGGAAGTTCTGTTAAGATTTTGAAAAATCAATTATAAAACAGATTTAAATTTATCTGCAAGATCAGGGAACAAAAAATATAATAGTAATTAAAACTGTTCTCATGATGAAAGAAAAAATCATTTTGTTTATTATACCACATTTTGGAAATTCTGACTTGAGTATTATTATTAATTAAAGTGAAACTAGCTTGCATTATGGTTAAGATTATTGAATATTACTATCCACTTTTGTGATAAAAAAGGAATATTTAGAAATGAATGTATATGTAATAATGATTTCTTGTAGATAAACTTTAATTATTCCTAATGGTATCTGAGTACACTCCAATTATTTTATTTTATTTTTTCCTATGATGCTGAAATAATGCGTAACTATTTTATTGGCAAAATCTGCAATTATTTTTCAGCCTGTTAACACAATTTTATTTTAATATCCTTTTTTTTTAAAGAATTATGTTGCTGATCAGACCAACAGCACTTGAAGAATAAAAGAAAAAAAATGCCACTTGAAATATTATGATCCATAATAACTCTTGTGTTATTATCAATAAATACATCTAGAAAAGTATAAATAAAGTTTGAATTTTTCTTAAAATATTTAACACTTTCATGATATAGACCAATATATAATTAACTCTAAATAAAATGCTATCATCACAAATCTTTAGACAATTAGTTCTTAATTTTACAATTTTACAATGGAATAAGTGATCTCTCAATAATAAGATGCACCATAATTTATTAAGAGAATATTTGGCAGTGTTTCTTTCATGGATGTCTTGAAATTATAATCATGCAGACAATTTATCAAATAGCTCTCAGTACTTCTATAAGTATGTACTAAAGTAATGTTTTTATATAACATAATTTTTAAAAAATATAATATTTCTATGTAACTAAACAGGATGATTTTTTTATTCATTTCAAGACAACATAAAATATGTAATAATTATTATTAAGGTAGAAGCTTTTATAGAACGATTAAAATTTATATTTTAAAAATTTGTTTTTACTTATCTATGGAACTCAATTTAAACTGGAAAAAAGAGAAGAAAACTTGTATTAATAAGAATTTAAATTTGAAATCTCTCTATTTGTAGAATGATCAAGAGTATTCTATACCAGTCAGAAATCAGTTTAATTCCTAAACTAGAAGTAGATTAATTAGATAATAAGAAATAAATTTATTTTCTACTAATCCTTTTTCTAATGAAGTTTTTTTAAAATTAAAACTGTGGGCATCAGTTAAAAGAGATTAATGTAGGCATAGGTTATATGACTCAAAATTTAAAAGAAAAAAATTTGAAATCAGTATAAACAAAGACAAGATTTTAAGAAATTTAAAAAAAATACAAGCTTTACAGAATGGAATAATTAATATCTCAATCTGCCACTAGAGTAATCAAATATTATATGACATCCCAAACATTTACCATATGATTTCTGTTAATATTATATGATGAATTACATTTTTAAAAAAGAGCCCATTTGCTTTCAAATGGAACAAAGCAAAATTCTAATTTAAAATTTTGTTGCTGTCTGAATTTTCTATAATGAGTATATGTCATATCTGAACTCTTATAGGAATATAAGAATTAGTGAATTTAGATTAATAATTCACTATTTTTATTCAAGTCATGGAATGCTTTTGGTCAATTGTAGTTTCAGTGTTATGAAAATAAAAATGCTTTACAAGATGGAGTTAAGTTCTTAGTTAGAATTAAGCATTGTCCCATATTAGATAATGCTAGAAGTTCAAAGGTTTCCTAAGTAAGGACATCAACTGTTATCAAAGTTGAAATAAAAATTCAAAAGATTTATTGGAACTGCTAACAAAAATGCAAAAACTCTTGTAAGAGCTAAAGTTTTAAATTTTAAATTTAGAAAATGATTGAACTTGTAATAGACATTCTTCTGCAATTAAATGAAAATTTTTATGGCAATACCTTTTTTTTCTTTGCTTACAGATTTTGATATCATTAGATAGTATAGCATTTATTATGCTAATACCAATGACATAACTAGAATTTTTGGGCCCCTAATTACAAATTTTTAAAAATCTTTTTTAATATAATATATACCCATTTTTTAAATATCTATTTATTTCTCTATCTACCTATCCATTTGTCCATCCATACGTCTCGCCTGTTCACCCATTCATTTGTCTGTTTATCCATCCATCTTTCCTTGCATTTATCCTTTCATCCATCCATCCCTCTATCTATGTATTTATCCATTTGTTTAACCATCCATCCATTTACTCATCTAACCCATAAGATTCAAATGCCTACACATATCTCTATTAGAATTCAAATTCTAAAATCTCTCATGGGTAGAATGTTTAAATTTATTCATTAATCTCGTTTATAATGTTTTTATTAGTAATTTTATTTACATTTGAAGTTTTTATTACAGGTGTCTTTCTTGATATGCTATATATTTCATTTTGTAGTATTTATTAATATTTAAAGTGTAATTAATTACTTGCCTTCTCTCTTCCACAGTAATATGTTTTTGTGATTAGCAGGATTAGAAGCTCACATTTCAATTTTAGAAGAGAGATGAAATTTAAAAAGTTTCATGTAGATTTTACAGAGGTCTTTCATTATAAAAATAAAGAATTCAATATGTATATGTTAATTTTAAAATTATTCTAGAATTAATGTGAACAAGATTATTACTTATAAAATGCAAAAGTTCATATTTTGCCATTCTGAGCACTATTTTTTATTATATTACTTTCTTTGTTTTGCTAATATTTGAATTTTTGCATTTTTAATTCTTAATTTATTCACTATTAGATTTATACTATGTTATACAATTCTTGTGATAATTGGGAATTAAGTCTGGAAATTGGTATTAATAATTTGTTGCCATCCTGTAAAATTAGTATTATGGGTAATAACATTTTCAACTTTGTACATTGAATATGTAATAGTTATGGTTGTATAATTTAGAATATAGATGGTAACCATCTTATATCACCATCCATAAATTCAAGCTCTTATTATCACATTATTTCAGTTTATGATTATGGTATTCTTTTAGCTATAGAAGGGTATCATCTTGATAGGATGACTTAATATCATCTGGTCCATATATTAATGATAAATAATGCAATATTCTCTTAAAGAAATAGATTTTTAATGTTTGTCATATCTGAGATTAATGGATGGAAGAAATCACTGACATTTGCATATGCTCATTATAGAATGAAGAATTAAAAATGGGGTTAATAAAAATAAAAGTGGAGAAGTTAGGTCAGATTATTTATTAAAATAAATAAATAAAATAAAGCAGGTCAACATGAGGTGATATTGGGTAAGAAGATTTTATGGAGACTTTTAGGTGGGAAGAGGAATTACATTCCAGGATTGTAGTGATAATTCATAAAGTGGAAATATTAATTAGAAAAGAAAATAGAAAGGGCTCAGATAAATGATCAGATTGAAAGCTAAAGAAAACAGAGCAAGAAATGGAATATTCAGCAGTACAAGAAGTAGAACAGTCATTATAAATGTAAAAGTGCATAACATCCGGCAGAGCAGTAATAATCAGCATTGAGTAATGACATAGAAAATGGAAGGAATATTTAGTTTTCAGAAAGTTCAGACTTGAATGATAACATTTATGCAGCAAGAAAATAGAAAAACTATATAATAAATGGTGCACAAAATAAAGCAAAATATAAAAACATGCTTAGTAAAATAGAAAAGTTATACAGGAATGCTTCAGAAAAGTGATGAAAATTACAAAAAATATAAGAAATGTTGTAGAAAAATATTGAAAAAAAATTATATATAAAATGCTGCAAAAAAGTGATGAAAATCAGAAAATTATGTAAGAAATTTATGAAAATGTGGAAAGATGGTGCAAGAAATGATGGAAAATAGAAAAGCTGTATAAGAAAAGTTGGAAGTGATGCAAATGAGGTTAGATGAGGATGAGAAGTCAAAAACTTATGCAAGAGGTCATAAAATGCATTAAGGAAGAAATAGCATCTCAACTATGAGGATGATGATTGAGTTTTTGTGATGAGCACACAAGTTAAAGCTCAAATGTAACTTTACACCTGAAAAACAAGAGGCTGAATATTTATTATGCAAAATTACAAAGAATAGAAAATTTAATTATAATGAAGTATGTGGTAAGGCTATAGTAAAAGTTTAATTAAATGATAAATAATTTATATATAGACAATAAGTAATGATGATGATAATAATTACATAAAAGCAGTTCCCATTTGAATTTGAAATGGAACAAGATTTTTGGAAAATGGACAAAGCTTTTGGCTGATGAAGTTTGTTTAGTAATGTTTTCAATTCTTGATGATGGATGGAAATTTTATTATTGGCTTAAGGATGCAATATCATACAATTCTGGAGTATTCCTATTTCAATCACTATTCAAATTCACTTTCAAATTTATTTACTAACCTGTAAGACTGAAAACGAAGCTAGGCATACTCTCAATGGATCACAGTTTTTGCATACATAATAACCTTTAAAATTCAAAACCATAAGGCTTAACTTTCAATGGATTGCCAATGTTAATTTTATTTATTAGAATAAGTCTTGAAGAGTCAGAAAATTCTCACAAGCAAAGCTTGCAATTAAAAATATTTACTATTATTCTATATTCAGGTTTAATTTGTTTTTATTGCTCAAATTGAGTTAGTTTTATTGGATTGTTCATGCTGCAATATATATCTTATTATCTGATGGTGAATACTTTGCATATTCCATTATTTTAGGCATATATTTATTTATTTTTAATAGTCAAAATGCTAATTGGATCTCCAGAAAAATAATTGAATACAAGATTTTCTATATGAAATTTATTTTCAGCATGTATACATAATTATGAAAAAGGTTTATTATTAAAAGTGTTTTTCATTTTTCTTTCTTCCCCCCAAGAGAAGAAATAATGAGACATATTAATGCCATATCACACAACATAAATATGTAAACATGATAGTGTATGTGTATGTAAAGCTTAAAAGAAAAGTATAAAGAAACTCAAACAAAATTTGTATATAAATATTTAAAATAAAATTTGGAATGACACATAAATAATCAAATCATGCAAAACTCTTCATACAGTAGTGCCACTTAATGCAAGCCAGAATAATCAATGGATGCAAGAAGGTGCATGCATAAAATCCATATCTAGTACCTACTCATCCAATATCCACAGATTAGTTGTTAGCTTGTGGCTTTCATCAGTGAGGAGCCTTGGATATGAGAGAACTACACCTAGATCTTAGGATCTAATGCAATCCTCTAGCAGCCACCTTTTATATTTACTTAAATACTATATACAAAACTAAATTTTAGATTCATAGTTTTGTCATTAAGTACAGATAAAAGGTAGATTCTGGAGGGTTGCATTAGATCCTAAGATTTAGGTGCAGTGCTCTCATAACCTCATAGTTTTGTGGTTAAGTAGTGATAAAATGTGACTGCTGGAGGGTTGCATTAAATTCTAAGATCTAGGTGCAGTGCTCTCATATCCAAGACTCCTCACTGATGAAAGCTGCAAACTAGAAACTAGTCTGAAAATATTGGATGAGTAGGCACTAAATAGGGATTTTATGCACAAACCTTCTTGCATCCATTGATTACTCTAGCTTGCACAGAATGCCAATACTGTATGGAGAGTTTTGCCTGATTTAACAGCTTGAATAAGCATAAGTTAATGGTGATCTTGTGATGTTTTTAAATGATTAAATAAGTAATATTTATTGATATCTTTGAAGTACTATAAATTATTTAAAATTAAACATAAAAAAGTCTTTGATGGAAATAGTTTTGATTTATTTCTGATTTTAACAAAATGTAAAACTTTTGATATAACCAAAAAATATTATTTTTATCTAAAATTTGGTTATTTTTTGTAATCCCCAATAATTATAATTAATTTTAATATGTTTTAATTAAAGGATTAAGAAGGATTTTTTATTAAGAAATTATTTAATTGGACTTATTTTTGATTTTGATGAATGTAAATGAAAAATCAGAACAATTGTAATTTAGTTACAATCTTGTTTTTTTTTTTTTATTAATTAAGAAGGAAAAATATTTGCTTAATTCTCTGTTTAACTTTCATAGTCATAATATCTAATATGAATAGGAACAATTTAAGTAAAAAAAATAGTGGAGAAAAGTCAGTTTTAAAAGCAAGACAGTTACTCCTCATTTTCTCATTTGACAAGTCTGAGCTTATAGCTATGATGTCTCACAGTCTAATATGTGTGTATCAGATGCTGCTTGTTATACATGAAATTCAGAGACTATAGAAGCTGAACTGAATTAAGTATTGTAGCATTTATTTTATATATGTGTTAATGTATATATCATACAATTTATATAAAAAGTCAACTACTTATAGATTCTTGTGGTAGCCATTGAGATTTTGATATAGAAAGATATACAGAAGAAATTTGCTGTGGCATATTTATATTTTTGCATATATATGAAGCACTGGAGGAAAAAAAACCAGCCAATGAGCAAATATATATTAATAATGGCATATTATTTCAAGCAATAACTCTGACATTAACTAAAATGTATTTCTGCTTATAGTTTAAATGAACAAAAGTATCTTGTGTAGCATATTGGATATAACTTCACCTATATATATATATGTTTTTATAGTTGTATGATGTAGGTAAATGATTTCTTAGGTAAAACCCTGTGTTATTTTCTATTATATATCGATATTTCGATGAACTAGCATCTTCCATTGTCAAGGTACATTTTTGAAAGAAAATTTGTTCGATCTTAAACTGTAACATGACTGAGTGTGAGATGAAGCATGAGAATCAGTTTGAAATAGTTTAGTATTCAGAATATGAGGTTTATCAAAATGTATATTTCTCTTAGTTTTACCATCCATTAATTTAAAGTCAATATTAGAAGACATAGATAAAATGAGAGGTTTCCATATGGCTGGAATATATTGTGCTTTATCAGCCCTATTTAAATTAGTAGGTCTCTCTAATATTTCAATTGACTCTCTCATGGTTTTTAAATCATATCTCTCCAAATTAGTAAACATATCTTAATTTTAATTCTCATCATCATCCTGCTCAAATTTTTTCTGTAGCAAAAAATCTTTCGATTAGAGCTTATAATTTATCTGATAAAAAACATCTTACTCAAGAAATAGAACTTACAAAAAATATTCTACTTTCTAATGATTACAATAAAAACATCATCTGTAAGGCTTTACATAGCATTGATACTAAAAGGAAAAAAGAGAATAGAATTGACAATTCCTCTTTTAATAGAGTAATTTTACCTTATATTAAAAGGGTTACTGATAAAATCAGTAGAAGACTATCTTGTTTTAATATAAAGACTACTTTTTTTACTGGCAAAAAAATTGGTGATTTTTTACATAAACCTAAAGACAGAATATTTTTGGAACACCAAGGAGTTTATGAAATTTCATGTTTGCAGTGCTCAAGATGCTATGTAGGTCAGTCTAATAGATGAATAAATGTCAAAATTAAGGATCATAAAAATGCCTTTAATCAAAAAATTAACACATCAGTTTTTACTTCCCATTTTTTAGAAATTGGTCACAAACCTGACTTTGATAATGCAAAAATGCTTGCTAATTTGGAGAGATATGATTTGAGAACCATGAGAATCAATTGAAATATTAAAGAGACCTACTGGTTTAAATAGGGCTGATGAAGCACAATGTATACCAGCCATATGGAAACCTCTCATTTTATCTATATCATCTAATATTGACTTTAAAATAATGAGTGGTAAAACTAAGAGAAATATACATTTTGATAAACCTCATATTCTGAATACTAAACTATTTCAAACTGATTCTCATGCTTCATCTCACACTCAGTCACATTAGAGCTTGTGATCAAACAAATTTTCTTTCAAGAGTTTACCTTGACAATGGTGGATGCTAGTTCATAGAAATATTGGTATATAATAGAAAATAACATGATTTTACCCAAAAAATTTTTTTATATATATAAAACTTCACCTATAACCAGTAGCATTAGTTTTTTTTAAAAAATTTGCAGTTTTCTAATTTGGCAATCAGTAATGAAGTGTTGTAAAAAGCACATAAACCATCATCATCTTGTTTGAATACTATTACTTGCATTGTTGTTAACTGTTTGCCACACAATTAAGAAACAATATAAATTAGATTTAATAAATGTTGATTATTTATAGTATTGCAAACAAATCATTATATACATTCCAGGCAAGGCATGTTGGATTTGTCAACTCTTCTTGACATGCTCAGCTGCCAACACTTGTTTGTTAAACCTTATCAGTGATCATGATTGTTGATCAGTTATAACCTGCATTTTATCGAGTTATTTGGTAAATAATCACAACATTTTTAAATTTATGTTATATATCGAATAATACATGTACAAATAGTTTTTCAAAATTTTCTTATTTTTGTATGTTTTCACTGCTGGATTATTTTTATTCCATGCCAACATTTATTTATTTTTTAAATAAAATATTTTTATTTTTATATTCCCAAGGCTACTACTGCCCCATGTGGATCATTCAAGCATCGTCAAAAGAGTTGTACTACCCAGTTTAATAAGCATGATGTTAGAAATCCGAAACAAAATATGAATGTAAACATATTTTTTTAAAATATAAAATTGTGCATTATTTGGAAAATTGGCTTTAGCTAAATGTAGCTATTAAGTGCTAAAACTTTAGGTAAAACTGTATTGATATTAAAATCCTACAAGAACAGAAAGTGAAAAAATTTGTCCAATTTTTAAGATATATGCAAGCAATAGTAATATCTGGGATTCTCTACTAGTGTAAATGTTGGAAATTGAAGAAACATAATAATTTAAGTAATGATGTTTTTTGAATTGAGAAATTGATGAAGAGTTTTAAGAATGTGGATGGTGATCATGAGAAATTGAGCAAGTAGATACCTCTTCCTTGAAGGACAAATAATCAGATTGAAATTGGCTATTTTGGTCATAGTATGGGATGCTTTAATTTATTAGAAAATTGTGCATTGTGCATTCTGGAAAAGTTTGTAGTGAAACAAGAAAATAAACTTTCTAGCAGCTAACTATAACAATTTTTGTGTCACATTTTTCTCTTCAGGTCCCACAATAACATATCTGCTTATACTTCTTTGATATTATATTATTATATATGAAGTTTCATCCCAATTAATAAAAGTTCAAATCCTGATTTCAGAACTAATTTTTGATTGCAGTATTTGACAAGAATTCAGTCTTTAGTAAATTAAAAAAAAGTAATCTAAGCTTGGCATATTGGTGGTTGCCATAAAAGTCAATGTTATATTATTGATCATGATGCAAAGCAATCATTTGCCAAGATTATTTATACTAATCTATCCCCCTCTTTCTTTTTTTGTTTTTATTAATAATAATCAGTTTTTGGCCTATGTTAAAGCAATTGTAATTTAGGGATCAGTTTTATCCCTAACTTTATTTGTGAGTACTCTGAGATTTTAATCATATTTTTTATCTATTAGTTTTTACTCTTTTTTTATTTTTACATTCAATTTTATTTTATAATAATAGTATCATTTCACCATCAATTTTCAAAGTCTTCTTTTCAATCTTAACATTAAAAAATGTTCTCGTTCTTGTTCAGATAGCATTTCAGTTATTGTTTCAAAACTCATATCAAATTTATTCAGTGCTCAATTATCTTTTTGGACTTTCTTTTACTGACATAAAATTATTAATATTCAGACCATTTTTATAAAAACTAATAAGTGTATTTTTATTATCATCTTTTTATTGTTATAGTTATTTTATTTTCAAAATCATGGAAAGAATAATAAATATCCACCATCTTTCATATCTTAAAAAAATAGACCTTTCAAATGATGAACAGTTTGTTTATGAAACACCCACTCTATTAGAAGTCTTTTAATCTATATATTTTATTTATAAAATTCACCAATAAAGAAATACTGAGACACAGTTGTTTTAGATATTATGAAGTCTTTTAATAGACTGTCACGAATTACTTCATAGAAAGTTTTCTTTTATGTAGTTCACATTTTGAATTGAAAAATAATATTTAAATTTTTTCATAATTCATGATTCTGTTTTTTTTTCTCTAATTATTTAATAATGTTCTTATTGCTGTGATCAGTGAAATTCATAATTTTGTTGACAATAGCTATTTTTAATTCAAACTTTTCTTTGATTCATCTGCTCCTTTTCTCCTATAGTTTGTTAATCAAATAACTTCTCAAAACTTGTATAATTAATGATGATGTCCCCAAAAAAAGTTTAGTGCTAATTTATTTTTTAATTTTTAGTAAATTACCATTGATTTTTGAACAGTTATAAAAATAAATTTAGTTAAATAATACAAAATTAATAAATTTATTATTAACTTTTGAATTATTGTTTGCTATTAGTTTTCATCTGATATTAATTTATTAAATTCTATTTACTTATATTTCCATTATCATTTGATAAGACTTTAAAGTTATATGGCACAGCTGAAGAAGCAGAAGTCATGTTTCAGAATGAGAATAAACTTTACTTTAAACTTACTGCCATTGGATTAACAGCATCACAGAAATATTTTGTTTCTAATCTCTCCAGGCTGCAAGTGGAGTAAGTCATGGAATTATTTAGAGCATTTTAATTTTTACTTTATTCTCTTTTACTTTACATTATTATTTTATAAAGTTTTGCAACTTGTGTTCCCACAAACCTTTTATTTTATAAACAAAAACACTTACATATATAAATGAAATGTTATCTTGATACATCCATGGATATTTTTTGTATTTATATATATATACACACCAATGTTTTGGACCAGATATATTTATATATATTGTAATGGTATGGAGAATAGGGGTGAACTTGAGGTGATGGTACTCATCATCATCAACCTCAGTTAATACAAAAACTCAAATTTAAACATACAAATATATAATAAATAAATATGAGAAATGAGCATGAGATCAGCAAAAATTAACAATAAATTCATCAGTGCTACAGTAAAGAATAATAATAATCATGAATGATCAACAATAAAAATAAATCAACAGTCAATCGTGTGACTGGATTTGAAATGGGTCTACTATAGACCAGGATAATTATTTAATCCTTTCCAAGTTTAGGGTAGCAATACAACATAATTTATATACACATACTTAAAAGTGCTAATCCATCAGAATATATAACAATAAAAACAATGCTGTGATACTAAAACATGCTGATCATTGTCAATGCCCTGGACATTTAGTACCATTAATGTACTGGCCAACTATAAACTTAATTTTTAATAAATACTAAACTAAGTAAAATGTAGTGCATGGACTTTAAAGGATATTACTTTGTGCCTATCCAGGATTGGAGAAGTAATGAAATCATCATCAACCGGATATCCAATAGCACTAAATATAAATCCTTTTATAACAGACTGTTATGCATAAATTCAACTCTATAACTGTTACTGTGAGCAAGAGATATAATATGGATATATAATATTCTAAAACTATTTTAGGAGTACTTTAACAATAAAATATAAAATTATTAATTAGAAACAATGAAATGAAATTAAGATCTGCTGGGTATGCTATAAATATAAATTCAGCATTCTGATTTTGATTAATGCAAAAATAAATAAGCTATCACATTGTGTTTTGCAAATAACTCAATAGATTTAAATAAAACACATCTATATATCTGTACACAGACATGTCTGTATAACATAAAATGAACGTATTTGAATTGTCATAAACTAATAATAAAAATATGATTAATTTTAATATATATGTATTTACCTGTCATGCATTTATATAAGCACACAGATATGCTGTAACATATGGGAATTGTCATATAATAAAAAAAATTACATTTTAATGATGCATAAATAATGACTGGTTTCACATGTATGTGTAGGTATCCTTGGAAATGAGTGTGCACATTGACATAGCATAGGATATTTTAATTTGTCAAAATAATAAATTTATTAAAAATATATTCATATTGAAAATATACATAAATTCAAATATATATGTGTATATAGAAATTATCGTTAACCCAAATTAAAACTATTAATTAGCCTCCTATTTTTTTATGATAAGAAAATTTTTTTTAAAAAAATATATACATATTACTTTTCTGACAGACCTTCATCAAAGTTTTTTTTTCAGGTTACTCTTAATTAATTGTAAATGTCTTTAAAAATATTTTAGAAAGTTATTTTGTTCTCTAATTTAAAAATATTTTTGGAGTTTACTTTTTTTTTTTTTAATTTCAAAATAAAATCATCATTTTCAATAAGGAAAAGTTTTTGGGTTTCCCTTTTAATAAAATAAAACTGGAAATGGTCATTTATTAATTTCTTCCTTATTCTAGTTTTGTTTTTAGTTGACTAAAGTTATTTACTTTAAAAATTTTTGTAATTTAATTGATATTATAGTCAAGTGACCACAGTTCTAAATGTTTTGCATTTTCACATACTTTTTTATCACTTAGATATGTCAGACGATATTTTTGAAATTCAAAATGGCAGAGATTGCATACTAAAATAGCACCCATTTATTTACGACATCTCCTTCTTTGTCATATTGCCATTGGTTATTAATTCACAAGGATTTAAAATGAATAGAAATTAATTCTTCTTTGTATGGTTTAATGTGTAGTCATATTGTGTGTTTTCATCTCACTTTGATTTGATGGTCACCCTAAAAAAATCACTTATCAGATTTGCCATCTCTATAGAAATTTAAAAAACAGATATAGAAAGTCATTTAACAATTGCTAGACAATCTGGTAAAGAGGAATGTGCAGTGATTTAAACAGCATTTGCAATGTTTATTATTTCAATATTTATAGTTTAAAGTGCTGCATTTATTAGTAATTATATATGTAATACAATGAGATTAAGACTCAAACTACTGGTTTATTTCATTTACTCAATAAACCAGAGTAGTTTGTGTGTTAATATTGATATATTACATAATTTTAATCTCTGGGGAAAATATATATACATATTTTATTATTAGAATCAGTATTGATAATGTGGTAGATTGAAAAATTGCTCAAAATGTCAATTAAAATAATATGAATCAATTTAAAATTTAGCTTTAAAAATAATATATTTGATTTAAAAATATTTATGTTTCTTTCCAAAGTGTAAAGAGGGAAGTCAGTTCATTTTTTTCTCTAAAAAAGTTTTATCTCATGCTTTAGATTTATTTACTTAGTAAACCAGTACCTTAAGTATTAATCTCAATTTATTAGATAATATTAATTAATTGGAATGTTTATAATGTCTGTATAAGTATGAAATTGACAAATTTAATTTAATTGAAACATATTAGCATATTCAAATAAAGTGAACCAACAATTAGAAGATCTGATATTTTGAATTTTGTAAGCATTATTTAGGTAATAGCAGTTTCATAATTATTGAAATTATTGGAAAAGTGATTTTTGGCCTAATAAATGGATCTTACATACTAGAATAAGTATATATTTTATCAAAAGTAATAATTTTAATTCATCTGAGAAGGCGTATTGGCCTTGTCAATATGAGTGAAAAGCTACTTTACATCATTCTACTCATGAGCACTCATACAAGTGTTTGTAATTAGTAGATATTTTCTTATAACAAATTTGTTCTCAATTTAGTTTCTGGTTATTAATTTGAAGATCAGTTTAGCACTGTCATATGGTATATCAAACACTCAAACTTAGATGGATAGCTTTAAGTAAAATGGCTCAGATGAAATGCTTGTTTAAGAAATCTTTTTTTTTTAATATATATATAAAATGATTGAGCACTGAACTATTTGTCACATTTGTAGTGATTGAATGTTTAATGAAAAGCAAGATAATTGATTGTTCAATATGCTAGTAATATAAACTTTGACATTGTTGTAAAATTATTTGTTTGCCATTTGCATATAATACAAAAAAATCTGTATGTGAAATTTATTTTAGTTTTTATTTCTTTTTTCTTCTTCTCTTTCTCCTTCTCTTTTTCTTCCCCTCTTCCTTCTTCTTTTTCTCTTCATTGCCATCCCTTTCCTTCTCATTTTTCTTCTAATTATGTTTCAATCTTTCAATTTTTTTAATGATACTAATGATAGCAGTTTTTTATCCAGGTATTCCATTTTTGATCCCTTCTTATTGTTTCCATTTTATATCTCCATACTTTAGTGTATAGTCTGAAGTCAGTGTATTGCTTTTCAATTATTCTATTTAGTAACCAAGTCTCAGATCCATAATAAGCACTGATAAAACACATATTAAAAATCTTTTTGACATACAAAGATTCAAGTTATGTCAAGGATATTCACAGACATGTTTTTCCAGTCACATAACAAATAAACAATGAATACATAATTAAAATAAATGATCAATGTATAATGTACTGGTAAGCTGTCACAGATGATTCGTAATGGAATTGAGATAGAATGATATAATCATATTTGCTTTTCTTTTTAACAATAATGACTTTTAATGGAGATAAAGTATCGTTTTTGGATAATAAATTGTTTGTATGTTTATATGTGCAGTAAATTTTATACTTTAAGAAAGATGAAAGTTAATAGACAATAATATACTACATTTGAATGATAATACTTGATCAATATTAGTTGTAGTTTGCTATTATTTGCCACTTCAGTAATTCATTTATTTTATCATTTTAATAGGCAGAATATTATGAAAATGCAAGTTGATAAATTACACTAACTCCCTATATTCAGAATCTCCGCATTGATTGCTTCAGTTATTTATGATTCATATATATATATTGTATTTAAAAAATATTAGAAATTAATAGGAAAAATATTATATGTATATTTGAATTCAGAATGTATACATCGTATGTACATGCATTTATATATATATATTCCAAACTAGGTGTACATAACTGCCTACACATGCATGCTAAAATTAAACATTCTTGCACTTCCGGCATTGAAAACTCTTGAGCAATAAAACCATTCAATTCCTTTTTTTTTTATTATAACAATATACTTTATTACTATTCATGAATTTTGATATCCATGACAAGATATGAAATCAATTGTCATGGATGTAGTGATGGGAGATAATGTATTGAAATAAATTGTGGATATATATTAAAATCTTTATATTAGTTCTCCAAGTTAGAAGATATATGCATAGTTCAAGCAATGAGATCAACTTCAGCAATAAAAAAATTGCAATTTGTGGAGAACATTTTCAATTCATTATCATATACACTTATATTTCTATTTTTACACACACACACACAAATATATATATATGTATATGTAATAAATAAAGTTTGATATCTGTATTCATTTCACAATATATGTAATGTACAAATCAATATATATATATCAAAATACAGTACAATTTATATAAATTATATTCTTTTAGAAGTACTTTTGAATATACACTTTGTAGTCTTTATCAACTATATAACATTGAATAATAACATTGATAATTCAATATAACATTGATTATTCAATGTTATATAGTTGATAAAGACTACAAAGTGTATATTCGAAAGTACTTCTAAAAGAATATAATTTATATAAATTGTACTGTATTTTGATATATATATAAAGCAAGAGTTATCAGATGAAAGTAAGAAAATAGGACTAAAGGTAAATGTTAAAAAGACTAAAGTAATGTTCAGTGGATTTTCTCAAAAGATCAAAATAGAGATTGATAATGATGAGTTAGAAGTTAACAACTACAATTACCATGGTCAGATTATTACTACAGATGGAAACATAATGGATGTAATTAATCATAAAATTAAACTTGGTTGGAGTGCTTTTGGTAGAAATAACTTGACATTAAAAGAAAATATGCATATGTGTTTGAAAAGGAAGATTTTAAATAAATGTTTTACTAGTTTTTACTTATGAATCTGAGACTTGGACATTTAACAGAAGAGCAATACAGAGAGTTCAGATCACTCAAAGAAGTATGGAGAGATACATGTTAGGAGTATAAAAAGAGATTGAAAATGAAATACATGGGTAAAAGAACAAACAGATGTTACTAAATATCATTGAATGAATTAAGAGACTGAAGGGGAGTTGGTTTGAACATATTTCTAGACAAGATGATGATAGATGGACAGTTGAAATCTTAAATTGGATTCCAAAAGATTGAAAAAGATTCAGAGAGGGCCCACATGTAGGATGGATGGATGAAATAAGGAAGTGTGCGAGAGTGATGTGGCGAAGAGAGGCTAGAGATTGAAGAAAGTGGATTGAACTTGCCTTTATATTGCAGGGGTTGGTAATGATGATGATGATATAAATATATTTTGATATTCTGTCATTATAACTATTAATGTAAAAGAAATAGTAATTCAGAGTTTAAATTTAGTAAAATTTATTGCACTAAATATACTTTCAAGGTTTTGCATCATATTCCCATGTGATGCAAAAGCATTGAAAATATACTTGGTGCAATAAATTTTCCTAAATTTAAACTAAATTTATATATCCTGCCTATATTAAAACCATAAATTATGTAGATTTTATAATGAATTATACTTTAACAGGTGTGAGTGGAAGATGGGCCATATAGATTCCAAAATTTTAGATGTAAATCCAGCATATGATGTTCTTCAACCATATGAAATTAAAGTGAGTTGTTTTTCATTATTATTTATTATACTTTTATAAATAAAAAAAAAGACATGTAAGGAGTAGTTCTCCAATAAAATACATATGTTCCATTAAAATGCCTTTTTTTTTAAAAAAAAAAAAAAAAAAGAAAAATTTATAAGATAAGCATTTTAAATGAATTTTTATCCCACATTTTTATTTTTGGGCATGTAATAATAAAAATATTAAAGCTGAAGAAAATTTATTATTTATATGAACAAAAACAAAAAAAAAATTTTTATTGTACTTTTTGTTTTAATTTTGCTTGTAAATATGTGTACGAACTAATTTATATATTGAATAAAGTTAAAGATCATTTTTGAAATTTGTGTGAATAATAGATTTTTAATAATTGGCATTTGATTTAATGGGATTCTATTTATAAATTTTAATATTATTTTCTACAATATTAAAATCAAGTTTTATTTAATTATTTTTCAAATTTGTTAGTAAAAAGCAGCAATATTTTATATATAATGTAACACTAGCGGACAGCCACGTTACATGTTTCATAATTTTAAAAAATATATGATTAGTTTTAAGAATTTTAAAATGCAATTTTGTAAAATAAAAAGATTTCTTATGTTTTGCTTTTAAAATATAATAAAACTATTTGTTAAAAAGCAGGTGGGGGAGAAATCTAAAAAAGAATTAGAAAAAGATTTAAAACTTTTTTTTCCTCTCTCTTTATAAAGAAAATTCTTTTTATAATGTATAAAATAAGCAAATATGAAATCAGACTAAAAAGTAAATTTGTAAATGAAAACTTTTAAAATGCAATTATTTAAAGATTACTTGGCTGATAAAAGAAAATTTAACTCACAATTGAATTAATTTTAAAAAAACCACATATACTATCTTATTGAGGTAGTAAATGAATCTGAACAAAGGATTAAGATAACAAGAAATGTAAAATTAATATAAAAAAAGATGTAAGATACAATTTTAATTAAAAATAGATTTAAGTGTGATAAACATTAAAAACTATTGAAGATAATGGGAGAGAAAAAACTATATAAAGTTGCTCTCTCTATTGTTATTCAATTGGGATTGCTATTAGTGTTATTGCTATGCAGTCTAGTTTGTATTATTCATTCAATTCGGAGTACAGCTATACAGAATGTAGACTCAGAGTTTTGGAGAATTTTAAATGCCATAACAAACCAGTTATTACTGCTGTGGTATATATGTGCAGAATCTGCATAAACGATAGGTGTATTCAGCAGGGCTTCAGGCCCAAAGCCCTCTGCAAATCAAATGAAGCCTCACCTGGAATTAATGCCTGAACAACTGCCTAGATTGTAAATAGATGCAGTTGCATACTCTCTCTGTGTGTTTGACAGAAATCTGGAAGGAAAGCCATGAAACCATCGATGGAGACCAAAAAGCCAACCGGTTGGAAACTGCCAGTCAGGAAAATCTAGGTAAAGATACTTTTAAATAAGTCTATAGACACTTTATATTTATTTTAAATGAACTTAACAAGGGTGTATTATAAAATTTAGCCTGAACTAATCATTTATAATTCTGTATGTAAATTTTTATTGTTTTATGTTATATTATATATAAACATTACAAGCATAAAGCTAAACTAGTCAATATATAATTAAAATTATCCCAAATTCAAAATTCAACCAGACCAGCAAAAATAATATTAAAACACAACCAAAGGTTTCACTACTACAAGCAAACTTCTCAAGTGTAAAGAACCACAAAAGCTACACAATATATATAATATTAAACATTATCCACAAATCCATTTACTTTCCATCCACCATTAATATTAAAAGAACTCTTAAATAAGTTAATTGCTTCAGAATAAGAAATTTTCAATAATAAAGATTCTTTAATTCTTCTTTTGATTTCATTTCTCTCAAAGAAGACAACCTTAGCTCCATCAAAATTAATAGTGTGGCCTATATCTTTTTCATGGACATACAAAGCAGAACTAAAATATCAATTTTAACTCTACTTTTATGAACCTTTATTCTTTCATTTAAACTAAAACTATTTTGACCTATGTAGACCTTTTTACAAAAAAAAAAACAAGGGATAAAATATACTACACCAGGAATAGTCATTCTGTCAAAAATTTCCTTTGTATCATTTAATAAATTTTCCAAGCAATTTTCTTATTTCCAAACAATTTACTATTCCTACATACAATTTTATAAGATGACAATTTAAATGGCAAAGAAATAAAATCATATTTTTCTCTATCCTTTACATCTTTACAAATATTACTATTAAATAAAATACTTTTAACAAATTTATCAGAGTAACCAACCCTCAAATAATCTTTATAAAATTGACATTTCTGAAACAAAGCTACCCCACTAGAATTATTTAATTTATTATTCCTATGACAATAATTCCTTAAAGCAGCTACTTTATGAGATACAGACTGATAGCTATCAGGTTCAATTATGAATCTTAATTCTCTACTTGTAACAAATTGACTGCATAGTAAACAATTAGTCTCTACATTTCTAATCATCAAAAGATCTAAAGATCTTAACTTTCCAAAATCTAACCCCCTTCTTCTAACACATATCTTATAGAAGGATCAAAACAATTAAACTCATTTACAAATTCCTTCAATTTCTCATTCTCAACTACAAATAAACAATCATCAACATATCTAACAAATAACTTTACATATAAACAATTCTTTTTAATAATAATTTCCTCTTCCATATAATTAATATAAACTGAACATACTAAAGGAGAAATAATATAACCTATTATCCACCCTTCCTTAATTTTATAAAAATTACCTTTATAAGTAAAATACATAGAATCTTCTAATAATAAAAGCAAATCTTTAATTACCTTAATTTTATTTTTTGATAAAGAACTTTTCTTAATCAATACAGACACAAAAACATCAATACTGCTTAACCTATTAACAGACTGATACATATTTTCAATATCTAAACTGCCAAATACCCAATTACTTTCCATTTTAAAATTATTAATCTTATCAAAAGCCTTAAAAGAAGAAGAAACTGTGTAATGACCAAAAGCAACAAATTGTTTTAAAAAATTATTCAAGAATCTAGAAATACCATCTACAACACTATCTGTAAAATCAAAAATAAATCTGAAAGGAAAACCATCTTTATGAGTCTTAATATTCACAAACATCTTAGCTCATATGAAATCATTTGGATAACATTTTAAATAATCTACTCTATTAAAAATTTTTAAATTTACCATTTTCTTCATAATATCTATCAACTTTCTTTTAATCATATTACCTGGATCTTTATATATTATTCTGAAGCATTTAACTTATTTAAGAGTTCTTTTAATATTAAGGGTGGATGGAAAGTAAATGGATTTGTGGGTAATGTTTAATATATATATATATTGTGTAGTTTTTGTAGTTCTTTACACGTGAGAAGTCTGCTTGTAGCAGTGAAACCTTTGGTTGTGTTTTAATATTACTTTTGCTGGTCTGGTTGAATTTTGGATTTGGGGTAATTTTAATTATATTATATATGTATGCTTAAATAAATATGAATGTTTGCTTAGTATTATTTTGTCTATTTTCTCTCTCTCTCTTGTCACTGCACTACCATTTATTCAGTGTAGAGTTATTTTTACGTTAATGTGCTGGACCTTGGTTAAGATTATGAACTAGTCATGGGATATGTCAAGCATTAGATTGTGTGCCTGTCATCCAAAACATACTGTATATATAACCTATGGTTAGCTGGCACCTGAGGTTAATCCTCAAAACAAATAAAATACTTTGGATAGCAGGGGTTTGAATCTAGCAATTGAGAAGTTCTATAGCCTGAAAATGTGATTGTAGATCATGCTTTGTATAGCCTTAATCTGATTATAGGTACCATTGATGGTTCACCTATCAATGGTATTCTATTTCCCTGCTTGAAGGGCCAATCTGTTCCTGTGTTTTGTTAAAATTATTATAAAAGGGATTTAAACCCAATTAAATAATATCTTTCTTCATATTTGGATCTGGTTCAATATAGTGTTACTTAATAAAATTATTGTATTCAGTGATATTTCTATTTTATTCAACTGTGAATCATAAATTTATTGATTATTTACTTTTTCATGTAATTTTAATATCATTAGATGATAGGAATGTCTAGACAAACTTGTATATAGCACATATTTCATATTTTTACATACTTATACTGCACCTGATTACATTTGGAAAGATGAAAGCATAAACTGCAGAGGAAACCGATAATACCCAATTATTTAAATCTTATTAAAAGTGATCTGTATATCTTTTAAAAATATGTAATTTTAAACAGTTTTCTCCAGTAGTATTTTTATTTTAGAATATTTTTTTCATTTTCAGTTAATTTGCAGTTTTCATCTGAGAAAGTAAAAAAGAAAAATAATTGTATCACATTTTTGTTTTTTGATTTTATATACATATGTCTAATTATTAATAAAAATATCATCAAATGGTTTATTACTTAGGAGGTAATACAAAATTAAAACACTGGAAATGACAAAGCCTGAGTTATAATCATAGTTCCTCTGCATTTAACTGTACAACACATTTTTATTAGTTATGTAATTTAATATACTTCTATATGTAAAAGTGTTATATATTCATATTGTTATATATCTTAAGCTTACTTTGTTTTCCTTTTATATATTTGTATATGTATGTATATAAAAATAGGGATAAAACTCGAAAATCACAAGTATAAAAGAATAAGCTTAAAATAAATAAAAATCTGGCTATAGATAGTTTTACACATAAAATGTTAAATTATATAATGAATAAAAATATGTATATTAGATTTATGTATGTAAGATTTAAAAAACAAACAAAAATGTAATGGTTTTTTTTTTTTAGTTTTTATGATACAACACTTTAGTAGAATAATAATTTAAATTAAAAATATTGTTGAGAAAAAAATGTCTTAAGGAGTTTAATATTTTTGAAATATATGAACCAATAGCAAAAGTATGAAGTTGAGAGAATATATCCACCTTTAAATTAGTTGACTAAATAACAATTTGTTTGAATCTTCACTCTATTTTTAGCCACATTTCTAAGGTACATCAAAATAGAATTATGTGCTACAATTTATAATGTATTTGTAGCTTTGCTTTTTAATTTTTCATTTGTGTGCATATTCTATCACTAATGTGATATTTTTAATTATTTAGAATTCTAAATATCTGATATTAATAATATATCACATACATTTAAAGCACTTACATGTATTTATTTTTTATTTAAATATTATTTTTTTTTGCATGCATCGTATTTTGTTAATTCGTATCCACAATTTTGTGAATGCGATTTAAGAAATGCCAATATATAATTAATAAATTAATTTATATGTTTTTGCTTAAAATCCATAACACCATTTTTTCTTTTTTTAATTTGAGTCACAATTGATTTTTTCCATTATCTTTAAACAATATTTATCATTATCAGTTGATCTTTGAAATTATTTCAGTTGCTATATTATTGACTAATTAGAGTAACACAAAAATTTGAGTTCTGTAAAGCTATTAGCATAGATCTTATGTTCATGCATAATCCTATTTTTTACTATCAACATTTCATTATATTTTTGTGCTGCATTATCTTTTAATTTCTCAAAATTAATATATTATTTTTAATATAACTTTATATTATTTATTAACTATCTTTAATTTTTCTTTTAATTTTTATTTATAAAAAGTGTATTGCTTAATCTGTTTTTTTTTTTGTTATTCTATCTAAATTAGTATTTATGTTATAGAAAATGGGTGATTATATATATAAAATCCTTAAATGTTTGTCAGTAACAGTCATGTGTCAAATTCACAACCAATTAAAAAAAAATATTATGTTTATCCACAACATTATCAAATTCACAATTGAAAAAAAAAAAAACAACAACTTTAAATCTGTTTTTATAAATAAATAACTATACCTAACTAAACTATAATTTATATTAATATTACGAGCATTTCATGCAAAGAAAGTAATTCTACCCATTTTATTTAATAATCTGTAATTTTTATTATGAAGCACAAAGGAAGTAATTCCACCATTAATAAATGTAATTTTCTATGAAGTAGTTGTTCATAATGCTGTCAAATTTACATATCAAATATAACATTAAAAATTTAAATTTAATATTATTAATTTAGCAAAATGTATTAATATCTTGTCAGGTACATTTCTGAAATGTACCAAACAAGTCGGGTTGTTTCAAACATTCTTTTTTTTTTGAATTTAAAATCTTTTATTTAATTTACATTAAATCTTTAAATAAATTTGTTAAAGCAACCAATTATTATAAAAATGATGGCCTTTCAGGCTGGTTACATTTATCACATTTATTTATATAATATTAAAATCTTTTGTTTAATTTACATTAAATATTAAAAAAATTGTTAAAGTAATCAATTAAAAAATGTTGGCCTTTAATAAGCTATGTACATCCGGTTATATATATAAAATTAATATTACTTTTTTATTTGTTCTATCTATCTATAATTAGGTAGTTACTTGAACTGCAAGTGCTTATCCTTTCCCAGTCTAACTATCATACATAAATAAATCATTTAGTAAATAAAGGAAATATAATATAGAGTAAATTAGATAATCAATCAAATTAATTCACAACATTCCTGATTTGCATTCTATAATCTCTCATTCTATTGATCTAGTGAAAAAGACATCAGACAAATCTCTCTAACTATATAAAGTTTTTGGAATTAGTTCCAATTATTATATGAATTAAAGGGTTAAACAATTGAATGTTTCTACCCTAAATGATAGCTTACCCTTTATTTAAATTCAATGATTGCTTACTTATTTTCGTCCAGAAAAATGTTTATCATTTTATAAATATTTTTAAAAGAGTGTGCATAATATTTTAATGAGGTCTACTGAAAAGAAATTGGCTTCATTTATGGTGAGATGTTGCAGTGTTGCTTTAAATGGTTAGTACTGCATAAAAATATATTTTATTGAGAATATATTTAAGCTTTAAAACACCCAATATGTAATCATGATATTTAAGTAAAAATGACTATTGTTTCTGTTGAGCTAATTCATTAATTTAAATCTCTAACTCATCTTTGAGTGGAAAGTTATTTCAAGAACTGTATATAATAAGACAGATCATTTGGGTTTATTAAGTTGATAGTTTATGAGATCGAGGAGAGGAAATTAAGAATGCTAGCAAATTAATTTGGTTACATATATTTTTCCAGTGAAATGCTTAATTATCAAATAAATTAGACATGCCATTACTATGATATTAAACTCTAAAGTATGTATTTTTTATTTTTATTTTAACAGTATCAAACATGGAGCTTCAAACCAAAAACAGAAGAAAAACAAATTTTTAAACCCATTTTTCATATATTTGGTCATTCCAATAGAAGAAAAATTGATTTACAAAAATATTATAATATTTATGTCTTTGCTGAAGGTCAATACATGTTATTAAAGGTAAAATTCATATATTTTTTAATTAAAAGTATTAATACTTTTTTATATATGAATATGTAAGCAAATAATTATATTCACACATAGACAACTAATTACATATCACATAAGTATTTCACAAAATCTTTTAAGTGGAAATCTTTACTGAAAAGTTAACCAATCTCTTTAGGACTTATGTTTTTGTCATAACTGACTTCATTAGTCATATGGAATTAATTGGCTTCTCATCAAGCATAACAATGCAATTTCTGTTCAAACATCATAAAACTCATGACTTCAATTATAACTAAAGCATATGTACTGCAGAGATTGATCAAAAGTTTCATCAAAAATTGCTGCTTAAAATAATATAAACCTGTGTTGTTGGTACAAATTAATATTATTTAATATATATTGTAAAGCAAGGAAAAAATTGGGGTGAACCTGGATTGATAGCACTCATGATTGCAGACCCAAGTCAATACAAATTATAAAATTAAATAAATATATTGCACATGAGAGATCAACACACTACTAAGTAACTATAAGTTCACCTACAAAAGTATTAATCATTCATCATCATGAATGATCAACAATAAAAATAAATCCACAGTCAATCTTGTGACTGGTTTTAAAATGGGTTTACTATAGACCAGGCTAATTATTTAGCCCTTTCCAGATTGGACAGATTATTTAAACAATAATTTGACTGCACAAACTTAAGTGCTAATCCGTAAGAATAGGTCATTAAAAAATTAATGCTGGGATACTAAATCATTCTGATAATCATCAATGTTCTAGCCACAGAGTATTCATTAATATACTGGCCAACTCTAAACTTAATTTCTAAATAAATAATTAAAATGAAATGTAGTGCATGGACTTTAAAGGATATTTCCTTTGCACCAACCAGGATCATCATCAACTGAATGTCCATAAACACTAAGTATAAACCATTTTTATATAACAGACTTATGCACAAACCCAGCTTTGAGAACAAAAGCTCTGCAACTGCTACTATGAACAAGAGATATAATACAAATGTATAATATTTCAAATCTATTCTATGATTGAATAAATTCATTGGAATAATTTTAACAATGAAATATCAATTTATTAATAACAATTAAAATGGAATTAGGTCTGCTGAATAAGGCTATACATATAAATTAATCCTTCTGATTTCGATTAATATCAAAAAGAAATTCACTATTACATTGTAATTTACGTATATATCTCAATAGATTTATATAATACACCTATATATATATATCAGCACACAGACATGCCTGTATACATAAAATTAACATATTTGAATTGTGATATACTATTAAGAAAAAAAAGCAATCACATTTTAATGAAACATAAATAATGACTTTTCACTTATATATGTGGTTACCCATGGAAATATGTGACACACTCACTTTTATATCATATGATATTTTAATTTGTAAAAATAGTAAACTTATTAAAAATATTTTTCACAATTCCATGTTGAACATATTGAAACAGTAAGATTCGTATTCGAATCTTAAGTTTCACCTTTTTCTGTCATCTCTCACTGACCGGTCTATCCCGCCCAAATTTAAACTTTTTGGTATCGAATTGTGTGTGTAGCAATATTAAAAATGTATAAATATATGTAGAATTCAGGATAAACATGCACACATTTCGATCTCAGATTAAAGGCAATAAATAGGGATAAAATAATATAATTTAGATTTCTTTTAGTTATATAATTTTGTATAATTTTAATCATTTATTTTGGATTATAAAGTTCATTTTTATTGCTTTGTTTAAATTTCGTTTAATAATAATTGTAAAAAAATCTGATGTAATATTTAATTAAAAGTTAAAATAATCTTATGTTTCCTTTTTGTCTTTGAAATTTAAAAACATCGGTCAGTGATAGATAATAGATTAATTAAAGAAAAATTCCCCAAAATGTAATTAGTAAATGTAAAATGTAAGCAATAGAACGGCAGCTTTCTTTAATTAAAAACCAACAAAATGCATTGATTATCCTCAGGGCAGATTAAGTAGAACCTAAAAATATCTCAACAAAAAATGTGAAAGATCAAGATAAGAAGAGAGGCCATCTTAGACTTGCTGGAGACATTCACTTAAACTTTAGCTTTGCTCTCGATCACTGAGAGTCTCCAAAATAATAAAAATAATTTGTTCCTGCCAAGGTATGACCGAGTAAAGCACCTAGATTATTCTCCATCGGGAGATGGCCTATCGGATGCCGAACTTTCCATTGCCCGTCATAAATTTACCATGAAGATCTGCTGCCTGAAATAAATGAAAAAGCTGCTGCTGCTGTGAAATTAAATGAAATATCTAAATACAAGAAAGACTTGCCACTCGTGAACTTTTTGCTGCTAAACTAATGGGATCAGAAAACTTCTTATAAAACAGGTACCTGTCTGTGTTCAAACTCTAGAGTACTCTAATAATATGCTATAGCTCTTCTTCATACTACTTATCTAAATTATAAAATGTAAAAACGACCATATGTATAACTAAAACTGAATAATTAACTTAATGTGTAAATTTCTCTACTAATCTAGCTTGCCTCATTCTATCTGGGGTGCGTATTTCTAAAATCTACATTTTATCTATATTTATTATTTAATTATTGCATGCTCACAATTGTCTCTATTTTCAAAGTTTAAATCTATGATCGTTTGAAAACAGTGAATGCATGTCACATTTTCATTAATATGTATTTTCCTAAATAACTTAACTTCCATATAAATCGACATGCATTCAATGGCATCATTTATTGTAATGCAGGGGTCTACTACTTCGCAATTGGCTGACGTATTAGTTACAATAATTCCCAATTTATATCTGTTTTGTATTTATTAAATCATCATGAATAATTCCAGAAAATTACATTTTTTTGAGAGTCACCAACGTTCTTTAGTAAATGTTGATAATGTAGGGCCGAATTAGAAATCTATTTAAATCTCATCCTAATCGTTTGTACATTATACATGTGTTACGTTTTAGAGATGCGATGACCCATTCCGCCGTGAAATTTCCGGATTCTTCAGGGTTGAACTTAACCCCAGTTGTCCTACACAAGCGAGCATAATGGGTGCTCCCGTGGGATTTGACAATGTCATGCAGCCAGCTGGAAAATTGTGACACGTACCAATTGTCCCTGGTTATGCTTATGTGACACCTTACTTCGTCGGGCCGAGGTAGAGACCAGCCCGACATTCTTATAAACCCATTCGCGGCATTGCAGTTTCAATATACTGCCATTCCATATCGTCTTTCTAAAGCATACCATGTGTTCCTTTACTTAATTTTATTATTCTATATATCACTCCGCCACTGCATTATCTTCGTAATTCACTCTCAAATAAATGTTTGCCCTTAGTCATAGAATAAATATTTTAATTAAATAAATATATGTCCACCGCTACTCTTAAATCTTACTTTAGACTCTTGCATTGCAAAGGTATAAATCCCTCCAGGCATGCATTAGAAATACTTACTCGAGAATTTTAGGTAGCTAGATTACGCCTTCAAATAAGTGAATTCCTTTTGTAAACTTTACAGTATCGGAAATACCGCTACTGAGTCCTCAAGATAAAATAATGTCTAAACAAATAAATGTATTCCTTTTGTAAACATTACAGTATCGGAAATACCGCTACTGAAATCCTCAATATAAAATAATGTCTAAATAAATAAATGTATTCTTTAAAATATAATCATGTCGCAAATTCCGCTACTGAAGCTTTGAATCCCTAAAATATTATTAGTAAATTATTGTTTTATTAAAATGTATTAATAAATAATTTTAAACTATATGTCTGCAGTTACGTTTCATTTATTTGATACCCATTCTATATAATATTTCCTCGATTATGTAAATATGAATGTTTAATTAATATTAGTTTGATTATTGGCTAACTCGAGAATAAAATCATGAATCTCTTGCATATCCCTGACCACCGTGCCTAAGGAAATATTTACTAATGTTGCATCAGATGCGTTGTTTCGTGGATTGTATTGTGGAACCGATAAACTATGTTCGAACTCAGTACCACGGGTGGCTTCACTACTCGATGGTGCTGCCGTTCTGTATGGTGGTCGAATTCTGCACTATGTTTATGAGTCACATGTTTTCTGACCGTTACATAGTTAAATTTTTTTTTTAGCGTTTGGCACTTTCCAATGTGGAGCTTTCGATACAAAAAACCCATATGTACCCTGAGCAAAATATAACGCATATAAATTTCTTTTAGCGTTCGTTACTCGAGTTGGCTAATTATTCTATATATATACGATTTTGTTTTGATAAAAATAATGAAAAAAAGTAAATCGAGTGAAATAATGTGGGTCGAGTGAATGAAAGGACAGCAGGTGTAATAACAAATTTAAGGAAAGCAGGGATGTGTGTGTAATTTAATAAGGAACGAAAATACTCAGATCTAATGAAATATTTTGCTTTATATATATATGTCAAGAAAAAAAAAGTAATCAGTCGTTAAATGAGAAAGCAAGTAGCATTGAATTTTTTTATTAAAACACCGTTATATATGTAGCATAGACAGCAGAAGCTTGTTATATATGTTAACAGTAAATATTTTGTTAAAGTACAAATATATATATCATAGACAGCAGTAGCTTATTATACACGTTACCAGTAGTTCGCTATAATATATATGTTAAATATGTTAAACACAGCAATATAGAGATAGGGCAATGTAGAGTAGGTGAGGGCAGCGAAAGAGTGTTATAGGGCCAATATACCGGTGGGGAGTAGTCAAATGCTAGTAGTATAAAATAAATAATATTAAGAAAAATGGAAGCAGAAAATGACAGAATAGCATCAATGAACTTCAGTCTAAGGTTACTTGAAATATTTAGACAGAGTAAAGAAGAATGGAGGAAAATATGTGAGGAAGCGAGAAGAAGATATGAAGAACCAAAAACGAGTCAGGAAGAGGAGGAGATACAAGTTAGGGAGCGTCAGTAAATTGATAGGGATATGTTGATATATCTTGAAATGATCAAAGAACATTATGGAATATCCCCAGTTAGTAAAAAGGAAGAAGAAATTAAAGATATGGAAAAGGAAAAGGAATTAGAAATACTTGACAAACCGATGATAGTAGATGAGCAAATAGACCTTATTCCAAGACATGAAGGCCCATAAGAACCGTTGAGTGAAAGCAGTAGAAAGGAGACAACCATGGACGGGTACAAAAGAATAGGACCAAAAGTCATGGAAGAAAACATGAAAATGGACAGTGGATACCAAAGCCACTTAACAAAGATGGTCCACGTTAAGATATTTAGAGTGGAAATAAGGGAAAAACCTCAAACCTACCTAGAGAGGTCACAGAAGTTCTTAAAATTTCATAAGAAAGGACCAGATGTGCAGATAGCTATGGCTAGTTACCATCTGCAGGGATCTGCCAAAAACTGGTAGAATATGGGGAAGTGGAAATTTAGAACAATCCAGCGTAGCGTGCCGCTAACCATCCAACCATTAATGACAGGCATTCAAATAACAGATATAGGAGAAATGGTTGAATTTCTTACTACCGTGGATTTGAACCATTGGGCCAAAGAACCACCTGATAAAAGGCAATGATTAGAAAACCCAAAGCCGCAGTCATCGATGACAAGAGATCGGTATTATCCACCTGACCCGGGGTTGTAAAAATATTAGACTATTAGGACGGTTATTAAACATATATGAAAATATTAAAATGAACTTGATAATGAACTTGGTTGAATGGATTGTAGTTTAGTCAAATAGGGTTTTAGATAGAAATTTTATTATATATATATATTATTGTTTTAATTACTATTACTCTTAAAATTTTTTTTTATATTATACTAACTAATCCTATTTTAAGAATTTATATATATATATATATTCTGTTTAACTAATTATTACTATGATTTTAACCAGACACGGCCAAATTAGGCCATTTTAATTAAACTATAAATTCTAGATTTGGGTATATTAATTGTTCATTGCTTCATGTAATCTCTGCTTTCTATATTTCAATATATCTGTAAAAACAATAATAATGTTTTCGTCTTTAAATTATGTAATGTAAAATTTTTTTCTCTTTCTTGCCTCCTTTGTTTTCCCTTAATTGTTCACGGGAAGTACGGGGAAATGAAACAGTAAGATTCGTATTCGAATCTTAAGTTTCACCTTTTTCTGTCATCTCTCACTGACCGGTCTATCCCGCCCAAATTTAAACTTTTTGGTATCATATTGTGTGTGTAGCAATATTAAAAATGTATAAATATATGTAGAATTCAGGATAAACACGCACACATTTCGATCTCAGATTAAAGGCAATAAATAGGGATAAAATAATATAATTTAGATTTCTTTTAGTTATATAATTTTGTATAATTTTAATCATTTACGTTGGATTATAAAGTTCATATTTATTGCTTTGTTTAAATTTCGTTTAATAATAATTCTAAAAAAATCTGATGTAATATTTAATTAAAAGTTAAAATAATCTTATGTTTCCTTTTTGTCTTTGAAATTTAAAAGCATCGGTCAGTGATAGATAATAGATTAATTAAAGAAAAATTCCCCAAAATGTAATTAGTAAATGTAAAATGTAAACAATAGAACGGCAGCTTTCTTTAATTAAAAATCAACAAAATGCATTGATTATCCTCAGGGCAGATTAAGTAGAACCTAAAAATATCTTAATAAAAAATGTGAAAGATCAAGATAAGAAGAGAGGCCATCTTAGACTTGCTGGAGACATTCACCTAAACTTTAGCTTTGCTCTCGATCACTGAGAGTCTCCAAAATAATAATAATAATTTGTTCCTGCCAAGGTATGACCGAGTAAAGCACCTAGATTATTCTCCATCGGGAGATGGCCTATCGGATGCCGAACTTTCCATTGCCTGTCATAAATTCACCATGAAGATCTGCTGCCTGAAATAAATGAAAAAGCTGCTGCTGCTGTGAAATTAAATGAAATATCTAAATACAAGAAAGACTTGCCACTCGTGAACTTTTTGCTGCTAAACTAATGGGATCAGAAAACTTCTTATAAAACAGGTACCTGTCTGTGTTCAAACTCTAGAGTACTCTAATAATATGCTATAGCTCCTCTTCATACTACTTATCTAAATTATAAAATGTAAAAACGACCATATGTATAACTAAAACTGAATAATTAACTTAATGTGTAAATTTCTCTACTAATCTAGCTTACCTCATTCTATCTTGGGTGCGTATTTCTAAAATCTACATTTTATCTATATTTATTATTTAATTATTGCATGCTCACAATTGTCTCTATTTTCAAAGTTTAAATCTATGATCGTTTGAAAACAGTGAATGCGTGTCACATTTTTATTAATATGTATTTTCCTAAATAACTTAACTTCCATATAAATCGACACGCATTCAATGGCATCATTTATTGTAATGCAGGGGTCTACTACTTCGCAAATGGCTGACATATTAGTTACAATAATTCCCAATTTATATCTGTTTTGTATTTATTAAATCATCATGAATAATTCCAGAAAATTACATTTCTTTGAGAGTCACCAACGTTCTTTAGTAAATGTTGATAATGTAGGGCCGAATTAGAAATCTATTTAAATCTCATCCTAATCGCTTGTACATTATACATGTGTTACGTTTTAGAGACGCGATGACCCATTCCGCTGTGAAATTTCCGGATTCTTCAGGGTTGAACTTAACCCCAGTCGTCCTACACAAGCGGGCATAATGGGTGCTCCCGTGGGATTTGACAATGTCATGCAGCCAGCCGGAAAATTGCGACATGTACTGCTTGTCTCTGGTTATGCTTATGTGACACCTTACTTCGTCGGGCCAAGGCAGAGACCAGCCCGACATTCTTATAAACCCATTCGCGGCATTACAGTTTCAATATACTGCCATTCCATATCGTCTTTCTAAAGCGTACCATGTGTTCCTATACTTAATTTATTATTCTATATATCACTCCGCCTCTGCATTATCTTCGTAATTCACTCTCAAATAAATGTTTGCCCTTAGTCATAGAATAAATATTTTAATTAAATAAATATATGTCCTCCGCTACTCTTAAATCTTACTTTAGACTCTTGCATTGCAAAGGTATAAATCCCTCCAGGCATGCATTAGAAATACTTACTTGATAATTTTAGGTAGCTAGATTATACCTTCAAATAAGTGAATTCCTTTTGTAAACTTTACAGTATCGGAAATACCGCTACTGAGTCCTCAAGATAAAATAATGTCTAAACAAATAAATGTATTCCTTTTGTAAACATTACAGTATCGGAAATCCCGCTACTGAAATCCTCAATATAAAATAATGTCTAAATAAATAAATGTATTCTTTAAAATATAATCGTGTCGCAAATTTCGCTACTGAAGCTTTGAATCCCTAAAATATTATTAGTAAATTATTGTTTTATTAAAATGTATTAATAAATAATTTTAAACTATATGTCTGCAGTTACGTTTCATTTATTCGATACCCATTCTATATAATATTTCCTCGATTATGTAAATATGAATGTTTAATTAATATTAGTTTGATTATTGGCTAACTCGAGAATAAAATCATGAATCTCTTGCATATCCCTGACCACCGTGCCTAAGGAAATATTTACTAATGTTGCATCAGATGCATTGTTTCGTGATTGTATTGTGGAACCGATAAACTATGTTCGAACTCAGTACCACGGGTGGCTTCGCTACTTGATGGTGCTGCCGTTCTGTATGGTGGTCGAATTCTGCATTATATTTACGAGTCACACGTTTGCTGACCGTTATAATATACATAAAATTCACACATATATAGAAGCACTCAGTTGTGCTGGATAATAATTTAAATTAACATTTTTGAATTGTCACAGACATATATAAAAATCCACTTTGTTTTTAATATAATAAGTAGCTTAGTTTTACTTCACTTATGGCTTGTAATCTATATATAGCACTTGAAACACATATCTATGAAGCTATATTAAAAGTTTGTAATTGCTTAGCACTTTTGGGAACTTCCTGTTCCCATATTCATAGTAGATAATAATAATGTTTGTTGTTAGAATATATAAATGCACATGCATGGATGTATATATAAAATATATATATATAGATAGTATTGATTATTTCTAATGGTAAAAGAAATTTATCTTTTTTTTTAAAAAAAAAAGTAATATCATTTCTTTTACAGTCCTTCATAAAAGTTTCCTTTTTCTCTTTTAACAGATTACTCTTAATTAATTGTAAACATCTTTAAAAATATTTCAGCAAGTTTTTTTTGTTCCCTAATCTAGAAAGATTTTGTGGAGTTTACTTTTTTTCTTCAAAATAAATTTGTCTATCAATCAATACTTTATTTTTTAGACTATTAATTCAAGGAAAAATCATTTTTATTACATTTAAGTAATAGATTTCGAATGTCATTTTCAAGGAATTATTTAAAATACCATTGTTCTCAATATATATAACACTACTCACCAGCTGTTCTTTATATATATGATGCAGTACCTTTATTTGTACCTCTTTACATATAGATAAATGGTATACATATAAACATTCTTCAGCAAACTGATGGACTCTCTGGATAGTCTGGCCCCTTGTAAACATTAGGCTGGCTTATTGTCATCTTTGGGAAAGGAATAATCTGATCACTGTTGGCCTGCAGTGTGTTCCTTTCAGTTTTTATGCCATCTAATCCACTCATGTATGGGATATGAACCATATAAATGCTAGGAATTGATTACATGTAAATGTAAACCCTGTCATTGTAAACTAGTAGTAGCAGTTGGACTTGCACTATCTTGCCTTTAGTTATATCTTCATAGTAACTCTATATAACCTGTAGAAGTTTAAAGCCTGCCCCAATCTTTTTTTCAACCTTTTTATAGTCTTGGGTGAAAAAAAAACACAGTAATTAAAAGCATGTTTTCTTTAACTTGTTTGAAAAAAGTAAATGTCTCTTTTCAATTTATCTTACTTTATTTTTTATAGGATTAAAATGTTATACAAGCTTTAATTAAAAAAATAATCTAATGAAAATAGATAGTGGAATTTTATAATTACCAGTGTATCTATTGTAACATAAAATGTGCTTGTTTTAATTTCAAAATCAAAATTAATAGAATATTAATTGACTTTTTTTTAAAGTTTAATTTTTAATAAATTTTTTAAAATTCAAAATTATTTAATCCTTAACTATTATTCCATTGTAATATAGAAATGTCTACAAAATGTTTTTGTATGCACTTATTTTTCCTTTTTCTTTCAACTTTATGTATATATATATATACACACACTATTATGTTGTTATATGCCATGAGATACTTAAACAACTCAATATATACATAATAAAATTTATAATAACAAGTATAATGGTAATAATATTATAAAAAGTGTCATATTTCAATTAATCACTTAACTTCTTCAACTGTCATTTTGATTCAAATATTTTCAGAAGTAACTTGTTCATTTCTTCTTTAAACACAGTTTGTTTCAAAAGTAGATCTTTTATATTGTTTTTTCCATATCCATATAAACAAATTTACATATCAAATTTTTAACTTATTTTTGACTTCTTTTCTTAATATTTAAGGCTCCCACTCTCTAAAATAGACATTAGTTTCTGCCTAGTATAGTTTGGAGTAGTGATAAAATAGCAGATATTAATACTCAAGATCCATGGTTCATGACAATTTCTATCATTTCTGATGGTTAAAGTTATGAATTCTCAAGTATTAAAGCATTCAAATACTGATATACAACAGATTTATCAAATGTTGTAATATAACCCCCCAAATTTCATATATTTTTATATAATGATAATTTATTTTTTTTATTTTCTCATAATTATAAATCAACTATTTTTTATATATTGAGAAATCTTTCTCTAGCTATTAATTTTTTTATTCTTGAGTTTGTTAGTTTATGATCCAATCATCATGGGCTTTCCATGTTATTATTATCTCCCTTCTCTAATTGTGCAATCACATTTTTAAATTACAAGTTCATTGTAAAATCATATATTTCTTATATTCTATTACTCTATTTTCATCTACAATCATTAAGTCATTTTTCCAGCATTGACACTTTTTTCTTTTATCTCATTTTAATAAACATTTTTTTATTACATCCAGTATCCAGTTTCGATATTCTCCATTCTAATAAAGAAGACTATAATAAATACTAAAACATTTCTATCACTTTCACTTTATTAATCTTAATATTTTTTTTATATTTCATGCAGTTTAATACAACCCTATTTTCGAATAATTAGTTAATTTATAAATATATTGCTTAGGTGCTATCCTAAGAAGAGCTACTAACAAATGTGTATTTACTGAAGCTTAGTACATTCGAGGATCATTTATGTCCTCATTAGAAAATATTAATCTTTGATTATTATCAATGATCTACATCAGTGGTCTTCAACCACTGGTCTGCAGACTGGCATTGGGCTGCAGTTTTCTGCCGATCCACACTAGACTGTCAAGAAAGTTTGTAATAACAAAATAATATTTTAAACTTTTAATTAATATAAACAATTTTTGTTTATTTTTTCAGCGCATTTTTACTCTATTAAAAAAAAAGAAACAGAACAAAAACAAAATCTAATCAATCATACATAAATTAATTTGCTTTTCTATTTATCACAGATGTTTATGGGGAGGGGGGTAGAATTAAATTTTTTATTATTTTTCTAAAAAAATTCAAAATTAAAAAAAAAGTTTTTTATTATACAAACTCAGTTGTCTTTTGATAGCCAACCATGGCTGCTTGTCGGCATTGTTTATGTGTTGAAACAATAAAATGTAATGTGACTTTTTTTAGATCTCTTAAATTTTTTCTACTCCCTCTTTTAAAATTTCATATTTAGTGTTTTTTTTTTTTTGGCTATACGGCAATTTTTTTTTGGGGGGCTTTAACTTTTATTTTTGAAATTAATTTTTATTACCTTTATTTTTTAAAAAAATAAAAACCAAAAAATAACTTCTGTCTCTAACTTTTACAAAGCATTTATCAATCACCACCACCTTACCCCAAAATAAAGTAAGATCAAAACTTTTGACTTTTTCAAGTTTTTTTTTTTGTTTAAAAATATGGCCACTTTTTTTTGGCCTATAAGGTGATATCGGTTTTGCCTTTATTTATATATGCTGATATACTAAAACTTATTTTTAAAACCAATTTTTATTACCTTTTTTTAAAAATAAAAACAAACTCAAAATAACCTTTGTTTCTATCTTTTGTCTCAGTGAAGACAAAGTATTTCTTCCCCCCAAAAAATTAAAATAAGATCTTTTTTGGCTTTAACTTTTATTTTTGAAATCAATTTTTATCACCTTTTTTAAAAAAGAAAAATAACCAAAAAATTCCTGTCTCTAACTTTTACAAGGTATTTCTTAATCCACCCCCCCCCCTACCAGCAAATTGAAATAAGATCAAAACTTTTGACTTTATCAAGTTTCATTTTTTTTTGTTTAAAAACATGCCCACTTTTTTTGGCCTATAAGGTGATATTTTTGGGGGCTTTATTTGTATACTGCTAAAATACTAAAACTTTTATTTTTAAAACCAATTTCTGTTGCCTTTTTTTAAAAATAAAAACAAACAAAAAATAACTTTGGTTTCTATCTTTTGTCTCAGTGAAGACAAAGTATTTCTCAGCCCACATCCTCCCCCCCCCAAAAAAAAAAAAAAATTAAAATAAGATCAAAACTTTTGACTTTTTCAACTTTCGTTGTCTTTTTTTTATAAACAACGGTGACTATATGGTGATTTTTTTTAGCTTTATTTCTATTATGCAATAACTATTTTGCCATTTTTTAAAAAACTTTTTCTATTAATTACATTTTTTGATTTTTTTCAATACATCAGCACAAAAAAAAAATTTACAATAACATCAAAATTTCAGACTTTTGCATGTTTCGTTTTATTTTTTCAGATATAAAATACGACGACTTTTTTTTGGCTGTACGGTGATTTTAATTACACGATTTCTATTTTGCCCTTACTACTATCAAAAGACAACCTTCATATATATATATATAGAACTTCATCTTGTATATTTAACATTAAATACAGATATTACATTTATCATAATCATTGTCATGTAATTACACTAGCTGTGATATCTCCCAATATTCAGGTAAATAACATTTTATTCTTGCATGTTTTAACAATTAAGTAATAAACATAGAAATGCAAGCACATTAATGAGAGTGATTGTTATTGTACTGCTTTTTGTAGCAGTATGACTGCATGACTCGAGAAAGAGTGTTCAGCATGTGAAGATAAGCAACACCATTACAATACACAATAACTAGTGTGCTGTTTTGGTCAGTTATAATAATTATGCTTATCTAAGGCTAAGCAGGTTTCATCTTTATGAAAATTTATCTGTAAACTTCTGCTGGTCCACAAAATCTTATTCTTATTTTTGCCTGTCCGCAGGTGTGAAAAGGTTGAAGATCACTGATCTGCATTAATGGTAATTTGCTCTTGTTTGGCACTCTTAAAATTTATTATAGCATTTTGATTTTCAAGCTATAACATAAACTGGTAATACATCATCTAATTACCCATACCACTCTATGGCGCTGTTGTTAGTGAAAAACAAATAGATATAACGTTATTGGGCTGCTTTTAAATTTTGTTGATTTATGTTTTTAATTTTTGGATTTGTTTGATTTTTATTTTTTTGTTGTTGTTGTTATTGTTTTTTTTTTGTAACCGGTTTGATGTATATTTCTTAAAAATAAAAAAAATGGGTTTTTTTCGTGGCTTTTTAAAATATTCTGTCTTTTTTTTTTTTTTAAAAAAAAAAAACATTTCTTTTTGTCCAGTCTTTTTTTTTTTAAAGAAACTTTTTGTTTTTATAACCAAGTCTTTTTTATTGTTTTTGAAGAAACTTTTTTTTTTGTTTATTGAGAAGCAAGGCTTTCTCGACAGACCTCTCTAAAACCTGTTATCATATTCCTTACGGCATTTTGACACCTTTCCAACTCAGCTCTAATACGCTTCACTGTAAGCTGATCGTGGCTTCAAGAATAAATTAGCCATACTGCTTGTGAAAAAGTGATTCACAGGCAACCCTCAAAGACCATCCCATGAGCGAATGGAACACCTTCATCAACATTGACGCGATTGACATTCCATTTCAGATGTTTGACAATGCCTTAATTTCATTAAATCACCACAAAGACAGTTTTTCTGGGTGGGTAAAATATTTTTTTTTGGGTTGAAGGAAGGCCATCACATCTGCTTCTGTAGCAGGTAAATCTCAAAACTACAACACCGAATGATCGTCTGCCATTGAACTGTTTTGATCTCGAAAAAGTATCGGAAAGTGCGCGATTTGATTGTGAACTTTGCCGAATCATGATTTAACTCCTCATTTAGTGAATTCTGACCCCTGACAATGAAAGTAGGAGCGTTTGAGAATTCGTTACAATTTTTACTAACTCACATCAATTACGATACATTGAAGCAAAAAAAAAAAAATCCGTTCTAATATACTTTTCGTCATTACAACTACAGAAACCTTCATATCATATGCTGTACAGTAGTCATAAGTAATGTCTATAGAGTGTGTTATATACTCATTGCTAATAATGTTCAACATGCTAGAGATGTTGGGGTAAGGGTGTACTTCAACATCTTAATGTTTGAACAGTTTGCAGGCTGTAAGATCTTTGAGCGGCCTTGTAAACAGCATATTTATGTGCTTTAGTGTAGAAACAGTGCCATCACACAGTGTGGATCAACAGACCGTGTATTACCCATAAACGTTTAGAAGCCCTTCTACAATTAAGCTGCTTTCACTCTCTTTATTTTTATGTTTTTTCCACTTTTCATACAATTTATCACAATCCTTTTTTAACACCTTATATTCCAAAAATAAATATTTATTATTCTCTATTCCATCTTCACATGAATTGTATCTACAATTTAAATTTTATTCCATTTACAATTTTTCCTTGCTATCCAAAATGTCTGTATGTCATATACATTTTTTTTATATAATTCAAAACTATTTTATTTATTCTTATTCATTTTTCATAACTCTACTTTGTTATTTCTATCCTTTTTTTCAATTCTCACTTTTATCCCATTTAATTATTTACATTAAATACATAGAAATAAATTTTCTGTCTATGTAAATAATTAATGTAATGTGATGCAAAGTGATCTCTTCTTCAGTAGTAAGGAATTTATATGCATAAGTCATATGGGCAGAGACTTTGGTTAGCAAAGTTAAACATTTGCTTTTTTAAAAACATTTTATACTACTATCATTTCATATACTCATTTTTATTACCTCTAGTAAATCTAGAAGCAGCAAATAATTCACCCAGAACTGCACAATTCTTTTTTTAATATTCTATTTTAGTTGATATCATGTGAAATTTTCTTCTTCTAGTGCCATTCCTTGCTCAGCATATTGAATCAAGAATGTTACTTGAAATGTAGTTTTGTTATATCAAGTGATAGTTAACTCAATTATTTTTTAAAAAAAAATCATATCATTAATGTTGGTTTGTTTTCCATTTCTATTTTCTAATAATAACGTTTATGACTTGCATTAAGCAACCTTTCATCTTTTATGTGCTTATTCTCCAATTTTTATTGTCATAGTTCTTCCTTTCAATAATCAAATAAGTCATATTTTCTTTTTCTAAAAACATACATTCTCAATATTATATAATTTAACATTTATCTCAACACAATTTAAATTTTCCACTCTTCATATTATTTTTCTTACTTTTCTGATCCTAGCATGTGAAAATGCTACCTTTGTAAACAACAAATTACTTTTTCATCTATTAATTGATATGTCATTAGTCAGACGTATTTATTGACTGTAATCCTATTTGTATAACTTTAATAACCATCATCATATTCTATCCTGATAACTTTTTTGCTTCATCTCTTTTTTTAAATGTACATGAATTCATTATTCATTATTGAATAACCGAATAAATCTTACAAAAAGAATTTTGGATTTTTTTCATTAAGTTATTCAATTAATTTTTTTTCTCAGTATCTTATTTTCATCCATATGTATTAAATTGTCAGGAGAAACCTTGTTTTACTCTTTAAATTCTTTATATTTAATACATGAATTTTTTTCTATAGTATAGGCCTTTTCATACCTGCACTCCAATATGTAATATATAGGGATTTGAACTCAGAATTTCATATGACCCTCAACAATTCATGCTATCTCATACTGCTGGCACACTTGATCACACACATGTTGAAAAGATAAATAATCACCAATATATGTATTTTGTGGTAAACCAGCACTCCTCAGTTGGTCCAGATTATCATCTCCACACATATATACAATCAATGCTCAGTTTATATTATGATAGCCAATCTTCAAACTTTTTTTTAATGGACAGGTTTCAATCCATTCCACCCCACAACTCTTCAGCAATCCATACCTATTTCTCCTGCAATAGTCTCTGTTGCCATTATATATTTCCTCCAAGTATATCTTTCATAATTTTAAAAAAAAATCTTTTCCATGAGAATAATACTTCTTTTTGCAAACATATTGCCTCGTTATTATATATTAACTTTAAGAATCCAATTCTTTTTCATAAATGTTTATATATATATATTATCTATTATAAACAAACATCTGTTAATTATAATTTTTCTTCAATTATTTTTTATTTCAAGATTTTGTTCCATTACTCAAATATTCTCTTTTTTCATTATTCCAAACCCGAAATAAATGTATCGCTCTACAATTTCTATGCCTAGACCTCCCAACATATATCTTCTAATCATCTTCTCTCAGAATCTCCAATAGTGTTTTTGATTTATCTTTACTAAACTTAAACATTATTCGCTCTTCCAAACATTGCATATCTGTCTAAAAGAATACTATATTTTCCATTAAAAGAAACATTAGTGAAACAAACAAAAAATGCTTTTAAAAATAATTTCCCCATTTGAAACTATATCTCTTATTTGTTAAATAAATTCCAAATAACATTAAGAATAAAATATATTGTTGTCTCAGACTATTCTACTTTTAATCTTTATACAGATTAAGCCATACATAACTGAAAAATACTCATATTCATACGATACATATATTTATAAGTTTAATTAAAGCTTTGTCCATGACTGATATAACTTTTATACATATTTTATATCTTTAACCTGATGTACCTGACCTAAATAGGCTATGTTTTTTTTAATTTGTTGCTTTAACAAATTTTTTTAAGATTTAATGTAAATTAAACAAAAGATTAAATAAATAAATAAAAGATTATATAAATGTGAGAAATGTATCTGGCCTGAAAGGCCATTGCTTCATTTTCAATTATACACTAACCAAAAATAAATATAAATACATTATTTTACCATAACATCTATTTTTTATCTCACTAAATATTATCTTTCAAACAAATTTATGTATGGTAATCACGTTTCCATTGTGATTTGAATATTATACCTATTTAGTTCTTCTGTATTGTAGTTGATAGCAAATATACTGATTTTTTTCTGAGCATTTTTTAGTAAGGCCATTTTCATAAAAATTATGGACTATTAAATATAAAGAGTGGAATTATTTCCTTTGCATAAAATGCTCTAATATAAATTAAAGTTTAGTTAGGTATAGTTACTTATTTATAAAAACAAGTTTAAAGTTTTTTTCTTCTGATTTTTCAATTGTTGAATTTGATACATGATAGCCTTATGGAAAAACATACATTTACAGGAAACACATGACCACATCATGGACAAACATTCACATAGATTTTATATATATAGATAAGTAAATCATATATGATCATGCTTGTATTAAGTGATGTGAGGTTACAGAATTAGTTAGCAAGTCAGTTTTATTCAAATTACTAAATAGTAATTTTTTTTATTTCCTCAGCTGAAGATTGATCTAGGAATCATTAGCTGATGAATTCATCACTCTTATCATTGAGATAAACTGTTCGGAGCATTCATAATTTCTTAAGTAGAATGAATTAAAGATGAATAAGATAAATTGTTTGAATTTTTTTAATAGTTTATGTTAATATTCTTGAATCTTCAGTTCAGAGAAAATAATAATTACGTTGTATTATAAGTGCAGATAATATACAAAAATTTCTATAAAAGTGTTATTATATTTTGAATATGTATATAATATGTATTTTTCTGTTATATATATGACTACATATATTTAAATATTATTTTAGAGTGAGAGTTCAGAACTGGATTTTGGAGACATTTTCATTGGATGTGAAACTATTCAAACTTTTCACCTTGAAAATAAATCTTCATGCAATTTTTATGTGATGTTAAGTATCAATAATAAAATTGATTCAAATACTGTTCAAATTCAAAATGATATTTTGAGTAAGTATCAATATATATATATATTTGGGGTAATTTTGATTATATATATATATATAATCAAAATTACCCCAAATTCATAATTCAACCAGACTAACCAAAAAATATAAACTGTAAAAATAACCAGTGGTTGTATGTTTAGAGTTTATATATTTTTAACTAGTTTGGTTGAGTTGTGAATTTGGGGTAGTGTTGATTATTTTATTGACTAGTTTAGCTTTAGGCTTTTAATATATATATATATACAAATAAAATGTCCATTAATTAAAAACTATTGTAATAACAATAAAAATAATAAATATAGTCTTTCAATCTGCAGAAGTACTTTTGGTTAATTTCTTAACTCTCCTCAAATACATTAAATACAAAAAAACATAATGAAAGCAAACATCATCAACTCATTCCATGAATCCTGAATTTTAATGTTAGCAGCTTGTCTATTAATTATATTCATTTTATTTCTATTTATTAAAATAGCCTCCTTAATTTTTCTTTTATTATGATTTCTCTTTCTTCATGAAGAATCTTAACACTTTCAATATCAAACTTAAATTTATATTTACATGTCCTTTCATGATCCAATAAAACTGAAGTATTCAATAAATCATTATTATTTTTACTTTTCACATACTTGTATAACAATGCATGTTCCTTTAACCTTTTTTCAATACTGCATCTCAATTCATCTGTATATTATAACATATATCCACAAAAAATTTGATGCACAACATTACTTTTCTGCTTGAGAGATATAACATTTTTAGAATTATTCACTAATTTATTAATGCTATTTGTAACACAAAATAAAACATTAAAAACATCCTTATATATCTTTAAAAAATTTCACTTGAGCATTTGAAATATGTGGAATAGATACCAATTTTTTATTATCAATCTTTAATTCTTTTTAAATTGACAGAGTATTGTTAATCTGTTCTATCTTATAACCAACTTCAAACATTTCCTTGGCAAATACTTCAATATTTTTTTAATTTATCACACTGGTAATGACATAATTTTTTATTACAAAACAAAAAAGATCTAAAACTTGCCATCTTATGCATAATTGGTACTTTAGATTTACAATTTATATATCCTCTTTTCGCAATGATTTGTTTATTAATTTATAACAACATACTATTATCTCTTGCAATAATTAAATCCAAATATTTAATATCTTTGTCCTGTTCCATTTCAATAATCCATTTCAACCCATTCAAATTATTTAACTCTACAAGCAAATTTATAGTATTGGTATTTCCACAAACAAAAACATCATCCACATACCTTTTGTAAATTTGAATATCTTTAAAAGTATACATATTTAAAATATTATTACTTTAAGTGTGACGAATTTGAAAGAAAAATAGCTAGAAGATTTGAATGCAAATTAAATTTTTTGGCAAGAAACAAAATATCAACATCACTTTCGCAGAAACAAAACAAGCATACATCAAACGTTAAACCATAACACCACCTACAGAGGTAAAAACGGTTTTGGCATTAGGACCAAAATTTGTAGGAGGACAGTGGAAACTCCTTAAGATGGAACTATTAGTGGATACAGAAACTGGGTTGATAAACAAACCCCTCAAAGTAAAAAAAGGTGTAATTGCTTGCATCACCAAAACAATTAGACCCAAACAGTTAAACTTCAAGTTCGACAGTTGGAGTAATAAGATTAAAAATACAAAACAATTTCTTTCAGATAATGAAATTGTTTTCATTAAAGAGGACAAAGGTAACAGATTTGTTTTAATGGGAGAATAATGAATATAGAGATAAGATGTTGACACAAATTACAAAATTGAAATTTGAGTTAGTGGCAAATTTTAATAAAATCAATAGAGATAAATTTATTACATCGATATTAAAAGCTCACAAAGATAAAGGTATTAACCAGGTGGAGTACTTTTGGATTTATCCTTTGGCTACTATCTCCAAGAATGTTTGCCAATGCCAAATTACACAAGCCGGAAGTGCCATTGAGGCTCATGTTGGACTTCAGATGAGTTCATTATTTTAATACAGCAAAATTAGTGAATCAATAGTTGTTTGACACTATTGGTTTTGGATGTTACACAATCAGATTATCTTTCAAATTTGTTGGAAAAAATAGTAAAATTGAAATAGATCCAGGTTTTAAGACCACAGCATTAGATGTAGCAGAATTATACGGATCTAAACAGAAGATTTTCTCTAGACATAATTGGTAAAGAACTTATGGAGAAAAAATGTCCTAAAGCAGTGGTATTCAACCTTTTCACCCCTGCAGATCGGCAAAAATAAGGATAAGATTTCGCGGATTGGCAAAAATAAGGATAAAATTTTGCAGACCGGCAGAAGTCTTCAGATAAATTTTCTTAAAGATTTAAACTGCTTAGCCTTAAATGAGCATAAATGTTATAACTGACCAAAACAACTCACTAGTTATTGTGTATTGTAATGGTGTTGCTTACCTTCACATGCTGAACACTTCCTCAAGTTGTGCAGTCATACTGCTACAGAAAACACTACATTCTCATTAATGTGCCTGCATTGCTACATTTATTATTTCATTGTTAAAACATGCAAAAATAAAATGTTATTCACCTGAATGTTGGGAAATATCACAGCTAGTGTAATTAGACAATGATTATGATAAATGTAATATCTGTATTTAATATTAAATATACAAGATGAAGTTATATATATATGGAGTTTGTATAATAAAAAACTTTTCTTTTTTTTCAAATTTTGAATCTGGTGTTATTTTAATCTCATTTTTACCCAATTAAAAAAAAAAAGAAGCAGAACAAAAAGTTGTTTTGGTCAAGTGTCATATAGAAATAAAACAATCATTATAAAGATATCATTTTGCTAAAAAAAAACGATAATAGATTTACGTTCTCGATGAAGGAAAATCATCATCAATGATCTATCTCCATTTTGTGAAGTTTACAATTTCAAAAAGAAATGTCACACACAAAATAAAAAGATTATACAAATGCAATAAAAAATTTTGCTATATGTGACCAATAAATGAGCTGACACAATACAGAAATGCCTACTAGGTATAGAAATTGATGTGTAAGGAGTGGTGCAATTATCATGAGATTGATACTTTGTCTTTTAAAGATTGCATTTTCAGATAAATTTCTTTGATTATTATTTAGTAATTATAGTATTATCTAATAATTGAAATAAAATTTTGATTTATAATTAATTTTATTTAAGCAATTGTGATGAAAAAATAAATAAAAATTGTTTGTATTAATTAAAAGTTTAAAATCTTATTATTACAAACTTTCCTGCCAGTGTAGCACAGATTGGCAGAAAACTTCTGCAGGTCAGTGCCGGTCTGTGGATCAAGGGTTGAAGACCACTGCCCTAAAGCATGAATGAACTTTTATATTACATTTTCTATCATGGCTTGATGAAAACAGTATGACAATAAATTAAGGGAAATGGTTTACTATAAAAGATGGTTGGACTATGGGTCTTCCATTAAGTGGCATAGTTTCAATTATATTTCTTATTCATTTTGAACAAAAAATTCTGCCCAAATACTATGCTGGAATCCCTAAACTAATATATACTAGATACATTGCTGATATGTTTATAGCAGCGCTGTGAACCATAATGTTGAATGTATTAAGAGATATGCAGGCACTTACAAAATTAGCTATAAATGATTCATGGGAAAATGAACAACAGGAGGTGAAATATTTGGACCTTCTGATACAAAGAGATGCAGTATGTCTCAATTACTGGATGTTAATCAAACCATTAGAAATCAGAGGATTCACACACCCCATATCGAATGCACATAAGAAACAAATTAGCAGGACTTTCAGCATTTTTGTTTAGAAATCAGCTATGCAAATTTGAAGTTGACAGAAAAACCAACATTACCAATCACATTAAAGACTTGATAAATGTGGGTTTCAAATACAGTACCATAACTAAGAGAATTGAGCAGTTCTACAAAAGATTAATAGCCAACCAAGTTAAATATATCAAAGCACACATAACACTATCATACATTCCTAAAGTAGCTAATTATCTTGCTAAAAATCTTTCCAAAGAGTTTAAAGTAGTTTTTTGAACCACATCTAACACAAATAGTCTGATTAACAATGCCAAGAATAAAATTGACCTAGAACAAAGCCTCCAAGCAGTATATAAAATAACTTGTCCACAAGCAGGTTGTGGTACCACATACTATGGTAAAATTTGGGCTACTATCAATGTTGGAGTGGCTCAACACACATGTATACAAAAGTGCACAGAATAAAAATGAAGAAAGATCAATATTCTTATATCACAAAAGGCATCTAGCCACAGGTTTGAACCCAACATTGCCAAGATTGTGTGCTCTGAGAGAAATCATACTAAAAGGAAAATAAAAGCATATTTCATTATCAATGACCCAAATGCCATCAATAGATGAGATATATGTTTCATGATTTTAAAAAAATGGTTGAGTTAAAGGTTTGTATAGATTTGCATATAAAACAACTGCACTGTATCACTAACAATAAAGGCTATTAATATGGGAGTTAACATATCCCAAAAGTGCTAAGCCAAATATTATTATTGTTTATTAATTTAATAACTATCAATTTGCATTAAAGCATAATATAATCATTACAAAACAAAATTGCAAACTTGTGCAACAACAGGCAGACCAATGGATCAATCTTTAACCATTTTCTAATATCCACCTTCAAAAGAAGCAACAATGTTATCAAAATTTTTTAAAGAATCAATAACAAATTTTATCATGTATTTATAAACATCTTTATTCTTTAATACATGTTCAATTATTTTTATGGAATCCACTCTATCACTAAAACTATACATTTCTGTCACATCTAATGAAGCAATAACATTACTCTCAATCACTATATTTTTAACTCTATCTACAAAATCAAAAGATGAAGTAATAGTATTTTCCCTAAATCCTAAAAACTCTTGTAACAGATTACTAACATATTTAGAAGTTTGATATATAAATGAATCACCAATATCAATCATAATTCACAAAGGATTACCTTCTTTATGTAATTTTATGTTTGCAAAGATACAAGGACATATAGTGCAGAAAGGATATATCTTATAATACACATTATTACTTATGGCTTTATTGTTACTTTTTTAAAAAATATTGTTAATAAATTTTATTCTCTGACCATCCATATTATATTCTTCAATCAAAAAGAAAACAAGTTTTTTCATTTGCACTTTAACTTTCTCAATATACTGACATTTTGTCATTAATAAGCACATCCACAGCCCTTTATCTTCTTTTAAACAAATCATAAGCTTCTGTTTAAATTCTGAAATGGACAGTTCCCATGAATTTTCATATGAAATCACATTAAATTTATGATAATTAGTTTTCTTAATAATTTGATCAGCAATATGACTATCATCAGGAAATATTTCAAATGAATTTTGAACAGTTGCATTTAATTCCAAATTATAACCATCCCAAGCACCACTCACACATTTATTTCCATGACTTAAATGTATCTTTTTATCTGACAAATTGACAAAATTCATACCATTATAAGTTTGTGGATATTACTTATTGAATAAAAAATATTAGGCATTCTTTTTTTTCATGGAAAAAATTATGTGGAAACTTTATCATTCCAAATATGTGCAAGTTAAAGTTAAGTTATAAGAATGGCTGTCACTAGAGCTAATGAATATGAATTGATTCTCAAAATAAGGAAATTGAATTAAAAAGAATGGGGAGAGAGTGAAATAGAGAGAATAAAAAGAGAATGTGTGTGTATTTTTGGCCAATTTAATAAAATGTTGCTCAAATGTCATTTAACCTTCCAATCAATTGAATAAATGAAAAATTAAAAAAAAATTGTTAAAAACTAACTTCTAATAATTATGATGGATATAAAGAAAAAGATGTTATTAGGGTTCTTGAAAATAGCAAGAATCAATAACTCCAACAAAATGTTAGCATCAAAAACCATGAAAATATCATTTTTTTAAGAATTATAAAGACGGAAGTTAATCATAGTTTTCTGGAAAAATGACAATTCAGTATGAAGAAAACAAAAATTTGAGAGTAATGCCTGAAAAAGTTTTTAAAATAGTATTTTTGCAACTAACCAAAAGTAACAATAACTGCTTTAGAGTAATTAGCAGTTAATGTAGGAGTTTATGGAAGCAATAATACATCAAAATGTCCAAGATTACAATGAAAAAGTTATATTGTTTTGAAATTTATTTTGTAAGAAATGAAATTATTATAACCTATTGCAATTTAATTTTTATAAAATAAATATTTCTTTGGTTATATCGTTGTTGTGACATTTTTTTCTTAAATAAAAATAAATGATTGTTAATCATCCAAAGAAATAAAGTATTGTTTACATCTAATTAAAATTAAGAATACATAAGATTTTCAAGGAATATTTCTGCAATTGCTGAAATTTAAAGTTTTACTGCAGTTAAAATTTATCATTTGTTCACCCCCCCCATTTATTTTTAATTGCTCATGCGACTATAGGTAGTAAAAAATGCTGACAATGAGGAAGAAAATTTATATAAGAAAATATTTTTTTGAAAACCACAACAGCAAGAATACCTTGAACAAAATATTTGTATGCAAGAGAAACCAATAACTTGCAATCTTTACCAACTGTGTAATGTCCTCTGTGATAAGGCTTATAGATTGTCACTTTTATAACCCTATCACTTTTTCATTGTTACTACCTTTGATTGTGAATTACTAGTAATTCTTAAGGATTGCCAAAAATTTATCCTCTTTATTAGATTCATTTTATGGAATATAAGAATTATTCTTTTCATTTTTATATTCCAATAAAATATACCATTTACACCTTTCTTAAAGACTTTATCAATACTTTTATTTATATCAAACTAGCAGTTTCGACTGACCTGCAGTCATCATCACAGCTACAATATTCAAATATATAATTATACAATTAATACACTTATCCACATATTGATATACATAATTAAATACACAATATAAACAAAAATAAATATACATTTTAATATGACCTTTATAAATAATCATTTCCCATTTTATTACTTTACTTTTTAAATAATTCTATCAATATTTTATATTAATTTATTTTATATCACTTCATTTTATTTTTTAAAAATATTATTTAATATAATTATAACATTAACACATATTTTACTATTTAATACATATTATCATTTTACTTATATTATAAAAGCAACTTCTAATTTTTTCTTATTTTTATTAAATATTTTTATAAATTATTTCCCACATTACAAATTATTTTTTTATATTACAAAAATTACATACCACTTGTTAATTCTATTTCCAAAACCCAACTGAAAAAATGCAAAATTTGTACTTGTTTAACACTCCCTCTATTGTCATTTTCTTTAACTTTTTCTTTTAACCTTTGAAAATTCTAATTATTATTAATAATTGTTTATAAAATTATTGTTCTTACCCCAAAATAAATATAAATAAAAGTATTGATAAAGTGTTTAAGAAAGGTGTAAATGGTATATGTTAAAGTAGAAATCAATAGATAGGAAAAGAAGAAGTAGAAAATTATATTACTTCCAATAAAATAGTAGGAGAATAAAAATATTTTAATTTTTACACAAATAGTCAACAATCACCATGATTGATGTAATGTTGTCTAAAATGGATTTAACAACCTTAAATATATTTTTACATTTTAAAGAATTTTTTCATAATTTATTTATATATACTTTAATCATAAGTCCTTTCCTGTATCCAAAATTTTTATAATTATTTATTTTTCCTATAACTTATTTCATTCAAGTGAATCAAGATAAATAAATGATTTTTTAATCTATATTTTTGAAAAAATTCATTCTGGATTTCTCCCAAGATTTTATGCTTTTCCATTCAAATCCTTTATATATTACGAAAATTATCATACATATAAAATATCATATGATAACATTAATTGTATATATATATTGTAAAAATACAGAAAAACTTTTTTCAGCAAAATTTTTTTACACTTGTCAATGTGATATAAACTATTATGTTGCTAAGTAAGTATGTAGTGTAAATTGAAGTTTTAAAATAATTTATATCACTTATAAGAGCAAAACATCTTCACCAAAAAAGCTTTTGTTTTAATTATATATATATAATGTAACCTTACATTTTGGTACAAAATATAAATAGCTAGGTAAAACTAGTAAAAATTTCTATATTCTTCCAGATGACTTGATTATCATGGCTGGCATTATATAATTCCATTTTTTTTTGCTTTACTTATTATATAATTTTTCTTTCTTTCATATATTAGTTTTGATATGTTTCCAAATACTAATTTAAATAAAATGTGCTTAACCTGAAAGTGCAAGTCTAATACATTAAGCTTAGTAAAATAAATAAAAACAAATAATTATTATTTGTTTTTCTCTTTAAATAATCCTAGAGATTATTTTAGTTTAATTAAAAGATTTATTTAATTTCTTTTAAATTAATTTACAGAATATGTAAGATAAACACAGTTTTTTCTTTCATTTTTTTAAAACAGATATGCAAATGGGAAGAAATTTAATTAGCTAAAAAAAAATTAGAACTGCCAGAGAGATTTTTTTTTGAGAACTGCTGTAATGACAGCAAGTGTATAATAATTTTTATTATTATTATTATTGTTAAGCATATAACGAAAATAAAAACTTTTTTAAAAGGGAGAGAATATATATAAAGGTGAAGAAGGAAGTTAAATTGAAATTTCTGTTAAATAATTTAAGTTGCAATATTATCAAATATTAGCAGCAAAAATGTATAGTTAAATTTTAACTAATCTGTTCAAGTCTTCCAACCGTTGGTCTAGCTGCTGATAATCTTCCACTAGGTCTACAACTGAAATGCACAGGAATTATTATTGACAGTGACAACAGGAATAAAAGTTATAAGAGGGCAGTCTCCTTGAAATTTCTTGTTTAAAAACTATCTTTAGCCTTGTGATAAAATTTTACCTCCATAACTTTAATACGATATTATATATATGTGAATGAGGTATTATATTTAACCCAGGATAAGTTTACTTTCATGAACTTTAACACATAAGGAAGTGTTCTATATGTATGAAATGAAATGCTGTATTTAACTTGGCATATAGTGTTTTACTTAACAATTCTAACACCTCTAGTAATATTATATATGTGCAGAAGAAATGTTGTCTTAATATTTTGTACATTAGTGCCTGAACGAAGAATTAATTATAATCCCATTCTAAACTTATATTAGAAGCAACATTGTGAGTTATCTTTTTGAAATTACAATAGTGTTCAAAGAAATAACAGCTGACCAGGAAACTATTTTAGCTGTTATAGTATTCGTGAGACAATTATTTCGCTTTAATAATCATTTTTTGTCCTCGACATTTGTAAATTAAAGATAGTAAAACATTTCAATTTCGGAATAATCACTAAAACAAAACCATGCAATTTCATTTGATTTAAATATCTATGCTAACTCTCAAATATCATGAATTCTCTGAGAACCTATGTACAAATCAACTAACTTATGGGCATTCCTTATAAATAGAGATGAAGAAGTGTATAATTAACTTTTAAGATTCTGTGTTGTTTTAAAAAAAGAAGAAATATTTATTTGAATTACATCTGTCATTAAGTTAAGAAGTGTGCTATTAATTAATTGGCTAATAGCCAATGGATTTAAATAACATGTACTTGAACCTAGTGTAGTAATTTAATGAAAATGCATTTTTTTTTATTTTTTATATTTTATGTTATCTTGTAAATATATAAGTTCACGGTATATATAATTTATTGTGTAAAATAATTACTTGTTAACTAAGGATCTGACAAGAGTCAATTTAGGGAACAATGAATGTATAACATATCATTATCACATGGCTTAATCCTGTATGTTTTGCTAGGGTTCTGTGCTCATACTCATGTTATAATACTAAGTAATATTTTTATACAATTTAGTCTCAATTGTTTCCTGTAATAGAATTTTTATTATATTTTTTGGTGATTTGTTTCTAATTTATCTGGGAAGTAAGTGTTCATCTTATATTCTTTATATCATTCTGTGTTGATTGTTAATCTGCAAAATAATTATTACTCTTGGTTTGTACATCTTTTAAGTTTGTTTCAGTGCTGGTGGTTAATCCACTGAACATTTTGCAATTAGGCTAGTTGCTCTGATGAGGATTAGAAAACCCACAGGGTATGTACTACTCGCTATTCCTTGTATGGATGAATACATCCACAGATATATTATTGATCCTCGTTATACAAATCTATGTTTGAGTATCATCTCCATACATTATAATACTTACATTGTTTTACTTCTCTTAATGTTAGTTGCAGTATTCTGTTATCAGCCATAAAAGGGCATTAAATGAATTATGGTCATAATTCATTATAGATAAATTATATGGTATCCCAACTCAGCTGAGTTGGAGTTTATATTTTCTTTTGATTTCAAATCTCATTATAGTCAAATTTCATAGGTTTATCAATTCCAATTGTTGTCATTGTTATTATAATTTTGGTATAAGTGCATAGGTTCTGGTTTTGATGTATTGAAGGTGCCATTATCTGAATTTGAATCTCTCTTGTCCCCATAAGAATAAAAATCAATACATTTGTAATAAATTTTTAGATTGTATCATCTGAAACTCATGCACATATCCATACACAGAAATAAGTATATATGTTAGTATTTTATTTTGTTTATTTACTTACCCAATTAATGCTGTTTAAATATTACAGTTTATAAACATCGCGCTATATAAAATAATTGATTTATTTACATAAAATAAAATAATTGATTTATTTACATTGTTCATGTAGAACAATTATATGTGATGTTATTTTATATTATTTATTGTTTATGTAAAATTATGAATATTGTTAACCAATTACTATTTTCATATTTGTTGAGTCATAAATAAATGTTAATTTGATAACCTAATTTATTTGTACCATTGCTATTAATCACATATAGAGTCAGAAATCCAACATAGTAAATAGACCACAAATTGTAGAACACATATTGTCCCTGATGATGATGTATACAAGGTTTACTGGAGCATCCACAGAATATTTTAATGCTTATTCTTAAGTATTTTGTGATGTATAAAATATAATAAAATTCTATTTACCTTCTGCATCATTGCTGCTTTGCTTTGTCAATTCTGGAATATATCCAGAATCTGTTATCTTTATTGATATTCACATTAATACCTAAATTAATAATTAATTTGCTAGCCAGTAGAACAGTTGAACCCATTTTCTAAAATTGTAACAGATGCCTTACCTATTCCTAACAGTTTCATTGGTATTGATTTAATTGAATATTTGGGTTAATGAAGAAATAACTTAAAATTCATACTGTTTATCTTCCATTGCAAAGCATTTACTGTATATAACATTTCTGTACTTTAAACCTGAATACATGATGCACTATCATTTATGATGTTATGGAGCAGATTATAATTATTACTATCCGGTTTAATGGCCTGTATTCACCACATAATGATTAGCGGTTTCATAGATTATACCATCTTGTCTATAGTGTGCCATCAAGTCTTAAACAAATAAAAAGTGTAAATTAAGGTCATAGTGTGGTTTTAAGAAACAGTCATCGAAAGAATAATTATAAATCATAAATTAAGATTTGAGAATATCGTTTGAAATCCAGTAATTAAGGAGAATTTTAGTTAATTAAAAAAATAATAGTTTAATTAGTTAACTTGTTGAACCTTCAAGTAATACTGCGATTAGCTTTCATGGTGTAACCTAGCCATGACTGGATTGTATTAATTTAAATTGTTACAGTCTGGGGTAAGGGCTTTTTGGTTACAATATATATATAAAATTATTGCTGTTATATAATGATATTTTATATTATGTGTGTGATTATTTTAATATATGAAAAAAAAAACAGCATAATGGATGAAATTTCTATCTTTGATGGTTATAAAAATTATTATTACTAGTTTATGGTTAGTAAACAATTTTAAATATTTTATGTTTTCTAAGTATAATAATAAAGGCTTTAGTTTGTTACTTATTTGAAAGTAATATCCTATATTCTTAGCATTTGCTTAACTTTAGAATGGCTTTTGATGGAGATGTTTATTTCATAAATTAGTATATTTTAATAAAGTTTAAAGTAAAAAAAAATATTAACATGATGATGAATGTCAATACCTGGAAATCATATTTTCACATGCAGTTTAGAACATCGATAAAATAAGGAATTTGAGAGTACCTGATGCTCATATATCATGACCATCTGAACAACTTTCTATTTATTTTATTACAATTAGAATAGTGTAATATAATAAATATACATTAAAAATGATTATTAAACAATAACTTTATCAATAAATAAACAAGTGATCAAATTTTTAATATATTATAGAATCCAAAATTATTTTGACAATTTTTTAAGTGATTTTGAGACTGAATGTGTATCAAAGAAAATGTTTATATCTGTTGGAAAAAAATATTATTATTTTTTACCATAAATAAAATTATAAGAATTATTCATCAAGTATTAATTGATATATTTATAGAGAATTAGATTGTTGATGATTAATAATAACTTTACCCCCCCCTCCAGCAACAAATACTAGACAAATCAATAGTTCTGAGCCATTAAATAATATTTTCAAGGCAACCAAATCAAAGGAAATATGGACAAATAGGATCCATGAAGAAATATTGATATATGGTGGAGCATTGGAACAATATTTTCAATAGCAATAATTTTATCAATTGTTAAGACATAACTGAGAAAGGATTGATCATAGATTTGGTTAGAGGTGCATTGAATCACAGACATCAACAAGATGTAAAAACAGTTTATGCAGAAAAATACTAAAAATTGTTTGTGAAAAACTTGAGCAATCATTTTTATATGTCAGTTACTAGATATTGCAGCAGCAATAATGATGCAAACGCCCCCATCATATTTTGAATGATGAAATGAGACTTGATAGTTAGAGCCAAACTTGAGTTTTTGATGATCTGTTATAGCTAATAACAACCCAATATTTTCATAAAACCTATTTCAGTTAATCGATATCATAGTCTCCAAATCATCTGATATGAAATATTACTGCAGTGCAATTCAAGCACATTACAAAAAGTTATTTCCATAACTTTTTGATATGAACTTTGTTTATATATATATATTTAAAGATCTAAATAACTTTCTAAATTACTTACTTAATGTCTAATGTGTATTTTTTTGACAATCCTGATAGTGGGTTTTTAAGTGATCTTTATTTGTTACTTAATATCACACAATTTTCCATCTTTTTTTCTGTATATTTTTTATTGATATTTATAAAACTGTTTAATATATATTAATTACAGCAGTATGTTTAATATTCTTAATAATTAGTCTTTGTTCCTGAGAACGAATTTTGCCACATAAGCATGTAATTACTCCATGGTTTCTGTTTTATAAAAGTAATTATATTTTGGTTATTAATTCTTCAGCTCAAAGTCTACAGATTGCCGTTTCAGAACTATCATTTTCAGTGCAAAGAACTCCTTGTGAATTTTCGAACAATAAACCATTTGATTATTTAAGATTTCAAAGTGATTTGCACTAAAATGAGGAAATTTTATTTTTTATTTTTATTAAAAATATATATATATATTAAATGTTATTTACATGCATGGAATCACAAACATATAAACAAAGAAATTATCTAACTGACAATTTATTAACAAAATAAATAATTTTTAACTTTAAAGAAAAAAAAATTATATATATTAATTTGTTTTTTTATTTTATTTATTGAAAATATAGCCTTTTCAATTAAGCCACAGATGTTTGAAATTGTTTCATGGATGAAGAAAAAAATTACAATTACTGCTGTACCTAATTATAGTGGAAAATACTATTTTAATATCAGTTATGTGTTTTGGAATCCGGAAGGTAATTTTAAGGTCGTAAATTTATATCACTTATTCTTGAATTTAGTATAAAAGTCAAAATATATTTGAAATTTAGTACCTGTTTTTTTAATATTATTATAAAGTGTAATACAAAACACAGGTATTCTGTATATAAAACATCTTTCTAATTTTTCCTATAATTTTATGTTTTATAAAATTATTAGACAACTCTCAAAGAGACAAATCACAATTAATTAATAACTAAAACTAAATTTATCTTTCAAAAGAAATTTATAACTATAATAATTTGCATTAAAGAGAGTCAAAAGGGAAGGAAATACATTGATGGTAACTTTAGGTAAAGGGGTTAAGTGCCAAAATAGGGACTAAATTAGATATGAAACTCGATCTGGGTCAATAGGGGTTGTGATGTATGAACAGTTTACAAGTTTCACTGTATTCTGTATTGATTTGCAAAATGAGTTAAGGATCAACAAGCATGAGTTGTTGAGCATTGGTTAGTTCCTTGATATGGTTGGTTTTAGATGGGGTTGTAATCAATGTGGCTTAGATCAGTGGTGCTCTATTCAATTTGTCAAAAGGATGTCTTTTCCCATGTATCAGCTGCCAGATGGGGCTTGACCATCTGCTTGTCTTTTTATCTTAATTTCACAAATGTCTTTATCATGCAATCTTCCAGGTCAATCACCGTTCTGCTTTCAAATGTCTTATTACATCTGACTATCCAGATGGTGTTGGCAAGTGACATAATTTTCAGTTTCCTTCCTGCAATCCACTGTTGAATAAGCCTCCTGAAGGATTTACATGCTTCACATTTCCTGAGGATGTGTTCAATAGTTTCTTCCTGTCTGCTACACATAGGACAGAGTGGGTCTAAACTAAATTTAGTACTAAAAATTTATTATAAGTTATACAGCACAAAACTAGAATACATTGTACAGTATATATATATAAGTTTAAATATAATTAATATACAGACAAATAAATGATCATGGAGTTCTTAAAGTCTTTAAACCCTCTTTCAATATTGTCTGACAATTACTGTCTTATTTAATGGATTGAGAAGTTTCCCAAGTTAAAACTAAGAGCTCTTTAGGCTTACATCAAAGAAAATAAGATAAGGACAATCTGCTTTAAATACTAGTCAGATTTTTATATCTTAAGATTTTGAAACATTTGGGTTTATTCTCTCGCAGATGTTGACTGGTTACCAATGATATTCATTACAACTCCAATAGCACTTCACCAACACACAAAAGAAAAAGAGCACTTTAATCTACAATCCCGAGTTTTTATATTCTTCAGTTTAATTGTTCTCTTATCAGCAATTTTCCATTCCATTACTTAAAATTCCTTTGTGAAAGCATTTACTTAATTTCACTTTCCGGATCTACTGTTTTTGTAAGATTTTATCTTTAAACTAATCAGTTCAAAATTTGCTCTTCCATTTTTTTCATTCATTCTGTAGAAATCTTTTAATTACACAACTATTCATTTTCTTATATCTATAACTCATTCCTAAAACAATTTCCATGCAATTTTTTTCAAACAATCCTTCAAATTGCATCGCCACTGTTTCTCTGAATTATGAATGTATTTTTTCATGCCATGGCCATTTTCACATAATTTAACATTCAGTATAAATCAGTCTTTTGGGGAAAAAACAATTGTTTCTTCTTCCAAAGTCAATAGGTCCCATAAATTTAAATCATCTTCATTTTTCTTGTCTTTCTTAGACATCTCATTTTTTTCAGTCATTTTGGTAAACGAGACAGAAATTTTTTTCTAAATTACACGTAATTATAACTAATAATAATCCCACCAAAAAGTCACAAATTTACAGAATCACAAAATCCACATTGAACTGTAAAGAAAAAATCCACTGGAAAACAGCAATATAGTATCAATATAAATGAAAAATAGCAATAAAAATCTCAATATGGTCACAAAAAAATCACTGTGCTTATGTGGATAAGGCAATAGCACAAAAGATAGAGAAATGACAAAAATTCACATAGGTCTCATCTTTTGAACTCTCGCAGGTCACCATGTAAATATGTTGACCATTCCCATGGATTAAATCATGCCAGTGTCTTAGTTACCATGACATTTTTCATCTAATCTTCAATCAAACTTACCAGCAGAAAAGATGTTAAGGGTACCATTTATCGATATGTTATATTTCAATTTTTCAAAAAAAAATTTTTTTTTTGCTTTGGGTGATTTGACACAGGACTAGAGTGAAAAACTCAAAGCTGAAGATTCCTGGAATTGATTATCAACTGAATAAAGTAAAAAAAAAGAATCTCTGATTTTTATTAAATGAAAATATTGAGCTCAATATCACATGATCTCCTAAGCAACTAATCACACAATTATATACATTAGTTTTTTATTTTGGAAAAATATATTCAGTATTAATTATGCAGGAGAAAACAACTGGTTTTGATTACAGTAGCACAGTAATATTATAAATAGAGCCTATGTGAAAATATTTTCTTCAGCAGATGGTGTAGATGGTTTTTAATGTTATAGCTTATTATTTTCATATTTAATAGTGACAAAATAAATATAGAAACTGCATATAATTTTCGATTAGGTTCTATTTTGTTTTTGGGAACTCTGTAATAGGTACTATTTAATGGGTATTCAAATAGAGTTGGGACTACTTTTGTAATTGTCTAAAGATTAAAATTAAAAAAAAAAAAATCAAGCATTTAAAATAGATTATTGTTGAAATAATAATTCACATATGATTTAAAATTATAGTTAATTGCATGTAGTATTTCATTATAATTATGGAAAACACATTAATATTTTTTAAATTGAAAACATTATTACAGTTTATTTCCTGTTTATTAGAATACTTTATATTCATCCCAACATTCTTTTATATCAGTATTCTATGTAATGTGATATCTATATGATTGAAGATAAAATTAAAGGTTTGGGTTACATGCCCAGAAATTTTCTTAGCTAATTTATATATTTCTTTCATCTGAATTATTATATACCACATTAAACTAATCTACTTTTTATTATTTATTACCAAATTTTCTTTCAGGTCCATTTCATTTTTAAAAATTCTATCCCATTTTAATAAAAGTAATTCATTAGTTCTATTATCCCTATCCTTATATTAGCAATTTCCATTAAAAAAAGATAAACAGAAAAAAATCATAAAGTTTCTACTTCTTTTATTCTTTTTAATCTTTACCCCCCCCCCATTTTCTATACAGTTTTTTAGGATTCTCTCAATACTCTACACTCCAAAAATAAGTGATGTATTCAATACTTTTCTTCCACCTCTTTATAAATAACAATTCAAATCTTTATTCCATTTTTTCTTTCTTTTCCTTTTTTTTAGCGCTAAATAATAATAATTTCCCTCTCTTGTTATCATGTATTCTTTCTTATTTTATATATTTTTTATTCATATATAATTCCAAATTATTTTTTTATTCATATTTATTTTTTATAACTTATTTTTTTTCTCTAACTAACTTACTTATTCTATTCCTGATAATTATGCACTTGTAATGCATTTTCTATATATTTAAACTGTTTCTTATATAAATACAAAGAAGTAAATTATATATCTATTAACTTTTTTATATTGTAAAATCTTTTCTAGTTCATCATATCTATTATTATTTCCACGTAATTATGTAAATTCTATTCTTACTTATATATTGTCATTAATATATTTTAACCTTCCAAACAATTAAAATTTTACTGTTAATTTCTTTAATTAGAAATGAAGCCCATCTCCTTTCTTTGAATAAGAAATGGGTTCAATTTGCTGTTCACAATTCACCAATCAGTACATATCTATCTATTTATTTTTGTATTTTATCTAATATTTCTTGAGATCCTATTTAATACAAAGTGTCTCATTTCCAAATGTTAAAGCAGGTATTATTTGTTTCCAAATTATTCTACATTTCTTATATTTAATTATGTCATGTTTTTTTTTAAATTCTAATTACAAAGTATGTGTACAATTCCTATTCTGATTTAACAAAGTATTTAAAGACCCATTCTTTTCCACTTTTTCAAAACAAATATGTAAGATTTTCCATTTTTTAAAAATTGTATTTTTCCATTAAATATTAATATTTTAGATTTTTTTCTCATTTATTTTAATTTTTCACTTTTTTCTATCTTTCCATACTTCTATAATATTAGCTCCATATTCTTTATACTATTTTTAAAAATGATTTATCATGTGCAAAAAAGATAGATAACATTATGCATTCTTTCAGTTTTGGACTTAGGATTTTCCACCTCTATCTCTAATATTTTAATCTCATCCTCCAACTAAATAATAATAATAATTCAATTCATTTAAGTGCCAAACAACAGCATATAGCCAATTACAGTTAACACATTAAAAACAAACAATAAAATAAATAAATAAAAGGGATTAACATAATGTACATAACATAACAATAAAAATTAACAATCAATTTAAAATATATATATATACATAAACAAAATCAATTTAAACCAATCAACAAAGGCATTTAAATTTAATAATATTACAAAATTGTTTATAATCTAAATTGAAGTGATAAATATTACTACAAATCTGATGGTATAAAGATGATAGCCTAAATAAAGGAGAAAATTTAAGAACATTGGAATGACAAGTTTTAATGTAATAAACAGAAGCAGACAGTGTACATATCATGCACATGAGATCTAATTATAATAGTAGAAATTGTGTCAGATAGAATAACTATTTTATTAACATTTTTATAAAGATATTTAAGATCTCTATATTTTCGTCTAGAAGAAAGATGAACAACAATTTTATTTCCCAGAAAAACATATTTGGAAAACTTATTAGATACTGATTGTAATAAATTACATCCCTGTTTATGAGCTAGGATTCCAAATAATTGAACAATATTCAATGATGGGAAGAACCAATAATAATAATAATAATGACGCCGCCGGCGACGAGGAGGAGGAGGAGGACGATATCCATGTTTCAATCCCAGCCTGTTTACCTTTCATCTTTCAATTTTTTTATTAATTATATTTATAATGATCCTTAATAATTCTTAACAATTCCAAATCTATTCCCATGAAAATATTTGAAGTGGATTCTTTTATATACTAAACTTAGTACAATCGTTAACTTAGTATTATCTAATATTTATTATAATTTATTTTGCAAAAGATAATGGAATTTTATTAGATAATGTAATATTATCATTACTTCTATCCTCATAACACAGACTTTCCCACACTCTTTTCCCATCCATTATTATAAGACTTTTCTAAATATAATAATGCAATAATATAAGTAGTTTTATTTTCCTTATAAATAATTTCCATGAACTAAGTAATATACAATAAGTTATCCCCTATTTGTTTCCCTAAATAAAATCCATTTAAAATATGTGATGTGATGTATTGTATTGTATGTAGAAGACACTAGAGACATCCATCTTTGCTATAATGGAAGCTTATTAGATAATGGTAGCATTACAATTACTATCTATATTAATGACATAATCTAAATATTCATTATGTTTTTCTGAAATAAAAAACACATACATATGCATAAATATGTGATTGGTTGCACTCAAGTAATAAACTGACTCTTTTACTTTTGACTTTTTTTACTTTAGTCAGTTGTGAATGAATTGAAATTAAGGATTTGTCACTATATTCTATATTCTCTGTGACTTTTTTCAAGTTGACACATTAATAATATTAGATGCATTTCTTTCTATCTTCCAAGAAACAATTCTTTTAGTATGTAAAAATTCCATCATTATTAAATTTTTTAACTAGTTTACATAATCATCAATTTATAAATTGAAAGATGACAATTCAAAGGAGTTGAAACACTTCAATATTTATAAAATATATTCCATTTCAAAATAGTATTGAGAAAAATTATATTTATTGCAATTCATTAAATAGTACAATGACCACAAAATATTATGAATATTTTTATTTTAATTATATGATAATTCCTCTATTTAACAGCAAGTTTGGCAATGTATTTATTACTTTTAGATTCTCATTGAATAATGTTTTTTCAATAATTTTTTTATAAATCTTTGACAACCTTTATAAATGATACTGTTATATTATTGAATATTTAAGATTAGAATAAAGCTCTAAAATTGTATATATATGTGTGAAAGTAAAATCTTATTTGGATTATACTATGTATTATTTTGTTTTAATATCCCATTTTAAAAATAATACATAGTATAACCCAAATAAGACTTTATTTTTATTATATAACCATGAAAATATTAAATATAATATATATATATGTTAAAAATAATTTTCTATTAATTAGAAAAGAAGGCTTTAACTCCAGAAGTAATATTTTGTACATGTACCATGAACATTCTTTACCCCCAGCTTTTTATCAAAGATGCTAGTGTTTCTGGAATTAATAAAAGTCGTTTGTGGAATCTTTTTTCAATAGATTTGTAAGCTATTATAATTTTTTTTTTTTTACCTATTTTATATATTATATCAATTTATTTTACAAATATTTCATCTCTGGCATGCTCTCATTGACAATTATAGTTTTTTTAATTAAATACATAAATAAGAACTAATTAACAGGTAAAAAAATTATTACAGCCATTTTATCTCAAATATAGATATTAGTTTTTATTAAGCATCAAATATATCTTTCTATTAAATTCATATAGAAATGATCATATTTTTCTTATTCAATTTTTTAACTTCTTATATTCATGTTCAAGATTTTATATATCAATTTAAAATATTATTTTTATGACAAACAATTACAGAAATGCCTTGATAAAAACTCAAAAATTTGAAAATACCTCTGCATTGCAATGACTTTCATCTTTCTACAAGATATGTTAAGAGTGGATTGAAATCAGTTCTCATTTTGTGAGAGAGTATGGTGTAACAGAAAAATATTAAGCTGTCAACATGGGTGTGGAGATTCAGTTGTTTAAATATCTAACTCATCTGATAAGCGAAGATTGCTTGAAAAATGCATGCATAGTGTGTGTGATCTGAGTTTCTGCCTGATGGTTGGTTGTGATATAGTGGAATTAGGACAAGTGATGCACTGATAAAAATTAAAAATATGTATATGAAAATCTTCTGTTAAGCATTATACCACTTCAAACAAATGCACAATGACATTAGAAAAAAAGCAAAGACTCTAAAGATGAATTTTTGTTGAATTTATTTCATCATTTGGTTCATGATAGCTTTTTAAGTATCTTCATGTCTATGCATTATTTATTTATTATATTTTGTTACAAGTATACAATTTTTGTAAATCTTAATGATAATTTACAATCTTTTAAGTAACTGTATTATTGTTATAATAATAATTTGTTAGCCGAGATAGAGACTTTAAATTCAATTATCTAACAAATAGTAAATCATTACAGTTGTACAAGAATAAGATTTAAGAAAATACAATGTATAAAAAATGAAAGATGATGACATTTGGAAAAGTATAACAATCGGAAATTGAAGCTAGTTCAACAGAAATACATCTGGGGGAGGGGTATTTTCTTTCTTGATATCATCATTCGTTTTAAGTGACATAATATTTTCAAATATATATATTTAATAGTATGTCAAAATGCACATTTTCAAAGTTATATATTTAATAATATGCATTTGTGAAAAAAAAAAAACGATATGGAGCTAAAATAATGTCATGTATGAATATAATTTAAAATAAGATATATTGATCCTTAACCAAGTTTTAAATTTATATCTGGACTAATAATAATATTACATTCTGTTGCCTAATAAATACATAATAATATTGATATATTTATCTAAAAGTTATACATTTTAATTAATTTTATACTTGAATTATATATTCATAGATTATATTACAATAAAAATACAGTAACAAATATCAGGAAAATGTAAATGATCTTTAAGTAATATTTTGACTGAAATAGTCTTTTTAATTATCCCAGGGTATCACATCTCCAGAATAATTTTTATTTCTTTTTAAAGCAGTGTTTTCTAAACTTATTCTATTGTGGAATACTTTAGAAATCTTATAGTTTTAACCACCTCACTTTGGTTTTTGTAATAGAAAGATAGGTTTGGATTTTTCAGTTTTAATAACAAATAATGTAAACAAATATAAGAGTTAAAAAACAAAATAAACATTTATTAAAAAATTTTATAATACAATTCACATGTTTAAAACATAACTTAATACAATATTTACTAATTTACCAGAATTTCATATTTCCCTATGGAACACTTATTGACCAGTGTTTCATGGAACATAGTTTGGGCGACCCTAATTTAAAGTATATTATATAAATTTAACATACAAGCAATTACATTTTGAACATGCTCTTAATAATTAGCTAACTGAAGAAATTTATTTTGAGTGAAAATGCATTATGTAAGATTGATAAGTTATATTTTAAAAAATACATGATACTGGTATATCAATAGAAAAAATTGAAGTATTGAATAATGAAAATGTAATAATGAGTACAAAATTAAGAAAAAGATATAATTGCTCAATTAATGTCTATATTTGGAGAAAAAGGTATGTAATAATTTATGTATTTATTAAAAGACTCTAACTGTCAGGATATGCATGCTGTAAATGTTAAACTTGTGGTGTGAGGTAATGTAATGTATATTGGATAAATATGGCATAAGAATAATGTACATCTATGAGGTATAATGATCTTAACTAACTGAAGAGACATTCAATTAAAATGCATTTTGGAGGCATTTTAACACTTTTCATGACTTTAATTGTATATATATATAAGAGTAAGAATAATGAGATTTGTTTTAAATATATAATGTAATAAAAAACAAAGAGGAAACAACATTTATACAATGAATCTATTTTTAAGGTTAAAAAATAGATTTTTTTTTTTTATATATGCAAAAGTATATATATGGAAATGAATAGTTTTGCAATTATTTTTATAACATTTCATATTACATTATACTATTAATTTTTATCAACTAATATTGATAAAGACATTATTTAATGGCATTTTAAGATCACTAGTTTTGCTGGCAATGAGATTGTTGAGTCGGAATATATAGATTCTAAAAAATAAAATGTTACAATTTCAAAATTATTATTAAAATTTAAAAGAAATTCAAGTTAATATCCATAATATTTAAAGATTTTGTATTATAGTCAGATTTTTATCATAAGGTATTATTTAATAATATAAATTGTTTTATAGCTTAGCTTCACATCACTTTCTTTAATTAGAGATTTATTTTGATACAAAAAAAAACCATGTGTTTCTGATAAAGTTTTGATTTTATTTCAGATTGAATGAATATCTAGCAAGTGATCCTTTGCCAGAGGAACTCTCTTATTTTTGGTCTATTAAAAATAGGTAAATATATATGATGTTATTTATAAATGTATATGTATGCTAAATGTTAAGACATCATGGCAGAATGCACCTCCTCATCTTATCCATGAACTAATGTTTAAGTCTGATCAGAATTAGCTGGAAAATTTTGTTAGGTTATAAATATCAAGTATTGACCAATAAATGGATATCTTGATATTTTTTTGAATAGAAAACAATCACTGGACAGGTATCAAGTCTGATGAGTAATGTCTTTATTTTCACTGATTCTTTTCATTGGCATTATTGGAAAGCATTTTGCCCTGCAATACACTATTTAATTAAAGGCTGCTTTATCTGTATTAAGTTGGTTTACCGGAAAACATATTTTCTGATTTTTAGATATTTTTCTGAGTTCATTGTGACCAGTAGATAAAGAAACTGGATCATCATCAAAAATAGTTTTTCTATTTCTTCTTATTAAAAATTATATATTGTCTAATTTTTAAAATTAATTAAAAACAAACAATTTAAATAGTATGATGCTTAAAATTTATTAACAAAACAATATAATAATAAAATATAATTATAATTTTATTAATTTATATAATTCTTTTTATTAAAAAAGCAATATAGTTTTATTTATATAAAAAAGCAAAGTAATTAATTGTATAAAAAAAATTATGAGCAAACATGTATTTTAATACATGTTTGCTCATAATTTTTTTTATGGAAAAACAATCGAATTTTTTGTTTACTTATAGTGCCCTATGTCAATATCAGGCACATGTTTCTTATCTCTTCATATAAAATGTCCTCAGATATTTTCAGGTCACACAATTGTTTTGTGGCTTGTAAAACACTATTATCAAAAAGTGTAGCTATTTTGAGTCTGTCTTTATCAATTTTATTTATTAGCATATAACTCTTGTGCTCAACATAAATTTTCCATGCTGACATGTTGTTAATGTCAAACTCACAAATACTATTTTCAACATTGTCATAATTTATTATTATGCCATTCTGCTTGCTTGCATTATTTATCAAATATAACTTACACAGGTTCTTACTTCATAAAGTAATTATTACAGCCATTCAAGTCTCGATTCATGCCATTCCTACTACATACAGGGATAAGATTTATGTTTACCAGCTATATATGCATCTGCAATAAATTAAAAAGACAACAACATTGACTAAAAGTAATAAAAACAAGTTTATTTACTTGTTAATAATAAGAATACAATAAAATAAAATGAATGAAATCATTTTAGCATTTTTAAGCTATTCATAATTGGCCATATGATAAACTGTTCATACACACATTCTAATCTTATTTTAAATATGTCTTTAACCATTTTATTGACTTCTACAATGATTAGCGTTTACATTGCACTTTTTTGCTTACAAGGTTGCACAATTGCTGCTCACATGATTGTATAAAATATTGCTCTGCTTTGCTAGAACACATCCAGTTATCTTTATACAGTTCTGACTATGTAGCAGGGCTCATTTATATATATATTGTCCTTGCGCAATATCAAATCTGGATTTTCAGTTTTCTGCTAATTTTCTAGAGTACATTTGTACCGATAATAATTTTAATGTACTGTTTGTATGCAAAATACAAGATTTGACTAAAACTTTATTTACATTAAATATATATTCTTGCAGTCAGTATGGCCATTAAACATCATAAACAATCATCTTTTGGCGATAAAAATAGTAATATTAACAAATACATGCTTATAATTTTATCACAGTCATATTCAACATGGCAATCATAAATTCTGGTAGATCATAATATTGGTTTTAATAAATCTTTATTAAAAGTTGCAAATTAATTTTAAAAAAAATATTTTTTTTTATATCCGTATAACTCAACTTACATAAGTATTGATAAATTTCTATGGTGAGCGGACATGGCATCTAATGATATTAAAAGTAGCCTCAGATAACACATCAAGACTCTATATTGTATGACATTGATCTAGAAATTTATATACACTAATTTTACGGAAGAACAAAATATATTAACATAAAAGAATGTAATAATTTTTTTAATCTTAACAAATATTTTTGTGAATTAAATAAGTTAAACGATATCTAAGAAAATTCTTCATTTGCCACAGATTGTGAGAATAAGGTGGAGGGGACTTAGAACACAATTCATAAAGAAAGTGTGCTACATTTGCATAGAAATATGTAAAATTTAAAGAGGGGGATACTAAAAGTATAACGGTAAATTTTTAAAATTTGAATTTAGCAGTTGAAGTTAGGAGATTATAAAAGATGGGTTAAAATGAGTTAAAAATAATATTATAGAGTAAAATCGATTATAAATTATTGAATGAATAAATTATAAATATTGATTGTTAGTAAAATGAATAATGATAATGTAAAGTATAAAAGATATTAAGTTAGATTAAGTATTTAAAGAGCAATAAGAATAAAATAAATTTTAAAAAATTTAGTTATATAAAAAATAGGTAGAGAAAGCTGCTAATAATATAAATGTAAAAAAGTGATTATACAGAAAGTGAGTTATTGGTTTTTATGCTGAGTTTGGGAAAAGATAAGGGGGATTTGGATATGAAGGCCATGGAGTTGACAAAGATTATGTTGTGGAAATGGGATGGAGCAGATTATGGGAAAACTTAGGGTGAGAATGGAAAGGGGAGGTAAAGTGGTTAACAGGTTTCTCTGGGCATAGTTGCTGAGAGATTCCTAACTCCGTATAAGGAGAATTTACACTGCATCACATCACATCCAAAATTTAAAGAGGGGGGTACAAAAAGTATAATGATAAAATTTTTAAAATTCGAATTTAGCAGTTACAGATATAAAAGGTGGGTTAAAAATGTGTTTAAAATAATATTATAAATTAAAATAGATTATAAATTATTGAATGTATAAATTATAAATAATGATTGTTAGTAAAATGAAGACTAATAATGTAAAACATAAAAGATATTAAGTTAGAATTAAATATTATAAGAATAAAATAAAATAAAGAATAAAAATAGAATATATATGTATAGGAAGTTTTTAATTAATAAATATAGAATGTAAAAAAAAGGGTAAAAAATTATACAATATTTAAAAAATAATAAATAGATGAAGGTTATAAGATGTATATATAAAATGTAAATTATAAGTTCATGTATCTTTATATTTATATTCATATGTTTGTATAATATTGTAGTTCTGAAGAAGATTGCTGGGGCAATCAAAACTGTAAAAGAGGGTGGTAAATAAAGCATTGTGTAACAGTAATAAAATGTATGGATGATTTAGTATTATATTGTAAATGTCATTTTGATGTACAATATGAGGTTCTTCAGCTTGTCTTGGATCTGAGAGCACTGCACCTAGATCTATTTGCAAGATTGTTTAGGAAGACTTTATGCTTCACTACTCAGAGAACAATCCAAGACTGAACTTAAGTAAGGTTGATCACTGCTGATATGATTGTTATCATAATCCATATGCTTGCAGAAAGAATTGAAGAAACATTCTGAACTTTTTTTTTTTTTTTTTTTTACAAATTCTGAATCTAAAACACACAATGATTAAATTTTAGAACACATTAATCATACATAGGGCATCTTGTTAATATAAGTATTTATAACTAAAATCATAAAGAAATTGTTATCCACAACATTATTTCAAAACTAGGATGAAATAGCTAGATTATAAATTTGCTTATATTTTAATAGTTTCAAAAAACATATTCTAATCATCAGTGAGAACTTGAATGATCTTTCATATCAACAACTTCATTTGAACAACAATACATCTTCTGTATTTTTGGAGCATGCCATGAAATCAGGACACAATTTTACACCTGCCAATCCTGTAATTATATGCACAGAATCAAATGATCATAAGAGAAAAATAAAAGAAGCATTCTACATTAATGGAAATATTAATGCTATAAATAGAAAAGACACTTGCTTCGATATATTGAAGAAATGGGCCACGTAACACGCACTAATTTAAATATCTTTGCATATATTTTATTATATATTTTTAAGAAAACTATGATTATGAGTCATGGATCCTTGAAAACGTTCAGCTTATTATTATATTTATTTATAACTTCTCTTTTAAACTTTACTTATAAGTTTTTGTGTTTATAATGATATTGGAATATTAATATTGAGAAGAATGTATGACAGAGTAACTCTATATCTCCAAAACTTTTTACATCAGTTTTGCAAGAAATATTTTGTGGATTAAAAATGGGAAGCTAAGTGGGTAAAAGTAAATGGACATTATTTAAGTCATCTAGATTTTTCAATTGATGTAGTTGTTTTTTTTGCAAATAATGCTTTAAAGATTCAGGAAATGTTGCAAGACTTATCTGATCTAACTTAAAAAAGTACGACTAAAGGTAAAGGTTAAAAAGACTAAAGTATTGTTCAATGGATTTTTTCAAATGAAGAAAATAAACATTGATAGTGATGAATTAGAAGAAGTTAATAACTACAAATATCTTAGCCAGATTATTAGTACAGATGGAAATGTAATGGATGAAATTAATCCTAAAATTAAACTTAGTTGTACTGCTTTTGGTAGAAATAACTATATTAAAAAAATATGCGTATGTGTATGAAAAAGAATGTTTTTAATAAATGTGTTTCTGTGGATCTAAGACTTGGACACTTAACAGAAGAGCAATACAGAGACTTCAGATCACTCAGTGAAGCATAGAGAGATGAATGTTAAGTGTAATAAAAAGAGACTGGAAATGAAATATATGGGTGAGAGAACAAACATTGTGCTGGACATTGTTAGAAGAGATGATAATAGATGGACAGTTGAAATTTTAAATTGGATTCCAAGAAACTGTAAAAGACTAGGAAAGACATCACATATGAGATGGATGAATGTGATGAGTATGTTGAGGTGATGTGGAGAAGAGAGGCTAGAGATTAGAGAAGATAGATTGAACATGAAGATATCTTTATCTTGCAGTGGATTGATTTGAAAATAATGATGATAGTCAATGTTTATATATAAATTATAAATCCATATTATTTGTACCTAGCATTTTTTATGCTTTCCAATTTATACATAACATTAAACTTAAAAGAAAATCGCATGTACTTTTTTTTTTACTAAATATTTTTTTATTTTGTGATCATTATTAATGTTTTGATCAAATCGTATTGACCATTTTCAAAATTAATTAATATTATTTAAATAATCAAGACTAATCAAACAATTTACTACTATTTAGAATATTTCACATTTGTACTATTTTTTAAATAATAAATAACAATGAATTCTGAAAATGGCAGAGATTTGACTGAAATATCAATGATAAATGTAAGCACAAAATTTTTCCACTATAAATAAAATAAAGGAATATAAAAGGTTGTCTTTATAATTTATGATTACTTAGTATTTAAAATAAAATATATATCAAAGAGAGAAGAAAGCAATTCTGAATTAAGGAATAATTGTTTTAATATTTAAGTGTAGCAGTAAATTATATTAATATCTAAATATTTGCATGCTAGAAAGTCATGCTTATAATTTTAATGTTGCTTCATTTACCAGTCACACTGTATTTAAATATTTCAAAACATAATAAAAATGTAATCATGGAATTTGTTCTTATCATTGTTTAATAATAAACCCATAGCAATGTATATAGAAATTAAGAAATTCTTTTTTTTTTTTAATTGGAAATCTTCTTTATAATACAACAAATAAATTTTCTTTATAATAGAAGAAATAAAAAAAAAAACATTTGGAAATCTTTTAATGTCTGCTGATTATAATTTTTATAGAATGCATTCATGATACTAAATGAAATTTTACAGCACTTGATTCTTATGTAAACATTAAATAAGATATAGGTGACCAATGGCAATGTAAAAAAAGTCATATAGATTGATTGCTAAGTATTAACCATTGACACAGCACCCACAGATGTACTGGTATTGAATCATATATTATAATTATATTTTCTTTCCTGATCAAAACATATATGCAACCCAGATTATGGTGGAATGTTTACTCTCCACTTAAAAAGTAGACTATATGACCAATTGTTTAATTAGTGACTGACTATCTAAAACAATTCAAAGCTTATTAAAATTTCTGTTATCAGAAAAAAATTAAAGCTACATCCAGATTTGAACCCTAATTTGTAATTGCAGAAAGTAAGTACACTATTATTTCCCAAAACTTGCCTTCACTTTGGTTTATGGCTAATTTGTTTTTAATAAGGCAGAGTAATTAAAACCAATTAGGCAGAGACTAGTCCTAGAGGTTTGAGACATTGATAATACTATAAATTAAGAGTGAACAGTAATATGATTATTTGAATATTATAAATGTATTTTTAAAGCATTCAAATTATGAGAATGAAGATATTCAGATGTCTCAAATATTTTGTGATTTCTGTTTATTTTTTTAAGTTATGATGATCATATTACTCATAAATGTTATAAAATGCTTTTTTAAAAACACAATACTAACTTGTTTTCAAGCAGACATTATTTTATTAGTGTTTAGATTGTTTTATAATTTTATTTTCAAAAATTTTCGACATTTATAAAAAAATGAAAATTCAAATGTCATTACCATTTTTTTAAAACATTTATTTAGATTTTGTTCTAAGAGTTATTTTGTTTTAGAATGAATCACAAATCTCCCATTATCACTCCTGAATCAGTAAATTTTAACTTCAGTGCTTCTCCTGTGCTTAGCCCTCCAATAGTTGTTACATTTATGCTTGAAAATGTTGGGACTATGCCCTGTGATTGGTAAGTAAAGATATGGCTTGCATTTTGAATCTGTTTAATGTTAATATATATATACTGACACACAACAAATTGATTTATATAGTTTAAATGTAAAATCTATATTGACAACAATATTCTGTACTATATAGATGATTATATTTTAAAGTCAGTTCTGTAAGAATAATTAATTAATCACTGTTATAAAGTTATTTTCAAATGATCAGCTTGAATTGCATAACACAAATATAAATGATTTGTTGGCTAAATATTTGCAATCAATTGCTTCTTATTAATTAAAGTAGTAATTAATTTATTGAGCGCACAGAAAGCATATGTAAATACTTTAAACAGGCTTTAACCTGTTTTCAATGTGCTTTAAAATTCATAATAATTCACCTATATAAATGGATATTTAGGTTAAAGATAAGATGACCGCTCTTATGTTTATAAAAGTCGCTATCTTGTGTCGTGGTTTGGAAGATCCTTCTGTCAGCAAAATGTGCTTGATTATTACAAACTTTAAAGCACATTGAACACAGGTTAAAGCCTGTTTAAAGTATTTACCTATGCTTTCTCTGCACTCAATAAATTAATTACTACTCTTCAATAGTTTATAGAATTTCCAAAATTAAGATCGTAATATTAACTTGCTGTAAATTGTAAGATTTCATGTATGTTAATTTGTAAAGGAAATAGTGAACTTAAACAGTGGAGAAAACAACAACTTCACGTTTCCAAATCAAGATGCTTCAGATTCGCCTATATAAGTGGACATTTAGGTTAAAGATAAGATGGCCGCTCATCTTTATAAAAGTCACTATCTTGTGTCATGGTTTGGAAGGTTCCTCTTTTGGCAAAATGTACTTAATTATTACAAATTTTAAAACGCATTGAACACAGGTTAAAGCCTGTTTAAAGTATTTACTTATTGATTAAAGCTAATAGTCAGAAATTAATCAGGAGATGTAAAAATTAGTACCTCTAGTCTTTGCCTATTATTTAGTTTTCACTAGCTTACAGTAAATGGCTTTAGAATGAAATGAAAATAATTGCTACTGATATTGGAATCTTTAGATATATAAGCTAGCAAAAATAACAAAATATTGTTCTCTCTTAACTCTTGTTTTTTTTTTTTGTGAAACAATATCACATTCATAAGATCAACATTCAGACTTTAAGACTTTTTTAACCTTAAAAGAAAAAGATGTTAAAATATTTTAAAATTTAATCATAAAATAATTAATTGAACTTTTAGGTTAAATTAGAAATTACTATATAAGTACTGTATACTATATGCTAAAATCTTGCCAATATAAACTATTAGATTTCTACCTACACTGTCTATAAGTAATATTTTGTACATTATGTATGTTTTATATATTAAAAAACAATAACAACAAAAAAGAATATACCTAAGATATACTTTAAATATCTTAAAATAATTGCAATTTTTTTCCTTAATTGATGGGTGGTCAACCATCTTTCAATAAAATAATGTTGAAATTGTTATCACTGATATAATATAAATATTCTATCTAAATTTTTAATTTAATTTTTATAATTAAAAATTGTTATAATTTAAATGTATTTAAGTGGTAATAAATTTATATATTTTATTTATTTTTGATATTTATTATGATAATTAAATGTACTCTATACATGTGCATATAGACACATACACACACATATATCAATACAATTATAAAACAAATATAAACCATTGTATTTATTTTATATTTTAAATGAAAAACTATTCTCACAACAATAATTATTTCAGCAAAACTCATTGGCTATCATCAGAATTATTTACAGAAAACATTTCTTTCTGAAATACAGTTGTAAAGAGAGAAGGGAAACTTATAGAGCTCTGATAAAGACTGACGGACAGTTGAAATTGTAAGCAAAATAAAGAGTTATAAAAGAGATTGCATTAAAATGTATAAGAGATGATAAAATTTTTTTAATATATATAATGTAATGCTAGTGAAATATATGTTATAAAACTCACATATATCTGCATTACATATTTCATAATTTAAAAATATATGATCAAATTTATTAAGAAAGAAAAGAATAAATAGTTAAAGAAATTATTAGGTAAGAAGTATATTTTAAAATGTAAGTTTGTAAGAAATAAAAGATTGCATTATATTATTCTTTTAAAATAGAATAAAGCTAAATATTAACAGTGGAATAGGGAAAAAGAATTAGAAAAAAAGAGATTTAAAAACTCATTCTCCTTTTTATAAATTAAAATAAGTTAAAAGAATAAAGGTCTAAAAATAAATCTTAATGAAAAATCCGAAATAAAAAGAATAATTAATTAGTGAAAGAAAACTTTTTGAATGCCAGTAAGATTTCTGGCTGATAATGAAATTGAATTAATTACAAACTATGTAAACTATCTCATCAGCATAAATGCAGTGAGATAATAGATTAATCTAGGAAAAAGATTAGTTTAAAGAAAAATGTAAAATGATTTAAAAAATAGATTTAAATTATGATAAAAATTAAAGCTATGATAAGGAAAAGAACAATGGAAGAGTAGATATAAAAGTGCAATGTAACTTTTGTTACATTCCATTCTGTTCTTTATTCAGTAATTGATATTGATATTCTTTCTTGAGATTCACTCTGAGATTTGCAGAGATCCAGATATTCAGAAATTTAAGTGCAGTATGAACCAATCATTACTGCTGCAGATAAAATCAATGCCAAAGCCACAAAACTAGCAACATGCATTGCTAGACAGTCTTAGAAATGTTCAACTGGGTTTCATGCCCTAAGTCCTCCACTAAACTCAACTGTTCTTGCCTGGAACCAATGACCAGAACTAATGTTTAAGTCATAAAATAGATTCTGCCACTATTCTCTCTCTCCCATTGTTGAGTCAAAGAATGGAAGATTTGATGGAGATCAAAAAGCCAAATGGTTGGAAAGTAACACTAATGAAAACCAAAACCAAATGAAGTGTGTCATATATTTTCAATAATAATTGTCTAGAAACTTTTTTTTAATGAAATGAATTTTAATGAAGGACTATTATAAAATTTAGTCTGAACTAATCTTTTATAATTGTCTATGTAAATGTTTATACTGTTATGTTATATTAAATATGTGTGTGCTTAAATACATACTAATGTTTACTTAATTATTGTTTGGCTTATTCTCTCATTCTCTTCACTGTGTCACCATTAATTTAAGGATATAAATATCAAATGTGTTAAATTCACTGGACCCCTGATTAAGATATAGGAGCTAGTTTTGGATATTTCAAGTGCTGGATTGGTGTGCCTGTCATCCAAGCATGCCAGCTGTATAACATATGGTCACATAGCACCTTAGTTTGATTCTCAAAACAAGTAAAATGCTTTGGATGGCAGCTTTTTATTCCAGCTGTCAAATGGGTCATGGTCAGGAAATGTGATCATTGTTATACTTCATATAGCCCAATCTGACTATGGGTATTGTTGATGGTTATGCTATCAATGCTATTCTCCCCTCTGTTTGAAGTGCCAGTCTATTCCCATAAATATTAAAGATATAATTGAATAATTGCATAAAGTAAATGATAATAAAATAAATGTCTTATAATAAAGAATGAAATGATAAATATAAAAGATATTATTAAATAAATAATATTCTCATAATAATAAAATACTAATCTATCAAGAATAAACAGTAGACTGTTGAAAATTAATGAATACAAGTGTGGTTAAAGTTGTCCAAAAAGTTATTTTTAAAAAAATACATAAACCTATTAATGATGTTATGAATAGAAGAAAAAGAAGTATAACAAAGAATAAATATGTATTGATCTTGCTATTAATAAATTAAGCTCATAAAAACAAAAAGATATAAAATAATAATTACCAAGAAAGATATGTATTAAGCATTATAAGTTAGCTTATTATTGATAATAAGCTTATTAATGTTTAGATAGTAAAGATAGTAAGTAAGATGGTTAAGATAAAATGAAGTCAAGATATTTAAGATGAATGAAAAATAGTTATAAATAAAGTAATTTCAGAGGGATCCAGCACAATGAATACTTCAATACTTATGTCTAATTGTAGCTTTATAATGTATTATCCTTTTTACCATATTTTCTGACTAAGAACAGTTAACACTATATTTCTTTAGACTCTCTTGGATATAATCTTTATTCCCATGAAAATCATGCTCAAATTCACCTGAATTCACCATAAGTGCCCCTTTATGAAGTTTTGTACTTTTCAGTTGTTTCATATGTTCAATCCATACAATGAAGTGGGTAAAATAGCAGTCCTATTTCTAGCCAATTTAATAGCAGTAGTTATATAAATTGTGATGAAATATCAAGCAGCTGAATATTGGAATTTGTGCTTCATCTCAACATTTAATCACCTTTCTATTTAAAAAACTACCATGATATTTTAATTGTCTTATATTCTTGAGTTGATAACCATTCAAACTAAAAGTTCCTGGAGGTTTTTCTTTCATTATTGTTTGATGAAAATGAATTATTTGAACATTAATTAACCAAAGTCTTTATGTGATGAATTCAAAGCATTACATGTACAGTATTTTATATCTTTTGAATGACAATGATCATATTATTATATGCAAATCCAAGACACAAGAAAATTAAGTTTAACAATTCATATTAAAAAGTCCACTACTAAACCTGTATTATGTCTTGATATTTGATTCATTAAGCCAGCTATTAATAGTTTTAAAGCACATATAAAACTCAAAATCAATGGTAGAATAAGGATACATTCTTATTTAACACCAGTTTTCATTTTAATGACCTTATATTTTCTACCCATACTAATAACGCTTTTCTTTCATCATTGAAGTAGGTGTATAATACAAATAAATTATTTTCTAATAGTGTTGTAAGCCTATTTATTTAATTGAATCAAATGCCTTGACTAAATATCGATAAAGGCAATGGGAAAAAAAACTACTCTTTCATTGCAGACACTTTTCTTACATTTTTCTGATCACAAAAACTATGTTTGATTTTCTAAAACAGCATTAAGTATCTATTATCTATGATTAAAAACAATCTTTTGGAACACCATTCTTGAAAGTAATTTGCTGTAGAGAATACTAATGATATTTTGTGATAATTATTGCATTCTTGTCTATTCCTTTAAAGCATCCTTGAGATTAAATAGTACAATCATATTGAGTTTATATAATTCTAAAAAATTCCAGTGTTTTTGAAGCTACTGTGTTTTCCCCTAAACTTCTCCAGAATCTATGGTCTTTCCAATTTTAAGATTACAATGATGTTTGACTTTACTAAACTGTATATTTTTGTGCAAATCTAAATGAGTAGATAAAATGGGTAAATCTTTAAAAATCATTATCTCAGTTCTTATCTTATTCAAAAAAATTATTTAAATATTCCTTTCACTTGATTAAAATATCCTCATATAAGGGAGATCCATTGATAAGATTTAATATAATTGTGAAACTGTTTTTGAGGTCTGTATTTTGCTTCCAATGCATCAAAAATCTAATGGGGCTATGGTTAGTGAATGTCTATGTTTCCTTTGTTTTAATCCACCCATCATTTTAAAACTTTCTTGTTAATCTCCGAACTTCTGACTTTAAATTTCTATATTTATTATGAAGGTCTACTTCAGTTTATTATTCTTCCAAGAAGAAAATTCCATGTTTCCATTTAATCAGAGAACATTATAATAAGATCTTGATAAAAAACCAGTCATGATTCTCCTTTTTATTGAATCCAAAAATAAATTTAGTTATATCCATAATGCACTTAATATTTATAATTCTGAAAGTTCATTAGCAAGATTAGTGTTTAGTAGCTATTGAAATTTAACATTTGTAGCAGATATTTAAAGAAAGAACACTATTTTTTTATGAATATGATTGGAATAAGATATATTTTTAAATAAAATTATCATTTTAATTTTGAAGTATACTAATGAACGATCTGTCCAACAGTCATGCTTGTAAGTGTTCATGTAGTTTGAATTTCTCATTCTAGTTTTTAACTATAACATAATCTATAATGCCCTTTATTGAACTTGGATGTGCCCATGTTTGTTTATAATGATTTTTCTGCCTGAAAAAATTGTTTGTGATAATCAATCCATATATTGTGCAAAATTCCATAATAGCAGACTATTTGTGTTTACAGCATCAATATCATTATTTCTAACGACTTTTGGCCAAAGCTTACTATTTATATCAGCATGTGTATTAAAGTCTCTAAAAAAGAAAATAATGATAATCTTTTAATGGTATTACAAATGCCATTTACTAAGAAATGAAAGTTTTTTTTAATGAAATTCTCTGAATCTTATGATGAAGTATATACATTAATAAAATGATACTGATACCAATGTGCCAAACAAGTTTTAACATCACTAGTGTTTCATGGAGGCATTCCATGAATAGAAAAGTCTATCTGGTTTTTCTGTCCAGCCAAAAAAACTTGTAGTTAACTATTCAATTACGCTACTTTTTTTTCTGAAAAACAGTTTCACTAAGCCCATCTATATCAAAATTAAATTTTGACAGCTTTTTCACACTAATGATATCCTCCATTCTGGTCTTGAAGAGTTTGTATTATGTAAAGTTTACACATTCCCTGTACCTATATTTAAAGGAAAAATTAGATTTATAATACCTTTAATACTATCACTGCCTCCTGTTTGATCACTGCTACTGATAGTTTTTTTCTAATATTTTAATGAGTAATCTGTCAGGCATGACAATCTAGTCTGCTATTTGAGAGAAATAATTTTCTGATCATAATTTTTCAGATCCCTTTCATCACATTGTAAGCATGGGAGTACCCAAATTGATCTGCCTAAACTATACAATCTTTGCCAAGTTGAAACTCCTGTTCCAAATTCACTTTCAATCTAACTCATTAATGATAGATCGTACTGCCGTGAGAAACATAACTAAAAATATCCAGTCTATTACATTTATCACAATCATTGCTTTCTTACTTCTTGAATATTTGAGCTAAAAAGAATGAAAAAAAAATGGAATTGGAGTCAGAATTGCTATGCATGTGATTAAATGGTGGAAATGTGGGTACACAAAGGCACAATCTCTTTGTTACAGTTAATAAAATGAGATATGACTGATAGCAAAAGAGGCTCATGATGATGATTGAAAAAGATGGTAGAAATCTGTTGTATCAAAAATATTATCCCAACCTTTGATGAATTGACATTTTATCCTACAAGGTAGCAAGAAACACTCTTGTTAAGGCATTATTTATTCATCATTGACAGTTAAAACTCATACTCAAAAGTCATTACACTATTCACAACTTAATTAGTTCTAACTCATTTTAGTTAGTAATCAAAATTATTTATATTTTAATATATTAAGTTGATACATCATCATGGTATTCATGATATGTAATTCTGTTTTCATATTGCAGCATACATTTTCAAAAATTATTTTTTATAAACTGATCAACCAGAAGTTATTTAATATTGGAGACTATTAAAAAAAAAGAGAACTCAATAAAAGAAATGAATCCCAGAGAAGAGCATTTATCATTTAATGGATAATTGTATCAATTGAATAGCATTTATGATTGTTAATGTACATTAAGACTCTTGCAACTTAGTTTAATGATAGAATTATTGATGTGAGAACTAAAGACCAACAAATTGAATCTCGATATATCATTTTAGTATTGGAAAATAATGACTTCTCAAGCGATTAATCATTTGATTACTTTTTTTTCTTAATGTTCTTTAAGCATATGTATTTTGTTTACAATTGTTCAAATAATTATTGCTTGATTTCTGTTTTAAATTGTTAAATTTTATATAAGCATCTTGTGAATTAGTCTTTTAAAATTATAAACTAGCAAACAATATTTAAAGTTTTAAAATTTTAATGTCAATTTTAAAATTATTAACAGTAATCAATTTTATTTTAATTGGAATTTCTTAATATAATTAATTTTTTTTAAAAAACAATCAATTTAAAAATAAAAAGCAACAAAAAAATTAAATTACGGAGGAAAAATTAAATGCATTTGCCAATATATTAAAAAAAAATTATATCAAACTGCAAAAGCATATTTACTATTTTAAATAGCACTATACTTTAAATATATTACAAATATTGTGAATCACTATTAGACTATAAAAAATATAGTCCTATCTTCATTAAACATGCATTTTACTATAGCAAATCACCATCTTAATTATCAGTTACATTAGAATCCAAAACATTCCTTCTATACAACACCATAATGGTACTAGTTTCATTTATAATTAATATATAGAATTATATTTTATTTTCAAAGCGTAAAAGTTGAATGCAAAAGCTGTTTGGACTTTAACATAACTAATGAAACTGAAGATTTGCTTCTGCAAACATATTCTATTAGAGCCAGAATCGTTTATTTTATTATGATGCACAAGAAATAAAAATTGCTCTTATTGTTCAGAAGTTTATAAAAAGTTTGAACACTTACAGCTAATTATATTTCAAAGGATTATACATTAGTTTGTTTGAATGATTGTAAAAGCAATTGTTCCTTAATCTACTTTCAAACAATTTACATTATCTTATTGTAATGAAGTTTATTTAAACTTTATAGATAGATTTAATTTCAATCTGTTTTAATTGTTGATTTCATTTACCAATTTATTTAAGATCTTAGATGTTATATTAGTTTCTATTTACTACCCAAAGGTAGAGTTGTCTTGATAACCAATTGCTTATATTCTATTGGTTTAATTTGCACATGAGACTGTGATGTGAGATTTACATATACACACATATATGCATAATTTTCTATCTAAATACAAAAATATATAAAATATTTTTTTTTGTTTTTTATTTAAATGCAAATGTATTGTACTCATATGCACATGTAGTCAATCATATGTTAATATTTGAATTTCACATTTGCATGTTAACATTACTTTTTATCATTATATTTTTTTTATAGTTTTATATGTCTAAGCAATTTTTTTCAGAGTTATAACTAACAAATGTATTATATTAGATATATTATATATCTATATATTTGCATGTTTTTCAGAAAAGCTATCATTATTTGATTTTTTTATTGTTACCTAACTAAATTATAATATCATAAGAAATTTATTTTATTTTAACATACCATAAAAGAAAGATATGAAAATTAAATGATTTAGTTTTCTAAATAAATAAATAAATAATTTCTTGATTAAAGGGCCTCTTCATGAAATGTGTAGTTTATCAATGACCATGATTTGAGACCTTTCAGGTATACTTCAAATATTTTTACGATCATAAGTAGGCTTAGAATTTTTTTTAGGCAATTGTAATATTTCTAGTTCAGTTACAATGCAGTATTAATCAATAAATGGTCAGCTAGTTATTCTTAACTAGAAAATAAAGGTTCTTGATTAATCTGGATTGATCAGATAATTGTTGATGATCTAATTAAAAAACAAATAAATGCAGCTGTAATATAATATGATCTTCATTGCTACTGATTTCATGATTTATTTTAACTTCATTTGTTTATATTTAAAATAAATACATATAAATCTTAAATTAAAGCACCTAGTGTAGTATATGACATATGATGTTTTTTTTGCAGGAAATTTCTGTTTCCAAATGATTTTAAATTTAATGTTGGTCACTGGGCTCAGGGAGGAGATTTTGTCGATTCTGAACTTGCCCAGGTACAAAATAATTACTTATCCATTTTAATTTATTGTGATAAAATTACAAATCATATTATCATTATTATTAGCACATCCTACTTTACAAATTATAAAGAATAAAAGCTAGACAGCTCAGGGATATAGAAGATTCATAATTAAAGTTATGATATAGTTGTAAAATTGAAATACTATAATGAATTGTTAAAAGCTTATTAGCCAATGACAGAATATTTTTACTGATGAGTAAGTGCTATTATTTGGCATGGATTTTTTTAACTTAGTTACCCAATCTATTTTCGGCAAAGAAGTTAATGCATATAGATAGGCAGCTCTTTTTTTTTTACCAGATGTTTTATTCATTTTTTTACTTTTCAAATAGATATACTATTCCTCTTTTTAAGATCATGTACTAATTATTATTATTATCATCATCATCATCATCACCACCACCATCATCATCATCTTCAACAACATCATCATCATTAATATCTCTTTTTGTTTTTGTTCTCCTGATGTCTTCGTACATATCCTACACAATTCCTCTAATATAAAAATTCTCTAATTTTTTTCTGTAGCTAATATTTTTTGTATTTTCTATCTTTAGCATCTATAGAATTTTAACCTTATCTTATCTTGTATTTCCAAATCTTCATCATTTTTATCTTTTTTTAAAAATCATTAAGATTTCTGTTATATATCAAATTTCACTCTAAATTAACCCTATAATAAGTCATGCTTCTCAAATGTGAAATATATATTCAAACTTAAAAATAATATTTTGAAAGAAAAATTTTATAAAATTTATGTGTGTTATATATTGAATGTTTATAGATGTTAATTATGGATAATAATTTATTCAGGATTGAGCCAAAAAGGGGATTACTTATGCCTAACAAAACTCAGATGGTTACATTTAGTTATGAACATCTCTATAGTGGAAAGCACCAGCTACCTGTCATTTTACGTATTATACATGGAAGACAGATATTGGTAAAACATTGTTATGAATTATTCTTTACTTTTATATAGATGAAATAAATAATTTTATATATTTATAAATACACTATTGGAATTATAAAAAACTTATGTGTGAAATCAGTAAAAATTGAAACGTTAAATAAAATTATTAAGTTGCAATTACCAGATGTTTCTTTGTTAAATTAAAATTCTTAAATTATAAGAATACGTGTTTTAATTCATTATTATTTTTTTTTTTTTAAGAAAACAGTGAACTTTTTAAAACTCATATGCAGTCTGGAAATCCAAAGACTTAAATTTAACTTATTGTAGCGATTGTTAGATATACTTTCTATTACCTATTTATAATTCAGGCTTGTATCTTTAAATTATCATAATATTATAATTTTATTATAAATAAATTTTGCTTTTAAATTAAAATATTGTGTGATGCTTTATTTAGAATTTTTAATTGTGAGTAGTCATATAAAATCAAATATTAAGTTACTATATTAGTTTACTTTTCTAAATTAGATAGTAGTGACCTCTATCGATCCTCCCATAACAAAATTTGGTAAAATATATAAAATTATAGTTAACTTTCAAATATAAATTAGTAGGTAGAATAAAATAAATATTCCAATTTTAAAAGTTATTAATAAGTTCTATTCTTAAAGAATTGAATATCTTTTTGGAAGAGGTCAGTGAAGGTTACACTTTATGTATTTTTTTTTTTTTTTTGTATAGTAATATAAAACTAATGCAACAATAATATAATTGTAATTCAAAACTGAAATATAAATGTTGCCACATGTGAATTTTAATGTTTAACTTCTGGATCATCTTATAATGAGTTAAGCAAGTCATCTATAAAAATAACTTATTAACAAGTATACTTGAATAATTGAAATATATATAGTGGAATATTTACTTTACATCAGTATACACAACTTTTTGATATAGATTTTTTGAATTTATAAAAGAAATTTATTGCCTTTAAATTGTTTATAACTTAATTTATAATATTAGTTTTTGTTAAAATTTAAAAATTAACCTATAGTGTGACATTATAGCCAATTTCTTTTCAATTTCATGAATCAACCAAACAAACTGGCAAGAGAAATAAAGAATCCAAAAATTAAGTTGATTGGTAAACTTACATCTAACAAAATATAATAGTAGTCCAAAGATATTTTTAGCATACATTTATCAGTTATCTAGCATTAAATTGCAAATAGATCAAAATCATATGGTCATTATGCAATGTAATAATGCTTAGAAATTTTTTTTAGACCCATACCATAGATGAATTGTTAAATGGAAAAATAATAATTGGATTGATTCAATATTGAGATCAAAATTTTCAGTATTTTAGTTCAAATTTGAGATAGATCTACTGCCAGGTTATTTGTAATATTTTCTATTGTTTTTCGGGAAACCGTGAAAAGAGATTTCATTGGTTATGGGACACCTGTTCAAATTTAGCAAAAAAAGCATTTCATATATAGAATTTAAAGTTGTTACCAAGATTCTGAGAATATAATGTTTCAAGAAATCAAGAATATTCATCATGAAGTGGATCAAGCAATATATTTTCCTTATTTAGCTATAAGTGTTAATCAAGATCATTGTTTTCATATTTTATGTCCTGACTAGAAGAAGAGCTCTATTGACTAACAAATAAATGCTTTATAACTTCTTTTTATCGACTACCTCTATCACTGGGTTCACTTTACTAATGATATTGAACACCTTTATGGAAATTACCATGTCATTAATTAAATATTTGGATTAAAGAACTTTATTTCCAATGCAAAATATATTTTAACTACACTTGCTAGAAATTTATTGTTTGTGTTAGTAGATTTAATAAACATCACATAAGCCTTCTGACATCCATTGATTACTCTGGCTTGCACTGAGTGGCACTACTGTATGGAGAGTTTTGCCTATTTTAGATTTAATAAACTTTTATGATTTAAATAAACCTCTGAATAATCTGTTCATAGTTAAAATTATAATAATTTTTTATCATTTAATAAATGTCAACATCTTTCAAAAAGTAATGAGCCAATATCTTAGATATCTACTCAGTATTCTATCATATTTTGATGACAATTTCATTTCAACCCAAATGACACAGTAGCTTGAAGAAAGACTTTGACTAGGGCAAAACAAGTTAGGCAATACAGAAACTAAATTGCTTAGTGTTGGGTGTATCTAGAAAAAAAAATACAGATTTTTGTCACATAATTTTAATAACTGGATTTCAATCTGCATCTAAAAAATATTGCTAGCAAGGAAGTACCATGGCCATACAATCTTTTTCAGACATGGCCATTTTTTATGAAAAATTCATAAAGCCTATTACAGTTTACTGTTTCAATTACTGAAGAAGATACATCTTATATATACGAATAGCGACCAAAAAGAAAATTTTAAATTGTTTAAGAAAACATTATCACCAGATCACGTAATATTACATTATAATTCAATTAAGCTCCTATAAAACTGTAATTATTTAATAGAAAACATAGAATGGTCCATTTTTTTATTTTTCATATCTCTAGAATTGAGAAATAAAGTTTAAGAGAAAATGAAGTGTTAACCATGATTCATGCATAAAAATTCTCTATCATCTTAGTAACTACTTAAATTTTCAGATATTATAGACTGTTAATGGATATATTTAATCTTGTAATGTTAAATCTGGAAAATTTATCTCCAAGAATGCTAAGATAGATCATCATTCTCAATGAATATCCATAATTTTTCTAAAAAGCTCCATGGAATTAAATCATTGTGGTGAATAATCTAAACTTATTTGCAATGAAGCAGCAAATCAGAAGGCTAAAGAAACCAATTTCAAAAATTATTTTATAGCAAGTATAAAAGACTTAATTAAAAAAGCAATCAATTATGAGAACTCACAAGTCAATTTGAAAAATTAATTCCTTTGCATTGAATGACCTTCCAATCACTAAAATGCCACGCATTGCTTTGCAAATGCACATATAATTACCCTAGTTTAATTAGGACTGTTTTCATATTTCAATTATGTTGTGAGTTTTCCATACATTAAAAACAAATTTTACAGTTTTCGTTGCAGAAATCTAAGCAATCAGCCATGATGACAATTTGTACATCATGCAGCCATGCACAAGTGTAAAATTTTTATGAAATTTTACCTCGGAAAAAGATTCTATTTTGAAAAATTTATTCAATAACATTTTTATAAAATGCCCTTCAAATGATTTATCACAAAAATATTTGTTATAATAACTTTTATTATATTTTAAAAACAAAGCATTCTTATTAGAAAATGCTTCAACAAAGCCTATTCGAATTATAATTTATATAACTTTCGTTAAATATAGTTTTTTTAAATATATAAAATACTTGCCTAAAAAAATTATTATAAATTATAATTTCTGCTGATTATTCAATATATTTCAAAAACAATGAGGAAAATTGGTTCAGACAAAAATATCTTAAATTTTGAATTTGAACATTTTTTTTTGTCAAATAATTTTTTTAACATATTACATTAGTAATATTGATAGACAGATAGTTAAGTTGCATTAAACCAGAAATTCTCATGAACAGATATTATTGTCCAGCAATAGATGTCTAAGTTAGCCCACAAAAATTGTGATATCAAAATTATATTGAAAAATTTTGTTTTGTTCAAGAGTTATTATGAGAATAATATGCATACAACACTGGATATATTATAAAGTGGCCCAAAACATATTTTGAAAAGCATTATTCATTGAAAATAGCAAGTTGTTTTTCAGTATGATCACAATACTTTGAGTATCTCATGTATTGGAAAGTAAGTAAAAACATTTTTTTTTTACATTCAGTCAGTAGCTATCTTATAGAAGTCCATAGGGTCTGCAGTAAGAAAAGATTGTTCATCTCTGCCCTAGATTGCAATAATTTATGATGTTCAGTTTTGAATAAGTATATTAAAATGTTTTTCTCACATTGTTTTGATTATAGTCACACTTATCATTCACATCAGTCTATAATACTTGACCTTCAGTATTAGAACCTGTATCCTATGGAAGACAAATTTAATTTAATCTTGATGAATTCATAGCGAAACTGAACTGAAAGAATGTCTACCTAAACTTAATGCCAAGTACATTACAAAGTAACAGATTAAAACATTTTCGACTTTAAACTATATGAAGTTTATTGTGTCAAGCTTTAGTATAGTATCATGTTTTTCAGAAATATTACTCAAAGCTTAATATGTCTTATATGAACCATGTAATGGTGCAGCTAAAATGTAATACAAGCATATGAAACAGTCTATAGATTAAACAATAACCAAATTCTTTCAAAATTACATAAGGTCATGAAGTTGGGATATATTATGATATTTTAAGTGTGAAAGTTTTCAGTAAGTACTTTTAGATCATTAGATTAAAACAAACATCTAGATATGACCTAAAAGTTTGTTTAAAGGATTAATGTACCAACTGATTAGCTATTACAGTTTCAAGAAAAGAACATCAAACAGTGATTACAAGTCAGAATATTTAATCATCTCTCTAATAAATTATATATCTATGATGATGAAATTACTAAACAAATAACCATATTTATTTATTAGTAAAATTTACTCATGAAGATTATTTTATACAATATTTTAGCATATCTATGACCAATAAATTACATCATAAATCATAGGAGAAGGAAAAAATTCTTATAATGACTTTATATATGCAATACTCTTTTTTCTGAACTGATTAAGTTCATTTCATTTATGTATTTTATTTTAGAAAATAAAAATCTATGATTTTAATTTGCTTTTTATTCTTTAGTTATGAACTTAGTTTAAAACTGTTCTTTTAAAAAAAAAGACCAACATCTAATGATTAATTGGACAATTGTTTTTAAATTTAGATAAGTGTACTCCTAAAACATTTTGATAAATATGCAGAACAATTATAAGTGAAGATTATAATCAAAGACTAAAGCAGTCTTTTTATAATAATGAGAGTAAAATTGCATGCCATTATGAGACCCTAGATGCATGCTTGCTGGGATAAAAAATAATTTTGAAAACCTTATTTCAAAATATTTGTAATGATTCATGATTTTATGATACTTTTCTTTTATTCATAATAATAATAATCAAATTATTTATTGCTTGGAAGTTTATAAAAATTTTGAGAATTGAAAGTTACAAAACTAGATACGGATTATGGACCTTGAGGTCCAGAATCTATCACAGCTGCCAACATTGTTATTCTTAAATTTAATGACATGAGTCCTTTGTTCATTAAAAGAATATATGTTTCAGTTGATGTTATTATTGTGTAAGATACTTTATTTTTTTGTATTTTTATATTAGTTTTTAATTATTAATAGAATTTTTCTATACACTTCACCATATTCTTTGACATCTCTTGTTTAAACACGTTTTCATTTTTTAATTTTTAAGATAATTTTTCAACCAATGTTTTGATAACATTTTATATCTTCAAAATTTTTCTTTCCTATGTATTTTCTTACCATTGAAAATACAATCATATTTTTTTATACTATCGTTAATTCTTTTTTTTATATCATTTGACAGAATTCTTTTTATTCAATTTTTTTAAATGGGTCATATTTAATTTTTTTATATTCTTTTCTTCATGAATTATATTGTTTCAATAAAAAATTTACTTGTAAATGTGTTATTTCGTTTTGTTTCTGCTAAAAGTTTTTAGTTAAGTAATTGTTATATTCTTATTGATATTGTCCAAAAATAAGTCATCTTTAAAGAAAAACAATATATAGAATTCTATAAAACAATAATGAAAAAGAGTTGATGACACAAGAAAATATAATTGTAAAATAGCAATAACATCTATAGCAACAATAACTGAAATATTACATATTCTATCACGTGATCACCACAATTTCTTATGCTTTCTCATAACTGTTATTAAAACACGCAAAACTCTCCATATAGTAGTGCCACTCAGTGTAAGCCAGAGTAATCAATGGATACCAGAAGGCTTGTGCATAATATCCCTATCTAGTGCCTACTCATCCAATATCCCCTGACTAGTTTCTGGCTTGTGGCCTTCATCAGTGAGGAGCCTTGGATCCATCTTCTCAGATTCAAGGCTCCTCACTGACAAAGGCCACAAGCCAGAAATTAGTCTGGGCATATTGGATGAGTAGGCACTAGATAGGGATGCTTCTGTCATCCATTGATTACTCTGGCTTGCACTGAGTGGCACTACTGTATGAAAAGTTTTGCCTGTTTTAATATTCTATTGCAAATTTACTGAAATATTTCTGAAAGTTAAAATACTCTGATATTTCTAATAACTTTGTTTAAGACATATTCTGTATTTCACTAATTGTTGACCAATTTCTGATACGAATGCTTTCATTTGGATACTTTTATGTCAGTTTCTTTTTTCAATTTCTTCTAAAAACTAATAATATATAGTCTTTTCTTTTTTTTGCAAATTGTACATATATTTCTCTCCTTACATTTATATTTGATTTATCAAATTTAGCCTTTGAATTTTCAGTTTTCAATCATTTTTTTGGTTACAATGTTAAAATCAAATGCCACAATTTAAAATGTTTACTCCAAAAGTATTCTATATAAGTATATGAAAATTCTTTATTTTTTATTAGAAAAAAACTTAAACCACTAAACATCACATGATCACCATTCTCTATGCTTACTCAAGCTGTTTACACAAAAGAAAATTTTCCATACAGTAGCACTACTCATTGCATGGCAGAGTAATCATCATTCCGCATCCATTGATTACTCGGATTTGCAGTAAGTGGTGTTACTGTATGGAGAATTTGCTTCTGAGAAAAAGAACTTGTTGGATTTTAAACAAATTTATTATATTTGTTATCTTTTATTAAGTTTAACAGGTAATTGTTCTACATTTTCTAATCTGCTATCAAATTTCATTATATTGTAAATTGATGTTAGAATGAATATCATCATATTTGTATTTCCAACATTTATAATAAAAGTATACTTTAACATTTTATACCATTTTTTTTTCTTTATAAAGTTCAGAAAGTCCTACAGTTTATTTCATATTGAATAATTCTTTTTATAATTTTATATTACCAACCTTCATTTGAAAGTGACCTAATAAAAAATTGTTCCTGAATCAGAGGTTAGATAAATTTCATGATGTCTGATACAAACGTAATATTTTTAATTATTTTTTTTATAATTAAAATATTTTAGTGAAACAGAATATAAAATAACTTAGATTTTTATTTTATTATTTATATTTGTTATTTATTGACACATTTTTTTTACTAAAACTTATATTAAAAAAAATTTTTTTTTAATAAATAGCAAAATATTTAACTAATATTTTAATATTATTTAGATTAATTTTATTGGTACAACTGTGGAACAATTTCAACGATATATTCATTTTGGGCATCAAAGTCATTCTTTTACACCTGTCTGTATAGGCGAACCATATCCTCCAATACAGGTTTGTATTATTTTTAGATTTTGATTATACTGCGCATCTTTTAAAGTCTGTCTACATATAGTTTAGGCAAAGAATTACTTATTTATTAATCTGAATATTGTATTCCCAATTTTTTTTATGTAAATCTATCTATTAATTAGGTAATCTCTTAGAAATAATAAAGAAGATATTTTTATGCTAGTCATAGGTATTGTTCTGAGGATTTTGTATTTTTTACTATTATTTTTTTACCTTATAATACCTAGATTTCTATTTACAGACCAGTAACTGAATAGCTTGGCTAGATATGCCATATGCATATTGTTTGAAAATAAAATTATTACTTGAAAATTCTGTTACATAAACCAATCATTTGAATTAAATCCGACTATTGACATAACACATGAATATGTTAACTAATATGCTACCAGGCTTTTCTTTTGTATAAATAAACTTAATTAATTTTTCACTATTGATTGGCTATTTATATCCAGAAAAGAGAAATTTAAAATGATGATTTTTACATTAAATTTGCTATACTTGTTTTCATTTTTTTTTTTTTTTTGAGATACCAAATCCAACCTCATTGCAAAATTTTTAGTAAGTTTTAGTCCCCAGCCACCAGAGACGTTATTTCCTGCTTGATATAGCTTAACTGCTAAATAATCCTGCAAACAGCAAATTCAGCCGCATATTGGGATAATGTAAGAAGAAGCAAAAAAAAAAAAAAATTGTTACAGATATTTTGCAACATAAAATATATCAGCTTATTATTCTTAATGAATAGAAACAAGATTTATTTTATACATGCCTGAATAAAAGTGCCTAACTTGTTACTATAACATTTAGGAGACTCCAAAATTCTTCAATTAAATTACATCATGGAGTTTCTGTTAGTGATCTCTGCCATTACTCTACATTTACCATCAGTATTTAATTATAATCTATTAAAAATATGTATATGCACATATATTTTATAACTATCTATCAAATGTTAAACTTATAAGTAATCAAATGGTTTGCTGCTTAAGAAATCATATGACATTTGATTACTAGAAGTGGTGGAGCCAAAGTACAATTCATAGACCTTTAATCATAAGTCGGCCACTCTACCATTGCATTAAACCTCACAGGGCATTAAAATTATGAAATGAATATGCAATATAAAACAATAAAATGTTTTATCACAAAAAGAAACCAAGGTTGTTTAGATATTATATACTTGCTAATATATGCAAAAAACAACAACATCCAATTAATTATTTGACAATTAAATAATTTCTAAAGAATTTTAATTCAATCCTAACTACAATTGACTACAATAGCACTTTTTATAATATTTTCTAGTATATAGTATATGGAAATTCATAGAATAGTTGTTAGCTAATATATATACTTTGCTTATGAATTGAGCTTAAAGTCTGGCATTGGTGAAAGTTGGAAATTTTTTTCAGATAATTGACTGAAAACAGCTGTCTTTATTGCTGGTAGAAGAAATGGTGTTTTTATGAATATTGATATATGGTTTACTACTTACTATATATTGTATTTTTATATTGGACTATTTCCATCATCTAATACAAGTATTGAATGTCTTTAGAAAAATTTAATTTAATTTAAATATTCCAAATATATAAACTGTTGATAAAAATACATCAAACAGGTTAGTATATGCACAACATTTCAAGAGGTATTATTTTCCCCTCTTCATCAGGTGTTGTTTTCCTGACCAGTGACAGTACTAGCATGGGATTTGAACTGGATCCTTAGATCCTTGATAATGAATTTTAAGGTAATGCTCTAACCAACTGAGCCATCCTGCCAAAGGCAACAGTCAGTAGAAATTTCATATACTTATCTATGAAGTTCCTCCTGATTTCTCCACTTTTCCCTAAGAGCAAAGTTGATTAGTGGTTTCTATACATTATGTATAGTGACAGTAAGTTGGATTATGGGATTGTTTGCCATTGGTCATGTGAGCAGATTCTTTAAACTTTTTTCTTTGTATCTTTTCTTCTCTATCCAATATTTTTGTATTTTCCCAATTGAACATATTGGCACATAAATGGTTTGCTTCCTTCAACACATCTGTTCTCTTTCTTTTAATCATCAGTTTGTGTTCTTTTCAATGGAAATAACTAGTCTCACCAATATTTATTCTTCCACTCACACATGGTATTTCATAGATGCAGTTTTTTCTTTTCAGCATTTTAAGTGTAGGCTTTGTAGATGTTAGAATGCCTCATAGTGTGGTATGGCTCTGGAGTTCTGATGTTATACCGATTGCAGATTTTCATTAATTTGTCTGCTATTTTTGGAATGTTTGGGTATAGTACAGTATCAATAATTATTTTTTCTTAGCAGGATGGCTCAGTTGGTTAGAGCGTTACCTTAAAATTCAATACTCAAGAATCTGAGTCCAGTATTCGAATCTTATGCTAGTACTGTCACTGGTTAGGCCAGCAACACCTGAAGAAGAGGGGAGAATAATACCTCTTGAAATGTTGTTCATATACTAACCTGTTTTATGTGTTATTATTAACAGTTGAATGTGTTTGGAATATTTAAATAAAGTTAAATTTTTCTAAAGACATTCAATACCTATATTAGATGATGGAAATAGTCCAATATAAAAATACAACTGAAACATCTTCATGACAAACCTTCAGGAAAATATTTACTGTATGTGTAATCTGTATTGAAAAACATCTTCAGGAAAATATTTACTGTATGTGTAATCTGTATTGAAAAACATCTTAAAAAAAAACAGTATTTAAATTTATTGAACTAAATTTTTGCCAATTTTTAAAAAATATTGTTGTATATGTATTATTGTTTAAAATAAATAAAAAAAAACAGCAAAAATTAATTATAGAAATATAAAATTATAAATGTTCTTCAATAAAACTTATATATATTTAAAATTTTTTTTATAAATGACTTCTATACTTATTTTCTTTGTCCAAAATTGATTTCCAATTATTGTAATTAGCTTCCAGTGTAACTGTTATTTGATTTTCAGTATTTTGAAAATAATTATAATGATTTTGAAAATAACTTAATCAATTGTAAAAAAATCTGAGGTATCATTCTAATCAATCTTTCCTCTAAACACAGCCCAGGATTTTCTACACTCTTGTTGGTTATGTAATCTTCTGGGCTAACTGGTGTATCAAGTATTACATGGCTTTAGTTGTTCCTGCAAGTAATCATTTCGTTACTTATAAAGAAAATAATTTTGGTTTTACAGGATTTTATTTTTGCCTTTTTTATAAACTGATTTTAATAACAGCAGTTTTTCTCTTTCCATTCTAAATACCAAAAATGAAGCACTGAAAAAAACAACAACATATATACTTTATATCGCAGAGCACTAAAGCCTCTTATTGGTTCTGACTGATTGTCAGAGTTCTCCAAGAACGTAGATTTTCTTTGTATCTATTTAGTGGTCTTTTTTTATTTTTGCTCCATCTTTTCTTGTTAATGGTTTGAAAATTTAAATACTATAAGATTTGGAATCTAAACCTATTTTATTGCACTCTTAAATAGTTTTTATACTAGACCAATGTATACTAAAAGTCATCATCTATTTTAAGATATAAAGCAATGTCCATTTATTTAAACAAAATATGTATGTTTAGATTGTTGTTTACTTTTCCAAATTCCCTACAATATAAGATAAAATTCAGGATTATGTTTTAGTAATATTGTATAAAATAAAAAGCACAAAAATACTATTTGGTTGAGATTTATAGAGATAATTGTAATGCACATGTTAAAACTAATAATTAAAGTTTTCATCCATTTCAGATATTTTTTCTGAAATCATCTACCTAACTACCTTCCTGCCTGCTTACCTATCTACCCACCTACCTACCCATCTACCCAACCACCCACCTACCTATCCCCTACCTACCTGTCTACTTACCCCCTACCTATCCACCTACCTACCTACCCATTTACCTACTCACCTACCTTTCCACCTACCTACCTACCTACCCACCCACCCACCTACCTACCCATCTCTCTTCCTCCCTCACCATCTGGCTACCTATGTAACTACCTACCTACTTATCTATCTATCTATCTATCGCCCACCCACCCACCCACCCATCTCTCTCTCTCTCTCTCTCTCCCCCCCCCCCCCCCCCCCCCCCCCCCCCTCTCTGTCTGTCCACCTATCTATCTGCCTTCTATCTATCAATTTATTCACCCCCCATCTACCATCCACCACCCATCTATAAATCCATCCACCCATCTATTCCATTACATCTATCTTTTCATGTGTCTATCTCTACCTTTTTATCTATCTATCCATCTATCTTATATGACTGTTTGTCTCATCATTTTCTAGGTAGCCAACTATACATTCATCCATTCACTTATCTATATATATAATCATGATCTTTGAGTATTTTCTTTGAAATTTACTTTGTCATAAATGGATGATGGTTTTCAATATACTCTGAATTTATTAATATGTATATTTTGATTTCTGGATTGGAAAAAGAGGTATCAGTATTATTTAATGAAATTTAAATTTAGTAAATCATATAACAATTTTGTTTTTTTTTAAACGTTTGTTTGTCAAAAATAAAATCTTTCATTGACTTTGCTTTTTTACTCCCGTTTGCCATATCCAAATCCTAGATTCTTTTAATTCCAAATCATTACTATTTTCTTTTTATTATTCTTCAATACATAAAATATTAGATAGATATTTGTCTGAAGGTTTGTAATGATGGTATATTATAAGATGTGATATGTTGGACTATTTCCATCATTTATGAGTGAATATTGAATGTATAGAAAATTTTAAACTTTATTTAAACTTTTCAAATACAAACAACTTGTTAGTAATAACACACAAATAGACAATACAGGTTAGTAATTACACAACGTTTCGAGTAGTATTATTCTCCACTCTTCTTCAGGGGTTGCTGGCCTATATGCACAGTGACAATATTCGCTTAGAAGTTGAACTCGCACCTTTAGATTCTTGTATATTGAATTTAAGGCAAATGCTCTACCAACTGAGCTATTCTGTCAAAGGCAACATATAGTAGAAATTTGATATATTTATATATGAGGGTTGGTTCAAATCCTCCTGAGTCCTTCAATTTTTTTTTTTTAACACAATGTATGGAAGCCTCTAATTAATCTTGCTCTTAGGAAAAAGTAAAAATAAAAATAATTAGACTTGTTAAAAAAAAAAAAAAAAAATTGAAGGACTCAGGAGGATTTGAACCAACCCTCATATATAAATATATCAAATTTCTGCTATATGTTGCCTTTGACAGAATAGCTCAGTTGGTAGAGCGTTTGCCTTAAATTCAATGTATAAGAATCTAAAGGTGCGAGTTCAACTTCTAATTCAATATACAAGAATCTAAAGGTGCGAGTTCAACTTCTAAGTGAATATTGTCACTGTGCATATAGGCCAGCAACACCTGAAGAGAGTGGAGAATAATACTAAGTCACTGTGCATATAGGCCAGCAACACCTGAAGAGAGTGGAGAATATTGTCACTGTGCATATAGGCCAGCAACACCTGAAGAGAGTGGAGAATAATACTACTCGAAACGTTGTGTAATTACTAACCTGTATTGTCTATTTGTGTGTTATTACTAACAAGTTGTTTGTATTTGAAAAGTTTAAATAAAGTTTAAAATTTTCTATACATTCAATATTCACTCATAAATGATGGTTACTAATCTGTATTATCTATTTGTGTGTTATTACTAACAAGTTGTTTGTATTTGAAAAGTTTAAATAAAGTTTAAAATTTTCTATACATTCAATATTCACTCATAAATGATGGAAATAGTCCAACATATCACATCTTATTAGATAGATATATCATCTTTTTTTTTAATTCTAAGGTCTATGAATTATACAATGGTAGTGAATTACCTGTTAAATATTCCTTTGATCTTTCACCATTAGATTTTTTAAGACAGGTAAGTGTTTGTTATATTAATTTTTTTGAATGAAAATTTATTAAATATTCTCTATTAATTTAGATATTTAACAATCATAAATTTTTAATGTTCAAACTTTTCACATTAGTAGTGAATAAAAATATATATTTTTTATAAATTTTTAATCCAGAAATCTATTTCTCCAATTGTAGTTCTGTCATTTAAAATAACCTTGGAGAATGGATAGATGCCAGATTGTAATACTTCATTATCCAATACTGTACTGTTTATATTATTAGTGACTAGGTTCTACTATGGTTTTCATAAGAGAGAAATTTTGGATCTGGTTTTCTTTGAGCTATTGAATTTTTCATGTGTACCTATCCTTTATATATTTTTTATTATCAAGTGACTAGCTTTTGAAATTAAAAAATATTTTAATGTTTTGAATCTAAGGTAACTTGCTTATATAATTATATAGATCTGTCACTAATTCAATACCTATACATTTTGTGTTCTTAGCACTTAATAATTTTAGGTTCTTATATTCCTTGTTAAACTTGTCATTAAACCAATAAAATGCCACTCAATTCCATCTTATGTGATGTGATGTACTGCAGCTACTCCTTAAACGAAGTCAAGAATCTCTCAGCAATTATACCAAGAAAAACTTGTTAACTACTTAATTTTACATTCTCCAGTCTAATTTTTCCCATATTCTGCTCCATCCCATTTCCACAATATAATCTTTATCAACTCTACAGCCTTTATATCTAAATCCCACTTATCTTTTTCCAAACCCAGCATAAAAACCAATAATCTACTTTCTGTATAATCACTTTTTTCATATTTATTTTCCCATAACTTCATTATATGTGCCCTTTCTGTTTTCAAGCATTTACATTCAATTAACAAATGCCTAATATTTTCTATTCCTTCTTTACATAATTTACAAAATAAATCACCCATTTTTTTCCATTTACATGTATATTCTCTTGTAGCTAAAGATCCTGTTCGAGCCTTAAATAATAAACTACTTTCCTTACTATTATCATATATTAACTCACACCTAATATTCTGTTTATTTCTATATATATTTAAACTCTTTTTACTCTCCATACTATTTCTCCATCTCTCTAACTCCCTATTCTTTATTAATAAATCTATTCTTTTATCCCATTCCTTACTGCTACAACACTCAACAATTCTCTTAATACAATCATCCCAAATATACTGATATAAATTCTTTATCCAAATCTTTTGCATACCGCATTACCTTTCTCACCCATCTTGTTACCTGCCCTTTACTCATAACCCAATTAAATACTATTTTAGCTATTCTTTTATTATCCATAAACTGCAATCTACCAAACATTTTCATTTTACTTTTTGCATCTCTCATATGAAAACTTGACCATCCCATTTCTCCTTGAATTGCCTCTTTTGCTGTCCATACATCTGCATCCAATGCATGTCTTCCTACTTCCCTTTGAACTTTTTCTAAGTAATTTAATACCTCTTTACTAACATATAATGCATCATTACCATATGTTAACCCTGCTACTGCAACTCCTTTCCATATAATTCTAACTACATCATATTTATTATATGAAAACACTGTTAATTTCTTTATCAATCCCTTTCTTTTCTTTGCTTCATTTATCAATTTTTTCTCCCATTCATCCAAATAATTTTTTTGATTACTTAAAATAATTTCCAAATAACTATATCTATTCACCACACTTAACTTAATATCTCCCAATAAAAATTCTACATCTTCTCTTTCCCCAGTATTAACCATCATTATATTTGATTTTTCTTCACTAAATTTAATCCCCATCTCTTTACCAACCCTTGCACATGTCCTCAACATAACTTCCATATCTTCTCTTCTTTCTGCACACAAAAATATATCATCTGCAAAAAACGACCTGACAAAATATATACTCCCTTACTACCTATTAACGGTATCTCTATCCCTCTTCCTAATCTTTCTATTGCTTTTTCCATTTCACTCAAGTACAACACAAACAAAATAGGTGACATAGGGTATCTTTGCCTTAGTCCCACCCCATTTTTAACTTTAATTGATTCTATATTCCCTAATTGATATATGTATAATAATTATTTTCATATAATTTCTTAATAATATCTATTAAAGCTTCATCCATTCCCAAATTTGCTAAACTTATCCATAATCTATTTCTATCTACTCTATCATATGCCTTCTCTATATCTATAAAACTCATATATAACTGTTTACCTAAATTCCTACTCATATCCATAAGTTGTGTAACTACAAATAAACTATCTCCTATACACCTATCTAATCTAAAACCTCCTTGCATTTCCCCCACTATATTATTCCTTTCCATCCATTTTACAACTCTTCTAGCCACCATATACGAAAAAACTTTATATAAAACTGATGTTACCGCTATTGGTCTATAATTATTCAACTTTCTATGATCCTTACCCTTTCCTTTAAATAATAATCTTACTCTTGTATTACTCCAACTACTTGGGAAAACTCTATTCTGTGCCATTTTATTAAAACAAGATAATAACTTTACTTTTGCCCTATATCCTAAATTCATTACCATCTCTGCTGCCCATCCATCTAAACCTCTTGCCTTTCCACTTTTCAATTTCTTCTCTACCTCATTCAGTTCATTTTCTGAAAAACTAATATTCCCATTACTATATGCTTTCATGTTTTCTATCACTCTATCATTCACATATAACATCTTTTCTATATTCATTACATAACTATTTAAGATTATCTCTAAATCTTTTTTAGAGCTACACTCTATTCCCTCATCATCTAGTAATACTATCTCTTTCCCCTATATTGCTCCTTTTAATGTAATTCCAAAATTTTTTACTCCCATCTCTTCCATTTTTATTAATATCCTCCAACAATTTACTATTCAATTTCATTCTCTCTCTATAATTATCTATTTTAGCTAACTTCTTCTTTTCTAAGTACTTTTCCCATTTATCATTAATATCTTTTTCACTTTCCTTATTCTTAATAGCACACTTATATTCTCTACATGCTTCTTTCCTCTCTTTTACACTTTTACTAATTCTCATTTTTTTATTACTTTTATTCTTCTGAATATTCTCACCTAAAACCCTATTTGCCACTTTTTCTACTTCTTTACACCAGCCCTTATACTCATTCCCAACCCACTCTTCCATAATTTCTTCAACTTGTATTTTATACTCTTCCAACTTATTCTTATCATTCACTCTCCATCCACATCTTTCACTATTCTCCATCACATTACTAACCATTTCAATTATCAAACACCTTAATTTTTCTTATTTTATTTATTCCCTCTTTCTCTACCAATATATAATCTATTGTATGAAATATATTATTTCTAGACCATGTGTATTGTCCTCATAAATATTTAATAAATTTCCAATACAATCTTTTATTTCAGTTCTGCCAACTAATATAAGCTTAAGCAATCAGTAGATTCCAGATGGCAATACTTAATAAATCCCTGTATAATTATGTTTATTCATATCCTTGACTAGTTTCTAGCTTATGACTTTCATCAGAGAGTTTGGGATTTTAAGTCTTCAGAAATATGTAATTACTGAATTGGTATCAGATCTATATAATTATGCAAACAGATTGATTTAGATCAAAATATTCAGTGAACTGCAGTGAAACTTCTGAAAACTTTCCTATAAAGCAAACTACAATATATTTTAATGATGTTGAAGATTCATTCATGTGACATTGAAATTAAGTTTCTAAATAATTGGTGGCTTAAATGGATAGCAAACAGTGGCAATTATTATTGGCTACTTACCTTAAAATTGTGTTTGTTATCGTATGTCAAATAAATTAGATTCAAGTGATAACTATGAAAATGTGAGGACACATTAAAATTGAAAGACTAAGAAATTATATTAAGGTAGTAGAATATAGGGGATTCGAATTCAGAGTTTCACTTACCCTTCACCTATCCACACTATTTCATACAACTATTACACATGACCACACACATATAGAAAAGATATATAATCACTAATATACATATTTTCTGCTAAACCAGCACTCATCAGTTGGTCCAGATTATCATCTCCCACACACACATGTAATCAGTACTCAGTTTATATTAAGATTGCAAATCTTCACACTTTAATGAACAGGCTTCAATCTACTCCAACCTCGAACTTTTGAGCCATCCATATCATTGAAAATCTCACGTTGGAAAGCCAAAATCCCATGCTGATGGAAAATTATTACCAATAATAATTCAGTACTTTTAATTCCCTAGGTATTCATTCTACCTTTGAAAAGAGAATTTAACATACATGCATACATACAACTACATTTGTCTTCTGATGAATAATTAATTTATTATTTATAATTCACCAAAGTGGTGAATATAAATATTCTCATAAACATTTTAGTATTTGAATATTGTATGTATAAACAATTTTTACATTTTATTGTAATTGTTAATTTAACCCATAATTATACTGTATGGGTGCAGTTTCTTGAGGTTATTTATATACTTATATGTAATAATCAAGTGTATATAAATGAATAAATAGTTTCTGCACATTTTATTGTAATTGTTAATTTAACTCATAATTATACTGTATGGGTGCAGTTTCTTGAGGTTATTTATATACTTATATGTAATAATCAAGTGTATATAAATGAATAAATAGTTTCTCTTAGTATTATGATATTTTATATACAAGCAAACAATTATTAATTAGAAATAAAACTTCATATGCAAATCACTAAAGTGAGTACTTATAACAATTATAATCTTATTTTCATAAAGTAGTAATCTGAAACTGAGACTGGGCAAAAATTGCTAAGCACATGACCTTCTCGTGTACCATCTGATTCTCACTGATTACTGAAGCGTACAGTAGATGGCTATAGCTTGGCTAGGCATTTTCATTATCATCAAATCTAATTGGAAACTAAACATTTCAATGTTGTACTGGCTTTCTTTACTTTAACTAAGATTAATATCTCTGCTAATACTGATTATTTATCAGTATAGTTAATATTTATAAGATTTACACTTTTATTTAAAACTATTTAATTAATCTAAGTGCTTTTTAAAATAATGTGTGTGCCTTCGGCATACATGCACATACATTTCCTTTTACAGATATAATTTTATTTTACTAAATACTACTTATTTATGGGTATATATGAATATACACATATACTTAGCATATTTCCCCCAAGTTCAGAGGTTAGTGTTTTACTTTTTTTATGTTCTCTGTACTTAAAACATAATCACTAAGATGGGAAGGAATTTTTCTTTGCCTCTTTGAATGTTGGGTGGGGTCTGGGGTTCTGATTCCAGATCTGTAGCATTTTCTTGTTTTGAGTATCAAAAATAACTCATCAGCAGAAGGAGTGATTTCTGTTTCTACTTTCATATTGTCATTTGGGACTGCATTGCTGTTATCTTTATTCAGCAACAGCTCTACATTTGTTGTCTACTTTCATCTTTCCACAACTGGTTAATGTGTTTATATTAACATTTTTTCATCTGCCATTTGGACATTCACTACTTGATTGCTTAAGTGGCATACAATTTCGAATTTGTCATCAAATTTGTCATGATTGTTTCTGACACATACACATTCTTGTAATGCTTTCCATTTCCATCTCTTTTTTTAATAAATCACACAGAGGCCTCACTATGTGCACTTTGCCATTCAAGAAGTTTTCAAAATAGTTCACAAGAATCAAAAAAGCCTGAAGCTGCTTTACATTGTTTGCTTCAGATACTGCTTTAACTTTTTGGGGGAGGGGCTTGTCCCTGAGCTTGACACAAGGTGTCCCAAAAACATTATTTCTCTAGCCTTCCATATGGATTTTTTAAATTTAATTTTGCACCAAATTCCTTCAGTCTTTGGCAAATTTTTGTAATATGAGTACTCAATTCATTTTTTGAAATTGTGGTGCCTAATACGTCAGTGAAGTAAGGGATGACACCTTCGAGTCCGCTAAGAAGGGTCTCAACTTTTGCTTGAAATATATTGGGTGCTGAGGCTATGCCAAATGAGAGTTGTTTGGACTTGAACAACTATAGGTGCATAGTGAGGGTTTAGAATTTCAGTAGCTTTGTTGGTAATCAGGATTTGGTAGAAAACCACATTCAGATCCAAATTTTGCAAAATATTTAGTTTTTTTGCAGCTATGCTATAATTTCCCTAGAATTTGGAATGGTATGCATGTTTGTTTATTGCTTTGTTGATGGATATGTAGTATTTGTACAAACATATTTGTCCATTAGGTTTAGTTATTATCACTAATGGGGTAGCTTACTTAGCTACCTCTTTTGGTTCAAGTACACCATTCTTAACCAATTAATTTATTTCTTTTGCTATTTTTTGTTTCTGAGTGTAAGGGACCTTTTATGGATTAAAAGTTATTGGCACTGCTTCTGGTGACATTTCTAGTAATACCAGTTTGGTTTTAATCATTCTTGGTTCCCCATTAAGAAGTTTGGGAAAACTATCTCTAATATCTTTTTCAAGGTCAATGTTTTTAACCAATGCAATTTTTATTCAGAGTTGCTGAAACCAATCACAGCCAATGAGAGGGTTTATAGAGGCATGAACTATATATAGTAGCAGTTTTAGTTTTTTACCATTGTTGGAAGTAATTACGACCTGCATTATGCCTTTGATTTTTATCCCGAGCTTCAGCTTAGGTGGTTGCCTCATCTCAGCCATGATAGTTTTCCTATTGTTAATGGAAACTCAAGATACCCTGCTACTGCTATAAATTTCCATGGATAGGGGTTTTGCATAAATTTTTATGGTAATTTCGAATTTCTATGCTTGGTCTGTAGACTTATTATTAATCACAGCAAATTTCTCTTGTGTAGGTTTTGTGATAATGTGCTCTTGGCTATTATTTCTCTTATACTGGTCCAATCTCTGGGTTTTTTCACTTTTTTCTCAAATGGCCAACTTTGATGCAGTGCTTACAGCATTTATCTTTGTAAAAACACTCACGAGCCATATGATTGGGTTTTCCACAACAAAAACACTTTATTTGACTTTTATTTCAGTCAATGATTCCCTTTTGTTCAGGTACCCTTTTTTTGGTTTGTCAACTTTGTGGATTTCTAATGGATAATTGTCTGCTATTTTCATGTCAGTAAATTCTTTGGTTGCTGTAAAACCAATTCATGAGATATTGGACATTTGGTAGCTTCATTATAATTTAATGTCTTTATCTGCCAATAACTGCTGTCTCGGATTGTTATTACTCATTTAACATAAGAAATGTTAGAAGAGAGCTTCCTCCAGGTATGAGTTATAAATGCAGTTTTTTGCAAGATCACGGAGGGCAGTATATACACATATTTAACATATATATAATGAAACAGTAATGTAATAATAGATGAAATACACAGGCTTATAATAGTAACAATAAATCTTAAAAATAACCATTTTATATTGCAGAAATATTTTTCAGTTATTTTCATAACCTTCATTAACTGGAAAAAATTGTAAACAATATTCATTTGAAGAAGGTTTTGAAAATAGCTGAAAGTATTTCTGCAATATAAAATAGCTATTTGTAAGATTTACTATCACTGTTGTTTTATTATTATTACAATAATTAATTGGTAATGGATATTTTATTTGATATATATATATATATCATCATCACCCATTGTCAATCCACTGTAGGATATAGGTCTCTCCAAGTTTAATCCATCTTCTCTGATCTTTAGCTTCTCTTCTCCACATCACCCCTGCACATTTTCTTATTTCATCCATCCATCTCACATGTGGTCTTTTTCTGGGTCTTTTACAATCTCTTGGATCCAGTTCAAGATTTCAATTATCCCATCTAATATCATCTCTTCTTACAATATGTTCAGCCCAACTCCACTTCAATCTTTTAATTTTTTCAATGAGGTCAATAATACCTGTTTGTTCTCTTACCCATATATTGTGTTTTCGATCTGTTCTTGTTACCCCCAACATGCATCTCTCCATACTTCTTTGAGGGGTCTGAAGTCTCTGTATTGCTCTTCTATTAAGTGTCCAAGTCTCAGATCCATAAGTAAGAACTGGTGAAACACATTTATTAAAAACCCTTTTAAAACATAGGCATATTTCCTTTTAATATCAAGTTATTTCTACCAAAAGCACTCCAACCAAGTTTAATTCTATGATTAAATTTATCCATTATGTTTTCATCTGTATTAATAATATGACCAAGGTATTTGTAACTGTTAACTTCTTCTAACTCATCATAGTCAATGTTTATTTTCATACTTTGAGAATATCCATTAAACATTAATTTTAGTTTTTTTAACTTTTATCTTTAATCCTAATTTCCTCTGATAGCTCCTGCAACATTTGTTGCAGCTCTAAAGCATTATTTGCAAAAACATCTACATCATCTGCAAAATCTAAATGACTTAAATAATCTTCATTTACTTTTACTCCTTTAGTTTTCCATTTTAATCCACAAAATACTTCTTGCAGCACTGCTGTAAAAAGTTTTGGAGATATGGAGTCACTCTGTCTTACACTCTTCTCAATGTTGATTTTCCCAGTATCATGAAATCTATTTGTTGCTGTTGCATTTTTATAAATATTCTTTAAAATAAGGCAGTATCCTGGATCTACACCTTGATGATCCAATGCTTTAATCACTGAAGAAATGTTTATAGAATCAAATGCCTTTTCATAATCTACAAATCCAAAAATAATGGCAACTCATATTCATTTGTCCTTTCTATATCTTCTCTCACTACCTGGATATGATCTACTGTACTAAAACCAGTTTTAAATCCAGCTTGTTCTCCTGGTTTGTGGAAATCCAATGTTCTATGTAGATGAGTTGTAATTATCTTGATAAAAATTTTGTATAAAACTGATAAAAGGCTGATAGGTCTTTAATTTATAATATCTTTATCACCTTTTTTAAATATTAATATTAATACTGCATTCTTCCAATCATCTGGTACATCTTTATTATTTAGACATATAGTATATAACTTCTTTTAATATATCAATTATAATTCCATCATTACCTGGAGCCTTTCCTTTCTCTGTACAATTAATTGCATGTCTCACCTCTTCATTTAAAATTCTCAGCAAGTTGGAAGATATAATAGATATAGGAGGTACTAATATATATATATTCTAACCTAGTCCGTTTTATCCTCACTTCCGGGCAGTATATTATATGAAATAAAACGGGTTCTAGCTCAGTTAATAATTAATAAATAAAATATTCAGCATTAAAATTAAATGTTTCACTAGCTCAAATTTAAAATACGAATAAGGTTCAGTTTATAAAAAATAAATTAAATAAATATTTAATATTTTCATGAGACTTGGAAGTGAAAATACAGGTGACAAGATAGATTACATTGAGCCAATATCCTACAGGATACTACCTCAATGGCATAAGAACACTATCCCCCTATTACTATTTCAAATAAATAAACTTATAGTATTCTTACAACTTTAATAAATCCTACTCACTAAGATTAAGCTAATAATTAAATCTTAATCTTCTATTCATAATAATTTAGCTCTATAAAATCTCAGGTTCATAAAATTTATTCTAAGTTAATTAAAAATTATGGTAGTAAAATATGAGAAGGGATTTTATGTCATAATCTACTACACTTAAATCAATAATAACAAATAATAATAATATTCTTCATTGTATGAACTAATTCTGTATATCTTTTCTTTTCACTATATTTTTATTACCATAATAAAATAATAAAATAATAATATAATCTTTTATCTTCATGTAATAATATAATAAATATGTGGTAGCATTTGATAATCTGACAAACAAAGGTGTGTGGCAACGGATAGCATATAATTCAATGTACTATTATGATAACTAATTTATGACCATAAGATAATGTAAAATTATGATTACTTAATTAAATGAATACCAATAAAATATTCGAATTCTTAAAATAATTCTTTATTTATCTCTGTGCAAAATTATATGTTTGTTTCTATTATTCTGGATATATTGCGATCTCATGCAGTGTAGTGGGAGAAATAAACAATCTAGACACACAAATTTTTGAAAACAAAATTAACAAAGTTTATTATTAACAATAAAATAAAATAAACAATTTATATACAATATTTACATTGGATATCCTCACTTTATATCATTTACATTTTTTATTACTTAGTTATTAAAAAATGAAAAAATTTTAGATTTATTTTATGTCTTCATTTTGACTTAAACAACAATAATAAAATAATACTCTTTTATTTATCTCTTTCTAATTAAACTTATGATAAATTACATTTATTTATTTTTATTAAAAATATATCCTATCCTTAAATATTATTTAATTATACCTTTCTTTCTAAAAAAAACATCCATAGAAACATACTACGGAAAAACATAAAAAATAACATTATCGTGAGTATGGATTTTCTTAAAATTAAACAATTTTCATCTTGCAATGTCAAAGATGTTACATAAAATATCTATCTAATAATTTATTACCAGATTTTGGTGGATATCGTTTACTACACAATGTTTATTAAATATAACATATTCTCATTTAGCATTACTTTAATACTATATAATTGTAATTACCGATATATTCCCTATTATTTAATAATTTCAAAATTATACCTATGCTTATTATTTATATCGTTTTACTTTATACCATTATATTTTAAAATATGCAATACTTATTTTAAACAAAATAAAGCATTTAAAAGTTATTAACATTTTGAAGAACAACTTTGTTTTATATACTTTATTCTTAAAAATTTTATATTTTATTTCCAAAATAAAAAAAAAAATATATCCTATGATTCTTTCTTCCTTTAGGATTCATTGGATTTTCAATTCCAATTTATACAAATTCTACTTCTTCTAAGTAAACGAACTAATCTCCTTCAAATGATAGAATATCTTAAACTCTAAATTATCTATTATTTCTTTTCAAATATATATCATACTGAACGATGTAGTTACATTGAAATCTAGATAGCGAAACAGATGTATAGGATTTAAGGAAGAAAAACTAGAGTAGAACTCATAACATATATCAAAATATCATGGCACAGTGTATCAATAAGAAATAGAGGCCTGACCTATTTTGTCCAACGTCCTCCAATACATTAATGATGTCAAGCCATTCCTTCAGCTTTATTAAACACCAATACTTCAAGAAAAATAGACACTGTCCAAAATAAATATATCAGTTACAGGGCACTGTTAGCTGTACTGTATATCTGCATGAAGACTATAAAATATTATTCATATTCCCTCATCACATCCTATTAGAACATCATCTTGGTTTCCTGTTCACCATAGTACTACCAAGCCACTATCTTATCATTATTTCCTAAAGATTTATCACATCTTACATCGACAAAATACTATCTTGCATATTCAAAACAATAAATAAAATTCATTTATAATTAGTGCGATCTCACTGATCCACAAGAAAAGTTTGCTTACTTCATTATTCTATACTCTAAACCATATACAAACTAATCAGATAATACTTGAACATCCAATAATATGAAAGTTTTAAAAGAATCACACAAATATTTATTATCATGTTGGGTTATATTACTAGTATAAAATCATAGTATGCATATTCCCAAATAAATCCTGATCTCATAATGTTTAAAATGTTGTACAAAATGCATTTACATATAATTAAAACATTTATACTTCATTCATTATTATTCATAGGCAATCTAAAAAGAAAACAAAATATACATCATAAAATTATCAATATTCATTAACTATTACCAAGTGACATTATCTGGTCATCACTTTTTGCAGTCTTCTTTCCATCCACTAGATATAGCATTGCATACATAAAAAAAATATACATCCATACTTTTATTTAAAATGTTCTTATTTAAACTATTAAATTATTATATTATAGGATTTTAATATTAGTAATAAATTAATGTTCATGTTCCTACTCTTATAAAACAGAAAATTTACACTTTAACTAAGTTAATAAATAAAAATCAAGACTATAATTACGTATATCTTCAATTAACTCTTCAATTGATGAAGGTTCTTGATAAAGTTAAAAAAAAAAGTTTATTATTTTCGAGAGTTTTTTTTTTTTTTTTTTTAATGTTCTCAAAAGTGCTTCTCTACACCTCCTCCATTGCTATAATGACGAATAAGACAATATATTTCCGGTAGTAAGAGCCGTCCGAATTTCCGGTATAAAATATCAGGTTAAAAAAAAAATAATAATAAAAAAAAATTTATGACGTCTTAAAATCTAAAAAATTAAATAAAATAATCATCAATCTATTCTGGAATAGTTAATACAATAATAGTTTATAACTTCTATAGTCCAGAATGATGATTATTGAAATTATAATACTAAAAAATAATCCTGTGAAGCTTCCGAGAATATTCCATATTGGCATAGTAATGCATTATGTTCCATTTGGCTTAGCTTAATCTATCCGGATAAATTATTTGCGCAATATTTATTTTCCATAACTTCATCCTTTTATTTATTAACATATTCATTTCTTTATAGGTTTCTTCTTTAGTAGATTTATTGTTTTTTTTTTACCATTTATTCAGAGTTTTTTCTTATCTCAAATTATTAGCTTTTTAAACAATTTTATACACGCGTATTAACCATCTATATGCCTCAGGTTTTCAATAACATACGCTTTTCTAAAATATTTTTCGTGAGTCTTTTTTTAAGATAATTTATTGTAGAATTTTTTAATGTTTCCTTCACAAAGGATATAACATTTACTTTTATAACTTGATATTTCTATAAATTTATCATAAAGTATACTTGTCTTATTGCTTCTTAATTTTGGACAAGCTTATCTTACTATATAAAATAATGCGTGTTTTTTTTTACTTTTAATTGGTGAAAAATTTTTTTCTAATAAGTTTCTTGTACAATGTCCATAGAATTAATTTATTCATTTTAATAGTTCTCTTGTTCAATATTATTGAAACTACATCAATAAATATTATATGCATTCTTAAAGTATTATAAATTGAATACATTTTGCTTTCTGGTATTTCCATTTTATTATTGCAAAGTTATATATTAGATTTTTGACAAAATACTCCTGGTAAGAAAACTTTTAAATTTAGCAACACATATTAAATGAAGTTATTAAAATATTTTTAGTTTACACTCTCTTTTTGCAAAATACTTTTAAAATAATACCTATTAGCTTTTGCAAATAAAATTATAAGAGAGCACTAAAATTGACTAAAATAATAAAATTAAAATTACAATCACCTTGATAGCTTCTGATATGATTCAGCTACCTTTAATACATTATTAATCACCCCTGATAAATCAACTGCAATGGTATTTATACCCTGCAAGAATACCTTATCCTATTGGTTGATTCTTACTTTTAGTTCGATACCAAATTTGCATAATGTTGCAAACTTACACAATTAAATTTCAAAATAAAAATTATGATGTATTAAAACTTTAAAAATATTTAAAATATTATTTTTAAATCAATTATTACTTTACTACATTACTTAAATATTTAAAAAGACTTCTAAAAATAATACTTAATAAATTTTATCCCACTCTTAATATTTAATTTATCTATTTTTATTTAAACAAAATATTTAACTTTTTTATTAACTGTACTCGTCTTTATTATTTTATTTAAAACATTTTATATGGTAGTTAACTTAATATTTAATATTTGCTTTATGATAGGTAATAATTCTATCCAATTTTATAATGCAATTTTACAATATTTTGAACTTTACTAATAAATATTAGCAAGCAAGTGTGTGTAACCATATTATGCAGGTCAAATGATTAATATAACTAATACAGACTATCCGATTTTTTTCTGTCTGGGAATAAATAAATTGCTACACTTATTTATTAAATAAAATAATACAATTATGAAAAATTTGGAAGAACAATTTGGAAAATATAGAATTAAATATAACTTTCACTACCATAAAACTTACTTTTAAAATATACAATATTAATTATGATTATTAAATATGATTTATACATTTAAATATAACATTTACTTAACTATAAGTTTAAAACTATTAAAATCGAACTTTTTAAACATACTTTTAAATATTTATAGCTGAGTTATTTATTATGGCCAGCTTTTGCAACCATATGAAATAATATTTTTAGCTTTATTTAACTGTTCTTAAGTGATTCATTATAATTTTATGCATTATGTATTTTATTTTAGCTTTAAATTGTACTTTAAGACATTATTAACAAAATATAATCAACACATCAAGAGAACATATTCTGAAATTTAAAATTTTTAGTAATTTACTGGATGTGATGGACTATTTCTGACCTACATAAAAGGGCACAATCTATATATATTAATGATCAATCAAGGATAAGAGGTGCTATTTTGGTAACATTAAATAAACAAAAATGCTAAGGGATGTAGGGGATACAATAAATAAGTCTTCCTTTCTTAATGATAATTTGTAACATTGAATCGAAGAATCTTAACCTAAATTAGATATGCAATACCCATGTTCAGTAATAAGTCACCAATTGGTGACATTACAAATCTAAGCTTAGTTTTTCAAAACACAATACACCTGGGTCTCGTTTTACGCGATAGATAGGTTCCTCAGAAAACACGTGCAAATGAAATCGTGCAAAAATAGATGTAACTTACATTGAAAAAGGGGGGATGTGGTCTGTGATTTTTCAAAATTTGCGTAAAAGCAAAGCACCAACGTAAAATTGCTTTAAAATTCGCGCAAAAAAAAAAAAATAAATAAGGAAATAAAATATGACTAATAAAAAATTTCAAATTTGAAAAAAATTGATACAAGACAAACTTTTTTTAACTATAATATTTAATTTTATTCAAAATAATATATTTTTATGCATAATTTACAGTACAGTAATTTACATTTTTTTTTATACACGTTTTAATTATTATAGCTATTTGCCGAAAAACACATTCGTTTGCAAACAACTAGCATCAACTTCACACTCATGTTGTGTCACTGGTTTTCTGGTAACAAAGTAATTAGTAATTAATCTTTGAGATGATGATTTTATTAATTGTTTATGAAACTAACAACTAAAAATTAAATTCTTATTTTTGTCTTTAATTTTCAATTCCGTTTAAAAATAAAATTTCACATCATATTAATTTCAAGTTGCCATAAGTAATTTTTAAATTGTTAATTACAATTAAAAATCAGATTTTAATTTTTAATTGTCAAATTTAATTGTGCCCACTGCTATTACTGACCTTTTAAAAATAAGCTTGTGGACACTAAATGATTAATAATCGATTACGTTCTTTTTTAAAATGCAAAAACAGAATGTGATTTAAAATGCAAAATTAACACTTCACAATGTTTGAACAAGTTTACATTATAATCTTGTAAAATTTAATGTGTTTATACATAAAATGTGGAAATCATGATTTTAATTTCATTATTGCATAAAATCTTACTATTATAAAGCACTGAAAATATTGAAATTACTAAGATGAAAGTCGAATTCCAATAATGTGCTATTACTTTCAATATAATGTAAGTGCGCAGAATTTATTATTTAAAGTAATAGCGCATTATCGGAGTTCGACTTCCGGTGAAACACGAATCGCTTAACTTCAAAATCATGTTAAATAAGTCCGCGTAAAAAGAGACTCTGGTGTATAATACATAAATTAACTTTCACACGAATAATATTTGTTACTACATTATTGTATGTGAATATTAATATTTTTAATATATCTCAGAATTTTACAGCATTTCTGACGATATATGTGCTAATAATTAGTATATAACTACCCTTAAAACTTTATATAAGTGGCTAGCATAATATTACAGCTAATAAACAATATCTTAATTCACATTACTCCTCAGGGATTTAACATCATAAAGACTCATATATTTTATATAAGTAAAGTTTCTTAGGATATAACTAAATAGAAATGGATATTTTATTTAAAGCATAATGAAAATTAAGTGATTGTAATTAAATTTATATGACCACATTATGAATTGAAGTGATGATAATGATAAATAAAATGCAAAATCGTTATTTTAAAAACAATTAAATAATTTTATTAACAAAATATGAATGCATAAATATGGAAATAAATAGGTATAGAATAACTAAATCAATATCTCTGATAACATTCTCTAAATAAACGAGTTTATTTATAAGTACTGTTATAAAAGGACAGCAAGCAGATGAAATAATGTGAAACTCTATGTGTAGTTCATACAAATACAAATTTATTAAAGAAGGTTGTTGATATATAGGATCTAAGTAAATCCTTAGTAACCCTACTATTCGGTCTTCCTACTAATGATAACATTGCTAAATATTAACATGTGCAATTAAAATATTACGCAAAAACATAGTAAAGAAACCAAATTATTAAACAGCCATTATCCACTAAAGTTTATGAATAATTTAATCAAATATCAGTATGTGCACATTTTTCTGAAGATTACATTTATAAACTTTCTTTTTATAAATATACTCATTATTTTATTCACTTTTAAAAATTCCACATTATAAGTATGATTAGTTCTTTTACTTTTAATAACATTGATCCACTTATTGCATGGTGTTTTATTTTAAAGAGCAATAACAACATTGTTTATCACACTTTTTAAATCTGTTCCAAAAGTAATTATGTTTCAGTTTCCTAAGGCAATTATGATTCCAGTTATTTGTCCTTTTAAGAAATGAGGGTTGTTATTCCATTTCGATCTCTCACAGGATTAGTTTTGTAAAATTAGCAAAAACACAAACATTAAATTAAATGAAAACTTCACAGAAGTGTTTAAATAATTATTCATGTAAACTGGGAAAAAAAAAGCAAAATTCGATCTACTTAGCATAGCAAGCTAAGAATTCCAAAACTATTTGAAGATTCAAACATTTTGGCTATATATTTTTAAATAATTCATAGGTTAAAGTGAGAATTTATTCACTTAAAATTTTTATCGACATTATAAGTTAAGCAATTAATTATTCTGCTCTTATTATATGTTTGATGATGATGATCACAAAGTCTCATCTCTGCCTCTGAAGTTGAATGCTCAATGCTTACTCTAGCCAGACATGACTGAAATCAGGTAGCCGTAATGGCAAATTGAATACTTAAAACTTATAAAATCTATCAGATGAACTTTTCACACATAGAACCTTGAATTTCGTTGAGCGCTTGCTTTTATACTGTATAACACATGGTTTAAAAAGACATAGATTCATACTTTTCTTTCACTCAATTTTAATTTTTACATGAAACTTGGGACCAGTTATTTAGTAATAGACTCTTTCCAAATGATGGAAACTTTCTTTTAGCTTTCAATGTGGCAAAATCAGCCATATTCTTTTCATTGTACACACTTAAAACATTTTCAAATCAAATTATTCTCAAGTTAAATATATAATTATTTATTCATATTTTGATGTTGAATAATATATGAATACTTTAGATATTAAAATAAATAAAATTTATCCTATAAATTGACTGTTTTTGTATCCTATAGGATATTCTATTATTCTTATGACTTTCTATTATATATATTTTTAATCTCTAAAATAATTATTTTATTATAGTAGATAAAAAAAAAACACGCACACATTTAAATGTTATATATATGTTAAGTTTGTTTACAAATGATTTTAAATCAGATATAAATCACTGAATTTATGATTAGGTTGCAATCAATTTTTGTATCTTAATAAAGAACATTTAACAATAAAATGTTCTTCAATATAATGTAGGATTGGTAACTTAACTTTGTTAATGAATGTTTTCTGTAAATTTTGAATTTAACCACGATTTTACAATTTCAAAACACATTTTTAGACTTGTTTTAAAATATATTAATCATCTTAACAATATTATACTCATATGTACAACATGACTTGAAAATTACAATTATTATAATAAAAAAATTAAGCTGCTTATTTCTAATATTGAAACTATGGGGATACTATCACAATATTTATATAGACATTAAATTAAATATAACTCAATGAATATGTAATCAAAAGGAGTAAATCACCTTCCATCAGGCTATGAACTAATAGCACTCTAAATGTTAAACAAAGGATCAAAAATAAAATTAATCTTTCTATTCTTGGAGTTCTGATGTTTATGTGTATACTTTTGTCAACATTGTGAGCAATTTAGAGTCAAATTAATATATTAGCCAAATGTAATATGACACTTAATAGTCATTAAACAAATAAAGGAATCTCACTTTTAACACCTTTATTATAATAATTTAATAAGATTTTATGTGTAAACATTATATAGATTCATGAAGTAATTCTAATCATATTTACTACATATATGTAATTAATGTTAATCCCATTATGGAGTCTATTGTTTCCTTATGCAATCTAGCATGCTTTCAATACTGCATGGTATATTTATAATTATTATATAAAGATAAATAGCCTTTAAACAATTCATTGGAGCAACTGATGCTTCAACAGGTCTTCATAAAGAAACTGTAAGGGGAAGAGCATTTTTACTATGGTTGTCATTGATGGGTAATGAGTGTTTAAAGATTTTTTCAGATGTGGTTTATTTTTTTTAGCTAAGAACAACTAGATACCTATTAAGTGATAAATTTTTACATGTTCAAATTTTGAACCCAGATTGCAACATGGCAATTAGACACATTATCACTACACTATTAGGGTCTTCTTAAGTAATTACTTGTAATAAAAAACAATTGATGTTCAATTATAAGTCTATTTATTACAAATGTTATTACATTATCATCATTTTTTATATACTCAAAATACAGGTATATTTCTGAAACTATTTTGGGGCCAGTTCAGCTCTCTAAGTAATAAGTAATATTTAGTTTTTTTTTTTTTAAACATTTAATAAAATTTATTTTTTTTGCAAATCATAATAAATAGATTTTGGATATTAAATTCTTAATAAAAATTATCACTTTTTTTGAGTTCTCATAAGATTAATATTTTATTTTAAGACTAACTTTTATCACAATATTTTTGAATGCCTGAATCCCAAAGGTACTATTGAGCCAATGGAGACTGCTTATACCCAGTGGAAGTTTTGTCCTATTGAATGTAAAACTTATGAGGTGAGTTGACATATTAATGTTTTTAAGCTTAATTTTTTATTAAAATATACTTTTGCTTAACACATAAGACTATGTTTTCAGAAATAATTTTTTAACTTTATAGATATATTCTAGAAATTATAATCAATCTCACTTTTACTTTTTGAACGTATAAATACAAACATTATAAAATATTTGTCTAATGATTCCTGAGATGCACTTAAACAGTTTTTTTTCAATTAGAACAAATCTTCATATCACATACTAAGTTTTATATTAATTTTCTCTCTTAGGCATATTATTTAATTAAAGTTATTTATAATAATCACTTTTTAATACATATTTAAATTATTTTTAATCTTTTTTTTATTAGATTAGAAATTATTATCCCTATAAAGAATATTATAGGTATATTTATTCTATCTTTATCAAATTTAATTCTGCATTTGAGATTGGAATAAGTATAATAATTTGTAATCCAATAAAGAACAATTGATTATTAAATATATATTGAAAAATTATTGTTTTGAATAACTGGTTTCTAAAGAAAATATATTTGTAAAATAAATTTGTATAATATCTCTATATTTTATAATTCATGGTATTTTTTGCCCATGAAAATTGTCACTTTATTATACATATATTAATTAAAATATTCTAGAATAAATACAAAAAAAATGAAATGTCTATATAAAATAAAAATAAAATCTTTGCTATAGCCAGTTTATGGCATTACTTGATTATATATATCAATTAAAATATTCTAGAATAAATACTAAAAAATGAATTGTGTATATAAAATAAAATCTTTGCTATAGCCAGCTGATGGCATTTTACACCATCTTGAATAGCAATCAACATTCCACATGAATTGTTCAACTTTCCACAAATAGTTTATTCAACACATTGTCTGTAATATTTATAAAATATGATTTTAATTTTTATTTTCTTCAAGTCACATAAATCACTGCATGCTCTGAAAAAACAGATTTACATCTATCCACAGAATGATATAATTTATTATATGATAATTCATATTCCTGAATTCTCTTTTTCAATGCATTTAGTCTCTCCAATATAACTACATCCACAATAGTATGCCACTTTATAAATAATATTACATTTACTGATTTTATCAGCACAATCTTTTTTATCAATTAATCTTCCAATATTTGGACCAACCTTAAATACAACATTAAAATGGGAAGACGCTCATATTCAGTTTTACAGTAAAATTCCATTTTACACTTATTTCTCCAATGGATAGCAGAAAACAAATTCCTAAACAAAAAAAAAATAAAAAAAAGTTATAGGGTAAGTCAGAGTTATATTGACTCAAAGCATGGTTTCATGATCTAAATATATTTCACATCATTAATGTATGCGCTCTCTCTCTCTATATATATATATATAATAAGAAAACAAAAGGTGATTCAGTAAATATTCAATATTAATTAAAACAATGTTAAAAAACAATATTGCATACAAATTTAAATAAGCACACTAACTTTAATATTCTTCCTAGAAGTGTTATTATTCTTATAGTTTCTCCTTTACTTTATTTGCATTTTTCTTTTTTACTAATATATATTATTTTATTATAACTCTTCTCTTATATACTTAGATGCAATTTTTATTATATAATTCATCCTTTATTTTTCTAACAGTTTCAAATGTCCTGCAGTCTTCTTCAGAGCTTTTATAACTTTCTTAATTCTGTTTACAATTATAAATGTAAGCAGAATTAAGTAAGTTATAAAAGTTCTGAAGAAGACTGCAGGACAGTCAAAACTGTTAGAAAAATAAAGAGGAATTATGTATAAAAAATTACATTTAAGTGTATAAAAACTAAATATTATTATCTTATAAATATTAATCTATACCTATTAGGTAAACTATCTGTAATAAAATGAAAATAATGACAAAGAATGAGAGATAAACTTTAATATTCCTCATGGATCAAAACATATTTATTACAATACAAACTTATATTGAAAGTTAAACTTTATTTGTATTTAAACAAAATGATTTATAAATAGATCAAATAATAACTTTAATATGCCGTACAAATTGAGAAGCCATTTATAACAAAATGAGAATTATAAAAATAAGAAATAAAGATGTTAGCGTAATCTACAAACTTAAAATATCCATGATTTCTAAACAAATTATAACTCAATAAGTGATCTCTAATTATAACTAACTAAAATAAAAGTAATGCTAATTCAGAAATCTATCTCATTAATGTCAATATATTCTTAGTAAACAAGCCAATTACAATAAGGTCAAATATTGAATAATAATACATATTTTATTATCTATAAATTTATTCATGTGAATGTATCCTTAACAGGCATATAAAACTCTTCTAGAATTTTATAAATTCATAACATTAAATTATAAATAAAGTAAAATACTTTAATATTAAACTTAATATTAATATCAATTAATATTAATATCAAGTAATCTAGCATATCTTTTCACTTTCACTAACTTATAATACTATAAAATAAAATTATCCTATTAAATAACCTTAAAATTTACAATATCCAATCATAAAAATATATAAAATAAATGATGGATTCCTATTTGATGTTTACTCAAATGCAATTAGCAAATCACGGCAAATTGTTTTTCAATCTAACAAAAGTAAGTTATTAAACTTTAGATTATAATTATCAAAATATGTGAAAGCTTATTAATGTTTTATTATGATCAAACATCAACATTAAAGCTTAGTATTTAAACTAAATTTATGATCCATACTAATGAACTTTAAATTTGATTAAATGAAACCACTCTATTAATAGACTTCAAATATCAATTTTAATACATACTACTTCCAATTCTATAATTTAATAAGATTATGATCTTTATGACTAAATACTAACTTAATATAATATTCACTTAACAAATAATAGTTTATAAGAATATGCAAATATCTGATTGTAATTACTTTTATTTATCTTCAATAATTGTATTTGTATCTTTATAAATTATCAAATCAATTCAAAGATAATTTCTTTCTTAATATAACTGTTACATATAACTAACAGAATAATTATAATAAATTTCTAATTACTTATTAAATATTAAAGAATACCAAACTGATTAATTTATTACTATATAAAAATCTATACATGGTTCAGTTAATAAAATATTAAATTCACTACAAAGAAAATATGTGATTGTACACACTTACCAATCCTATAGTTTAACTTCTGAACTGTTATACAACTACTTATAATGAATTATGTGGTATAAGTCAATAGGTGACTAGAAACATGTCAAAATACTATTAATCAATATATTGATATAAAATTGAAGGACTACTAGAATAAGTTCACTTGTTTTAAAATAATTCATAATTTATTAACAATGGATATAAATTAAAAAAAAGTATGACAGCTAAATCATAAAAGTTTAGAATATATATATGATCCAGTTATGTATTATATAATATGTTCACTGTTGAAATTTAATTTTTAATTAAATAGGTGATTATACATTAAATTTCACTATAAAAATGCTTAATTTGAAATATTTATCTCTACATAACACAAAACATGTTGTAATACATATATAGTTTTTCAAAATATTTGAGAGTAACTCACAAGCTTAATTTTTTTTAAAAAATAGTTAATTAAAATAAAAATATAATAAACATGAAACTACCTATTCATTCACATTATTTTAATAAAATAAAAATAAATAAATACTTGCTATGATACAATTCTTTTAGGCTCTTAATACTTATATATCATATAATTAAAATTAATTTATAATCAATGAATAAAAAGTTAGTATTTTGAAATGAAAATTATAATTGTTAAACTATGAAATATAAATTTGAATTTAGGAAAACTTAACTCTCTTATATTTTATACATATGAAATAAATATTTACTTAGCCTAAAATATAATACCATTTATATCAATGAATACTATACAATTATATCTAAAACAATACTAATAATATGTTAGCAAACCAGCTGATTAATCATTCTTTAATATAACATTTTAAAATAATGCCACAGTTCTAATGTCTATTTCTTGAAATATAGTTTGATGATATTTTATTACTTCAGAGAATGTAGATATATCATGAAAAGTTATCTGACCCATAATATATTTTTGTTGATTTTGGTACTTTTGAAATATTTAAGTTATCCTTTCATTTAGCATGTATTTCATTTATAAGACATTGTAAAATGAACAGACACTAGTTTTTATCTATAATGATGCAATACAAAATAAACCAATTTATATCCTGTATGGAAATAATTCATCAATCTCACAAAACTATATCAGCAGATGAAAATAATCCTTATATACATTTTTATGTTGTTAACATTTATATCCCATTATTGAAATGTAATGGAGTGAATTACTTTTGATAGTTTTAATAAATTATTGTTCCTTACAAATTCTATATAAATCTGTCTAGTCTTCTGGACAAATATTACTTTTCTTACACCATCACTTTATGTAGTTAATGGTTATTGATCAAATATTTTTAAGATAATAATAAAATATTTGAATGAACTTCACTTCACTTCTATTGAAGCCAAGACACAAGAGAGCAAGTTCAAATCATTCATTTATATTTATAATCTTTATAATTAATATCATGAAATCCAAGGCAACACTTTTATAAATTTATTACCGAAATCACCCTGCATTCCATGTTTAAAATTACTTCTACTACAATAATTTTTTTTAATAATCATTATATGTAACATACACTCATTTAAGACCTTAAATATTCATGTATATTGTTTATAATCTATTTTTATGAATGTTATAACCAAAAATCCATATAAAAAACAAAAAAAACAAACAATAATTTTATTAAAAACCGTAAACTTTATTATTTATATGTACATTTTTTTAAAATGAATAAAATTGATTCATAAATTTTTATGTTGCAATTAAAAATAAACGTTTCTTGTTTCAATATTCTTGTTGTCATAATAACTTATTTAAATGCTTCCCAGGTTAATATATTCACTATTAAAATCAAACAAGAAAAAATAAATTTTACAATTGACATTCCATCACATATTGAAATTTATTTCAAATTTTAGTTGGCACAATGTATATATATATATATAATTATTGGAATGACAAGTATTCCAAACACTGGCTAAATTATTATATCACCATCTAACATCAGTGCATAGAAAATTTCATGCCAGTAATTATATATTGTTAGCACTTTGTTACTTAATTTACATATACATATAACATCACTCAGATTACTTTAATACTTTTATATGTCTAATTATACTACTGTACATATATATGAAAATAAAATCTTATTTAGGTCATATAACTGTGAAAATCTTTTATTATAATATTTATAATATTAATGATAAAATTATGTGCAATACATACATAAAATAAGTATTAAATTATAAGCCAGCTATGTGATTGCTATTCTTAGTTATAGATGGCTTATAAGATCATCAATAATCCTCCAAGAATTCTTATTGTATGCTGCTGAGAATGGTGGAAATATGATAATCTGGTTATAAGTTAATACTTATTTGACATAATCAGTAATTGTAAATGTTATAAAAGTAACACCAGTTTTGGCATATATTAGGTGGATATCATGATAAATGTTCATGAAGAAAAGCAATATTGTATAACCTTTTCTGGATGTGGATGTGACAGTCTAATTCAAGATGACCCAAATGCAAGGACCTATAAACCACATAAAGACCATGTGCATTTACCTGGACAGGTAGTTATTTTAAATCAAGAAAGAATTAACTTTGGGAACTTGCCACTTTTTTCTCAGAAAAGCCAACTTATTTTTATCAAAAATACATCTTTGAAGGAAAGCATGTCTTTTAAATGGATAATGTCAGTCTTCAATGATAGTAAGGTAATTTTTTTTTAATAAATACTTATTGTAAGTGTATAGAGAGAAGCTCTTATTTTTATTCTGATCATTTGATTATTTTAGCTTATAGAAATTAAACCAGAAAAGGGCTCACTGTTACCAAATGAGACCATAATGTGCAAGATCACATTTTTTGCTTTGGATTATCCACAAATTTATAATTTTGATCTAAATTGTGAAGTAAGTAAAATTTTTAATTTTTGCCAAAAATACTTATTAGTTTAATAATAAACATTTTACCTGTTATGTTATTTGTTTTCATATCACTTTACTTATTAGCTTTATTTATTTTATTTCATTGTTTTATAAATATTTTCCTCTCATTTTTATATTATATAATGCTTTTGAATACTCACCTACATTGGAAAATAACTTATTTTGTATACACCAAGTTTTTTTGTATATATATATTGCAGAGGCTTTGACTATGTGGTGAAACTGAACTGAGATCAGACCCATATAGCTATCTGGCTTGTTAGGCTGGGTTTGAAGACTTTACCGGTCTGAAAAATTCATGCTTGCAAACTGATAGAAACGTTTTGCATAAACACTTGGAGTCAGTGTTTAGATCTAGTTTCTAGCTCTATCCTTCACTGATGATAACAAATTAGCTTGAAATCAGCTGATCTGAGGATAGGTAAATGAAAGAGAGTGAATTCTGACTTTTGTTATTTATGTAAACAAATTTGCACTTGTTCGGTGGTTTTGGTAAAACGCCATCTATTGATCATAAATACAAGTGATAGCAAGTTACATGAGTAACTTGTTTTTGTTTTTCATAAATGTACCTTTAAAGGTTTTTTGCAATGATATATATTGCAGAAGCTTTGACTATGTGGTGAAATTGAACTGAGATCAGACCCATATAGCTATCTGGCTTGTTAGGTTGGGTTTGAAGACTTTACCAGTCTGAAAAATTCATGCTTGCAAACTGATAGAAACGTTTTGCATAAACACTTGGAGTCAGTGTTTAGATCTAGTTTCTAGCTCTATCCTTCACTGATGATAGCAAATTTGCTTGAAATCAGCTGATCTGAGGGTGGGCAAATGAAAGAGATAGTGAATTCAGACTCTATTGTCGTTTATTTAAACAAATTTACACTTGTTCAGTGGTTTTGGTAAAATGCCATTTATTCATCATAAATACAAGTGATAGCAAGTTACATGAATTACTTGTTTTTGTTTTTCATATATATAATAAAAACAATAAATTATATGTAAATCATAGTTGGGCAGGAAATGTATTTAATTTTAAAATAAAACTTATTGATTCATAAAAATGAAAACAATATATATTTCATAAATACAAATTGAATTATATCCAATAAAATAAAGATATCAAAGAAAAATTCAAACAACACCAAAAACAAAGTATAAATACATAAAGATAGCTACATAAGATAGAAAATAAATGATACAAGATAGGAAATAAAACTAACATTAAAAAATCAAAGACAGAAAAATATTTAAAATTATATTTCAGTAACTGATAAGTCCAAAGATTGATAGTGATATTGATTAAACTGTGTATAACTGTAAATATATTTGTAAGAATGAGAACTTGGTTTCTGGTGATAATACTGCTCAAAATTTTTTTTGATAAAAAGATTGTAGTTTTTTTGATGCTGAAATGATATCGTTGCCCTCCATGTTATAACTATAACAGGGATAATGTGTGAAATTTATAAATAGTATTTTAAAGAAAGCTAAAAGTCATTTTATGGATAATTGTGCATATTATGATATATATCCATCTATGTCTATATGCCCAAGAATATTTGCTAACATTAAACTTCAAAAAGTAGGAAATCCTCTTAGATTGATGATTGATTTTGGTGTATCATTTATATATAAAACAGCTAAATATATTGGTAAATTGTTGGAAGATATGTTGGGTTTTAGAAGATATACAATTGCATCTTCTTATGAATTTGTTGATAAAATTAAAAATATAAAAATAAATGGTAATGATTTATTAGCTTCATTGGATGTAACAGAATTATATGGATCAATTGATCGTCTTGAATCTATAAATTTAATTGAAATTGAACTAATTAATATGTTTGTAAATAAACATGTAATAAATTTTATTATTGAATCACTAAAATTTATAAGTGATAATATTATTGCAACATATAATGATAGGTTTTATAAAATGGGTAAAGGATGGCCAATGGGATTACCTATGGTAGCACAAATTTGTAATTTTACATTGTCAAAATATGAAGATATTATATTTAATTCTTATAATTTTGAAGATATTAAAATTTATACTAGATATGTTGATGATGTTTTTGTTTGTGGTCCTAAAGACATTATTGATGTTCTTTTATATAAACTGAATAATTTAATTTAAAATGGACTATTGAGAATGAACAAAATGAAAAAATAAAATTTTTGGATTTACAAATATTTAGAGATGCTACTGATTTAAATTATAAATTAATTTTTAAACCTATTGGAGAAAGGAGATATATTCATTTCAAATCATGTGTTCCAATGATACATAAAATGGCAAGTCTGAAATCATTTTTGCATCGCAGTGATAAATTATGTAAATATAAGAGTGATAAAATTTTAAATATTGAACTCTTTGCTAATGAACTTTTAAAGGTTGGTTATGATAAAAACCAAATCTTGCATACAGTAAATTCATTTAATAATAAGAAAAGTGTTTGCAGTGTTACTTTAGATAATAAAAAATGGATATCTATGCCATTTATAAATAACATGCAATCTAAATTAATTAAGAATATATTTAAAGAAAAGTATAATATTTCATTTTGTGTTCTTCCAAATGTTAATCGATTGATTAATAATTCTAAGAGTATAATTTCTAAATTGCAAAGAAGTAATATAATTTATCAAATTTCATGTGGATGTCAGAAATTTTATATCGGTGAATTGAGATGTTCTGTGGAAAAAAGATTGAAGGAGCATCAATTATTATATAATCGAATTAAAAATAATGTAAATAGTCAATTTAATACAGCTTTAGTATGATTTGACCATGAAAAAACTTGTAATTATAAGTTTACATTTAATAGTAATGAAATAAAAATATTAATGGAAGAAAGAAATCATAAAAAGAGGAAAATTAAAGAGGCAATATTAATTGATAAATATAAGAACGATGTTATTAATAGGCAAGTTGCAAATACGGTCATACACAGCTTATGGAAATATACTAACATTAAGTTTAAAATTTGAAATTCAGTTAAAGCTGACGAGGATTACCATGTAATTGAAAGTGCTACAAAAGAATTTAGACTATAATATTGTATTTACCATTAATTTTTTTCTTTTTTTATATATATATTTTATAACAGATATTGTATTTATATATATGTGTGTGTGTGCAACAATAAATATATAATGATTGAGTAAAATAAAAATATTAACTTTGTACAATGATTATGTATAATAATTGTGTGATATAATTATATAAATAACTGTAACAATAAATGTGTAGCAATATTGTTAGGTTATAGAGTTGCACAGCTGGCTTTATAAAGTTAGAGAACTGTAAAAAAAAAACACCATATATAGTGAGGTGGGTAAAAAACACCTAGAGTGTGTAAAAAACATTATATTTGGTAATGTTTGTAAAGACTCCAGAATTCTTGAAGAGTATATAAATCCCCAGAACCTGATCTATTGTGTTCTGGTATTAATGTAAGTCAGAGACTCTTGCCTCTGTAAGTCCAAAAGAAGGACTAGGGTTTATTATGTGTAGGTCACCACAATCTTTTATTATTTTAATATGCCTTAAATAAGGTATGTACATTTGTAAATATGCTCATACATTATTTAAATTAAACTATTAGCTTACCAACTCAATTCTAACTTTGTCAATTATTTACTTGCTGCTCACAGGGCACAGCAAGTCTGGCACCAGAAATGACAGAGCTGTAATCTATGAAATTTTCAATTCCAGAGTTTCATTAACATTGCACTAATGCACATTTAATACTACATATTTTCTAGGATAATAATTTTATATAATTTGAATTTTAAAGAAATTGTAATGAATTAAAGAGAACACTGATTTATATATATATGAATTAGCTTGTAACAAAATTGAATCTTTTAAGTTAAACAAATTAGTTCTTAAGAATTAATTATTGAGATACACATTACCATTTCCTGAGCAGCTAAAGCAAACTTTTCTGTGAACTCATTCTTTATTTACAATAATTCATTAGTATCCAGTGATGTTTAGAAACAGCTAATAGAAGCAGTAATTTGCTATAGTCTATTTTAGTAATAATAACAAGTCAGATGTCACATGACTTATATATAGCTTGCACTTACAAATATGTAAAATTAAGAGTGTGCTAATAGCTCTAAACAAGCTTTTTTTTTTTATTTATGATAAATGCTACTACAAGAGAAGGCATTCAAATCATTCAATCCAAGATAAAAATGATTTGAATGCCTTCTCTTGTAGTAGCATTTATCATAAATAAAAAAAAAAGCTTGTTTAGAGCTATTAGCATGCTCTTAATTTTACCTATTTGTAAGTGCAAGCTATATATAAGTCATGTGACATCTGACTTGTTATTATTACTATTATTATTTTGCTGTTGTGGCTTTAGCTAAATTAAAGGGCTAAGCCTACTAATATATGGAGTATCTGAATTAAGTTCAGGCCCATATGATTTTTTCAGTTGGAGAGCTGACTTTAAAGACATGTAGATGTCTAAAAGTTTCAGATCTTCTTCTAACAATTAACTTTTAGATAAATGCTTTGCTTGAGTTGGTTTTTTAAATCTAATGTCCCAACTCCTCACTGAAGAGACCCATAGGTCGAAACTGGTCTGGGGATGGGGACAATCCAAGATAAAAATGATTTGAATGCCTTCTTTTGTAGTAGCATTTATCATAAATAAAATTAAAAAAAAGCTTGTTTAGAGCTATTAGCATGCTCTTAATTTTATATAGTCTATTTTGTAGTTGTATATTATAAGTTTGAGTGGTCAATGGATATTATTTTGTAGTATTATATCTAAATCCTCAGAATAATTTCTGAGAAGTACTTAGACATAACACTCTAGTCTTCAATAATTACTCAGGATTTCAATAGACCATTCTTAAGTAAACAGAGAAAATATTGTTCTTGATTCATATATTCAAAGAAAGCAAGAAAGATGTATTTGGTAAAAACACCAATATAAATAAATGATAAAATATATAAGGTAGCTGCATTAAATATTAAAGTCAAAATTATTAAAGCTATCACTATATATAATGCAGTTATTAAATATAATGTTATTACTGCTGGATCGTAAAATTAGATTGAATGTTGGACTTCTCAGTAATCAATTAGTGATAAAGTTATTTATTCAAATATTTTAGTTTTAACCAATGAACTGCCATTAATTCATTTTGAATGATTATACTAAATCAATTTCCAAAAAAATCTACTCTCATTGAACATCAGTTATCTTTTTAAAGGATTAATATCAAAGACCAAATATTTTTGAAAAAACTGGTACAACAATTTGACTTATAGGTAAAAATCATTTGTCATTTGTTATCTTAGTATTTTTCTATTTATAGAATGCATGGCAGAATTTTATCTGAAGCAGATTTGTAGCTGAAACCCCCCCCCCCACAAAAAAAATCAATAATCATAGATTTTATTAACTAGGAAAGTAATTCATTATTACAATTATTTTCTAAAAAAAAATTATATACATTTTCCTAGATTTTACTAAATAAATTAAACATGATATTGATTAATGTATGAGGAATGACAATTTAATTTCTGGAATGACCATGTGGCATCACCCATTAGTTAATTATATCAAAATCACATGAGTATTCGTGTTTGAACATGTTTAAGGTAACGTATAAATTTTAAGCTGATAGAGAGTTGTTAGTTATCTATTGAGAACAAAATAACTATCCATACATATTGTTTGGCATAAAAATGGGTGATTGAAATTTTTCATTATGACAATGCACCAAGTCATAGTGCACTCATTGTGAGAGATTTTTTGACTCAAAAAATCAATTACTCAACTGGGCCATTCTGCATATTTATCTGACTTAGCTCCATGTGATTTTTGGTTATTTCCAAAATTAAAAACTGTACTAAAAGGACTAAGATTTTCTACTATAACTGGTAATCAAAAAAAAGTGAGACAGCTGCTCAACAGTATTTCTAAAAATAAGTTCCAGAAATGGGAATACCATTTTAATCAGTGTATAGATGTACAAGGGGGCTACTTTGAAGGTAAAAGTATCCAATAGTGTACACTTCCCCATATATATTTTATAAAGGTGCATTCCGAGAATTAAATTGTCACATTTCTTATGTGAAAAATAACATGTTCCATGAATTAAAATAATCTTATTATCAAAACATTAAATGTAAAGTTAAAGGAACATTGCATTTAAATATTCATCTTTCATATTACTGTCTAGCTTGTAAATTTTAATTTTTAGTAAAAATATTTGGTATTTGTAAACTATTCACTGTACAGCCTGTGTTGGCGCTCCTTATCGCGGCCGAACCTACGGCTAATATACGAGTAGATCGTATGTAGTGGTAATAATATGCGGCCAATTCTTCCACGTATCAACAAAACTACGTCTACTAACAATACTATGATCGTATAGTTTGCCGTTAATTTCATTGCGGGTTGAAATCCTATGCATATTGACAAAATTTGCATTGTCTCTAGAATTTAAGATGAGAGTGTGAGCATTGTCATCTTTTTCAAGTGTTTATTTGTTGATGTTTATGATTTTCTGTATTTCCCAACTGAAAGATTTTTGCGTACTAGTAATTTTCAGTGTATTAACTGATATTTGTCAAATTTTTTTTTTTTTTGCTAATTTTGTTTTTTTTGGGGTCAAAAAAGACAAAATAAAATTTCTCAAGCTCTCTGGCAGACGATTGGAGTTGTTTGCGGAAAAATACCATTTCTGTCATGACTCGGACGAGAGTTGAAAAAGAATAACAAAATGTCTACCACGTTATTACATTTGTGGGACATCCCAAACAGAAAAAGTGAGGCAGTTGCATTTTTGCAAGCCCAAAACATCCCGCCATTCATTACAGTTGATTTAGTTCAGTCATATGTGGTTAATAAATTTATTTTCTGGAAAGAATTTGTGTTTTGTTTGTGATTATTTTTATCTGTAAATCATGTAATTAACACCCAGAATGACAGTGTTAAAAAGGGACAGCGTAGTTTGTTGGACATCTCTTGATTGATTGATTTTTTTTAAATACTTCTTCTTTTGACATACCTATTCGTACCGTTTAGAAGCAAAAAGAGGTTTTTTGTTGTTGTTTTTAATCAATAAACAGCACGTTAAGTAGATTTTAAAAATGAACCCGACCTAATTTTTGTTGTTAAAAAAGAATAAAAATACCGATGTTTTATTTTTGTTATGAAAAAAAAAAAAAAACTTTAACAAAGTTGTACGATTCTTAAAAAAATATAAATAAATAAATCCACAGAATATAACAAAACCGGTTGACACGTTTTATTTGTTATTATTAAAAAATCAAAACCCCGTTTTATTTATCAAGTTCGGATCTACCATCTACTCAGACAGTTGGAAGGGTTATAGGACTACTGATCTTAAGGCGGCAGGCTTTACACATGTCACTGTTAACCATCGTTACAATTTCGTGGACTCCACAACAGGAGCTCACACTCAGACCATCGAGAGGTTTTGGAATCTACTTAAGTGGCAGAATAGGAAATACCGCGGCACAGCATGCCAAAACCTCCAAAATAATTTAGCTGAGTTCATTTGGAGGTGTCTTCACAAAGACGAAGACATTTTCCAAGCCATTTTGAAGGAAATGACCGTACACCCTCGGTAACAAGTTGTATGACTTTTTAAAATGTAATTAACACCCAGAATGACAGTGTTAAAAAGGGGCGGCAGAGTTTGTTGGACATCTCTTGATTGATTTTTTTTGTGTGTGTGTGTGTGTGTAAAAAAATACTTCTTCTTTTGACATATCTAGTTTCAATAATAATTTATTATTTCTAATGTATACAGTGATGTGTAATCATACAATTGGGGTTTACATTGTTGTTCTAACTATCTTGTTATTTCCATTTGGGTTCTGATGAGTCTATGTTGTCCAATATGGTGTGAACATTAGATCTTTCACATATTTGTTATCTGATTGTTATCCCCCCCCCCCTTTTGCCTTGTTGTTAGTTTGGCATATTGTATAATGTCCATGTGTCTTCAAATGTTTTTAACGATGCCAGGAGTTGGTCTCTCTTCTGAATTTTAATCATTGTTTTGGAAAAAACCTGTTTTATAGTAGGTTGTGGGTGTTCCATGATTAGTTTACAATGTGTAACCCATATGGCATAGTTCAAAAATATTGAGAGACGTATTATTGGATAGGTTTTAGTATTGATACTATCTTTCAGAGATGAGATCAGTTGGAAATCTATCTTGGTGTTGGAGAGTATGATTTCTCGGATCACTCTGAATCCCATACATTGTGAGAAAAGGTGTTCCAATGTCTCATCGCCGTTCATGCAAATGCTGCAAGTAGGGTCTATGTTGTGACCACGTTTGTAAAAGAGGAAGTGATTAGTAGGTAGTCCATTAATGTTATATTTAATGAGGAAGTCTAGGTATTTGGCCTCTAGACTCCATCTTTTAAAGTTGGATACCAGTTTCTGATTATTGTAATAAAAAATGTGTTGATTACAGGATGTAAGATTGGATGGAGGATTGTGTATTGCCATAATGATATTTTAGAATTGAATGTGGAGTCATTTATTGGGCAGTGCTGTTTGATAAAACTTGTGTTTCTAGTGATCCATGTTTGTCTGTCTGGTGGGGGTCGGTCAGTGGGGGTTACCTTTTGAAGGAAAGTTTTTTGGAAAATTGTGTTAAAACCATATGATGCTACCAAGTTGTGTATGACATTGTGGGTTTTTTGGTAAATCAATGCCTGAATGGAGTGGAAAGCAAGACCATTTAGCTTTCTTGGTCGCTGAGTGCCTTTGAGGCTGATCGCGACCGTTTTTATCTTTCCAGAAAAGCCTTGAGCACAAGCCATTTATTTTGTTTATGGAGCTTTTGTTGCATTTGATAAATGCAAGAAAGTATGCTATTTTTGGCATCACATTCATGTTAATTAGTGCTACCTTGCCAGGGAGGGAAAGGTAGACTTGTGACAAGGAAGTGATGAATTTGTTTGTTGTTTCTAGGATGTTATCCTGAATCTATTTGGTCATTGCTGTGGTAGATTTGTATATGGAAAACCCAAGATATCTCTGTGGCTTGGCAGAGAAGAGGGTGTTAATTTTTCTTCCTGAAACAATTTGCCAGGAGGCAGACTTGTTGGGGTTGAATTGCAGCCTGTATTTCTCAGTATAGCGGCTTAATATTGTTTGTAGCAAAGGAATATGTTTTCTTGATGGTAGGATGATCATTACATCATCCATGTAGGCAAATGTGTTGAATTCTCTGCTTAAATTGGGTATTACAAGACCTGGTAGATTTTTTTCCAAATCCATCAGGAGAGGATTTATATATGCAATGAAGCATAGGGCAGTGAGGGGGGAATCCTGAGGGAGAGCTTGTGTCGGTTTAAATCCGGAGGTGATGTTACCATCCATAGTTTTAAAAATTTTCCTGTTGTATAGTAAATTGCTTATGATCTGGACAGCAGCTGCAGGAACATCATAATCGGCCAAAATATTTAAGAGTATGTCTATATGTACCGAGTCAAAGGCTGTAGCAATGTCCAGTTGAATAGCTATCGGCCCTGACTCCCGGTGGATTCTGACATAATCAATGATGGAGATTATGTTGCCCATTGCATGTGCAGTAGAGGATCCTTTCTTGGCATATTGGTTGTTAGATATGTGCTTTAAGACATTTGGTTGGATGAGGTCTTTGATCACGGACTCTAAAATTTTAATTAGCAGGGGTGTCATGGAAATAGGTCTGATGTTTGAGAGATCCATAACCTGATTTTTTTTTATAAATGGAACTAGCGCCACTGGGTAAAGGTTAGGTATCACTCTATTACCAGTAGCTAGGTAATCCACCATCTTCTTCATTATGGGAATTGCAAATAATCATTGAGGTGTAGGATTAGGAATCTGGGAATCCCATGTAATCCAGGATGTACACCATCTGGAAGGGAAGATATTTTCTGTTGGAGTAGGTTTTCTGTGATCCCATGTGTTGCCTGTGGATCAACTTCAGACCAGGATTGTGTGCCATTGAAGATTGCGGTTTGCATTCTTTGCCGGAAGTGTTCTTTTATTGTGTTCATCATAGGTGTTCCCAGTAAGGTTTTCTCATCTGCAATGATGGAGGTGGGAATGGTTTTGTTATTTTTCCCTCCAAGTGCCCATCTCAGGTAGCCTTTTGTCCAGTGATGTTGTTGTGATAAATAGCATTTGGCTCTCCTAATGAATAGGTATTCTGCCAGGGATTTTTGTCTTGATCAGTATAGGTTTTTAAGACTATATATATATCTTGTATTTTGATAGGTTGACTTTGAAGCATCTGAAGCTGATTCTTTATTTGTAGAAGATCCCTGAATAGGCCATTAGGGCCTTTGACTTTCATGGTGTGGTGTTTTAATATTGTCTGTAGGATGCCTACAAATGAAAACCAGGCTTCTTCAGCTGGTCTTGAAAGGATGTTGATTTTGTGAAAATATATATAAGATTCGGACACTATGGCCTCTGTCATGTTTGATTTTGTTACCATCCGCATGGTTTTGTGAAGAGCCTCTGGTGTTGGGAGGCCAGCCATGGTTTCAAGAGTAACTACAAGGGCCATATGGTCCGAAAATGAACCTGGTAAAAGTTTTGCATTTAGATGAAAATGTAAATCTGGTGAATAATATAATAGGTCTATTAGGGTTTGGTGGGATTTGGTGTAAAAGGAGTAGGATCTGGTAGGAAGGAATCCTTCCCACACATCAATTTTCTATTTATCAGTGGAAGAAATTTTAAGTTAAAGCGACCATATGTGGTGTTAAAATCTCCCAATATAAGTAAAGAGCCTGATTTGTTGCTAAGGTTAGCATTTAAGATCTGAATGATTTTGTGATAGATAGTAGGATTGTTTGAAGTGTATATATAAGCTAGATTTATGCTGTAGCCCCAATAGTCTATTTCTAATAAGATTAAGTTGTTATCCAAATAGAGTATACAGAATTTGTTTGGAGGAAATTTTTTGTTAAGTAATACTCCAATCCCTCCAGCTGCTGAATGTCCAACTGAAAATTTAGTGAAGCCCATAGTGGCAATTAATGTTTCTATTTTAGTGTCAGTATTATTATAGAATTGGGTTTCCCCCATTAGAAGGATGTGGGGAGAGTTAATGCTTATCCAATTTCTAATTGCATGAGCATGGGCCAATGAGTTGAGGCCACGGACATTGATCCCTGCAATTTTATAGTTCATAATATAGTGTCCCTGCCCCCTTAGCCGGCCCCTGGTCTTGGGGAGAATTTGGAAGTAAATGACTATAATTGGTTTCTTGATCTGATGCTTCTTCCAATGAGAGTTGATGTAGATTTGATTCCATGAGTACTGGAAGGTCCTCATTTTCCATAGAATCTGGTAATTCCAAATAGGGATCATCTTCCATTGGTGCTGAATCAGTATCAGAGTTCTCAGAAGTTTTTCTTTTCTTTTTTTCCCATGACACTTTGTGTTTACTTTGTGATTCTTGTGAATCTGGTTTTAATGTAGGTAGTTGTGTTATAAACCCAGAATTCATATTCATCTGAGCTTGATTTATCCGGAACATCTGATTTCCGTTTATTAATATTTGGCTTTTTGACATATCTATTCGTCTCGTTTAGAAGCAAAAATATGTTTTTTGTTGTTGTTGTTCTAAATCAATAAACAGCACGTTAAGTAGATTTTAAAATGACATTAAGTAGATTTTAAAAATGAACCCGACCTAATTTTTGTTGATAAAAAAGAAAAAAAAAGTACCGACGTTTTATTTGTTATGAAAACAAAAAATCTTTTATAAACTTGTACGAGTCTTAAAAAAGATAAATAAATAAATCCACAGAATGTAACAAAACCGGTTAATATACATATTTTTTTTGTTAAAAAAACAATACCGTGATTGACTTTTTTGTTTTTGACGTTTTATTTGTTATTATTATTAAAAAAAAAAAAAAACCCACCGCCCCAAAAAAAAACACGTATTTATAAATCTAAGAGAAAAAAGAAGTCCCGTTTTATTTATTATTATTAAAAAAACAAAAAAAAATCAAAACCCCATAATTAAAAAAAACAAAAAAATCAAAACCCCGTTTTATTTGTTATTATTAAAAAAACAAAAAAATCAAAACCCGCCGACCTTAAAAAAACCCCGTATTTATAAATGTAAGATAAAATATCAAACAATTCTTTTCGTTTATAAGCAAATACGGACATCTGAGGCGGAGTTTGTCAGACAGCTTTGAATTTTTTTTTGCTAAAACAATCAACAGCAACCCCCGGCATTTTTAACAAATTCAAAAAGAAAGTGTCGATTCTAATTTTATAACAAAAAAAAAAGAAAGTCATATGTAAAGCAAATTGTGTATATTTGAGATATTCCAAAAAAAAGTTAAAACTGTCCCTTATACTTTGAAATGTATCGAATCCAAAACCAAAAAAAAAAGATGTCTGTAAAAAAGAAACAGTAGATTTAGAATGGAAATCCCCTTCCCCCCAAATAAAGGCGTATGTCAAAAATTATGTACTTTTGAGATCCAAAAAAAAAACGTCAAAGTGTCCATTATAGTTTTAATAGTCTTTTAAACAACAAACTATCAGATATGTATAGCAAATGAAACTGTTTATTCAAATAGCATAAAATCAAATCAGAAAGATAAATTCCTGACCTAAATGTGATGTGATTTTAATGCAATTTCACCAATGCAAGAACTGTAACACAATGAGTGAAAGTAAAATCGCTTTCATCTATTTCCAAATTTTTACAAGAACACATTAAATAGTTTAAAACACTGGAGAGCATGAAATTTAAATCATAGTGATATCCATATACTCCCTCTCAAATTGGCATATAATCTAACTTACAAAAATAGAGTTAAGCCAATAAACATCACATGATCACCATTTCTTATGCTTGCTTATAACTGTTATTAAAACAGGCAAAACTCATTATACGTATTGCCACACACTGCAAGCTAGAGTAATCAATGGATGCTAGAAGGCTTGTACATAAAATCCCCATTTTAGTGCCTACTCATCCAATATCCCCAGAACTAGACTGGGAATATTGGATGAGTAGCCACTAAATAGGGATTTTATGCGCAAGCCTTCTGGCATCCATTGATTACTCTAGCTTGCAGTGTGTGGCAATACATATAGTGAGTAGTTTTGCCTGTTTTAAAAATAGAGTTAATTATTATTCATTTTAATTTTTTTATTAATAAACAACAAAGCTATCACACATGTATAATAAAGTAAACAGCACCAAATAATCATGAAATATAATCAAAGAGATAAAATTTTAATTTAAATATGTTATGATATGTAATGCAGTTCCTTCAGGGTCAGACCTGCGATGCAGCAAATGATATCTCTTTCATTCATTTTCAAATTCTTATAAGGAAGCACTAAACAGACTATACTATCAGAAACCATGAAAGTTAAATAAGCAGAGATGTCCACAGTACCTCACCTAATTAGTTTACAATATAATTTGCAACAATAGTTTTGAAATTTTTTTTTCACTTATTATTTAAAGGTAGATGTGAGAACATTAGATGTTAACAGATTTAATAACTCAGAGGTTGCTATGACTGTTTTCTTGGTATTTGATTTTATTCAGATAGCTGTATTTTCAAAAAAGATGATAATACATAATAAACATTTACTTTTCTATATTTAGTGTAGTGAAAAAAGCACATAATGCTTAATTTGGCACTTATTTTTCTTTTTTTAAGTTTATCAGTTAACTGGAGTTAGTTGAGAACTACACATTTTATTTTAGTAATGTGTATTATCTGAATGAAAGTTGAATGCTTCAAAAACTTTTGGACATGTAAAAGAGAAGTGAAATGCTTTTTTGATCACATTGCTATTTTGAGTCATGACTGAAATTAATCTATAGAAAAAAAAAATCAGATAATTTTGTTTGGGTTGTATGTATAGTTTATATTGGAACATTATGGTCTCATCACTAGTAAGTAGTATAATGAGCTTTTTATTAAATTTATTTTTTGCCGTTTTATATTTTCATTTATTTAAAAAAAGATATAATCCAATATATTTACATTTATTATCTTTTTATTTTAAAATGGAATACATCTGTAAGAAATAGAAATTTCCAGGTTAATTTAAAAAATGTGTCTATATATCAGCTTAATTTGTTTTGTATAAATATTTTATCTGTATTTGTTTTGAAATGAAATCTGTTTATGTTTTAAAACCAATTTAACCTTCACTAAATTTCTAAATTATATATACATAATTTAGCATTTTCAAATTTCTGAATTAATTTTTTATTGTTTAGAAATACTTTTTAAATAATATATTGTAACCGGACCGCCATACAACCTTTTTATTACCTCAGTTGTAACTATTTTCTGATGAGCATGCTGTAGGAAGGAACTATCAATTGACATTCCTAATGCAGATGTTAATGGCACCTACAACAATATTTCCTGCTCATCAGAGGATGTAGTACAATATAGACTGGGAACATCTAAACATTTATATGTTTGGTTTTCCAAACAGCGCCATTAGAGTTCCATCTCACTACAACCTGACTGGCCTAGGTCAAGTTATGTCAGACGTAGCTCAGAGAACATGAGATTCTCATGAATCAATGCTATAATTGGTGAATGATGTGGTAGATAAACAAAATAGAATGGGATAAATGGACAACCAATTTAATTTTGAGTAACAAAAATTTATTAGATAACAATCAATTTGCAATTTCAACAATAGTTCATTAATTCCTCTATGAGAATAAACTTGTAAACATTCTGGTTTAGTAATAATTCATTCCGAATTCATTTAATAGTTCATTTTAAATTCACTTGAGAGAAGAAAATTATGAATATCCTAATTCAATGATAGTTCATTAATCCTTTTATGGGAAAAGCTTGGGATCATTCTGGTTTAACAATAATTCATTCCAAATTCACTTAATAGTTTATTTTGAATTCACTTGAGAGAAGAAAATTATAAATATCCTAATTTAATGATAGTTCATTAATTCTTTTACGGGAAAAGCTTGGGATCATTCTGGTTTAACAACAATTCATTCCGAATTCATTTAATAGTTTATTTTGAATTCACTTGAGAGAAGAAAATTATGAATATCCTAATTCAATGATAGTTCATTAATTCTTTTATGGGAAAAGCTTGGGATCATTCTGGTTTAACAATAATTCATTCCAAATTCACTTAATAGTTTATTTTGAATTCACTTGAGAGAAGAAAATTATAAATATCCTAATTTAATGATAGTTCATTAATTCTTTTACGGGAAAAGCTTGGGATCATTCTGGTTTAACAACAATTCATTCCGAATTCATTTAATAGTTTATTTTGAATTCACTTGAGAGAAGAAAATTATGAATATCCTAATTCAATGATAGTTCATTAATTCCTTTGTGAGAAGAAATTTGATAGTAATTAAACATTTATGATTTATATAACATTTCGTTATCTTATCATTTGATAATTAAAACATTCATACTCTAGCCAAGTATGGAAGTATATTTTTACACATAATCTTTGTGACATTATAGTAAATCTAGAAGCAGATAAGTATTTATGATTTATAGAGTATCTTATCATTTGATAATTGAGGCATTTATATTTTCGCCAAATGTAGAAGCATATCCTCACACATAAACTTTATTACATTACAATGAGTTTAAAAGCAGTTAAATATTTATGATTTATAGAGTATTTATCATTTGATAATTGAGGCATTTATATTTTAGCCAAATGTAGAAGCATATTCTTACACATAAACTTCCTTACACTATAATGAGTTTAGAAGCAATTAAATATCTATGATTTATAGAGTATTTGTCATTTGATAATTGAAGCATTTATATTTTAGCCAAATGTAGAAGCATATTCTTACACATAAACTTTATTACATTACAATGAGTTTAAAAGCAGTTAAATATTTATGATTTATAGAGTATTTATCATTTGATAATTGAAGCATTTATATTTTAGCCAAATGTAGAAGCATATTCTTACACATAAACTTTATTACATTACAATGAGTTTAAAAGCAGTTAAATATTTATGATTTATAGAGTATTTATCATTTGATAATTGAGGCATTTATATTTTAGCCAAATGTAGAAGCATATTCTTACACATAAACTTCATTACACTACAATGAGTTTAGAAGCAATTAAATATCTATGATTTATAGAGTATTTATCATTTGATAATTGAAGCATTTATATTTTAGCCAAATGTAGAAGCATATTCTTATACATAAACTTCATTACACTACAATGAGTTTAGAAGCAGTTAAATATCTATAATTCGGTGAAACATAAAAGTATAATAAAGATGTCTTAATATTTATTGAACAAATTCTACGCAATTAGTTCGAAAAATTCACTTTGTAATATTTGATTATTATGTCTTAGTATTTTATAAAAATTACCTTCCAATTTTACGGTCCATTTTATTCAAACGAAGGCAGGTTATTTTATTAATGGAAAGTCATGGCACAGCATGGAGAGAGTGAAGCTCTTAATTTATTCCAGTTTCATTATAATTTCTCTAGTAAAACTTTTTATTTTTATTTTCACGTTTTGTTAAAGCCCTCTGTGTAAGATGATAGAGAGAAAAAAAAAATTCTTCTTTCTTCAACGACGTGTCTAATTTGAATACTGCCTCAGTTTAACTCAAGTATCTTTTTTCTTTCTTTTTAATGATTGGATAATTAATTTTTTCCCTTTTTATTGAGACAGATAAAAAAAAAAATAAGACGATATAACATTTCATTCAAATCCATCAATATTAAAAACCAAAAATATGATTTTATTTTTCATTTTTAACGAATCACAACTTTATTGCGTTTCCAATTAGACTGAATCACGCTAGACATTCTTGAATGGACGGGGGGGATCTTATGAATATTTATATGAGGAAACATATATGTTTCATTACCCCTCACCAAATTTTGGGATGAAATCGCCTGGAAGTACGATTTCATTCCATATACTATACACATTATTTCTCAGTACTGCCTGGTTTTAGATATGCTGATGAATGAGTAAGATGAGCTGGAAAAGTGAATACATGAACCATAGCCTCCAATGCTGGGACAAATAGATGGCCAAACACAAACTACCAGTACACACCGCCTCATGACGTCACGAGAAAATATCTCATTTTTAAGCACTACCTCTCTTGTACCTAGAAGCATCATCCAATCAAGAGTAGGAGCCAGAGAAAAAAAATCAATTTGGCACTCAGCCAACCCTGCTCAGCTTCGGTGAGTCTTAGGGGCTATCATTTGGTCTATCCATGAGACCAAGGCCTATCCATGAGACCTATATATACGCACTGCTGGACTACTCTTGGAGCACAACATCCAGGTCGGGATAGTGCCGAGTATATACTTCGGAGCATCATAACACAATGCATCCAAGCAGCTCTGCTCAATCATCCACCATCTCAACATGAAAAACACAAGCTCATGCATCACTACATCACACTCACAACCTTTTCCATCAGCTATCTCTATTTTATTCTGAATTATAACTGGAACCTAGTTTGGAGAGACTGAGGATCATGATCAGTTCTCCTATAGTCCTCTTTTATATTATGAGGTGACATACTTCTGGATCGTCTCTTTGTTGAAAATTTATCATGTTCAACATTACTGTGGTGTCTTGCTTCTTCACTTCTGTATTCTCTTTGGAGATCCTTGTTACTGTTTGATCTTCTAATTATATGCGTCCAATATGGACCATGAACACCATCTGTGAATTTTCTCCTACTCCTCTTCCATGGTGGTATTTCATTTTTACCATCCGTGAATTTTCTCCTGTTCCTCTTCCATGGTGGTATTTCATTTTTACCATCTGTGAATTTTCTCCTGTTCCTCTTCCATGGTGGTATCTCGTTTTTACATAAAAGTTTCCTTTTAAATGGTTCTTCTGCCATAGTAATTATTTTTTTGGTATTTGCAAAGGTTTCTTGTTGTTTAATTTCTTTCACACTGATAAATCCCGAGTTTTCAGATTCCTTTTTGGTGTCTTTTCCTGTGTAAGCAACTATATTTTTAATAACTGTCTTTATATATTCTTTTTCTGTACTCAATTTTTGATTTGAGTTTATTAAGCTTTTGTTTATAATTTTTACATATGGCTGAGGACTAACACACTTTTCTTTCCATTTTATGGTTTCTTTCTCTATCTCCTTTACTATTTCATAGCATATATCAGACAATTTTTCTGAAACATTTTCTTCTATATTGGACAGTTCCTTTGTTATATTTTGATTATGTTCATTTTCACGTTTTTCATCTTCTTGAAGATCAGAAGATTTTAATTTTGCTTTATTAGATTCATTTTCATCCATTTGAAACTCTTTTACTGTATTTGATACAATTTCATTCTCAGCTTCTGTATATACTGTTTCTTTATTTTCAATTTTAGAGGTATATTCCAGAATCAGAAGTTTTCCTGAAGGTAGACTGACAATTTCAAAATCACTCTTTGTAATTTCAATTTCTTTCTTTTTAACAATCTCAAATTTTGCTTCATCAGTAATAGGATATTCAATTTGTAATTCCTTTAAAATATCTTTGGTTGGAAATTTCAAAGTCTCTTCCTCATCCAATTTTTTAGACTGAGTTATTTTTTTCATTAACTGGTTGAACTTTTCATTCTGTTTTTCCACTGCTTCCATAATTTGTTTTTTATCTTTTTCTCTCTGCTTGATATCTTCTTCTCTTTGTTTGTCTCTTTTCTTTTTATCTTCTTCTCTTTGTTTAATATCTTCTTCTCTTTGTTTATCTCTTTTCTTTTTATCTTCTTCTCTCCATTTGATATCTTCTTCTCTTTGTTTGTCCTCTTTTTTTCTTTGTTTCTCATCTTCTTCTATTCGTTCTTTGATCATATCGAATAGCTGCTTTAACATGGCTTTCTTTTCTGTTTCCTGAGTTTCTATGTTCACCATTTTTCCTTTGTTTTCTGACTTAGTAAGCTTCTCTCTCCATCCACACCATGACCCTACTCCATCTTCTTTGAAATGCCTGTTTCATTCTTTATGCCATTCATTTTTGTTTTGCCTTTCTTTTAAACTTTTATTTCTTTATCCTTCCTGAACAACTTACATCACCACATCATATGCACTGTTCATATCACAGAATCGTGATCTGCTTATGCTTATTAGTAGGCTAGCTAGATCGGACTTCACAGTAAGGTGGCAATGTAATAAGTGCCTATGGTTAGGCTAGCTGAATAAAACCTCACAGTTGAAAGACAAATGTAACCGGAGAACTAAAAATAGTTTATCCAGGTAAAGCCTCACAGTTGGACGACAATGTAACCGGACCGCCATACAACCTTTTTATTACCTCAGTTGTAACTATTTTCTGATGAGCATGCTGTAGGAAGGAACTATCAATTGACATTCCTAATGCAGATGTTAATGGCACCTACAACAATATTTCCTGCTCATCAGAGGATGTAGTACAATATAGACTGGGAACATCTAAACATTTATATGTTTGGTTTTCCAAACAGCGCCATTAGAGTTCCATCTCACTACAACCTGACTGGCCTAGGTCAAGTTATGTCAGACGTAGCTCAGAGAACATGAGATTCTCATGAATCAATGCTATAATTGGTGAATGATGTGGTAGATAAACAAAATAGAATGGGATAAATGGACAACCAATTTAATTTTGAGTAACAAAAATTTATTAGATAACAATCAATTTGCAATTTCAACAATAGTTCATTAATTCCTCTATGAGAATAAACTTGTAAACATTCTGGTTTAGTAATAATTCATTCCGAATTCATTTAATAGTTCATTTTAAATTCACTTGAGAGAAGAAAATTATGAATATCCTAATTCAATGATAGTTCATTAATCCTTTTATGGGAAAAGCTTGGGATCATTCTGGTTTAACAATAATTCATTCCAAATTCACTTAATAGTTTATTTTGAATTCACTTGAGAGAAGAAAATTATGAATATCCTAATTTAATGATAGTTCATTAATTCTTTTACGGGAAAAGCTTGGGATCATTCTGGTTTAACAACAATTCATTCCGAATTCATTTAATAGTTTATTTTGAATTCACTTGAGAGAAGAAAATTATGAATATCCTAATTCAATGATAGTTCATTAATTCTTTTATGGGAAAAGCTTGGGATCATTCTGGTTTAACAATAATTCATTCCAAATTCACTTAATAGTTTATTTTGAATTCACTTGAGAGAAGAAAATTATGAATATCCTAATTTAATGATAGTTCATTAATTCTTTTACGGGAAAAGCTTGGGATCATTCTGGTTTAACAACAATTCATTCCGAATTCATTTAATAGTTTATTTTGAATTCACTTGAGAGAAGAAAATTATGAATATCCTAATTCAATGATAGTTCATTAATTCCTTTGTGAGAAGAAATTTGATAGTAATTAAACATTTATGATTTATATAACATTTCGTTATCTTATCATTTGATAATTAAAACATTCATACTCTAGCCAAGTATGGAAGTATATTTTTACACATAATCTTTGTGACATTATAGTAAATTTAGAAGCAGATAAGTATTTATGATTTATAGAGTATTTATCATTTGATAATTGAGGCATTTATATTTTAGCCAAATGTAGAAGCATATTCTTACACATAAACTTTATTACATTACAATGAGTTTAAAAGCAGTTAAATATCTATGATTTATAGAGTATTTATCATTTGATAATTGAGGCATTTATATTTTAGCCAAATGTAGAAGCATATTCTTACACATAAACTTCATTACACTATAATGAGTTTAGAAGCAATTAAATATCTATGATTTATAGAGTATTTGTCATTTGATAATTGAAGCATTTATATTTTAGCCAAATGTAGAAGCATATTCTTACACATAAACTTTATTACATTACAATGAGTTTAAAAGCAGTTAAATATTTATGATTTATAGAGTATTTATCATTTGATAATTGAAGCATTTATATTTTAGCCAAATGTAGAAGCATATTCTTACACATAAACTTTATTACATTACAATGAGTTTAAAAGCAGTTAAATATTTATGATTTATAGAGTATTTATCATTTGATAATTGAGGCATTTATATTTTAGCCAAATGTAGAAGCATATTCTTACACATAAACTTCATTACACTACAATGAGTTTAGAAGCAATTAAATATCTATGATTTATAGAGTATTTATCATTTGATAATTGAAGCATTTATATTTTAGCCAAATGTAGAAGCATATTCTTATACATAAACTTCATTACACTACAATGAGTTTAGAAGCTGTTAAATATCTATAATTCGGTCAAACATAAAAGTATAATAAAGATGTCTTAATATTTATTGAACAAATTCTACGCAATTAGTTCGAAAAATTCACTTTGTAATATTTGATTATTATGTCTTAGTATTTTATAAAAATTACCTTCCAATTTTACGGTCCATTTTATTCAAACGAAGGCAGGTTATTTTATTAATGGAAAGTCATGGCACAGCATGGAGAGAGTGAAGCTCTTAATTTATTCCAGTTTCATTATAATTTCTCTAGTAAAACTTTTTATTTTTATTTTCACGTTTTGTTAAAGCCCTCTGTGTAAGACGATAGAGAGAAAAAAAAAATTCTTCTTTCTTCAACGACGTGTCTAATTTGAATACTGCCTCAGTTTAACTCAAGTATCTTTTTTCTTTCTTTTTAATGATTGGATAATTAATTTTTTCCCTTTTTATTGAGACAGATAAAAAAAAAAAATAAGACGATATAACATTTCATTCAAATCCATCAATATTAAAAACCAAAAATATGATTTTATTTTTCATTTTTAACGAATCACAATTTTATTGCGTTTCCAATTAGACTGAATCACGCTAGACATTCTTGAATGGACGGGGGGGATCTTATGAATATTTATATGAGGAAACATATATGTTTCAATATATGACAGAATATATAAAGAGAAACTTACAAACATTCAACTTAGTTACCGAGAGTTCTATTAACACGTATATAATGTCAGAATTAGAATAACAACAGTGTGCACTGCAGAATATTATTTACATATTTGGACAATTCGTTTAAAGGGATTGAATTATTAAAGCACAGTGTTGATAAACCTGGATTTTTTTTTCAATTCCAATTATTGGTTTTAATAATTCTTCTTAGAAAATTAATTTAAGACATTTCAATTTGTATTAGAACAAGATGCCCCCTCACCCATATCTTTTTAAGTATAAAACAATTAAATTAACTAATATAAATTTATTGAATCATGCCTTTCATTCAGTAAAAAGTTTTTTTAAAAAAATTTTGCTGAAGCTACAATATGAATTTGCGTTATTAGTTGAAACTCTGAAGTTTAAATTAAATATTATTTGATTACTTTTAAAAGTATCTTTTAGATGAGAAATAATATTAGCATCAATGACTATATATATTTTTTACTCATGTTTATTTCAATTTACTACATGTTTCTGTTTAGATAAGAAGTAACTCAGAAATGAAACAGTACAGTGAAGACTTCAGCAAATGGGACAAAGAAGTAGAATTACGTAAACATACTTTCACGATTACAGAGAATAATGTGAATGTAAGTGCGTTATTTTTTTTAATTTTCTTTTAATCCAAGAATTTGATTTGATAATGATATTTACATTTGTTGTGTCATAATTTTTATAACAAAATAGTGTTTTATTTAGAAATAAATTAATATTTACTGATTAGTTTATTTTTATCACTGACAAAAATAAAAAGAAAATGAGATTTAAATCGGAATATAAGATCAATTTAAAAATAATTTTTTTAAAGTTAATCCAATTGAAAGCAGTAAAGAAAAGTAATTAAAATCAGAGATTAAATTTTAATTATTATTAATTGGCAGTTATATTAAGGTATCTATCTATTGTTAAAACAGGCAAACTCGCTATACGTATGCCACACATAGCAAGCTAGAGTAATCAATGGATGCCAGAAGGCTTGTGCATAAAATCCCCATCTAGTGCCTACTCACCAATATCCCCAGACTAGTTTCTGGCTTGTGGCCTTCATCAGTGAGGAGCCTTGGATCTGAGAGCACTGCATCTAGATCTTAGGATCTATTGCAACCCTCCAGCAACCACCTTTTATCTCCATTTAACTACAAAACTATGAGTCTTAAACTGAAAACACCTTAATGTTTCCAATTCAAGCCCATCAGCTTATATAGTTATATTGATGACTCTAGCTTGCTGTGTGTGGCATACATATAGTGAGTTTGCCTGTTTTAACAACAATTATACACAAGCAAAAGAGATGGTGGTCATGTGATGTTTATTGGCTTAAAATCAATCCTGCCTAATAGGATATTGGTGGCTATGGTTATTAAAGAACCAAAGATACCAAAATGTATGGGAACTGAACTGGTTCAGACCCATATAACTATATAAGCTGATGGGCTTGAATTGGAAACATTAAGGTGTTTTCAGTTTAAGACTCAACTATTGTAGTTAAATGGAGATAAAAGGTGGTTGCTGGAGGGTTGCATTAGATCCTAAGATCTAGATGCAGTGCTCTCAGATCCAAGGCTCCTCACTGATGAAGGCCACAAGCCAGAAACTAGTCTGGGGATATTGGATGAGTAGACACTAGATGAGAATTTTATGCACAAGCATTCTGGCATCCATTGATTACTCTAGCTTGCTGGGTGTGGCATACATATAGTGAGTTTGCCTGTTTTAACAACAGTTATACACAAGCAAAAGAGATAGTGATCATGTGATGTATCTACCTATTCATAAAATTTTTAAAATCAGAGGTCAAATTTATTGCTTTCTCCTACATTGTTTGATATGATGTTTTACTATAGTTGTATTTTATATTTATTTTGGAAATAAATTAAAGTTTTGTACTTATTATATATAGTATTACATAATTTCCTGCAAAAAGAAAAGAGAAAATGTGTGTAACAAATAAGTGGAAGAATAAGAAAAAGAGCACATTTTTATTTAAGTACAGCAATTTGGGATGTCACTGCTGAAGAGTCAACACACTTACAATAGAATAGTTGGGACAGAGGATTTTTCCAGTGAATTTTACCAAAGTAGAATCCTAAAGCAAATCTAGAAACAATTGCAGGCCACAGAGGTCTTATTATTAGTTAATTAAGCCACAAGGCACTTGTAAACATTTATAGATAAATGTACATAAGAATTTTGTTATTCTAATAAATTCCACCATGTAAACTTATGAGGTTAGGATATTTTTGTTAAAATATTTGCCATTAACTAATAACAAAACATAGAAAATAATTTGGTGCAGTACTTCATTCTGAGGGGACAATATAAATACTGAAATCAAATTTATTTATAAGACCAGTTCACGCAAGAAATCAAGAAAAATGGCTTTACCTCAAGTGATGGTAAGTGAATTTGACGTAAATAATTCATCAGAATGGCTTATATATAGGCAAAGAATTGAGATGAAAGGTATTACAAATGAACTGAAATTGAATTTATTTATAAAAGCAGTTCATGTGAGAAACAAAGAAAAATGGCTTTACCTCAGGTGATATTAAATGAATTCAATGTAAATAATCCACCAGAATGGTCTGTGTATAGGAAAAGAATTGAGCAACTATTTTTAATGAATGGTATTATGAACAAAATAAAGTAGCTACATTACTGTGTTACAATGATCAGAAGGTGACTGAATTATAAAACTGACTTTGTGACACATCAGAACCAGAAAATCCCCACTGGTTTATTCTGCTGCTTCAAATCTGTATGCAGCCCAGTTGTGTGAACACACAAGGAAAGGAGAAAAAGGACCTTGCTTTTTTTTCTCTCCTGTTTAAATAGTTTTCTTTCTCTTTTGTTTTCTGGAGTAATCAAACTGTTTCATCTTTATCTGTGCGGAAGATTTTTTATTAACTATTAAGGTTTTTTAAAACATTAGATTCTTTTAGAATTCACTTGTTAATTAATTATTGCCAATTGAATTCCTATGTAATCAGATTTTATTTTTTAGTTTCATTTATGTAGCTAGTTTTATAAAATACTTTTAATAAACATAAATTTTAGTATTAATTTAAAATGTACATTTTACTGATAATTAATAGATATTCCAAAGATGAAGACATAATCTTGTGTGCATGTATATCTCTAGATCTATATTATCAAGTTTCATTCATTTAAAAATAACTGGATAGTGTAGTGTTATTGGAAACATTGTAATTATTTGATCTAGAACAATAAATATATAAGAATAAAAATAATGACTGTTAATAGCATGTTTATAGATTTTTGGATTTTGTTTTATGGATTTTAGTTCTTATTTTTTTAGAGTATTAAAAATATTTTGTGGAAGTCAAAAGTCTATGGGATATCTTTATACATTCTCAAAACACAAAGGATTATTTTCATCTTAGATAATTAGATTCAAACCATGTTTTCAGAATTTATTATAGTGATAAATTTTATTCCAAGTTGGTCATATCTTCAAAGAATGGAGAAAATTAATTATATATATTTAACCTAGATATTGCAACAATTGGAGAAATTTGTTAAATCATGGTATTCTTAGTGAGATTAAGTATAGTAATTTTTTTTGCATTTAAGTATGGATTTTTATATACCATGTTAGGATAGGCTTTCAAAATAATTAAATACATGCTCCTAGAATTATAAGTACATAGGTCAAATTGTTTTAATAATTATTTATTTCAGAGTTATGAAACAGAGAGGTTCAGACATTTAAATAAGTTTTCAGTTATTATAAATGTTCGGTCAAGTAAATAAATACATTTTCACTCTAATTTCAAGATGAACATTTTTGAGAGCAATAATTATACATATTTTACATCAATAGTGAAAATAATATTACTATTGCTACTGAAATATATTTGATATTATTAAATAATTCCAGAATAAAAATATTATACATTATTAAGTATTTAATTATTTTTAAAGATATAATATTATAATAATCAGATATTTTCAGTTGTATATTATTACATCACCATGGCAACATAGCCATTACTTTTTAATGGTTATAAAAAGTCATGTAATGGACAGAATATTATATAGAGAAATCTGTCATTTTATTAGCTTGCCTTGGTTTGTAAGTCATAACTAGAAACACCTGATTATGGTTTGATGCATTGAAATTCTACCATATATAGTTTTTTTGTAATTTGAAATCTAAATCAACAATTATGATGAATAGAAACAAATTAGAATAGAAAGTTACCATGTTTGTAATAAGTCACATTTAAATCCTTATTCATTTTGAAATATAGAGATCCTGATATTCTGATTATTTCTCTGTGAAAAGTATGCTGTTGCTTTGGATATAAGACACCATATAATTATTTGTATCAGTATTTGATATTTATATGGCTGCAAAAAGGAGTTTGCATGTTAAATGAAAGGAGACCCTTTGAGTCCTGTTGGAGGTCTTAAAGGAACCAAGTAGAGCAAATTCCTAATGTTCACTCCATATGTTCTTGGCATTGTAACTGTTATTATTATGGGATTATTCATATAGTATACAAACATGGATGGACTGCTTACAAGCAAATATTATCCAACATGATGAGTTTATTAGCTTTTTACCCCTAAATTTAATCAAGAAATAACATGGTCTTTCTTCTCATTTGCCTGATAAGGCAGAATGAATGTGTGTGTGAATAAAAAAGTTTTTTCTAATAGATATATACAATCATGACAGACAAAAATAAATCATGGCCCTTATTCCCAGGAGGCTGTCAAGTCACCAGTCAAGGCAGCAGTTGGTGACCAAAGGTGGAGAGTGCTAAGAATCCCCTGATTATGGGCTCAGGCTGCCATTTGATGACAACTTTTTTATTTAGATACTTACAACTGCAGATCACTTTCAAATGAAGGAAAATTACAAGAATTGGAAGAACTATCATATTAAATGGGACATTATTGGACTTTGTGAAGTTAGAATAAAAGATGAAGAGACAATTTAAAAAGTGGACATGTACTCTACTAATAAGGCACAAATATTGGCAGTACAAGAGGAGTAGGATTCATTATAAATAAAAAGTGGAAGAACAACATTGTGAAGATTGATGATATATTGGACAGAGTGGCAAAATGAGTTATTCAATTTAATAGCAGATACCAAATGCAGATAATTCAAGTTTATGCCCCAATGAGTTTTTATAGTGATGAAGTAATAGAAGATTTTTATCTGGATGTATAAAAGGCTTTTGATCAGACTAAACAACATTTTAAAATTGTTATGGGAGATTTTATGCTAGAATTGGTAAATAAATGAAAGATAAAAGTGCTGTAGGTAAATTTGGTTATAGTAATTGAAATGAGAGAGGACATAGACTTGTGGAGTTTGCAGAAAAAGAAAAACTTTATATTATGAATTCTTTGAGAAAAATGTTAAAAGGAAATGGACACAGAAGCATCCAAATGAAAGTACAGCAAAATTGGATTGTATTTTGACTAACAGAATATATATATATATTGAAACAGACAGATCGAAGAACCGATCTTAGTTTCATGTGTTTAAGTACGGTAATTCGAAATACTATTCGCCCGCAATGGGATTTTTCCATTTCAAGTCACAAAAATTGAGCTATATATATTTTATGTTTTGTAAATAAATATGTAAAGATTCCGTGCATAAATGTCACAAATCATGAAATAATATTCGTGTGTGCGTGGTTTGTGAATTTATATCAGCTTAATTTAAAAGTTTCATTGCGGGTGTATTTGCTTAAATTTTAGCCTTTTAGAATTATACAAAGTCGTTTAAAAATACTGATCAAAAGTCACATTCCTTTGATCAGTGGTTTTAATTAAAATCTGTATTGTACAAATGTATAGAGTAATTGAGTTGTATTCGAAATTAGATAAGGAATTTATATTTGTAATTACTTTGTCAATTTAAAATTGCGTATTAAAGTTAAAGATAGCTGAAAACGGAACAATGGAAATGGATAATTGATATTGTATGGTCAAGCTGGATTGCTGAAGGCTAGAGAAAAGTAGGCGGAGCCTAAAACAAAAACCGGACAGAAAGGTCAACCGTGGTCATCGTAGAGAAAACTAACATTCTAACTTTTGACGTGGCTGAGAGTAGATCGTCTCAAAAAACAGCAAAGTAGTTGCTAGAGAAATCTCTCCAACTTTTGTTAAGAAGTCCACCAGTAAACCGTAATGTCGATGGGCTAAGTGCCAGGAGCTGATCTCTGTCCCGCCAATTTGAATCTTTGTGCCGCTGACTGATCATGTTTTATGTGCTTCACAATTTCTAGCTTCCAATCTCCAAATTGACTATGCCTTCCCAGTAGATTTCAAATGCGTGCCTACGTTCGTCAGAAATACCATTGTGAGAAGCCAAGCCGGATGAAGAAGGAAGGGTAACTGTGTTACATGAACTTTTAACTTTCTCCCGAGCTTAATGTTATAAGTTAACCTGTCAATCAAATGAATCACATGTAAGTTTTTTTTCGTTTATAACGCTACTGTTTCAAACCTGTCAGTAAATTTTCTTTTCTCCTTTTCCTCTGCTCTAGTCTTTAGAAAATAGTTTGTAAATATTGTAGCTACTAATAATAATTCAAATGAAGACAATTATATTTTTTTTTCCTATTTACTTATGCTATAAACAAACGATGCCAATAGAAATATTTTCCAACTCTGTTTAAAGCTAGTTTATAATATTGATTATAGTTATTTTAAAAGGAAGTTCGTTGTTAAAGTAAAGATTATTTCATATATTGAGTTGGCAGATATTAAATCACTTTATTATGTTTTTTTTTTGTGTTGTCATACTATTGTAACCGATACTTAAATCTTAAAAATGTAAAGGGTTTTAAGTTTATTATCTTAGTTTCCTACATGAAATGAGAAATAGTTCTCAGCATATAATTTGTTAGCATCGCTACCGCCTGAACGACCTGTGGGATTTAGGGGTTTCAGAGTAAACTTAATTAATTATTGCTTTCGCGGTCAGTTTGATTCCGCCATGTTTTATTGGAATAGTTATATCAGCCTGTTGCGCAGAAATAGACGAATTGATTACCCAGGTTTGGTATAATTCCTTTTCAAACCCACTTCAAGCACTCGTCCTCGATGACTGTGGCAATGCCTTCCCTTCGCCGAAGTTAGCGTCTCGCCATACTACCATATGGGGAAGAAAGCAATTCTTTCCCAGGTTATCTCTTGGATCACCGGGTTTCGAAATGATCCCGGCTGGTTGTAGTGTCCCGGAGCTACTTGGGGGCATTAAGCCTTGTCAAAGTACAAGCTGTCCGGTATTCCGTTAACGCACCGCAAGTGATTACTGTAGGGCTCTTCAATCTAGGCAACCGCTAGTACATCAATCTTAGATATCATAGTTATACGAAACCACCCTCCAACTATTCGTACACGCAACGGTTCGAATCTATTCGAATAAAATAACTTAATAAAATCGTAGAGAAATATTTTCAATGCTCAAATGCTCTGATTCCCTTAACCACCCGTCTATCAGTTCACTACACAAATATTGGTATGAGTTTGTTTACCAGGTAAAATGATTACTAAAGACTAGTAGCTAATTATAATAGAATATTTATGGAAATCTTACCGTACTTTTGAATACTATATTTTTATGCTCTCTATTTGTTATTAAACAATTTATTTACTCTAATTTTGTGTCTTCCACCTCATTACTCTCGAAGTCTATTTAGTCACCTACTGTCTGTATTGACAACTTAAATATATACATTACATTAATGACCGTACCGATACCCAGAGTATAATAGATCTGTATATAAAACTGTAAGTAATTTAGTCTGTGTTCTGAGTTGAGCTAGTAAAGGGATAACCCCGTGCTGTTATAAAGTCATCATCGGTTAGTCATGCCGGGGTTTGGGTTTGAATTTCGTTGGCGTTTTGGAATTTATTCTTAAACGTGGACTGGGTTTGAACTCGGGTACTGTGTATGAGTAAGCGTAGTGGATTTATACCGGTACAATATTTATATAATGTTCTTAATAAATTCAATACAGAAAGTGATCATTGATTAATAAGATGTAAGATATGTAATAATGCAAAATTAAAGAGGCAAAAAATTATTAAGAAAAGCAATATTTACAATTGATATTCCTAATCTTGAAAAACATTCTAATGAATTTAAATTACAATTTGCAAATAGGTTTCAAGTATTAGTAGATTTTGAACATGATTCAGATTTGAATGAAATTAATAGGAAAATAACTGGTACACTTTTAAAAACTGTAACAAAGATCATAGGAGATGAATTGAACTTGGAGAGATCTTCATCCTGCAGTGGATTGACAATGGTTGACAATGATGATGATAGTGATATATATATGTCATATTATTATTACTATTTGCAGGATATTCCGTGTAGTGAAAAAGCTAAATGCTGATGTTTCAGTACAATATCAAGTACCTTCCTCAGAGCGTCCTCTTTCTCAAATCATAAGAATGCATGTGAGATTTAAAATCGTTTTTATCGTTTTCTTTCTCCTCATATTTAAATTCTATTGGTTGAGAAGTTTTAAAATTTATTTTCTCTTCCAATAGTTTCTTCCAAATGTTGTTAACCTTCTTTAACTCACACCTTTCATTTATGCTCTTGGGCCTTTTAAAAATCTCTATAGCTTCTCTTAGCAATCTCTGGTCATATTGTTCAATTTTTGCTAAAATATTTGTTTTTTCAAAATTGATATCATGATTTGTTAATTTAATATGAGAATAAATAGCTGATGAATTGGATTTTTCTCTCACTGCCAGAATGTATTCTTCCTTTCTAATATTTATTCTATGATTAGTCTGTCCTATATATGTATGTGGACAGACCCTACATGGAATTTCATACACACCATGACACTCCAAAGCAATTTTATCTTTAGGAAGAGGAAATATTTCACTAATTTTTTTATAATTAGTGTAAATTGTGTGAATATTATTATTCTTTAAAATGTTACCAATTCTATCAGTTACTCTTTTAATATATGGCAAAATTGTCTTAATTTTTGATGTATCAAAATCTTTTTTCTTTTGATATGTATAAGCCCTATTAATAATTTTGTAATTAAAACCATTATGAAGAAGCATTTTATTAGTAACAAAAAGGTCCCGGTGAAAATGGCTATCATCAGAAAGTCTCTTTGTTCTATCCAATAATGTCTTTGCCACTGAAAATAGTTGTGCAGGATGGTGATGAGAGGGAAAATGCAGATATCTCCCAGTGTGTGTTGGTTTATATATATATATATTGATTATATGTGCTTTGAAACTGCAATTACTAGATTTGTTTTAGAATTGAATGCTATTGTCTGGAATAGATTACTGAGTTTTTGCTTTGAAGTTATGCAAAATTGTTGAATTATCTGATTGTGTTGCTCTTCAAACTCAGAAAATGTCAATATAGATCTTTAGTATGAGTATTAATTCAAAATGAAGGTACTGATAACCAATATGCATAAATAAGTGACTATGATAAAATTTTATAATAAAATATTGTCCTCAATTAGGGTTAAAGAATTATTTTGCTAGATTATTAAAATCAAATAAATATCTAAAAATTTACATTTTCTTTACATTTTTACAATACTTTTTATTCAGGTATCTAATCACCATTCTTTAGAAGTGAAAAATACAATTATATTGTGTAATTTCTTATTTATTTTGATAATTATATATGTACATTTTCTATTATTTTTACATTTTTTATAAATATTACACACACACACATCATTTAAAAAATATTTAATACATGTGCTGTATATTATAATTTTGTTATTAATTTTATTTATTGATTTTTGATGTAAAATTGATAATTGTTAAATACAATTATTTATAACTTTTTTATTCATTGTTAATATAATAGTTCAAAACCTTTAATTTAAACATAATAATAATTTAGAAAAAAATCTAAAATATATCATTTCAATTTCAAATAATAGTAATTTTCAATAATAATAATATTATTTATAAATAATTATTTTACACCAATACCTTTTTTCCCCCATTGATAAGGATTAAACTTTTTTTTTTTTACTATTTTAATTCTTTCTCAATTGGACTTTATAATCATTTGTAACCTGAAGATTAGATATGAAAAGATTTTATTTATTATATTTTTATTCTTGTCTTCTTTTAAGAAAAACTATCTAACTTCTTGAAGTTAAACTAACTATAATAAAATCAACAAATGAGAAATGATTAAATATAAGATCCAATAAACTGATAGCAAAAACGAGTAATAATGTATGTGCAAATTTCAATGCATTTAACAGTGTATATCATAGTTATCTTTCATCATTTAAATATATATCAAACAAGATTTAACAAGTCTAGTATTCTATATTCTAATACTTCTATATAAATATATGTTAATAATATCTTTCAAGATTATGTTTTCAGAAGTCTTTATGACTCTTAAGACTTACTAAATTATAAAGAATACCTATGTGACCTATTCAAGTCTTAACTCATTTATCTACAAGAATTATCTGGTAGATGTCCTTTAACAATTTCTTCCACTGCTTCAACTATCTTTTGCTTTGTAGAGCCTTCATTTTTTGTTTAATAAATGTTTTTATATCTGTCCAGCTTTTTTGTTTTTTCTGGAATACACTATCCAATGGGACAAACATAAACACTTTGTGGTGATTAAAAGATTTAATTTAATGCTAATTAATTAATTATATAAAAGTTTGATGATTTTTGCATTGATTTATCCACAATGAATAATGTTAACCAGATGTACCCTGTCTTTTGAAAAACTGTCATTGTAATATGTGAATTTGACAGTGTAATTTCCATTGCATTAATTACATATTAATAAATATAATATTTGTAACAATTTTTTAAATTGTTTAACAGATTTTTTTAAAAATTTAATGTAAATTAAACAAAGGATTTTAATATTATATAAATAAATGTAAGAAATGAAAAAAAATGTTTGGAATGTACCTAGCAATAGTTACCATTTATTAAAAGCTCTGAGCTTTTATCCTGTCATTTTTGTAATAATTGGTTGCTTTAACAATTTTTTTAAGACTTTATGAAAATTAAACCAAACATTTTAATATTTTATAAATAAATTTCCAAATTTTAATAAAACTAAATTAAAATTAAAATTTTTAAATATACCTGTTATATTTAACAGTGTTATGGCCCAACTATATATTTACCGAATTGCTCTTTAATGGCAGAATTTTTTTTTTAAATATTGCATAATATTTGTAATATTTTTAATTAGTTGCTTTAATAATTTTTTTTAAAGATTTAATGTAAATATGTTTTTTTACTAAACATTCCTGAATATGTCATTCATCTGAACTATATTAGGGGATTGACAGACTATGAAAGCACAGAATGCCTTAATGATGAATTATGAATCAGCATTTGTAGCTGTTTCTGCAGCTGGCTGTAAACCTTTACCACAAAATATGTACTATATGTCTGTAGTTAAAAGCAGGTACTGATTTTTTTTTCTGAGCATTTTTTTTTTTACAAATGGTGGAATTATTTTATTCACTTAAATGTAATAGTTGTGAATTGGACACTGACATTGCACAAACATTCATACCTTCACCAATCAGGCACCAGAGAAAAAATAGGGATTTTATATACTGTATAAAATGCTATAAGCAATATCTCATACCTGGTACTAAGAAAAAGATTTGTTTTGTATAATTACTGTTTCAAATTTGATTTTATTCTAACATAGGAATTATTTACAGTAAGTATTGCAATTGCTTCTCTCTGAGTTATATAGCATCAAAAACCTATGAAAAGATAGAATGACACTATTCTATTTTTGGGCTTTGTTGTTATATAAGCTTAGTTTTTGATTTGGTTTTTAAATTATACAGTGAATTTTGTCTATTGTTTCAATCTATGTACTGACTAAATATTCTGCAATCACCATTAATATATTCATGGGATAAAGAATGAGTCTTAAGTGAAATATTAGTTTTAATAATTGTAATACAGTATTAAATAAATATTCATAACTTTATTATAACATTGTTGTAATATGGTGTTTAGTGATTTTACTTAGTTATAGGATTTTCAGTAGAAGACATAGAATCATATTTTGGTTAATCAAAGCTAGGAATTCCTGATACAAGTAGTATTTTCTGCCTTTTCATTGCTATATTCCTCTCATTTTACTTTTATTTAACTTTATAGTAATTAGTCATTTAGATTGATGTTGAGCCTGATTGTAATGAACTAAGTTTGACAATGGAATTGGTGTTTGTGCAACATAATTTTTATTTAATTACATGCCCACCATTTTAATTTTTTCCAAATATATAGAGCATATAATTCCTTTTGTAATAATAAAGCAGTCATGGGAGCAGATAGGGAGTTTTTGATTGAGATTTCCCACGAGGCATTGCAGTCAATTATAATTTTCTTATAAATTGTAGTGAGGATTATAGCTTACTCAAAAATGACTAATTTTGGAAAGTTTGTTTAGTGAGACCTTTGCCTGCAACAAAAAAGAATGAATTTAGAAATTGAGATTTAAAAATGATTTGTCATAGAATCAGTCAGGGATGCCATTTCTGATGGGTTATATATTTAAGTTATAGAAATAATTATAATATCAGGAAGAGTAATAGTGGTAAAGAATATAATAAAGGTAAATATTATATTTCTTTTTTAAAATATAGATATGACAATATAATCTGTTATTATTATAATTTTTGGATAACATATAGATCGATTACTATAAACACTTGTTTATGTAAAAACGTCACTTCATAAAAAGACATATGGTTCTATTACTTGGGAATTCATAAGAAGTTCGAACACCAGACCTGCAAGTGGTAGAATTGATCTTGGGATGTCTTGATCCCAAATCAGATGCTCTACCGTGTCAAATTATGCAGGGGATTCACTATATAAGAAGAATATTGAATGTATCCACATTCAAAACAATTATATCATACAGATGGTAAAGGTTTACTTTAGCGACCAGAGCATATTCGCCATCTAGTTTTTAAAATTAGAACTAAATATTCTAAATCTTACGTATCTGCCCCTATATTACAATAACAGTAAATATTTATAATTAAAACGTAAAAGATAATAATAATAAAAAAGCATTTACCCTTTTAAGCATAATTATGCCCTGTGCATACTAGAAAGTTGGAGAAAAAAAACGGTAGTGCTGTGTCTCCTCCGGAAGGCAAATTCTTGTAGATACGATGAAAACAAAGCTCTGCTGCTACCAGATTTTTTTTTTCCAAAATATCTGGCACATTCCTCATGGCAAAAATTAGCCCAGTCAATTACTATTTTTTTGCTGATGCCGGTCTCATGCACAATGTATATTTGGGGCAAATTATGCGCCCCAAAATACCCTAATTGTTCTCAGAGGCATATGGCTTTGGGAAAAGAAAGACCTCTTTCTGATTGAGCTGTGATGGTGACATCTACACCCATCTAAACCTGCAGAATACATCACCAGTGAACAAAGCATTGTTGGCATATGGCGTAATTCTTCAGGGGGTGTCTTCTTGCAAGCCATTTGATGGCCAATTCCGGAGTTTGAAGGGCATTCCACAACTGATACATATATTTCTGCCAGAATAGCAGCAACATTCAAAATTTGATCATCTGGAACTAAACATGTAACAGATCTACCTGCGATTTTTTGCAACTATAAAACTGTACACGTGTGCATGTAATTCGAACTTTTGAACCCAGAGCGTGTCTTTTTTTTGTAATAAGTGCTATAAATGTAGATAGTTAAATTCTTAAGTTTCAAATAATTTAAATTATTTTAATTAATGTAGTGTAATTAATTCAACTTCTTTAAAAAGATAAATGGTTTTTTTTATTATCTTTTACATTTTAATAAATTTTAATGTAATTGTAATATAGTAGCATATACGTTAAGATTTTCGAATAATAATTTAGTTCCAATTTTAAAAACTAGAGGGTGAACATGATATGGACAGCGTGGACGCTAAAGTAAACCTTTACCCATACAGATTATACTCTAGTAAAGAGTCAGACTGAAAAATAAATTAATGTCTTTTGAATGCTTACATTCAGACTGTTGGACATATCATAGATTAATGAAATCTAAGTTCAAAATGGTAGTTGTAGTAAAAACAAATTATATTCCAAACATATTGATAGGAAATTTGATGTTTGCTTTTTAAATATATATATATTTTTTGCCTTACATTTTATCAGCTATTTAACAAGGATATGCCTGTAAAAATGTGATATTAGGGACCTCTACAGGTCTTAACCACAATCTTACGCTTTGGAAGAAAAGAGGGGGAAAGCTTGTGGTTAAGACCTGTAGAGGTCCCTAATATCGCATTTTTACACACATTCTTGAGGTTAAAACCTTAGTAAATATTACTTACATAATCAAATGTGCTTATATAAATTTATAATTACAGCTATTTAACATTAAAGGCCAATTTTAAATTCATCAAATGATTATGTTATTGAGGCAGGAAACATTCCTGATTGTTTTTCCAGTGATTGTATTATTAGTAACTTCTGTTAAAGTGACTGATAATGATGATGATGAATAAATCAATAAAATTTATTTTAAATTATCAAATTAAGTGAATAATGAAAAGTGCTTTCATTAATTATAAATAGAGTTTGTTTTTTAGTGATTGAATTTTAAATCAGTTGTAATATACAATAATTTAACAGATCAAGTTGTTAAAAAATACCAGTAATTTTAGTTAGGACAATTTTATTTTGTCATTTCTTGTATGCATTTCTAATCAAATAGCTATCTAGTAAGAATTTTATCTGATAAGGAAATAATGTATTAATAGAATTGTCAGATGACTGTAATTAATAAAATAATTAGAAAGTCCATATTTTTTTTCTCATATGTTATGGCATCAGCTGGGACATGAACCCACATACGTCTGCAACCAACTACTTGCTTGCAAGGCGGATGCGATGACCTCTCGGCTAACAATGCTTGATAAAACAAAATGTTTTTAAAAAAGAACTGACTAGAATCATCTATCAAAGAATATTGATTGAATTTGAAGATCAGAAAATATTTTTATCAATAAAAATATAAATACTTATGGAATTATGAAGTTAAATTATGTACCAGATGAATGTGACATATAATTGACTGAAAACAAATCATAAAATTTTAATTAGTAATTTTATGTTTGTACATAGATTATTATAGATAAGCAACCTAATATTTAACATAACAATTTTATGTATAAGCCTTTACCTGAAGGTTTGCAATGATAGTATATTAGATGTGATAATATGTTGGACTATTTTCATCAACTATCAGTAAATGTTGAATGTATAGAAACTTCATTTAAACTTTTCAAATACAAAAAACTCGTTAGTAATAACACACAAATAGAGAATACAGACTAGTAATGTCATAACATTTCATGTAATATTATTCTCCACTTTTCTTCAAGTGTTGTTGATCTGTGATAGTATTAAATTCAATATTTGAGAATCTAAGGATATGAGTTTGACTCCTATCTAATACTATTACTGGTCGGCCAGCAACAGTTGAAGAAGAGTGGAGAATATTACTACTTGAAATATTGTGTCATTACTAATCTGTGTTGTCTATGTGTGTTTTTACTAACAAGTTAGTTGTATTTGAAAAGTTGAAATAAAATTTAAAATTTTCTACACATTGACATTTACTGCTAGATGATGGAAATAGTTCAACATATTATCATATGTATAAGACTGTGCATTTTTAGTAATATTACACTTAATGTTTGTTTTTTTAATTGTTTTAGGAATTCACAAAAAGTAATCATTCCATAATTTTAAATAAGTGGGATTCACCATCTTACAAAAAGGTATTTTATAATAATAAAATTATTATTAGTAGTAGTATAAAATTATTTTTTACTTAAAAAAAATCCAAAATATTTCAAGTTTTAACAGTGATATATTATAGTGTTGAATTTGATTTGAAATAAGTAGGCTTCTGTTTCTTCACCAAAATAAAACTTGTTTGGACATAAATGTGAATTATTTGCATATGATTAGTCAAAATAAGAGTCATAGATCACATGACCCTATTCTCTTAAGCTTGTAAGTTATAAACAATGAGGATTTCCAATTCCTCAACAAGCTTTGTGATAAATGCTTAGCTAGAGAAAGCATTTAAAAATCTCTGTCAGGACCCTCCCCCACAAATCTCTGACCATGGTTTTGTGCTTTGGCACTTCTCAGAGAGGTGCTAGGATATGTTCAGACATTAGATCTGCATATGATATTTTGAATAACTAATCTTTCTACTATAATATATTGATAATATATTAAACTAAGTATCGAGATATTTATCTTAATAGAAGATAACAAAAATAGATCATTTAGTTTTAAGGATAATCGACTTATTTTGATGAAAGAGATGAGTTTAATACAGATATATAGAATGTCATTCAACAGGTCATGCAAGATTGTAAATTGTTGTGAGCGATTTTAATGCTACAAGTAAAACTTTTTGAAAGATGAAAGTTCAATCAACAAGTTTAGATATGGAAAGACAAATAAGAGAAAATACAGATTTTCAGAAATTACAAATAAAGAAAAAATTATTCATTAGGAATTGTTTGTTTTTGTTTTTTGAGATAATACTAAAAATAAGCTAGACATAAAAACATCTAAATAAAATTGTGGGCAATTGGATTATACAGCATTATTATTAACAGAAAATATGTATTTTAAAACTGCAATGTGCTTACTAGATTCATAGAGTAATCAATCATTAAAGAAATAAAAAAAAAAATAGTTAGAAAATATATTAAGAAAATCAATTTTAACAATTGGTATAATACCTAACTTTAGAAGCAATTTTTAATTTAAATTAAAGATTTTGTTGATAGTTTAGATTTGAATAAGATCAACACAGAGAGAATCAATCAATAAAATGATAATAGAAAATTATAACAGCTGTGTAGGTAAAGAGAACAATTCAACTAAGACAAAGCAATGTATGCAAGAAAAAAAAGTAAAATAATTAAAAAATGATTAGAAAAAATAGAATATGTATAATTGGTCAAAATGGTATAAAGAAAGTTGTTGAAAAAATATCAAAAAATAATTTTGACAGTGCAAAAAAACTTGAGGTAATAATAAAAATCTATAAAGTAACATTTTATTACTGGAAAGTTATTTTAACATTAATAACAAAAAAATATCACAATCAAAATTTACATTATGAAGTTTGTGAAAGAATTTTACCAAAAAAATCTATAGTAATTAAGAATAGGAAAACAAAATATTTCATACTGTATTGAAATCATTTGAGTACTGTATATAAAAAGATAAGACAACAATTCTAGCTCTGAAAAATAGAAATGATTTAATAATTATAAATATATTTAATGTGTCAAAGCATCGTCCAGGAAGCAAACCCCGGGACAACTGCTGGTAAGGCAACTGTGCTAACCACTCGGTCACCAACGCTTGACAATTATAAATATTTTAAGAAATGCAGTAAAACAATGGCAAAATTATTAGCAGAGCTATACTTCAAACATTTAGATATTATGAATATATCAAAGGACTATAAAAAGACAATTCTGATATTAATTTTTTAAAAGAAAAATGAAGAATAAGATAGAAGAAATTATAGATTTACAGTTTTTTTTAAAATTAATCCTGTATTTAACTATATTCAATCATAGAGCTGCAAGTAGGAAAAGAAGAAGTAAAGATAAATACTAAATAGTTTAAATTAATGTTCAGGAGCTTTTCAAAAAAAACCCCCCAGAAATAAAATAATTATTATAAATTAGAGGCACTTTATTTAAATTGTTAATAAACAAAGCAAAACTCTTCATACAGTATTGCCACCCTATGCCAACCAGAGTAATCAATGAATGCCAGAAGGCTTATGCATAAAATCCCTATCTAATGCCTACTCATCCAATATCCCCAGACTAGTTTCTGGCTTGTGGCCATCGTCAGTAAGGAGCTTTGGATCTGAGAGCACTGCACCTGGGGATATTGGATGAGTAGGCATTAGATAGGGATTTTATGCACAAACCTTTTGGCATTCATTGATTACTCTGGTTGGCACAGAGTGGCAATACTGTATGAAGTTTTGCTTTGTTTATAAACAAATATAAGAGATAGTGATCATGTGATGTTAAAGTGTTAATACCGATGAAAACATAATGGATGAAATTAAACATTTAACTAAATCTTAACAAAATACTTTCACTTAAAGTAATTTAATATTAGAAGATATTATGAATATTTTCCTGAAAGGGATGTCCTTTAGTAAATGTGTTTTGCCAATTCTTATTTATGGATCTGAAATCTAAATGTAAAAAACGAACAGAGATTTCAGACCACACAATATAGTATGATGAGATATATATTGAAATTAATAAATAGTTATCAAAATCAAAACTATATAGATGAATGTTTAAACATGTATCATTGCTATCTTTGAAAGAATTAAGAGACTGAAAATAAAAATAAGCTAAGTATGTTGCTGCAAAAAATTAAAAAAAAGACAGTAGATGGATTACTGTTTTTTTTATCTATATATCTTAAATTTGCGGGGAAAAATGTTTTAGATCATTTATTCAAAAAAAATAATGGCAGCTTCATTTACTATTGTAATATTAATTTGACCAAGAAATTTAAAGGTATTAACATCTAATTTTTCGTTAATACAGCATCGATTGATCCACGCCATCTATGGCGCTGTTGCTACGCTAAAGCACATAAATATGCTGTTTACAAGGCCGCTACATAGATCTTACGGCCTGTAAACTGTTCAACCGCTAAAGATGTTGAAGTGCACCCATTACCCCAACATCTCTAGTATGTCGAACATTATTAGCAACGAGTATGCAAGACTCTCTATAGACATTACTCTTAACTATTGTACAGCGTATGATGTGAAAGTGTCTTTATTTTGAATGACCAAAAGTATATTATAACGTTTTTTTTTTGGCTTGGGTGTATTTTTTTTTTAGTTTGGTTTGTAAAAATTGTAACGCTTTTCCAAACGCCTCTGGTTTCGTTGTCAGGGGTCAGAATTCAAGATATGAGGAATATTAGTCACAATTCGGCAAAGTTCACGATCAAGTCGCGCACTTTCCGAGACTTTTTCGAGATCAAAACATTTCAATGGCAGACGATTGTCCGGCGTTTCGATTTGTAGATTTGCCTACTACAGAAGCAGATGCGGTGGTGGTAGTTTAATGAGAAAATTAATTTTTGATGTAATTGTTGTTTTTTTTAAATAAATACACGTTAAATACCCCCCCCCCCAAATGAAATATATGAAAGTTGTTTAAAAAAGCACGAAAAAAATAAAGTAAAAAAAGTTTCTTTAAAAAAAAAAAGACCGTAATCAAAAGCGAAAAAAGTTACTTTAAAAAAAAAAAAGACCGTAATCCAATTTTGTTAATCAAGTTTTTTTTTTTTTTTTAAAAAAAGTTTTTAAAAAACGTATGAAAAAAAATCAATTTTGAATCAATTTATTTATTTAAAAAAAAAGAAAATACGGTCCAAAAAAAAATCCACCCCCCCCCCCAAAAAAAAAAAAACCACGATAACATTACAAAATAATAATAATCAAATCAGCCCGGTAACGTTATATCTATTCGTTTTTCACTAGCAACAGCGCCATCTTATGGCATGGATCAATCGATGCTGTATTACCAATTTTTCAATAATCATTTTTTTTTCACAATAATGCAAACTTTTGAAATGGTGATTCTTAATTCTGAAATAAATAATTACTTCAACCTTATTGGATGAAAAATTTTCTATAATTATGAAATGATTAAATGTTTTTCAGTAAATTTTAGCCTTTGTACACAGCCTTAATATTTACTCTAAATTTATTGTAAGGTTGTAATTGAATATTTAGCTAATCAGAAGATGATAGCATAGGTATTATTGGTTCCGTTTTTTGATGAAACTCTTTTTAGTAAAATAAATTTCTAATTCTGCTTTCTTGTAGTATCTTTATATTTCCATCTAAATATGAGAGGAATGATCATCAGCAGAGAAGAAAACATATTAACAAATACTGTGGAATTTCCAGATTACATGTGTGAATTTCATATATCATGTACAAGGCACTTGACATCAAATTCAAAATTTAGAGTTTTAATGAAAAAGAAATTTATTATGTAACCAGAGATCAGAGATACAATAACTTACATTTTTTAGCAAATTTTGATCAGAAAATATGCCACAATTTGACTAAAAATGGTCATTGTTTTGAAGTTGAATGGATCACAATTTCTATATAGCAATATAATCTCTTTTGCAATAATTTGTATTGGTAATCAAATGATGATAAAATTTACAAAACATCCACTATCACAAAATTCTATCACTGATGAAGAGCAAAATAGTACGTCATCCAATGCTGTTACATTGGAGTGTAGGATGATATGTGTTTTTTTTTTTGAGCCAATTGTTTTAACATTATAACACTGATAGATATACAATTGTGGGCAAAGTAAGATCTATATATTACCTCTCTCAACTACATTGTGGTCATAATAGCAAAATTTTTCACACAATAGTGCCACCTAATGCAAGTTATAGTAAATAGATAGTAGAAAGTCGTGCATCGTAATCCCTTTCCAATGTTTACCTTTCCAATATTTTCAGACTAATTTCTTCTAAGTTATGGATTTTATTAATGAAGAACCTTGCATTTAGGTGCAGTGCATGTGAATATTTTGATTTAATGCACCTTTCCAGAATCCACATTTTAACTTTTTGGTCAACAATAAGGCTATGAGCCTAAATTGAAAACACAATAGTCAAACATATCTGAATCCAATTCTATATCTATACATTTTGTTGTCTGCTTTTTTAATAGCCATAGATATCATTATCCATTGGCTAAGATTGGTATTAAACCATCAAAATATCACATAATTACCTTGTTCTATGTGTTTACAAGCTGTTAAAATTTTAGCAATTTTTCCATCCACTAGTTCTACCTAGTGCAAACTGCAGCAATCAGTAAATGCTAGGGGGTTATGCATCATAATCCCTATTCAGTGCTTATCTATCCAATATCTCCAGACTAGTTTAGCTTATTGCTTTTATCACTGAGAAGTCTTGGATCGGGAGTAGTGCACCTGGATCTTCAGATCTAATGTACTCATCTAGCACTCACTTTTTACCTTTTTGGTCAACAATAAAGCTATATAAATGAATTAGCTTGGATTGAAAACATTAGGGCATTTTCAGCTTGGGTTAATAGCTTTGTGGTTGACAAAATTATAAGGAGATAGGTGCTGGAAGATCCATTTGCCCTGCTCCCATATCCAAGGCTTCTTATTGATCCAATGCCATAAACTAGAAACTATCCAAGGCTTCTTACTGATCCAATGCCATAAACTAGAAACTACTCTGTGGATATTGGATAGGTAGACATTGAATAGGAATTATTTATGCACAACCTTTTAATATCAATTGATTATTTGAGCATGTACTAAGTGACACTATTGTGTGGAAAAATTTGCTGTTGTTTTAACATTTTGTGTAAGTATAAGAAAATATGATAATGTGATACACTGTGGTCACAAATAGTTTATAATGGTCTTACTTGAAAGATAATTCAGAAATAGATACAATATAATTATTATAAAGAAATGTGAGTATAAATAGCTGAGGTTAAATTTAAAGCTATAAGATCACCACTAAACAATACAATCACCGTAATTCCAAATTACATCTTTACAAATAGGTGAGTTCATTGTTATTATTTCATTGTTTATGAATATCAATAAAGACATTTTTATTCATATTTTAAATCTCTCTTTTACATTTTTCTTTGGTTAAATAATCATGCAAAGATAAAATATATCAATTATCCATCTCCTTGAAAAGAAATCTATCATCTACAAAGAGCAAAATAATACTTCTAGTATTGTTTATACTCAGAAATGTGTTTCTAAAAAGATGTATTAAAGAACATATTGTGGAACATGTACAAACTATATTATATTTGTTTATTTATTATAATTTTCCATATACATATTAAGTATCGGGATATATTGTTTTCAGGTGGCAATTTCACATTTCATTATTTTCAATGTTTGATAGACTCCCTATAAATGACAACGTGATATTATAATTTTTTATATAACATTGTTTAAAATGGTTAATATATATTCAAATAAAAAGGATTAAATTCCTGTATATATTCATAATATTAACCAAACATCTGTGATAATGATGATGATTGCTTCCAAAAGTTTTTTTAATTTATTTTTGTCATTTTAATAAAAAAAGAAAACATTTGATCATCGTTTATAAATTATTACTGTTATCCTTGCATATCTTCCAAAGAATTGCATGATTTCTCAAGATTGTGGATATTAATAGCATAATAGATATTACTAGCATAATATGTGGAATGAATTCAATAAATGAACACAAACTAAATAGATTAATAATAATAATGTTAACAATTTATTACAATAGATATATAAAATTGTTACTTATATATTTGCAACTATTACCAAGTATAGTACAAAATATTAAATAAAATAAAATAATAATTATTATTTTAAACTTAAGGCCTTATGTAAATACTTTTAAGCCAGGCTATAATCTGTACCAACTATGCCTTGAAATTTATTATTGTCAAGCAATATCTTGCAAGATTTCATGAATGTTAATTTGTATAGGAAATAGTGGACTTAAACAGTGGAGAGAACAGCTTCATTCTCCCAAATCAAGATGCTTCAGATTGGCCTATATAAGTGGAAAGTTAGGTTAAAAATAAGATGGCCACTTTTATCTTTATAAAAGTAGCTATATTGTGTCATGGTTTGAGAGATCCCTCTATTGGTAAAATAAAGATATTGCTTGACGATGATAAATTTCAAGGTGCATTTGATACAGGTTATAGCCTGTCTTAAAAATGTTTACATATACTTCATAAATAATTACGGCTTTATGATAACTATATTGGTAAGATCTTACCAAGCGCAAAGTTTGAAACCATGATTTTACATATATTGCTCTTTTACTAAATGTATGAATAAGTCTTTATTAGTTATTCCTTGATGATAGTTTCCTCTTTGAATAAGGGTTATATTAGATAGGGTATATAGTAGGTTTTATGGCACAGCTCATTTATTTCCTTATTGTAACAGTCAGGTTTGTACATTTGCTCAACAGACTGAGAGTCCAAGCCAGAGAACCAAAAGCTGACCAAGTCGGGATAGTAATACCCTACGTCTGATCGTACCTTAACTCTCTCACTCGTGCTTCCAAGTCAACCCATCGCGAATGACATGCCAGAGGCTACACTCGATATCTCTTTGATCACGTTCCAGCAATAGCAAAGCAGTAAAACATGAGACATTCCCCCCTTATTACATATTCTATTATATACCTTAACTAGTGATTCGTACAATAATGAGCAAGTAATGAGACTGAGACAAATTTATATTTCATAAATTTAATATAACAATAAATACTCAAGCATAGTAGGTTGTGTACAGCTAGCTCACACGCAGGTGAGGGAACACTAGGGTTATAAATAATAATACAAAGCAATGAATGCATGCTCAGAGTTATAAAACAATATTATTACAAAGCATTCAGTGTGTTCTCAGGGTATAAAATAATAGTACAAAGCATTGAGTGGATCCTCAAAGTTATAAAATAATATTACAAAGCATTGGGTATGTTTTCTCAGGGTATAAAATGATATTACAAAGCAATAGACTCTTAGTAAGCTTATGTCACCTTTCATGTTATAATTCATGCCATGTTTTATATGTTTGAAACCGGTTATAGTTAGCTAGAGTAATCGAGTTGATGGATAGATGCTAGATATTACTAATACGTTGAAGATTATATCATTGTTGCTAAGTTTAAAATATTATAATGACTAAGTTTAAGATTATATTATAAATATATTCAAAATCATATTATAGATATTTGCGTGATATATTGTTATACAGATAAACGCATTAACTCAGATTCTAGGTCGGATCAAAGCCGAAGTCACTTTCTAGGGAAACTGAACTGAAATGTGGTGGCAGGGGAACGTCAGATTCTAGTGCGTTAGAAACTATACTATCAGATAAGTGCGGCTCGAATGCATTCTTAATGGGGTTTATTACCTAGTAAACGGTTCCCTAACCGATCTGCTTGCTACAATGGAAGAGGCCTTTTTATTAAGAACAGAAGATTGGCTTATGAGCCCTTTGGAAACACTTTGGTTTCGTTATACAAGAATAAATGTCACATTTGCCTAAACTTTCGAGGCGTGACTTGACGAAATACGAAGAACTGTCGCAGTGGCCTAAACTTTCGAGGCGTGCCTGGACGTGGAACAATCTTGAGATGGGCCATTATAGACATAGCAAGTAGATATGCATTTTTATGCAAATTAGCAATACATTCGCAACGCTAAATTAATATTTAATAAATTTAATTACGCCAAAATCTTAGCTTCTTCAGTGCTACTACCACCGGTCAGTTCATAAATGAGCTTATTAAATTATACGATAAAGGCGATAATGAGAATCTGATTTAAAGTTTTCTGTATAGTTACTTATCCTCTAATTAAACGAAGTTATAGCAAACTGGTTGTTAAATAATAAAATGTGAGTTATAAACTAGCTCACGCAAATTATTGATGTTTAAATAAATTATACATCTTAAATAATTCGTCAAAATAGACCTTACTAATAATGAAAAATGAGTTTTAACTAACGAATGCAAATCTATATTCTAAATAGCTTGCGTGAAATATACTTTTTCAAATAACTGACAAGATACATATTTTAAATCACGCAAATATAATTCTTAAATAACTTGGGCAAAATCTGCGTTTTAAATAGCATACGCAATATATACGTTTTAACTAACTTTAGTAAACAGTTTCATTTTATATAACTTTAGAAAAGATGCGTTTTAAATAATAGACGCTAAAGATACCTTTTAAATAACTTTAGCAAAACATTTTCATTTTCAATTAACTTGGGAAAAGATGCGTTTTAAATAATATAAGCAAATATACATTTTTAAATAACTTTAGTAAAAGATTTTAAATAATTTGTTCGATTCACTCTATCACAAATATAATTCAGAAAAGAGTCTTAGCTATATTCTTTATATCGCAATATTGATATAATAAAAGTAATTGCTCACTCCCTTCCCCCCAATAATTTATTAACACACCAGACTCCGTTCTGATAAAAACACAGCATAAATCAATAAACATGAACTTAAAATATAAGAATTGCATAAAATGATCGATAAGATAATAATTTAGACATAAAAATTTATAGTATGGTTTTATAGAAACTAGATGTGTGTGATTATTTAAATTATTAATGATCAACGCCTACTTAAAGTTATTAATGATCAAGCAAGAATTTAGTGTGTTCTAAGATTTAAACCATTTTACGATAAACATTTTAGTGGAACATTTAGAAATATTATAAATTATGTGATTTATTTAGCTAGCTTTCATTTAGTATACGTTTTAGTTAGGAAATGTAATATTTTGTAGAAAGGATTTACCGGAAAGTCTTTAAAGCCTTGTTCATTGCGCTTCTCTTTATATTCAGTCAGGCTGGGCTTCTCTTAGGTTTTAGTCGGGATGTAACTTCGTGAATTTATCTCTGTGGCAGCTTTCTCCATTTCTCTGATCAGGAACTATCTGGTTTCTCAGATACAGGTTCTTTCTCTTGTGATGGGCATGGTGGAGGTCTTCTTTCATCGGTAGCCGCTCGTGGAAGAGCAAACGGCTCTCTCTGTGTCTTCTAGCCAACGGTCATTTTATAGCAGCTTGGATGATGGTTTTTTTTTAGATTTAGCAGTCTAAACGGCAGGAACAGTTTTCTTAGTTAACTCGGGTCTTCGGAAATAAAATTTGGCAGCACGCACAAATTTCTCAGCAACAGAAAAAATTTTTACATGGATGATGATAGATGATGGAAGAGGCTAGGTTAGAGAGCTTGGTGGCTATTTTGGGCCCCTTTTTATGCTGTATTTTTGACAGAAGTAACCTCCTACTTTGAGTCTGCCACATCACGAGATGACCAGTTCGAATTAGCCCTTAACCAAATATCCAGTTTAGTAAAATATTAAATATAGCTAAATCTGGACTTGGAAAGACTCTATTGTTTTAATTGACTTCGGTTTTAAAAGATATATTTCCAAGATAAATGGTCACAAGCAATTTGTATAGATTTATGCCTGACTGAATATTATAATTGGTTATACTTTTTAAATAGGTCAAATTTTGGCCAGAAAGGTTTATTTTTGGAACGAAATGTTAAAACTGATAAAACTTTCTGCTTGTAATTTTAAGCAAACAAAAGAATTGAAAATTATCTAACTTGGAAAATATTCAAAATGAATACTGGCTTAAATAATTATTTAGAAAGAATTTTGAAAAATAAGTAATATTATAAATTTAAACTTATTATGCTATGATATAGATAAATTTTAATTATAGTTATGTTTATTCAGTTTTAACAAATCGAACAGACTATGCTCGTATATAAATATTTGAGATTGTAATTTTATATTAATGGGACGATTATATACGCACATACTCGCAATATTATAAGCAAAGTTTTTTAAAATTTAAGAAATACACGCCATCTGAGTACAACAAATATATACTATTATCTTTGATAATAGGTGAAACAGGTGTAACCGTTTCATTATGGCATGATTAAAGCAGATAATGGCTGATTTTAGCAAACTTCATTGTTAGCTGTGAATTCAACTTCATCAATCCAAGTGATTTAACTGACATAGTGATTGGTTTTCTAGTCACACATGCTAAATAGTCTTCCATGATCTAATGTCGTACTTGCTGTGATGGATTTTATAATTGAACAATACTTTTAATGTTGGCAAGATACAGTGATCCAAACTACAGTAAAAAACTGTTTTAACCAGTGATTTCTCTTCATGAAACACTGCTTGTTGAGTTAAGATTTGGAATAGAATAGACTATTGTAGTATTTATTTCTGATCTGTTTATATCTCAATTGTTGTTTTTCACAATTATCACTGTATTCAATGGATGTTTCTAGACAACATCTCTATCAAAATCTAATTACAAGATTTAACATCTGTTTATTTATAACATCATGTTTATTGCTAAACATTTTTTTTATTTTTTAAATTATGATATAATTAAAAATATATAGTTTTTCTTTTTTACTTTTTCATATTTTACAATAGTGATGGGAAGAAAGAAAAAAATCATTATTGACTTAAAAATTGACAGATAATTTTCTTAATTTTAATAACCTATAATTTTGAATAATATATTTAGATTTGCCATTCAGTTGATTATAAAAATGGACAAATTATTTATTTAAAACCTTATTCAGAAGGTAAATCAAAAGAGTCACCAAATACTATACATTTTCATAAATAGTGCAAATTACATTCATTTGAGTAGTGGTAAAATCCCTCTTTTACATAATGTGAGTTGTAAATTTTTTTTACTATTTTTAATTTTGCAAAATATATTTCCTTTATAAAAATATTTAATAACATTACATAAAAAAATTTATAGACCAATTTTTTTTTAATTGCCTAAATCAGTGTACCTTAATGATACATCTTATATCTAGTATGCACATATATATACATGACAATTTATACATTTATTTCTTTTTGACTATGCAGGTTTGTAATGTAACTATTTTGAACTGCTATTGGATTTGTTATGTTATGAGATATATATTAATTTTAATGCACACATAAATAATTTAATGGCTTCTAAAATATGTTATGCTAAAATCATAAACTTATTCATTAGTAAGATAATTTGAAAGTTAAAGCCCAGAGATTCATTTAAATGAAGTTATAAATAATACCCATCTTTTGTCATATCAATGTCAATTCATTTTGCCAGATAAAAAATGATTGATATTGATATAATGAGAAGGCATTATTTACAAGTTCATTTAAATGATTATTTGTGGCTCTAGCTTGTGAATTATCTCAATAATGTATTCAGGTTTCTCGTTCCATGAATAGACTTATATATTGTAACGGAAAGAAGACATTTGTAACAGAAATAATAATAAATTGATAGAAAATGATCCATTATTAACATATATGTTTATCTAATCTGTTATTTGTAACAGCAAGTAAACATTGTCACAGTATAGATAAATAGATGAGCGATGAAATGATAGTTACCATAATTCAATAACCAAACACTAAACAGGATAATGATATGCTGCAGCGGTTCATCATTTGTAACCAAGTAAACTAAATGAGAAATGAATTCACGGTGTTAGCCAAAATACAATTTATAATTAAATAAGGATGATGCTAACATATAAATAAGAATATATGCATATCATGCTCTATCTGGGTGTCTATTTCTAATTAATTAAATATAAAATTATAGCCCAATTGCAACTATCATAAACATTAATTCTGTCACATTAGTAATGAAATAAATAAGTTATCTCATTTCTCCATATAAAATAACAACAATGACAATTAAAACTATCATCATTAAAGATTTAATAATATCTAAATATTGGGGATGTCATTTGAACAATAAAACATACTGGCCATTGTCATCAAATAAAAGAATATTAAATATTGCAACTGAATAAAATTACCCACTTTGAGATTCCTGGAGTGCATTATGCTTATCTCCCATACTAGGTTCTTTTAACAAAGAATCCTTCCTATTCTTCTTTCCAACCATATAAGACCATTCAGGGTCACATGCACACACTGGTGCTATTCATGACAACTTATAAAATATATATTATATAAAGTTAATATTATGAAGTTGGAAAGGGATTATATCACTCTTTATTCACTTTAGCTAAGTATATGTGTTTTCCCACGAGCGCCACTAGATTGTTTTAAATCTAGATAAATATCTGTTTAGAGTGTACTGAGTTCAAACTCATTTGGTACATTTTTATCACACATGATTTGGATGACTAATGAAAAAATGACATTGTTACATTTTATCTATATCGATAAAATTACAAGATCCCAATTTTACCAAAATTTATATTATAGATCAAAGACTCTTATAGACATTGCTAGCTCATTTTATGTATATTGATGAAACAGACAAGTATAATCTTATTAATGGCTTCTAAACAAGCATCGTGAAAACCATTATTAATATTGATGGCCATTTAACTAGATTATTTATCACAATATAAAGATGATAAGGATGATGATAATAATAATGAATGATAATAATAGTGATATAATAATAATGATAATAATAGTGATGATGATACTAGCCATAGCTTATTAATAAACTCACAACAATAAATTAATCTTTATAAACTCATATGCATTTATTAAAAATTATCCTATTTCAAACTGAGATTTAAATATTACATTTACTAGCATTTATATAAGTTTATAGTTATTTACTAAAATACTTTTATAGTTAAAACCAGGATTTAATAATACTAGTGATGAATGATCATCATGAATCTCTATGCATGATATTCATCTTTCTATAAATCTTTATTTACTACATATATTAATTATGCTAAACATTAGATTTAATGATTATAATTTATTAATGATGATGATGGCAATCATAACTCTTGTATAGTATTATTTGAAACATTTTAATCAATAATATGATATCCATCTTTGATGAGGATGATCATAATTCATGGACACAACATAATTTTAGCTTTTCTACTATTGAACTATAATTATTAAAATTTGGTTATTATCAAGCCTAATCCTTAAATATTTAAAGATAAATCAACATTCTAGTTTACTTAACATTTTGCGAGCGCTTAATATTTGCAAGTGATTGCTCAATATTTAGAATGCCGATGACACTTAATATCTACGAGCAATGATAATGAATTAAAATGATAGAATCAAGACAAGAAAAACACAACAATATTTTTTAATAAGAACTAGGAAACCAATTAAGATATATAATTATATTTTATTGATACTATTACTCTTTCTTTCTTTAAAATCAAATTTACTAATTAGATAAATGGCTTATTATTACATTAATTCAATATAAAACTAATACAAAAAATTTATATAAGCACAACCAAATAAATTTAATATATAAGTTTGTCATTTTTGAATATTTTAAAATAAGCTGGCTTAAAATGACATTTAAAAAAAAATATATTTCATGGAATGCTTACTTAAGACTTTCCTAACTTATTATATTATAAAAATAAATTTCATATGTAACTTGTGTGTTTTATTTCACTTCCATTCAAATGTGATTCCTGCTTTATAATTTACTATATTTAAACTAACTAGGTATAATCTATTCTTTTGACGTGTTTGTATAAGCAATTACACATGCACACACATTCTGTAATGTTAACATATATGTTTAAAATGTATACCTTTATATTAGAGATTAATACATAAATTACATATATATAAAAAATATTTGTGCAACCTTTTAGCAAAATAAAATAAAATACATTATATCAATTTTAATATGCAACAAAATAAAATAAAAAAAACCCATTATAAATGCATATATTTATAGGTTGCTCATTATCATAACAACTGAAGAACAATTAAAAAAAAACATTTCAATATTACAATATAATAAAAAAAATAATGAACATTTAAGTTTAAAGATTTAAACTGTATTTGTGTTATGTTATGTGATATTGAGAATAACTATAGATAAACAAGCCCTTAATGTTTCTATATCAAAAGAAAAAAATAATGCTTTGAACAATAAATTAAGGTTTACTTTTAATAAGCAATAATAAAAGATCTGTTAACGAAAGTTCATAGTTATCCGATCACTTTCACTTCTTATAAATATCCTGAGTTTGAATTTTCAGACTGCTTGTCTTTGCTCCATTTAAAAAAAAAGTTCTTGCAGATACTTTAAGATAAACATGAATTAATTGACCTGCTTATTTCTTCAATTTTAAAATTATTTATTGTTGATACTTTTGATAATGCTGAATTCGTTGATTGGCTTCATTCTACCATTTCAAAAAGAGTTATTATAAATACTTTTAGATAGGTATGAACTGGTGGATTTTCTTGTCTCTCCCATTTAAAAAAAATTATTTTAGACACTTTAGATGACTGAGGAAAACTTTTAACAAAAATTTGATTCATAGCTTCAAATTTGGCTATATATGGCTTTTATACATTTTCTTTTCCTCTTTTTTCCCCTTCTCCATCCATCCAAAGGTAATGAGCCTAGAATAGACCAGGAGCCAGAAAAGAAGCATTTCATATAGCTTGTGTGGTTGGCTTCAAACTCTATCATTTTGTTGGTTATTATTTGATTGGTATATGAGTCCACAGTAGATTAGTGATTTTAACCCATTTTGTATTATTCCAGGAAGCAGAAAAAATGGTTTTAGCAATGCAAATTCATGGTATTATGCACAGCAAGATATATTAATATCATTTTTATATAATTGTTAATAATTTCTTCCAAGTAATTCAATTTTGTTCCATTCTTTCTTCTTTATCTTAATATTGCTGGAAATTACTTATATAGATGCACATCTTCGTCTATACTGGCTTTAAAACAAGAGTCATTTCCTTTCTTTTTTCAATTTTTAAAGAGTGAAAAAAAAATCAAATTGCTCACTTTCTTTTTCTAACATTAAAAAAAAAACTGATTGTTACATCTCTTTTTTAATAATAATGACTGAGTGATCTTTAAACATTTCTGTTTAATAATAAGGTAAAAACTGAGTCATTACATCTCTGATTAATAATACTGACTGAGTGATCTTTAAACATTTTTTTCATTTATATTGCCAATCTTTGGTCAAAGAAACTGACCACTTGCAAATCTCTTATCTTGAAACAAAAAATCAAAGCTTCTCAAGTTTGATGGTCTGTCGCAATTTTACAAGAAAATTAATAATCACCTTTTATTTCCTCAAAGCACCTCTCTCTTTTTTAAAAAAAAAAAACTTAGATACAGATAAAAACAATACAACAAAAACTGGCAATCTATAGTTATCAGAAATAGGTGTAAAGGCATTTTTGTGTTTATACAGACATTTTCATTCTTTCACACTCTTTTGCACATGTACATTTTTTTTTCCTAATCTTGATCTGATCACCTTATTTTACACTTTCTTTCTGATCTACTTTATTTTAACAAAATGAAAGTTAAATAATTTAACACATTATTCAATAAAAAATATAATAAATCAATATTAAATATTATTACCGTCTCTCTCTACAACTGCTTATTTATTAAGTATTTATATAGACTATATAATAATAAATACACACATAAATCTATATATATAAAAGAAAATTTTTTTTTTAATTAAATAATATGTATGTGGGTGAAATGAGTCATATATATCTACAGTATATACATATAAAAAAACTATATATTACTGATATATCCATTTTTACAATATAAATTTTATAAAATATAAAATAAAAATTTAAATTACCTATATACACATATTCAATCATAGTTAATTATAGTTCCTAATATATGCAACAGTTGAGATTTCTCTTCCAACAATGTTAATACAAATAAGTGAAATGTCTTCTAGATATAGTGTTCAATAATTTTTTTGCAATATGAGTACAACTGTTCTCTATTATACTCCAAAATTTCACGTCAAAAATTATTTTAAGCAATTTCAGCCAAAGGGGTGAATGTTAGATCAATTGAGATATTTAAGGCAAATTGATGTAAATTGACTGAAACTGTATTCTAAAGAATAGAGCCATTCTACCATTTAAAACTGAAAACAAGTGATGAAGCAATTGCAGTGACTAATATATATATATAGCCAATAATGTGAATGGTTATTCTAATTGAGAAAAAAAATTAAAAGAAAAGGTTAATGCATTTTACAATGACTATACAAACCTATTTGTTAACAAATTATACCTTCATAGATTCCATGCTAATCTATGACTTTTTGTTATATCTTTTAACTTTTGGAATATACTTTTTTTCGGAAAACATTAACACCTTGCCTGATTCCACTCTACTGTTTTTATTCTTTTCCATATTTTAAAAATACTTTTTAATGTAAGTGGGCTCAGCTTTTCTCTTGAAAACTACATTCAACACTAATTTTTTTTTTAGAAAGTCAGTTGCCCAATTCAGTAAAAATGCATTTTTAAATAGCAGATTTTATTTTACATCTATCAATCTGAAGAACTGAAATAGATCTTAGGATTCCACATTTCCACTGTGCTAAATTGTACAGGGCAAATATATTTGAAAGACTATCATTTGAAGAAGTTTGAACAGCAAATATCAAGCATTGAATCGATCCTAGATCTCCAGATTTTCACTGGACTAATCTGCATAGATCAAAAATGTTTGACTGGCTATATTGCATGAGAATTGTAAAAAGTTCTAACATCAGAAATGCCAGCACTGGAATCGATTCTAGTATCCTCACATTCCAAAGTGTGGCCCTCTACCACCACACTAAATTGTACAAGGCAAGCTAAACCTTTCGTTGGGCTCAAAGACTTGTGCTAAAATTAAATTAAACAATAAATATTAAAGGAAGTTACTGTGAATATAGTTATAGGATGGAAATATTATTGCATAAACAAACACACAAATTCACTGTCACAAAAAATTATAATCTCAAAATATGAAATTAAAACTAAATGAAAGTGAATAAATAATTAAACAATAATCAAAAAATAAAACATTTAGTTGTGTCATATTTTGTGCAGCAAATTACTTTTCAACTCGAGCAAAAAAGCAACAATAATAACCTAGAACCTCCTTCAGTCTGTTTCAGTCAAGAATATATTGCTATTCAAATATTGGTCAAATAAAATTTATTTATTTTTTGTTTCAGTATATATACATATTGTTCTTTTTTATATTTATATGCAAAAGAGAAGTGGCACTAAAATGGAAGTGAGTACAGATGGTATGAGCTTTCTTTTAAAATCAGAGGTAAGTCATTTTTGTTTATTTGCAATATGGCAATAATATATAAAATTAAAAATATAAAACATTTGAGATAACTTTTAATAACTCTGATCAAATTATCTCAATATTTTCTTTTATTTTTTTATTATTGATGTTATTAAGCATGTTCATATATCCTAAATAGCTAGTACATAGATATAATGCTAATTGCAACTTTAAAATTGAGATCCCAAGAAAAAAATATGTTAAGAGAGTGGTAAGCATCAGTAAACTACAAATAATGATAATGATTACATGATAGTTACACAATCTGTCTTCAAGCAAAAACTTAATGTATAAATATATGCATTGTACCCTTACAATAGGTACAGATAGTTTAGGTAAGGTTAGATAAGTAGCTATTTAAAAAAATTAATTTTAGGTTATTTTCTAGTATATAATTTTGATATTATAAATAGCAGGGGTAAAAACTCAGTAGATAAAAAATTATAAAGATATATTAGATAATTTGAACTCATTTTCAGATGAATTAAATAATAAAATGATGCAATAAATTGTTTAAAAGATAGTATTTTAATTTATTATATTTAAAAAGTACTATAATGGTAGAATAACTTAATTATTGTGATAAATATTTTATATTATATGCTTAAGGTAATTATTTTTGTTTAAATATTATTTAAATGATAGTTAATTTAATATTTGTCTAGAATGTGCTGAAAGTATTACATTATTAGAGGTGATTGTGTGAATATGTAAGCTTTCAAAAAGTTAGAGAAAGAAAACTAACTTTAGCTTGTTAACAAATATTTGATACATAATAAAGTGAAACAAATATTAAGTCTAAAGATAATATTAGAAAAGTAATAATTAAAAATTTATTATTTTACTTAGGTGCAGTATTAAAATATTAAAAATTGTTTTAACAAGGATATTTAATTTTCTAGATAAAAATATTTAATACTTAGGGTATTAAATAATTTGATAAAATGATATTGATGTAATTATGTAAATTAGCATATTTTTACAAACAGTATTGACCAATGAAATCATTGGATTAAGACCAGTATAAAAAGAGAGATTGAAGCCAGTTTAGACAGTGATTTCAGTGATTTTTCATGATCCAGTGATTTACAGATTTAGATTAAAACAGATTTAGTTTGAAATTTATAACTATATTTTTTATATTGTGACAGTAATAATTTCTTTTTAATTATTATTATTTTACTTGAAAGTGTTTTGAAAAATATAATTGAGATAACTATTTAAATAATGGTTCACTAAAACACCAAATTTCCCTGTCAGTCTATTCTTCTTGAAATTTGGCTTATGACCTCAATAATTCTATGGAGCATAATAGTAGCTACTTAAATATTGGTGCAATAAACACCAAATGTCAAGGAATATATAACAAGACCAGAGAAAATTTACAGAAAAACTTTGAAATTTTTATGTATAGTATACCTGAAGTGAGTGAACATTTTTTTACAATAACTTCATCATATTACAATGAAAATAGTTTATTAAAGTCAATTAAGTGAAATTGAATATTTACTAAAATTTTTTTATCGTAGTATTAAATTTGAAAGAAAGGTAAGAAAATTAAGGTTCTGCATCTAAGTTTAAAAACTGAATTTTAAATGTTTTTTAGTATGACAAATAACTTTATTATATAGTTGATAGTAATAATTCACATTTAATTTGTCTTTAAAGTAATCAAAATGAACTTAGATTTAAGAGTGATGTATTTAAAAACAGATTGAAAAAGATAACTTTTGAATGCCTTTTAAAAGGACTTGCTATTGATCAAATCCATAAATAAATTATATACTTAAAAAATAACTTTATTTGGAATAAATGAGCTCTGATATGTCTTCTTAAAAGATTGAAATTATATCAGATTAATAAATGCTTTGCATGATATGGCTGTTTTTTACCTGGAAAACAAAAATGTTTAATGAAAAGATATACATTTAAAAGGATAAAAATTGTAATTTTTTTTAAAAGAAAGAAATATTTATTTTAATTCATAAACTACATGTCTGCTGATAAATGTATTAAATAAATAACAGTATATTATACAATGTTTGAACTAATGTTTTTAAGTAATAGAAAAAACAAATATTACTTATATTTATTGTAGTATATCTGCTGTACACAATGACTGAAACATACGTAAGAAAATATATAATGTGCCATTACAATTTAGTCACTAGCTAAATTTATAGTAATGTGCATGTAGAAAAGGTAAACCAAAAATCATCATCACAATTTTTATATAATCATAAATGAAGCTGTAGGGCATCCAAGTTCAAACCCTACAAGGTCCAGTTCTAAAAGCTTTAAACAGAGAAAGAATGGGTCAACAATTACATGCTTTACTTGTTTGTGTGTTGATAGAAAGGTAATACACACATTTAAACTATTTAATATTTAATTTTTTTTTAAAAAGCAAAGTTATAATGCATACATATAGGCAATGTATGTGTAAATTATTTAATTGTTTTATATTTCAAATATTAAACATTTTTTTTCTTTAAAACTAACCTATGCTTGATCAATTCTAATATTTTATTCTATACTTTTATTTTGCTTTTCTTTAATTATAATTGGGATTTAAAAGTTACAGACTTAATTAAATAATTGGGTTATAATTACTAAGCTAGCAATCATATTATTTAAGGTTAGTTTATGAATGATTTGAAAGAATGAAGGATGTGTGTACATTACATACAAAAATTTACATTTCCTAAATATTGAAAGAAAAGGAAGTATTAAATCTGTCAAATTATTTTTTTTGTACAATTTTTTGTTAAAAGAGGAAATCTGTTTAATCAGATATCGATCTTTGTAGCAATTTTTTTTGTGATTGTTTCACTTTGGAAGCTTATAATGGGTCAGAGCTCTAATTGTCTTATCTCAAGATCTAAAGAAGGAAGCTCAAAGATTTGAAATGTTACCTGGATGTTAAAAAGAAAAAAAAAGAAAAGAAAGGAAATAAGGATTGAGTCTATTTTTTTTTTAAAACAAAAGTGTCTGGAAAAAGGATTAAACTTTTCAGTTGAAAAATAATATAGTTGAAAATAAATTAGAGATCTAATTAAAACAAATTTGTCTAAAAATAGCAAGTGATGCTATCTCTGATTGGTTAAGTTAGCTAAAAATTGGATATAAAAAGCTGTCTTGAATTATTATTATGATTATTGTTTATGATTCAGATTATTAAACTATCCAATTGAATGCTGAAAATATAAGAGATGTCTGGCTAGAAAAATTATATGTATGTCCCATCGGTTCCGGACCATCTGGGGAAGCTGCACATCACATAGGAAAGAAAAGATGTGTCTAAAATAATATTCTACACCTTTCAACTGACCAAGAGAAATAAGATGTTTTATAGAAGGAAGAAAGCATTCACCTGCATTCAAAGAAGATGAATTAATCTATTGATAAATATTAATCATCAAGTCCAATTAATTGTTACAACAACTGATTTTAAACTCAAGAAAATTTATAAATGTGAAAACAACTGCTGTACTTCATCCACATGCTTGACAGGAAGAGAAGAAAATTTAATATAATGATTTCCAAATTGTCCACTAAAGCAAATAACCTCAATAGCGTCATCATCATCAAATAGTTATACACCTCAAGAAAGAGATTGTTCCCACATAAAACGGAAATAGTAGCTGCAGAAATATAGACATTATACAAGACAAGTTTGAACCCTTGGAAATTCGCCACAAACAAAAGATCGGTAATATGACTTTTTATATCTATTTTCTTTATGATATCAGTCTTAATAAACATTTTAGCAATAAAGTGGTACATTTTATTTAAAGAACTTTTAAAGACTATTCAGATCGATTAAAAACAAGAATGTCTTACTAATAATAACTTTGAGCTTCATAAATGATCTTGAATGTATGAAAATTATTTGTTTATTAATTTTACAATATTAATGTGTAAAACAATTTTTTTTATGGTATGATTTTAGTTTTAACTAATATATTATTATTTTGGTTTTAAATAATATGTTATCATGGGATAAAACACGCACATACATAATGATATTTTATATGTGTATAATTGCGATTGAATGTGGAGTAACAAGTAGTGGTAGAATATTAGATTAGTTTGTTTCAAGTTAAGTATAGCATTTCAGAGGTAGAAGAGAGGGGGGAGATAATGATTTAAAACTATTTTCTAAAACTTGCTCTTTCAATTCTACTAACATTTTTTTTTACATTCTATTGACATGTTAGATTTTAAAGTATGTGTGCTAATGAGCAGATTTTTTTTTTGAAATACTTTTCTCATGGAGTGAAAATCATGGTCAATGTGACGTCCAACTTAATACAAAATACATTTGAAGGGAAAGGGGGAAGAACTTAAAATTAATCTGAGGATTGTTATATAATCAATTATTATCATTATTATTATTCATGTCAATTTTCATATTTATCTAGAAATTTTTGTGTATATGTTAGAAATGTAGTAATAAATATTAGTTTGTTTTATTAAACGAGGCGTATATATTTCATTAAGTGTAGTCTTTGTTAAGTGTGATTATTCATCATCCTCAATGGTTGAATATTGGTTATTTAAGATATAAGTAAATATGCTAAAATTAAGCAATAATTATGAATTTCTTTATAAAAATTAGTTTTATGTTTAGGCTTAGTCCTAGAGCTGTAGTTGAAACCCTTGTCATTATCATTATTATCATCATCATCATCATCATCAACATTTTAATTAATGAGCTGTTTAACTGTTTAGAGGCCATAAAAAAATATTGATTTTATAATATTTAGTGATCTCTTAGTATTATTATAACCACATCCCGTCATCTATTTCATGCAAGGATGAGTGAATTGCCATCCTAAATTAGTTATATATAATCTGAGCTAGTAAACTTACAAAACTATTGAAACACATTTGTTATGCTAAGATCTGAGAAATGATTTATGTCTAATATACTCCATTTTGGTTTAAAGATGTTTTACTTTTACCTAAATATTAGTGCTTATAGTGATATGGCTCAAAAAGCAAAATCTTCCATTTTATTATACATAAAGTACCAAGAAGGGATTCAAACCCGGTACATGTGAAAGGTTATCAGATATAACCGTGTCTAGATTCAGATAATCTAGTGGCGCCCTGCTAGACCATATTCACTTAGTATTTGTTTAAACATGCACTTAACATCAAACCAAGAAATGAAAGTGGATAAGATCTACTGCCTGTATACCTGAGTTATATTTTATTGAATTACGAGTGTACTCACTTCACGATATTTACCATATACCTGAGTTATAATACATTGCTATAATAATTTGCTTATAATTCTTGATATTTGAACTCCTTTACTCAGGTATGGTAATAGTTATTTGTTCTTCATTTAATTTTGTTACAATAAAATGGATTTTGAATTATTATTCTATGAAGATATTAAATGCCTGGATAAAATTTTTCAGAAAGGATTGAAATTAACATTTTATCTTTTCGGAATGATTCATATTCTTCTTGGATTTTGCTGGATTCTATTATTATTTGTAAATTTCTTCAAATGGCAGCAGAACAAGAGTATGATTTGTGCACAGAGTTGTCCAACCATAACTAGGCATGGGTGTAATATTCCTGACAAGCAAGAGGAGAGAAAAAATCTTTTTGTAACTTTAAAACTTTATCATTTTTTTTATTAAGTCCAGTGTTAATATTTAGAATATTAAGTTTAATTTTAAAACTAACTTTTTGTTATCATATTTTAAATTTAATCTTAAAATAGATTAACTTTATTATTATGTTAAATTAAAACAAAGGGTATTCAGAAAGTAATTTTCTGAATAAGATAAATTACAATTGTAATTGCTTTTTTGAATGTAGGGTCCAAGAAGTGGGTCACCATGAATAATCTTAATAAGGATTGAGATCATTGGCAATTTCTTTTTATTATTTAGGTTACATTTTGCTTAATATATTTATCATTTTTAAAAAAATGGTATATTCTAATTAGTATGTTAAATTATATTTCATATTGCTTGAATTTAATATTAGACAGTGAAATGAACCATTGATAGAAATTATCATCGTGTATTTTTTATAAAAGAATTGATGAATTCAGATGAATGTTTTGAAACATCTAAGGATATTTAAAATATTCATTTAATGTTAATGCTTGAATGTGCGTACATTAGATACCATCTTTAATTTATTAATGTTTTATCTTTGTGAATGTTATCTGTTGAAATACAGAATAAGACGTAATACTGATCTCTAAATTATATAATTACAAATGAAATGTATAATAGTGGTGTATGTTTTTTATCAAGATTATTTATGCTTGAAAACTTTTTAAAAAAAAACATCTTGGAATGAATTTAGATCTTTATTGTTTCTTTAATATTGTTGTCTTGGAAATTATTTTAGATGAGGTTTGTATATTTTATGATGTTAAGTGAGTTATTCAGTATGGAAAATATAGGATGGTGGTTAGCAGAGTAATATTCATATGAAATCCTAGGTGTTAGGCATATGTTGAAAACTGTTGTATATGAATTACATTTCCATACTTTAAAGTTATAAAAATATACAGATAACAGGGTTGTATACCATTTTCCATGGACAGTGGCATTTCCTTATCATCAATAAGTGCTATAATAGAGCCATAACTTGAATTAAGTGCCCAGTGAATATGGACCTGTTATGATTTGCACTGTATCTATGATCATATTATCTTATCCATTGGAGTCATCCTTGCTACTATTTCATACCCTACACTTTAATCACTATCTATCACCACAGGAATCATCATAGAGGATAGTTTTATAAATTGGTAAAGTAATGACTAAACCATTTGAAGTTGATAATTTGTGAGAGGGCAAGATGAAGTATATAGAAATTTCTTTTACAAATGATGTTGAGATATTTGATGATTCTCATAAAATATAACATAAGAGAGGAATAATTGATACTCATACAAATATTAGAGATCACTTAGCTTAAATAGATGCATATTTAAATTGGAATGGAAGTGAGAATAGTGAAAATGATTTTGGATGATATAATGAATGTAAGAGTATAAAAATGGAAGAAATGCAAACATCAAGCAATATAATTTTATTGATAGTTCTTTAAATTTTATTATAAATAATTTAAACCCATTTAAGTTACAAAAATTTATGAAATTATCTCTTAAGTACTTTGCATAAATAGGAATTTTCATATTTTTTATTTAAAATTTTTTGATATTCAAATATCAGGGTGATACTTTGTTAAACTGCAAAGAAAATCTTTAATAATTTTTCTTTTAATATTTTATTTGGTGGACTTTAAGAATTGTATTTTAAAATATAAACTTATATTGATGCATTTACATCATAAGAAATATTTTTTTATAGTAGTATAAGTATAATATTAAGTTTTCTTAGAAATTGAGAAATTTATTGTAACTGTTCCCATTACAAAATAATAGAATATTATATTTACTGAATGAGGATAATATATTATCATTACTGTTGTAAGTTTTATTTTATTTTGAAATGGCTGGAGTGTAGGTTTTCTTATTTTATTTCTTGTCTTTATTGGTAAGATTTACTGTAAATATACTTTTTTATGTTAAATAATGTTAACTCTTATTTTACTTTTGTAAATATTTTTTTTATATTAAGTTGCTATTATATTGTAATAGTATAATATTGTTAATTTATAAATAAATTTGTTAACTATTTTTGAAACATATCTTAGTCGAGTTGTAATTTATCTGTGTGTTGCTTATTTGATTATTTCATTTTATACGCATGATCCACAGAATTTAATAATTTGAAATATTACTTATTTGGCACATAATCCATAAAGATTACTTAGATATTATTTCTATTATATTTGACTGATTAACAAAGTATATTATTATTATTATTATTATTATTATTATTATTATTATTATTATTATTATTATTATTATTATTATTATTATTATTATTATTATTATTATTATTATTATTATTATTATTATTATTATTATTAGCATAGAAGATAAGATCATTGGTAATTATTTTTAAACTGATACAACACCAATGAGAGATATACTTGATATTGCCATAATATTCAAATACATTATATTTTTTAAGAATGCTACTTTAAACAAAGAAAGATTATACGATGTTTACTTAATATTTTATCATATTATTTATGTTTTATTTATAAATATTAGTCAATAAATAGATTTAATTTTGAGAATCATTATTTTAGTTGCTTATTGTTATTATTTTAAAAGAGTAGTTGGATATCATGTAAAATCCCTCATTATATTTAACTACAGGGTCTTAATTAATTAATTCATTCATTTTGTTATTAGTTTGCTAGAAATGACCTGAAATTATTATTATTATTATTATTTGGGAGAATTGTAAAATGTTCTATTGAAAGATGATAAGTAAGAAATTATTAGTTAATGTTAAATGTCTAATTAGTATTTTATTAAAAGAATATTAAGTAGTTTATTGTTATTTCTGTAAATATAGGGAATTTGAACTCAGACTTTCAAGACACTTCAACCATCCACATTATCTCATACTACTGGTACACATGGCCACACATATGCAGATGACCAATATATATATTTCGTGCTGAACCAGCCCTTATCAGTTGGTCCAGATTATCATTTCCCATACATATATGCAATCAGTGCTCAGTTTTTATTAAGATAACAAATCCTTATATTTCAATGGACAAGCTTCAATCTACTCCAATCTCAAACTCTTCAGTCATCCATATCATTGAAAATCTGATGATAGAATTTCCAAATCCCATGCTGCTGCCAATATTGTTATCATGTCCATATTGACCTCAAGTCACTCTGACTCCTCATGTATAGGACAGTATCCATTTAAATACATAGAAGAGGGATGGGCAGAATGCAGGCTTAATATGTAAGATTTGATAAACCAGGCACTCTTATACCTGGAGTCCAATTGTATATATAGGGGATTTGAACTCAGACTTTCAAACCACTTCAGCCATCCACACTATTTCATATTACTGATACACATGACCACATACATGCAGAAAAGATAAATAAAACTGTGGATGGTTGAAGCAGCTTGAAAGTCTGAGTTCAAATCCCCTATATTTACAATTGGGCTCCAGGTATAAGAGTGACTGGTAGTTCAAATCTTACATATTAAACCTGCATTCTGCCCATCCCTCTTCTATGTATTTAAATGGATACTGTCCTATACATGAGGGGTCAGAGTCACTTGAGGTCAACATGGGCATGATAACAATATTGGGATCAGCATGGGATCTGGGAATTCTATCATCAGATATTCAATGGTATGGATGGCTGAAGAGTTGGGGTAGACTGAAACCTGTCCATTGAAGTATAAGGATTTGCTATCTTAATATAAACTGAGCACTGATTGTATATATGTATGGGAGATGATAATCTGGACTAACTACTGAGTGCCAGTTCAGCACTAAATATGTAAATTGGTGTTTATTTATCTTTTCTGCATGTTGTCATGTGTATCAATAGTATGAGATAGGGTGGATGGTTGAAGTGGCTTGAAAGACTTTTAAATCCCCTATATTTACAATTGGGCTCCAGGTATAAGAGTGCCTGGTATTTCAAATCTTGTTATTTCTGCAATAAATTTATAAATTACATTTTAGGATTATTAGATGGTGTTTTATAGACATAAGGTATTATATAGTATTTCTGTTATATGAATTTAATGGGGTAATATTCCTATGCCATTGGGAATGTATCTTTAGGTATGTATTCTTAGTGTTTAAATCAGATGAGATTTTTTTTCTGGATTAATCTTTAGCTAGAATATATTAGAAAAATTATCTACTATTTGATATAGTTTTGTTAAGTATTTTTTTGAAGGGAAGACGACTACAATATCGTCTATGTAGGCTATTGAACTGATAGATCTTTTAAGACATGGAACAAATACTCTCGGAATCCCATCATTAATATCCATCAAAAGAAGGTTTATATAGGTAATAAATAATAAGGTACTGAGAGGGGATCCTTTTGGAATGGAAAAGTTAGGGTTGAAACTTCTTTGTGTATGACCCCTTCAAAGTGATATATATCTGCCTATTATAAAGAAGGTTATCCAAAATTTGTATAATTTCTGTAGAAATGTTAAGGTCTGACAATTGATTCAGAAGGATGTTGATATTGATGGAATTGAAGGCTTGAGAAATGTCTAACTGGATAGCAACCGGCTTATAGAGTCTATTCTTATGAATGTAACTAAACAGCATCTTAACCTTGCCAATCGCTGTCAATGCAGACAAACCTTTTTTGGCATACTATGTATGAGCAATTTTATCCAGTATCTTACCTTGAATTTTTTCTTTTATAACTCCTTCACTTATTTTTATTAGAATAGGAGACATAGAAATTGGTCTGATGTTTTTAATATCCATAGGGTCTCGGTTCTTCTTTAGGAATGGAACCAAAGCTATTGGGTAAAAATTATGAACAACTCTCTTCTGTTCCAACATTGGTTTATCATATTCATTATGATTGGTACAGTAAAATTGCTGAGATGGGTTAACAAAATCTTTGGAATGACATGCTTGCCTGGATGTATACTGTCTGGCAAATGTGCAAGCCTATCTTTAATGTCAGATGCTGTAATGCCACATTCATCGATGCCATCTGATTTATCCCAGTCACGATGTTCAGCTGGTAATTTTTTTTGCAATAAGTCTTTATAATATTTAGCAATATGCAAGATCATATGGTGTCCAGAGATCTTGGTACCATTTACATCTAGAACTGTTGGTATCTCTTGTTTCCTCCTAGCTCCCAGTGCTCATCTAAGATATCCTCTGGTCCAGCAATGCTGGGCAGTAAGGTATATCTTAGCCCTCTTTGTTGCAATATATTCAGCAAGGGCAACTTACTTAGACTTATACTGAGCTTTCAGAGTAAATGGGTTTTCAATGGAAGAGAGTGATCAGTGGAGAATTCCTTAATTTTATTGTTGATATTCTCCAATTCATTCATAAGGGTAATGGGTTCTTTCAATTTGCGAGTGCCCTGGCTAATTAGAGTTTGTAAGATTTGAATAAATGCAACTTCTGCAGTGATTGATTTCAAGTAAGAGGTGTATAACCAAGCTCATTAAGTAGAGTGGTAATTTTGCTGCTAGAGTTATGGTGAAACTTCATTTCTCCCATGAGTAAAACATGAGGAGAGACAGAACTAAACCAATATCTTATAGCGTGAACATGCAAAAGACCTGTTTTGTTAATGAAAAACAATTAAAGGATATATGTAATTGAAATGTTAAATTTCTCCAATAAAAATATACAAATCTAATTGAAATTCATATATCTTATATTTGGGTTTAAACTCTTTAGTATTAAATATCATTTTATTTGTTATTAAATTTAAATTATTACTCTCTTTATGATTACATTGTTGTTTCATTCCTTTTATCAATCGGCTTTATATCTGACTACATTTAGTTAGATAAGGAAGACTCAAAAATAAAAATTATTTGTTTTACAATGCTATCAATAATTTTTCTTTTATGTGTCAAGTGCGTTGACTGGGAAGCAAACCCAGATTAGCTGCTTAGAAGGCAGCTATGCTAACCACTAGACCATCAACGCTTGCCAAATGGTGTTAGTAATTGAACTTTGATTTATATAGAGTAATTAATAAGTGTTCAGTTTACAAAATGCATCTGACATTTTCTTATTATCTTTATATTTACATGATTGCTTATTTTGATTTATAATATTCCAAGAGACAATTAATGTTAAAGATTTGGTAGACAATGTCCATGATGCATAGGGCTTCATAAGAGATATAAGTTATCTGAGTTATCTATTTACTTTTATAAAGTTCTGAAAAATAAGATACTTTTAATACAGAAAGGTGTTTGTCAAATATTGTGAAGTATTATAGCTGTAATTTATGATTTGGAGGTAAGATACATTTAATATACAAATGTATTTTTTTGTTATGTAATAAATAATTTTACATAATCATATTAAGTTGAACTGTATAAATTTGCATATGATGGATCCTTTAAGTTGGGATTTTAATTACTACTATGGTTAGTAATCAAATTTTTAAATTACCCTTGCTATTATTTTAATTGGCCTTTCAAAGAAATTATATCTAATGTTTTATATGAAGGACAATTCACACTGTTTCAAGCCTAGAAATTTACTTACATTCACACACAACACATACATATTTTTCATTTTTTTATGTGAAAATTAAATTTTGATTGTTTGTTAATATCATGGTTAATAAAATATTTGTTTATTTATTTAGTTAGAATTATCTACTAGTAAAATACAAAGTGATGAGATCACATATTCTCCAAAGGCGGCTAAGGTAATTTATTTAATTATACAGTTCTATTAATCTTTGCATTGTTATAGTATCCATGACTATACTGCAGTATTTACATTTTACATTGATATCTGAAAAAAAAAAAACTTAATAAGTAGGTATTTTATACCATAGATTTATAAATATATATTTTAGAAAAGTTAGCATAATAATTAATAAATGAATTCAAGGTTTATTTTAAAGAAAGGGCAAATAAAGGAATAATAATATAGTGAATGGCATTATTTGTTAAGTGTTTTTTATTTACTTGTACTATAAAAATCATACTGAAGTCTAATTTAAAATCATTGATAAACATCACATGATTACCATTTCTTATGCTTATACAAGCTGTTAAAACAATAGCAGTGCCACCAAATGCAAGCCATGCACTAGGTGGCACTACTGTATAGAGGTAATTGCTACTGTTTTTAAATCATTGATACTAGAATCAAAACTTTGAATATGAATGTTTACTTCATTTTAATTAAAATGATCAGTTAAACTTGATTTCTGGCTTTTGGTATAAACTGTTTGTTAAAGAAGGCACTTTTCTTTTTACTTATGGAAAAGCTTGTAATAAAACTATTCAAACATGTTTGTTTTAGTTTTTACAACTGTTGCTTTACATTATATAACAGTAAACTAAAATTATAATCATTTTATTTATTAAAATTATTTATCCAGAATTTTAGTATAAAATGTTTTATTGGAGAACAGAAGTAAATGATAACAAAAAAAGAGACTAATTTTAATAGCAGATGTAAAAATTAATACCATTTAAATTGTAATTACTTGTATTATTTATACTTGTTAATATTCAAAAATAAGCTACAGTAACAGTCATTTTTAGGAAACAACAAAATTAAATGAAATATACTGCTCAATTACTTTAATGTAATATAAGATCTAAGAGCCAAAGATTTCTGAATAAATAAAATATCTCATGGTTTTGTCAATTAAATGTTTGACTATCACTTTTCTTAGTGGTTAATATTATGTATGACACTAGATTACTTATATTAATAAAATTAGTCTTGCAACTAGATTCTATTTATGTTGAATAGATAGCATAAGTATGACCCTAACTGAAAGTATTTTTATATGAAACACTTTTTACATGTGAATTAATACTATTATTAAGAAATATGTTCAATAAGTCCATATTGTGATAGAAATATATATAACCATTTTATATATATATATTGGAAAACTATATTTATGTAAGAATGGAAATGTAACAAGAGACATCTTAAAATAAGAAAAAAAATAATACTAAGAAAAAGAGATAAAATAAAATAAAAATAATGTAGGATTATAAAATTAATTTTAAGTTTCAAATAGGATGGGAAGTATTAAAGTAAATATTTGAGCATTTTTTTATGTGGGAAAATATAGGGTGAAAAAATGGCAACAATTCATTAAATAGTATGATGATGATACAAAAATTGAAACAGTATTTGAACACCTGATGTTTCTTTATTCTCTGCTTATAAGTAAACTTTAAATAATGGCAAAACTACCACAGATAATTGTCAAGACTCTGCATGGTTTAAATTAGAACAATATAATGATAAACAGATGGTATCAGAACAACAGACTGAAAGCAACACATTTTTAGTATTTTTTTGTCTCATCATGGGAATGAAGTTAAGCAGAAAAAATTATTGATATTATAATTATTATTTTATTTGAATTTAGTTGCTCTGTCTGCTGGATGGAGCCACATAAGAAAAAACATGATAAAAAATATAAAAATGCAAAATAATAAATAAAATGTACGTAATTTTTATGTCTAAAAAATGCAAAATAATTTTAATGGCAGTACTAAGTTTTAGAAAATATAATTTATTATAATATAACAATAAAATTGATAAATATTTCATTATTACTAATTTCTGAATGAAAAACTGACTTTAAAATGTTTTAAAAATGTTTTTAAAGTAATATAATTGTCTTCTTCATCCATTCCCTATGTATTGATTTCTACTTTTACATATTATACCATTTACAATTTTACTTTAACAATACTATTTTTTATATCAAAAGTTTATTCTAACAGTTTGACTATCCTGCAGTCATCATCAGAGCTACAATATCCAAATATATAATTATACAATTAATATATTTTATATACATATTTATCCTCTAATACATTCCAAAAACCTTTTATATTATGTGCATTCTCCATAATCATATATTATACACTCAAATACTGTTTCTTTATATTTTTGATTTTATATATTTGGATATTGTAGCTCTGATGATGACTATAGGATAATCAAAACTATTAGAATAAACTTTTGATCTAAAAAATAGTATTGTTAAAGTGTTTAAGAAAGTTGTAAATGGTATGATATATAAAAGTAGAAATCAATATATAAAGAAATGAAGAAGACAATTATATGACTTCCATAAGAAGTGAAAATATTGAAGATCAAGAATATAAAAAAGCAGTATTTGAGTGTATAATATATGATTTTGGAGAATATACATATTATTATTAAAAGATTTTTGGAATATATTAGAGGATAAATATGTGTATAAAATGTATTAATTGTATAATTATATATTTGGATATTGTAGTTCTGACGATAATGGCTGCAGGGCAGTCAAAACTGTTAGAATAAACTTTTGATATAAAAGATAGTATTGTTAAAGTGTTTAAGAAAGTTGTAAATAGTATGATATGTTTTTAAAGTAGTGGTGAATTTGTTTATTTTTAATGTTTTTAGGGCAACTAGGCATTGGAATAAGAACAGAAAGATCTTTGAAATGACACTAAAACCTCAAAATGTTTATCACATTTGTTTTTGAATATAAAATGTACATTTTTCTGCTGAAAATATGTATTTCACAGAATGTAGTCAGCCATGGTTCATGCAATTTGTACTATAACAATAAAATTTGTAAATAAGATCAATATTCAATAATAAATATATACATTCACTTTTATGAATTATTTTATTTGCTGCTTTTATTGTTATAAATTAATTTATTATGAAATACTTTTTCAACTAATTGCTAAAAGACTAGAGTGAATCACATGGCATTTATGGTCACTTATATTTTATGAAATGTATGTTTTCCTTTTTTATCCAAAAACAGATATGATGTTTTAGTTCCATTTTACAAATGAGTTGTCTTTCAGTGTTTATAGAAAAAATTCTTGGCAATTTAAAACCATTAAAAAAATCCATTTTTTATTTTAAAATTAGTTGTATTCAAATATGTTAACTATTACAGCTTTTAAAAAAATTGTTGTGTATCACGAATACAAATAAACACAAACAACACTTTACTAGTTAATCATTTATTACTATTACTATACATAATGCTTATAAATACTAGGGAAGCATAATCACCGTTCTAACATGGCTTCCCTCTGTAGTCTCGCAGTTGTGATAATATTCATTCTGCAGTAACTGTGATGTCACCACGAATACACTACACTCCTTCCCTTTCCCCCCTTTTTTGAGAAGTGTCATATTCCAACAGACGTGCAGGAGGGCGGCGTACTCGCCGAGGGCGACCATTAGGTGTTTGTGGTTTACTCTCTCGGTGTATACTGGTGGTAGGTGCGGCCACCAGAATGGGTTCTCCAAGTGCTGTCTCATTCTGACTATCCTGGTTTGCCGCAGTTTCCTCTGTGTGGGCATTTACCGCTCTAGGTCGCAAGTGGTCTACATGTCTTTTTTGAATTCTGGAGTCCGTTAGAATCTCGTATGACAATGGTCCTGTCTGATGTTGGATAACTGCAGGTATCCATGGTGAGTTCTTTCCAGCCCTACGTGTCAAAATTGTATCCTGTGGTTGGAATGTTCGTACCCTTTGTATCGGTATCTGAGTTATTTGCAGTGCCCTGTCAGGGTGCAGAAAATCCAGGCATGTTCTTATGCGCCGCTTGAACAGTAGCTCAGCCAGGCTAAGTCCCGTTGCTGTTGATGGCGTAGTGTGTTGCATTAGTAAATAACGTGCAAGCTACTGACTCCAGGTCCCGTTGCGTAGACGTTGCAATCCCTCCTTAACAGATTGTACTGCACGTTCTGCCAACCCGTTGCTTGATGGATGATACGGAGCAACTCTTGCATGGCGAATGCCATTCCGGTGAAGGAAGGTGGTGAACTCCATCGCAGTGAACTGAGGGCCATTATCTGAGACAATGCATTCGGGAAGACTGTGTGTTGCGAAAAGTTCTCTAAGTGCTGAGATGGTAGCTCCAGTCGTTGTCGATGGCATTTCACGGACGTCGATCCACTTCGAGTGTGCATCCACGACAACTAAAATCATTTTCCCCTGGATAGGTCCAGCGTAATCCACATGTATTCGTGACCATGGCAGAGCTGGAATCTCCCAGTGATGTGTTGGTGCACGTGGTTGCTGGTGTCGTATCTCTTGACAGTTGTTACATTTAGCTATTAGTTGTTCTATGTCCTGGTCCATTCCAGGCCACCAGACGTATGAGCGTGCAAGTGCTTTTGTTCTCACAATTCCCATGTGTCCCAGGTGCAGCTCACGAAGAACTATGGGTCTAAGAGATGTCGGTATGACCACCTGTGCCCCCCACAGCAAACATCCTCGGTGTGTTGACAACTCATTTTTTTGCGACTGATAAGATCGAAGATCTTGTTGAATGTGTGTTGGCCATGCTGTCAGGATGCACTCCTTTACTCTAGATAGCACAGGGTCTGCTTTAGTCTCTTTCTCGATCTGTTCTGCAGAAACTGGTGGGTTTTCCAAGTCCTCAAGGAATAATACTGCTCGCAGCTTCTCCTCACTCTGCTGAACTGCAGGGGATGGCCACCTACTCAATGCATCTGCGTTCCCTATGCTCCTCCCTGGTGCATACTGCAGTCTGAAGTTGTAAGCCGTCAAGAGGCATGCCCACCTTTGCATTCGGGGTGATAGAATGAATGGGGTCGGCCGGTCCGACGTGAAGATTCCCAGCAGTGGCTTGTGGTCAGTCACTATCTCGAACGGTATTCCATATACGAAATGGTGGAAATGTTTCACCCCGAATATAATAGCAAGTGCTTCCCGGTCTATCTGAGCGTAATTTCTTTCAGACTTGGTGAGTGTTCGTGATGCAAAAGCAACCGGTGAACATAGGCCATTTGCATACTTCAGGCTAAGTACTGCTCCCACTCCATATGGTGAAGCGTCGCAGGTTACCACCACTTGTTGGCGGGGATCGAAAGGCACCAGCACATAGTCGGACGTCAGGGCCTCCTTCAATTGTGTGAACGCTCTCTCGTGTTCTTTGGTCCATGACCATACTGTATCCGCCTTAAGCAATTTATGTAGTGGTTCGGCTGTCGTAGCTCGGTGTGGCAAAAAGTTACTGTAGAAGTTGAGCAACCCCAAGAATGCCTGTAGCTTCTTCTTATCTGTTGGTGTCGGTGCTCTCCTAATAGCAGCCACCTTGTCGGCCGCTGGGTGCAGGCCCTCTGCATCCAGGGTGTATCCCAAAAAGTCTATCGATGACACTCCGAGGACACATTTGTCTTTATTTACACTCAGCCCACAGGCAGCCAATTTGCTGCAGACTGTCCTTAATTTGGTGGTTAGGTCTGTATCAGATGTTGCACATATCAGTACATCATCGAAGTATGGGAAAACTCCCTGAATACCTCCTAGTATGTTGTCCACCATTCCCTGAAATATTCCTGGGGCCACGCTGATGCCGTACTGCAATCTCTTCACTCGGAAGGCTCACCGATGAGTGATAATGGTCTGTGCATCCGCCGATGCCTCATCTACCGGCAGTTGTAGGTATGCTCGAGCTAAGTCTATTTTTGCAAACACTGAACTCCTAGGAAACGATGCGAGAAAATGGTGTACTGCTGGTATTGGATATGGGTGATCTCTCAATGCTTGATTTACGGTCACCTTGTCTTCACTTGTAATATCATTCGCCAGACAATAAAATTCGACTTGCGATGCATACGTATCCCATAGTTGTGGGAACTCGACGTCGAATGCAGATAACTTCCCGACAGTTGCCATCCTTGAGCATTAACGCCTTGTTGAACGTCTTCGCGAAGAAAAAAGTATTTCTGTAGTTTCTTGCCGTAATCCCAAGGTAACGAAAATAATGCAGCTAGCGGCATCCCATCCTCGTCGCCAAAGTGTTGTGTATCACGAATACAAATAAACACAAACAACACTTTACTAGTTAATCATTTATTACTATTACTATACATAATGCTTATAAATACTAGGGAAGCATAATCACCGTCCTAACATGGTTTCCCTCTGTAGTCTCGCAGTTGCGATAATATTCATTCTGCAGTAACTGTGACATCACCACGAATACACTACAAAAATAAAGTGAAAATCTTTTGTTATTCTATAAATTCAGATTTGATACACCATAAACAATACCATTATCATAACATTGAATTTTTAAACATTATATTATAGTATAATGAAAGCTATCATAGTGCAGTGGTTAGTACATTAGTCTTTAATGCTTGAGTATTTGGGATGAAAATCCAGGTAGAGCTAGTAGATTTTTGCAAGGGACTGAAAATAAAGTCAGGATTTTATCATGTAGAATATTGACAACCTAGCTAGCTATCCAATATTAGCCAATAAATTGATACCTATCTAATCATAGTGTGATGATAAAGTAAGCTCCAGAACAATCATGGTCAGTTGGATGTGATAGAGATATGCTTATTGTAAGCAAAAAATTAAAAGTTGGATAGAAGTAGTATGAACATTTAATCATTAATAAGTAAAAATATCATGCACTTAAGAGACCAAGTTCATGGTTTATCTTCATTATATTTTTGGTTTGATGATCATAAAAACTTATATCAAGTTCATTATTGTTTCAGCTTACCTTAAAAATATAAAGCTTTTGATTTAGTACACAAAATAGATAAAATGATCTTTTTTTAAATGCTAAAACATACACTCATATTAAAATTTAAATATGTTTTTTTCTATGATTACATTCTTTAATAAAAAGAAAGCAGTGATAATTTGATACATCTACCACCTTTGTGCTCATTGATATACTTATTATATATTCATACTTTAATAGCTTAAAATTGTAGTTTTATTATATAGAAAGGCTGGAAACTTGTACATTTAAAAATAAAGCAGGCAGCTTTCTTTTTATGGCTATGAATATGGAGTAAACATACTTCAAAAACGCTGAGCTAAACATTGTTATTTGTGAAAATTTTTATTAACTTCACCTATATATGTTTAAAGCATATAAGTATAGATTTTTTTTTATTGATGGTATTGTCTAAATATTTTCAAGATGGGATTAGGTATTGTTTATTGTTTCAGACTTTATTTAACCTTGCTAAAGACAATATGCAATAAATTCTGTCATTTGTGATTTTTTGGCCAATTTTCTATAATCATTTAAGCATAAGCAGGAAATACAAACTGTTTTATAATTAAATTCATACTGTGAATCTGCCTCACTACTAGTACTAGTTTTAATGACTTTGGGGAAAAACAATATTTTACTTAATTAATAAAATCTTGTCTGATAAAATCTCTGCCATAATATTTGCCTGAAAGTTTATAGTGATGGTATTTTAGTTGGGATAATTTGTTGGATTTTTTCCATCATATGTTATTAGATGTTGAATGTGTAGAAAATTTTAAACTTTTTAAAAGTTTTTAAATACAAACAATGGTTAGTAATAATACACAAATAGACAAGACAGGTTAGTAGATTACACAAAGTTTCAAGTTATATTATTCTCCACTCTTCTTCGTATGTCTGGTTAGTGACAATATTAGCATTGGAGTCAAACTCATATCTTTAGATTCTTGAATATTGAATTTTAAGGCAAAGCTTTAATCAATTGAGCTATCACCTTTGCTTAGAAATGTTTACATTAAACAGCCATAAATATCAATCCATTTCCATCTAAAGTGTGACTTTGCTATGTTAATGATACATTTGTTGTATGGCTGCACGGTGTAGCAGATTTACAGCTATTCTGGATACACAGCAACAACACATTTTCTTTAATTAAGTTTATAATGGAGTCAAATGAGGAAAAAAATGGCATTCTTAGATGGTTTTGTGACATAATTCTCTCATGGGAAAGTAAAATAACAGTTTATAGGAAACTAACATATATTATTAAGTATTTGGCATATACATCCAATCACACCAGAAGCACAAAAGTTGGAGTTGTACTATCACTATGGAACAGAGCAAAGGAAGTTTGTTCAGAAACCAGTGATTTGGAAAATGAAAAGATTTTCATAGAAAAAACTTTCACGAAGAATGATTATCTATCAGCTGTCATCAAGAAAGCCTTTAATAGATAACAAAAAAAGATACTAAAAGAAAAACTATTGATAATGTAGCATATCCATATATACCAGGAATAGCAGATGAATTAAAGAAAATATGCAATTAATGTAACATTAGAACAGATTTCCAAAGCCATACTATGCTTTGAAAAATTCAAACTGCTACAGAGCCTAAACTTGAAATTCTGAAAAAGAAAAACTGCATCTATGGAATATCATGTGAATGTAGAAGTATATTGGTGAGACCCGTTGTCCTGTTAAACAGTGACTGAAAGAACACAAACTAATAGTTAGTAAAGAAAAAATAGATGTGTCTACAGTAGCAGACCATGTATGTACTAATGAACATATGTTCAATTGGGAAAATACAAAAATATTGGATAGAGAGAAAAAGGTGCAAAGAAGAAAATTAAAGACTATGAATCAAATATTAAATTTTATATCATTTTTAATAATGAATAAATTTTAATTCATTATCTTTATTTGTTACAAACTTGTATTTAAATTGTTCTTTATTGGAATGCATGGGTGATATAAAGTTATTTATATGTTTATATGGCAATGGATTAGAGATAATGAACTAACTTCAGATTATATTATCATCAAATAATTTTATACTAGTCAGCATTCTTGCATCCCAAAACTATAAGAATATTGCTGCTTAGGAATAATATAGTATATTTAGAACAGTACTTCTCACTCTCTTTTCTCTTGGTGCATATTTTTAAATAATTATATTCACTAGCAACGCAGTGCATGAATAAATAATATCTGGAAGCATTTAATTAACCTTGCTCTTAGAGAAAACTTTTAAAAGGGGATTTGAACCAACCCACATAGATAAGTATATGACATTTATATTGACTGTTGCCTTTGACAGAATATCTTAGTTGATTAGAGCATTGTCTTAAAATTTAATACTCAAGAATTTAAAGGTGTGAGTTTGATTCCTATGCTAATATTGTCACTGATCAGGCCACTCCTGAAGAAGAGTGGAGTTGAAACATTGTGCAATTTGAATCAGAAGGATTTTAACCAAACTACATAGATAAGTTTATGAAATTTCTACAGACTGTTGCCATTCACAGCATAGCTCAGTTGTTAAAACACTAAACATCACATAATCAACCTTCCCTATGCTTACACAACCTATGGAGAGTTTTGTCTCTTTGATAGCTCATTCCTAAGAATTGTAACTCTACCTTTAGAGAAATAATTTTAGATTAAATCTTTAAATGCTATTTTGAATTTGATGGGTATATTTGTTTTAACTTATATCTGCTTTCATTTAAAAAAAAAGTGTTTTATTATTAATTTAATCTACCTCCCTCCCCAAAAATGACTATAACAAATACCTTATTTTCTAATGCCATTTGAGGAATGAAATGTATTTCACTTGTTCTGGAATAATGAATAAACTCATCATTCTTTATATTTCTATATCATACAAGTAAATGCCCTATTATATATGATAATACAGTATTCAAACTAAGAAATTTCAGTATTCATGTTTATCAAATCCAGTTTTTTCAGAAGACTGATGATATCAAAGTTTAATACTAACAAAAGACAAAAACAAGATTTGCTTCCTTCTTTTACCATGTGGCATGAAGTAGCTGTGGTTGTCAAATGCTAGATTGGTAAATAATTTATTTGAATAATCTCAACTTTAGCAATACATGTTGGATTATATTATAATAAAGAACTATAATTTAATGATACAAGTGTATATTTATCAGATCCCTAGGTTATTTTATTAATGATATACAAATTAAAGTCCATGAATGATTCACCTAAGTGATTTATATTTACCATTCTATATAAGTTGTATTATAATATATATTCCAGATCAATACATTAGGTACATATATTTTATCACTTATTTTCTGTTTTACTTGTATAAACCATTGCACTGATCACTTATTATTTATTTTGTATACATATACAGTATATTCCAAATTTTACTCAGAAAAGATGAAAAATTCATTTAAATTTTAATGATTGAGAGTGGATAGGTATTATTTACATGTCATAATTGACAATGAATTTAATACCAGAGATAATACTAATTAATTACAGCATTATTATTATTATTAAGTAAACTATATGAATTATTGTATTAGAATCTCTTTTTCTTGGTAATCTTTCTTCGTTTATTAGTCTATTTTAAGATATTTCTTCTACTTTGAATAGTTTGACTCTGATTCCTTTTCCTTCTATTTAATTTAAAAATTTTAAATACAAGTATAGTGTATATATGTAATTAAAGTGGATTTGAATCCAGACTTTCAAGTTCCCTTCAGTCATCCATTCTGACTAATATTATCAATACCCATGACCACATACATGTGAAAAAGATAAATGATCTCCAATATATGTATTTCATGCTGAACTGGGGCATTATCCATATATCCATATGTTACAGGTAATAAATATGTTATATATAAAAGAATGAAAAATTGGTATGATACAAAATTTCTGTACATTTATCTATTATCATCATCTTTATTTTCAACTTTTGTCAGTCTATTGCAAGATAAAGATCTCTCCAAGTTTAATCCAGTTTTTCTGACCCATAGCTTCTCTTTTTCATATCACAGCAATAAATTTCCTTATTTCATGTGGTTTTTCACTCTGTCTTCTACAGTCATTTTGGGATTCTGTTTAAGATTTCAACTATTCATCTATTATCATATCTTCTAGAAACGTAATCAGTCCACTTCCATTTCAGTCTCTTAATTCTTTCAATAATATCAACAATATCTGCTGTTCTTCTGTGAAAATATCTCATTTTAAATATTTTTCAGCTTCTTTCTATATAAATCTCTTGACAACCCATTGAGAATAGTCTGAGGATTCTTGTTCTTCTATTAACTGTCTAGCTCTCAAATCCATATATAAAAAGTGGTAAAACATTTCTATTGATTGCATATTAATACTGTTATTGCTTATAAACTAGATAATAATCAATTAATATCATAGTTTACAAACATTATCAAATATAAATTATTGTTATATGGTTTAGTGTAAGTAAAAATAATATATTTTAAATTAATTATTGGGAGAGTTTATATCTTATATGAAATGTTCTTGATTATATTTCCAATTGATTGCATTTATAATATGCCTATCCTATGTTACCCTATGATATAAAGCATTTCCAGACTTTTCTGTCAATGTAAATAAGTGATGTTTATTACTAGTTAATTTTTGGCATAGTTTGTAATTTCTGTTTGAATCAATGTTGGTAGTGTTTGAATTAATGCAACAATCAAAAAAATGAGAAGACACTTTCAGGGAGGCATTTGGGCTGATTCACTAATCCTTAGATTTTACTGCTTTATATTATTTGAAGATTAATAATAAATATTGGATTTATATACATGAACCAAGGTTTATTGAAGAGATCTTTTGATAGTGGTTTGAAGAATTGTCGCTGAGTAAATCATCTTTACTATTCTTTTCCTCACTTTTTATATTAATTCTTTGACATTGTTTTCTTTTTAGAAGAAAAATTATTCAAATAAAAAGTTTGATTAGTTGTGAACTACCACCTGTCAATATGTTTTCATATATAATATTTCTTTACATTTTTTTGGAAAATAATATTATAATCTTAATAAGCAATTTATTCCTTTGTTTTTCCACTTTTTTATTAACTCTTATTAACTCCAATTTTGTTAGTTTTAATTAGTTGTTTAATTCATTAAAAAACAATCACATTTATAAATAAGCATTTATTTTATATAGTGCTATGTTTATAATTGTAATACATTTAAAGATCAGCCTTTCAAGCTATTGGGCATGTGCTTTTTATGAGTGTTAATAATAAATGAATACTTTCATTCCTAACATGAGATATAGTATTTATGAAAGAATAGAATGAATCCACTTATTCTTTCCAACCCAAATGCTTATATATTGGCAAATTTTAAGTACTGGAAATGAAAGCGTGAGAATAAACCACTCACTTTAAATTACTGTTTACGATATCTGAATGAATGACATCAACGAAATTATCTGGAATTTACTAAACATCACTCTCAAATGAAACTTAAACATATGTAAATAAGCATTTATTTTATATAGATTTGCCCATATATAAGTATTTGGGTTGAAAAGAATAAGTGGATTCATTTTATTCTTTCATAAATACTATATCTCGTGTTGGGAATGAAAGTATTCATTTATTATTAACACTCGTAATAAGCGCACGCACAATAGCTTGAAAGGCTTATCTTTAAATGTATAACAATCACATTTACATTTTATTGTTATTATTATTTATTAAATTTAAAAATTTCTCTATACTCATAATCACTTGAGGATATTATTTCAATATATATATATATATAATAATTAATAAAATAAGTCATAAATTGCCAAAAGAGAAAGAATTTAAAATCTCTATCAGAAAGTCCCTATCTCCAGACCAATTGGTTTCGAGTTTATGCCTCACCTCAGTGGAGCGTTTAGACTCCAGAAACTAGATCTAAAATACTAACTCAAAAATCAGCACTTATAAAACACATTACTATCAATTTGAAAGCCTGAATTTTTCAGACATGTAAATGTTTTCAAATCCAGCCTTACAAATCAGGTAGCTATATGGGTCTGAATTTATCTCAGTTTCACCATATAGTAATAGCCTCTGCAATATAGCATCACAAAAGCCTTCAAAGGTACACTTATAATAATTAATAAAACAGGTCATAAATTTTGTAACTTTCTTTTAAGCTTGCATTTATGATCACTAGATGGAGCTTACCAATAGCTCTAATCAAGTTTTATTTTATAAATGCCAAAAGAGAAAGAATTCAAAATCTCTATCAGAAAGTCCCTATCTCCAGACCAATCGGTTTCGAGCTTATGGCTTACCTCAGTGGAGCATTGGGACTCCATAAACTAGATCTAAAATACTAACTCAAAAGTCAGCACTTATAAAACATGTTATTATCAATTTGAAAGCCTGAACATAGATCTAAAATACTAACTCAAATGTCAGCACTTATAAAATACATTACTATCAATTTGAAAGACTGAACATTTTTTTAGTTCAGGCTTTTAAATTGATAGTAACGTGTTTTATAAGTGCTGACTTTCGAGTTAGTATTTTAGATATAGTTTCTGGAGTCCCAATGCTCCACTGAGGTGAGCCATGAGCTCGAAACCCATTGATCTGGAGATAGGGACTTTCCAATAGAGATTTTGAATTTTTTTCTTTTTGGCACATAAAATATATATATTAGTAAAAAATAGTCACATGTCACATGACCTATGTAGCTTGCATTACCAATATGTAATATTTTAAGAGCCTGCTAACAGCTCTAAACAAGCTTTTTTTTTTTAATGATAAATGTTGCAAGAGAAAGTCCTCATCCTCAGACCAGTTTCGAGCTATGGCTTTCGTCAGTGAGGAGCTAGGACATTAGATTCAAAATATTAACTCAAGCCAAGCATTTATCTAATTCATAAATATGGGTAATGCAAGCTATATAGGTCATGTGATGTGTGACTATTTTTTACTAATATTGTATTTTTGCTATTAGGGCTTTGGCTATATTAAATTGCTAAGCCTACTAATATAAGGAATCACTGAATTTAGTTCAGACCCATACAATTTCTTTAGTTAAAGAGCTGAATTTGAAGACATGTAGATGTCTGAAGATTTAGATCTTTTTCTTAATATTTAAGAATTAGATAAATGCTTGGCTTGAGTTAGTATTTTGAATCTAATGTCCTAGCTCCTCACTGATGAGAGCCATAGTTCGAAACTGGTTGGGGGATGGGGACCATCATAGATAAAGGCTTCAGGTACTTTCTCTTGTAGCATTTATCATTAAAAAAAAGCTCGTTTAGAGCTGTTAGCAGGCTCTTAAAATATATATATATATAGACAGACATACATCCACAATATATATTTATTGAGTTATAGAAATTATTTTTTATGTATTAATGATATGAGTATTATTATTTAGTTTGAAACATCTGCTGATAAATCACGCAGTGATGATGCGACATATTCTCCAAAGTCAGTGAAGGTAATATATTTAATTATTTAATTCTTTTAATTTTTACACTAGAATATTATTCATGACCATACTGTAATATATTCTTATCTTGATTTAAATATAAATGATGTATTATATATAATAAATAATCATTTTAAGCAGTATATATAATAGATAATCATTTTACATCACATATATTTTTCATTTAATACTTAAGATTTTATTAAGAAAATTGTTAACCTTACCTTAAGTAAAGTTTTGTTAACATTAAGTTAAAAAAAGGGAAGAATGAAGCTAGAGCATAGATTGCTTGATAGCATAGCATGCTTTAATTATATAATTTGAATATAAAATAAATAGCACTAATTTATGAGCTTATTACTATTAACAATATCATGTGATTTTCTTTCGCTTATTCAAGCTTACAATAGGTGGCTCTAGAGTAGAATAAAGACAATTGCTCTTGTTATATTTTGTTACTAAAATATTTAAAAGTATAATTTAATATAAGTCATATTCAAATTCTTAGATTACAGTGTTGAACTGAATTCCATATTGGGGGTTAGAAGACATAACTAATTATGCTTGTCTTGAATTATTGAATTTTGTTTTAAATCTTTTGGCAAAGAGTTTTTTTTTTTTTTTACAAAGACAAGCAGGTTGGAAAATTCTTAAAATGTGTTTGTATTGACAATCTATTTTTTTTCTACATACTTTAATTCTTTATGGGAGTAGTTTACTCAAAAGCCAAATGTTTTTAATTTAATTCTCAGCCAAGAAATGTAAAAAATTCAAACCAGTTAGAAATTACAAACTTTTTCTATATCAAACAGACTTAAGATTTTTTTTTTTTGAAGTTGTAGTTCATAGTTAAACTATCTAACCTTACAGTAAATAGTTGATAAATGGGTATCTAATTATAATTGTAGTACTCACTTAATCAAAAATTGTTTTTTTGACATTAATTTAATCATATTTATACAGGTAAATGAGATGCAATATTCAATAGTATTTGAATGATCATTGTGATGATAAGGACTTCAAATAATATTCTTGTTGTGTTATAATTCAATGAATATCCAACATTATAATGTATTGAACAATTGCATTTAGGCATCATTCAACATGATTTTTACTTACTAAGTAATTACGAATCTGAGTATATTGCCTTATTCAAAAAAACATTTAAATTCTTTGTGTGCATTGATAAGAGATGTAACTAATATATTTTAGATGTTATTTTTCAGGAAAATAAATAGTTTAACTATTTAAAGAAGTTGGCAGTGTAGTCTGTAAAGTTTCGTTCATATATTATCAAGTAGATAGAATATTAGTAATGTGAATCAAAGATAACTGGCTATTATAATTGAGCGAATCTTTAATAAAAATATAAATAAAGAACATATTTGTCATGTCAATCATAAATAGTCAATTATCAAGGAGGAACTTAATGTTTGCTGTTGCTATAAATAATTATAGGTATTACTGATCATAGTATGATATCCATTTAGTTATTTTAACTCCAGAATCTGGGGATACTTGGTGGTCTAAAGAAATTGTTGAAAAAACTTTTAAAAGTTCTGATAAATATTTAGAAATACAGTATTCATAGTTCAGCACTTTATCTAACCTGTAACAGTGATGTTTATTGCCATTATGCTGAATAAATTATTTTATGATTTTATCTTTTCCAGTGATGACTATGTCAATGTGAGATCACATCTGCATTATTGATTCTAATTTTATTATAATAAATAATGTAATATTCTAAAATACTGTTTATCAACTTGTGCAATTATTCTCACTTGTTTTTTTCATTGTGCATAGGTTTATAATTTCCTGTGTAGAATCAAATTACTCACACATATCTACCTTCTAAAACAGGCAAAACTCACTATACATATTGCCACACACAGCAAGCTAGAGTAACCAATGGATGCCAGAATGCTTGTGGATAAAATCCCCATCTAGTGCCTACTCATCCAATATCCCTAGATTAGTTTCTGGCTTGTGGCCTTTGCCAGTGAGGAGCCTTAGATCGAAGAGCACTGCACCTAGATCTTAGGATCACAAGCCAGAAACTAGTCTGGGGATATTGAATGAGTAGGCACTAGATGGGGATTTTATGCACAAGCATTCTGGCATCCATTGATTACTCTAGTTTGCTGTGTGTGGCAATAGGTATAGTGAGTTTTGCCAGTTTTAACAACAGTTATATACAAGCATAAGAAGTGGTGGTCATGTGATATCTATCTTCTGTTAAATTTGATAATGGAATCTTATGGAAATATCAATTTGTGGATAAGGAGTGACAGTATTTTTGCTGCAGTGCTCCCTTTATAATAAATTTTAAATCACCATTCTAGAAATTTTTACACTGAGCAATAATTTAAAATTTGTTACACTCTTGGAGTAATAAAATTGCAAATCTGAAAAATTTGATTGATTTCACACACACAATTTTTTTTGTCTGCCAAATGGAAAAGTTGTATTAGTATTCCATATTTATTTATCATTAATATAAACATATTCAAAATCAGTTTTAAGTGTTAAACAACTTTATATACAGATGCATAAGAAAAAATATTTTTTCCAAAGCTTTTTTATAATCAGCTCATTTACTTTTCCAAAAAATTATATAATAAGCATAGAATAGTTTTGCACATGTGATGAAACAGTAAGATTCGTATTCAGATCTTAAGTTTCACCTTTTCCTGTTGTCTCTCACTGACCAGTCTATCCCACCCAAATTTAAACTTTTTGATATCGAGTTGTGTGTGTAATAATATTAAAAATGTATAAATATATGTAGAATTCAGCATAAACATGCACACATTTCGATCTCAAATTAAAGGCAATAAATAGGGATAAAATAATATAATTTAGATTTCTTTTAGTTATATAATTTTGTATAATTTTAATCATTTATTTTGGATTATAAAGTTCGTATTTATTGCTTTGTTTAAATTTCATTTAATAATAATTCTAAAAAAATCTGATGTAATATTTAATTAAAAGTTAAAATAATCTTGTTCCCTTTTTGTCTTTGAAATTTAAAAGCATCGGTCAGTGATAGATAATAGATTAATTAAAGAAAAATTCCCCAAAATATAATTAGTAAATGTAAAATGTAAACAATAGAACGGCAGCTTTCTTTAATTAAAAAAAACCAACAAAATGCATTGATTATCCTCAGGGCAGATTAAGTAGAACCTAAAATATCTTAACAAAATGTGAAAGATCAAGATAAAAAAAAAGAGGCCATCTTAGACTTGCTGGAGACATTCACTTAAACTTTAGCTTTGCTCTCGATCACTGAGAGTCTCCAAAAATAATAAAAATAATTTGTTCCTGCCAAGGTATGACCGAGTAAAGCACCTAGATTATTCTCCATCGGGGGATGGCCTATCGGATGCCGAACTTTCCATTGCCCATCATAAATTCACCATGAAGATCTGCTGCCTGAAATAAATGAGAAAGCTGCTGCTGCTGTGAAAGTAAATGAAATATCTAAATACAAGAAAGAATTGCCACTCGTGAACTGTTGCTGCTAAACTAATGGAATCAGAAAACTTCTTATAAAACAGGTACCTGTCTGTGTTCAAACTCTAGAGTACTCTAATAATATGCTATAGCTCTTCTTCATACTACTTATCTAAATTATAAAATGTAAAAACGACCATATGTATAACTAAAACTGAATAATTAACTTAATGTGTAAATTTCTCTACTAATCTAGCTTACCTCATCTACACAAGTGGGCATAATGGGTGCTCCCATGGGATTTGACAATGTCATGCAGCCAGCCGGCAAAATGCGACACGTACCGCTTGTCCCTGGTTATGCTTATGTGACACCTTACTTCGTCGGGCCGAGGCAGAGACCAGCCCGACATTCTTATAAACCCATTCGCGGCATTGCAGTTTCAATATACTGCCATTCCATATCGTCTTTCTAAAGCGTACCACGTGTTCCTTTACTTAATTTTATTATTCTATATATCACTCCGCCTCTGCATTATCTTCATAATTCACTCTCAAATAAATGTTTGCCCTTAGACATAAAATAAATATTTTAATTAAATAAATATATGTCCGCCGCTACTCTTAAATCTTACTTTAGACTCTTGCATTGCAAAGGTGTAAATTCCCCAAGGCATGCATTAGAAATACTTACTCGAGAATTTTAGGTAGCTAGATTACGCCCTCAAATAAATGAATTCCTTTTGTAAACAAATAAATAATGTATTCTTTAAAATATAATCATGTTGCAAATCCCGCTACTGAAGCTGTTAGTCCATAAAATATTATTAGTAAATGTTTTATTAAAATGTGTGAATAAATAATTTTAAACTATACGTCTGCAGTTACGTTTCATTTATTTCGATACCCATTCTATATAATATTTCCTCGATTATGTAAATATGAATGTTTAATTAATATTAGTTTGATTATTGGCTAACTCGAGAATAAAATCATGAATCTCTTGTATATCCCTGACCACTGTGCCTAAGGAAATATTTACTAATGTCGCATCAGATGCGTTGTTTCATGGATTGTATTGTGGAACCGATAAACTATGTTCGAACTCAGTACCACGGGTGGCTTCGCTACTCGATAGTGCTGCTGTTCTGGATGGTGGTCGAATTCTGCACTATGTTTATGAGTCACACATTTTCTGACTGTTACAGTGACAAATTGTTTATTTCAGTCATGGACAACACTTTTAAATCATTAATAAAATAAGAATTGCTTAGAAAATTAAATATATATTATATGATTTATATGAGACATATAGATAAAAAGTTTGAGAAAAGAGTCAAAAACATAATAATAGTTATGTTCATTGCAAAAAATATAATTGTGCAATAGATTGCCAAAAATTTCAAATCTTCGCATTATTCTAAAATTATTGATCAAGGAAACATATATGAAATAAATTATATAATAATAATTATGATGATGATAATAATGAAAAAACTATAAACATGCATAAAATTTCAATAAAATTAACAAATTAACTATAAAGCATGATTGGGGGAGGGACGATATCACATTATATGTACACCCACATATAATATATAATTCTTTATATAATGGTAACATCTTTTTATAAAGTATTTAAGAAATTGTAATATTAAGTATTATTATCGTTATGATGCTTGGGTAATAAATTAAAAACAAACTTTTGGTTTAACGTTATTCAGATGGACACTGTTATTAAAATAGGTGATTTTAGTTTGCAATGTCTATCCCTAATTGATTCTTGGATTAAATTATATCATAACTGAAATATACTAAAAAAATTATTAATATTTACTATTTAAAAGCCTGTGAAAATCTCATATATATACATATTTATTACACACAAATATATATAATTGTTAAATTAATTTATATGTTGATATTAACATTTATTTTACATAAATAAATTATAATAAAAAACTTTTTTTTACTTCCCCCAGTTATAGCTATTATAATATATATATATATATACACAGTATGCACACTAATATTCCACTACTAGACTTATAGCCTATGAGTTTACTGGTGAGGATATCAAGTAAAAATGCATACCCAGCTGTACTATCAGTTATAGACATTTAAAATTGCATCCAGATCAAGGAGAGCAGAGATTCTGTGGAAATATTAATTCAGAGCAGACAACGTAAACAAACACTAAAACAAATATAATAATAAACAAAACAAAGTTTGTTTACAATTAAACACAGTTCAAATACAAATGTATTTCAATAATATTTTCCTTTTTATATTAGCATACAGTGCGTTTGATACCTCACAAACTTCATATTATAGCACTGTATCATTTCAGAAGATGTACTAAGTACTCTGTTATTTATATACTTCTATTTCATATGTGCTCTAAGTTAAGATGTACATACATATATATTTCACGTTTACATTAGAAGAACAAGCAAAAACAAAGCACTTTAAATTCACTATATATGTTTACTGCACAGGCCATTACAAAATTGGATTTGTACACTGTACATCTTATCCCACACCATTTTAAAAGCAAACAACAATAAATAGGCCTCTTAATCACCCAGAATACAATGCAAAAATATAATTCATAGGCAAAATATCTCTACCCAAAGCAGATCAAAATTATCCATGAGTACCTCAAGCAGGATAATATATATTATGGTGGCATGGGGGTGAGTAAACATACATAAAATTTAAATATGGCAGATAAAATTTACACAATAGATTGGTTCCCGAAAATTACATGTAAAAGAAATTCATGTAAAAAAATACATTGTATATATAGAAAATAAGGAAATTGGTTCCAGACCTAAGAAATCAACAAAAATAATTAAATAAACCATATGAAAATTTCATTAGAATGTTATATTTTTTGTGTGATATCAAATTTTACTTCATACACATTGAACATAAATAAAAATGAGTAATAGGAACATAAATTCCATTTGAACAATTAAAAAAAAAACTTGAAAGTGATAACACTTATGATGAAGCATTCATTAGTTTCTCTACATAAGCCCCATTGAAAACTTTGAAGTTCAGGTGTATCATCACTTCCAAATTATAAGTAAGAAAAAATGAAATAAAGATTATTAATATAATTTATTACTTCTATTTCATATAACTTATTATTATTATTTTTAATTTAACAACTAACACATTCAAAAAGAGAAATTGTAGGCCCCTGGAACTATACATTCACCAAAAATACAGGTGCCATTTTGCTTGCTTGTAAAACAGAAAACTTCTTAAGATTTTATTCACTGTCACTTTCTGACAATAAATGCATACATTTGTGCATGATTCGAATATCATTGTGATCACTAAAACTTGTAATATATAACTACCATATATTGATTTTTGGAAAAATTAATAAATTATACTTAAACAAATTAATCAATTAAATTTAAACAAAATTAATTTTTTTTAACAAAATAAAATGTCAAAATGCAAACAAAGCATCAATACCAAAAAGCTACTTCCCTTTCAAAACAAAATGTCAAAAACATTATGATGCAGATAAACAAATTTCCCTGTTTGCAGGAATATTTCCAAAAAAGGGATTTTTTTAAATAATGGGAAATAAAAATATGAAATTTTTATTTTAAAATCAGATGATAATAACAGCCAATTTTTTTTTTTTAGTTTTGTGATGTAATTGTGACAAAATTGATCTCTGAAAAATCTGTAAATAAACACCAAATTAAAAATATTTACAATCTTCTAAAAGGGAAAATAAATTATTTTATATTACTTACATAAAATTATTTAGAATTAAAAAAAAGTTTAATAACAACTTAAGACAATGTAAGAATTACTTTGAGAATGACAGATGTTTTTAAAGCCTTCCAAACAATCTTAAATATGTTTATCATAGCAGCTCTAATCTCAAAATACCATTTTTAAAACTGATCATGCTATTTAAAACAACTCATGTAGAAATATATTTTTTTTAAAAATTTGTGTTAGTTCAAAATTGTGCAAAAAAAAAAAATTCACTGTAAAAAGAGAATTAGGTATATATCAATCTTTAATTTTAGAAGCTTGTGAAGCAAAACAGTAATCAGAAAAAACTACACAAAAAATTAATTTATTAAATAATTTATATTGCTATGTGCCTGTCATGTTAGACATTTACATGCATTTGGTAATATTAAAGATTTTTTGAAAATCTTCAGAGAGACACTAAATTTTAATTATACCAAATGTAAACTAAAAAAAAAATCAAATGTTTTATTTCTTTTTTAAAAAAATATATTTTTAGGAGAAATATTGATCTAAAACTAAATGCTGACTATTTTAAAACCAAATTGTGATTATCAACAATTGTGGAATTGCTTTAAAAACTCTTTTCTTACAAAAAAAAAAACAAAGAAACAAAAATGATTTCTTTTATCTCTTGAATATTTAAAATATACACGATTTTACTAACTAATTTTTTAAAAGAAATCACACACCTTTAAACTAGAAAATATTTTAAATGTTTAAAGTATATCTTGCCATATTGATTATACATCAGGGTATAGATCCAGAGTATTGTCATATTTTGAAGAATATTTATAAAAATGCAACAGCAACAATTATATTACATAATGATACTGGGAAAGTAAACATTAAGAAGGGTGTAAGACAGGGTGACTCCATATCTCCAAAACTTTTTACAGCAGTGCTGCAAGAAATATTTTGTGGATTAAAATGGGAAGCTAAAGGAGTGAAAGAGTAAATGGAGATTATTTAAGTCATTTAGATTTTGCAGATGATATAGTTGTTTTTGCAAATAATGCTTTAGAGCTGCATGAACTGTTGCAGGAGTTATCAGATGAAAGTAGGATAAAGACAAATGTTAAAAAGACTAAAGTAATGATTAATCAATTTTCTCAAAATATGAAAATAAAGATTGATTATGATGAGTTAGAAGTTAACAGTTACAAATACTTTGGTCAGGTTATTAATATAAATGGAAACATAATGGCTGAAATTAATCATAGAATTAAACTTGGTTGGAGTGCTTTTGGTAGAAATAACTTGATATTAAAAGGAAATATGCCTATGTGTTTGAAAAGAAAGGTTTTTAACACATGTGCTTTACCAGTTCTTACTTATGGATCTGAGACTTGGACACATAATAGAAGAGCAATACAGACACTTCAGACCAATCAAAAAAGTATGGAGAGATGCATGTTGGGAGTAACAAGAAGAGATTGAAAATGCAATGTATGGGTATGAGAACAAACAGGTGTTGCTGATCTCATTGAAAAAATTAAAAATTTGAAGTGGAGTTGGGCTGGGCATATTGCTAGAAGAGATGATAATAGATGGACATTTGAAATCTTAAACTGGATTCCAAGAGATTGTAAAAGACCCAGAAAGAGACTACATGTTAAATGGATGGATGAAATAAGAAAGTGTGCAGGGGTGATGTGGAGAAGAGAAGCTAAAGATCGGAGAAGATGGATTGAACTTGAAGAGACATTCATCCTGCAGTGGATTGATAATGGTTGATGGTGATGATGATTGATAATACTGAGTTAGATCAGGTGTTACAAAATATAAATATTAAAAGTAAGTTAATATAACAGATAAATACATAAAATCATTCAAATTGAATTATAAATACAATTGATCTGTTGGTAATGAAAGTTTAAAAGTTTATCAATTAGTTGATAAAATAAATAAAAGGTTATCATTAAGTCCAAAAACATGACCAAGTATATATATATAAAGTACTTTAATTTGTTAACACATGTTGATTCAATCATCACTTATTTAATTTTTTTGAAGAGGTAAACAAGTTATTTATGACATTTTTTTTTACAAATATTTTAATATTTAATAAAAATATTTTAATAATAATTATATTAAGTTATTCAAAATTTATGGTTTTTATTTTTAGCTAGAATCACCTATTGAAAAATCACATAGTGTTGATGATGCTCTTTTATCTAAACAAGCTAAGGTATTTAATTAATTATTTAGTTCTATTAGTTTTATATTTCAACTTATGTTTTTAAATTTTAGTTTCTAATCAAAAAAATTGATGAATATTAGTGGGTAGTTTTCCAAAAATAATTTGAATTAAGAAAATGATTAGCCTAGGTTCTAACTGCTGGAAAGTAAACTATTTTGCTTTATCTTTGTTTTATAATGAATTTAAGATCCAAACTTTAGGTTTTAGTAATAAATGTTGGATATTATGAAGCTCAAATAAGTAAGAAAGAAAATATTTCTAAATACTTGTATCTAGATAATATTGTTGTAGTTATTGATGAAGCAGGCATCTTTTATTTTAAGCCTATGGTCCTTTCTTTCTATAAATAGGAAAGACACATGTTTTATCATTTCAAAAAGATGGATAAATTAATCAAGACAATAAAAATGCCATGACCTATGGCAAAATGAACAGCAAACTAATTTGCATAAATTACAATACTCCTCCTCATTATCATTGACTGCACTCAGTTATGAATACGAAGTCTAAAATCTTCGAAAGCGTTTAGTGTATATAAACTTATAAACAAAATTAAACTTCTCTAACAAGCTATTAGCACAGAATTATTAGTATTATAAGAGAAGTCTATAAACAAATAATTTATTAAAAAAATAATGTTTTTTCAAATAAAAGTAAATCTTTAATGGTTAGGAATTCTCTTTTCTCTCAGGTTCAAATATAGGAATAATTTTAGAAACTAGAAATAAAAAGTTAAGTACTACTAAGAACGTGGTTAGGAACTGAGCTAAATGTTTCTGTTATAATGATAATTGTGAAGGCAAATTATTAGTAAGGTGGTTAGAAGGAGCATAAGATTGCTTATATAGTAATTACCACTCAAGAAATGTCCTATTACTGGAGTTACATATTTGACAGTTAGGAAGTGTATCAGAATAAATCAAATACTATGATTTCTACATGTCTTTCTTACTAATCTAAATAGGTATTGGCAAAATTCAAATCACTTGAACGCTAAGGATATCTATTCCTATGCCTGTAGAAACAGCTTATTTGGAAATCATAATTATTTATCTTCATGGCCCATGCTTGCAATTTTCTTCTGCCATTAATGTCTAAGACTAGTGAAAACTAAAAATTAAAGAAGAATGAAGTTAGTTATAGATGAAAAATGCAATTGTTATATGTATCAAAGGAAATAATATCTGACTTTTTAATTTAATATCTACATATCAATCATTTTGAAATAGCTGACATTTATAGATTCTTATGGGATTTTTTGAGTATTCTTTAAACAGTGTAAGTGGTTTGAATATTTTATTAATCTAATTGAGACTATAAATATCATCTTCTTCTTTCTATTGAAGAACATGTTATGTCAGTTTTAATCAAGAACAAATCAAAATATAATGTTGTTATCAAAAACTAGAATGTTTGCATTAGAATATCTAGCAAGTGCTTTATATCAACGTTGATTGATAGATTACAGAAAATTTGCACATTTATCTGAAGAAAGAACTAGAAAACTCTATGGTTATATTCTAGAAAGTTGTCAGTGAATTTAATATATGAAATGAATTTAAAACTTATTTCCACTGTTATTGCATTGCTTTTATTAAATCGTTTCAAAAAAAAAATCACACTTCTCTTAAGGCACAAGTTTTAATTTAATTTATGGCAGTTTTTCTGGATAGAAGTCTTCTTCAGATATTCTGAAATAATTTTTACTAACTTTCTTTTAAAACTAAAATTTAAATTTAAAAGGAAGGTGGTAAAATCTATTATAGAATATCTGAAGAAGACTGCTAATCAGTCAAAACTGCCATAAATTAAATTAAAGCATTATGAAAAGTGCACTAATAAAGCATGGTTTTTTGCAAGGATGAAATGAGTTTACAAAGACAGACAAGTGACTGGATATAATCGTAAAACTGCAACTATGCCCTTTGGACCAAATAGCTGATTTGATATTTAACAATTAATTAAATCTTATAGAAAAATTTCACTGTAGTATCATTTTTACTATAATATAATATAAATAGTATTTGAAAATATTTTGATGATATTTTGAAGACTTATAATAGTCATTAATAACTAGAAGAGTTAACTGATCAAATACTGATTATAAAAATAACATTTCTGCTAATGCAAAAAAAAGGGATAATCATATAAGAAATTAATTTCTGCTATAAAACTTTTTGTTGTGGTGTTTATCCTGGTAGAAAAAATCCAAAACTATTATACTTTATGAACCATTGTAAAAAAAATAATGCTCTATTTTAATAATAGACCAATTGGATTGCATAGTTATTTTGTTTTTATGTTTTTTAAAATCATGTATTGTCATGATTAATGTGCATACATCATTTAATTATAACTTTACAAATAGAAGAAAAGTGCATCCAATTTTCTAGCTAAGGTAGATATATTTTCTAAGTTTATATTTTGGATTTTCATCTACAATATTGTATACTGTATGCAAGAATAGAAAATTTAAAATGTGCCTTATTATAAATTATAGTAATATAATTAAATGCTAATGCAAAACTTCTAACATCAATAAAGACGGAGATTTATTAAAATAAAGATTAAATTATATACTCTGTTATTATATTTTTATATTAATAGCTGTTGAAATTTAATCTAGAAGTGTATTAATTTATGATTTTTCCAACAATCTGTGTTTTTAAATGTTCTCATAATATGAACTTTTCTTGCATTCTGACTTCTAACTACAATGTAATTTATTAAATGCCATTATTTTGAGCATTGATGTATCTATGTTCATTTGTAGTGGTTTTTCTGCCTAAACAAATCTATAAATGATAGCCAACCCATGTGTTGTGTAAAAATTAAAAAATAATGGACCATTAAAATTTATAGCAGCAACATTATTATACTTCCAATTACTTTTGGCTAAAATTCTATTTGTATCAATATGAGCATTGAAGTCTTTAAGAAGAAAAATTTAATCTTTTAATAGTATTGCTATAATAATGCTGCCCAACAAGAAATAAAAAAAATTTTTTTTGTATTCTCTGAATCTAAGATTGGATCTCACTAATAAAGTTATTGCTAGCATGTAATGTTCAAGATGAGTTTAAGACTATTGGCTTTTTATTGATACACTGAATAATTCTGATAATACAAGATACTAAAAATTCAATACTGTGCCTTCTCCTTTCACTGACTTACCTGGCTTCCCCAAAAAACTTGTATCCATTTATCTGTTCTATTAAATTTCCTTCTTCTATGAGACAAGTTTCACTAAGTGTATCTATATCATTCTTAAATCTTGTCAATTCCTTAACTACTAATGCAGTTCACTGTTCAGGTCTTGAAGAAGTTTGCATATTCTATGTATCTATATTTAGAAAAAAGTTAGATTTATAATACTTATCATTAAAATTAAAGTAGAAGTTATTGCAAATCCTTAGCAAACTACATGTAAACTAATAGAAATTTATCAATTAACGAAAAAAAGACAAAGCACCCCCTGTATTTTAGCTGAGATCATATATAAGCATTCTATCTATTGACATGTTACAACACAGAGCATGAATTCTATATATTAACACAATCTCATTGTAACCATAAACTATTCTGATTGTTTACAAAGATTTTAGAATAGTTTTAGAATTCACACTCTGCATTGTTACACACCAATAGATTGAATGCTTATATATAACCTGAGCTTAAGTCTAGGTGGCTCATTTCTTTATTTTTCTATTTATTGACAGAGTTGTATTAGTTTACATATAGCTTGCTGGGAGTTTGCAGTAATTTCATCTACCTTTGAGTTATCACTATTAATATTTAATACTTATCTTTTGTGCTACCACTGCCTTCTGCTTTACCATTATTACTGATATTATTATTAGTATTGTTATCATTCTATGACTGTAATGAGTAAGCCAAAATACATCACAATCTAAACAGACTATGTGAAGCAGGCTGTTTTAGACCACATTTTCTAGGTCCTTCCATTTTCATGACAATCAGGTGATCCCTAACTAAGTTGCCTAAATTTACAATCTTTGCCAACCAAAACCTCTGTCTCATTAAAATTCAGTTCCAAACTAACTGATTAGTAATTGTATTGCTTTGAGAAAATTTTCAAAATAAGTATTGTTAGCTACTAAATCTGCTCCTATCATTGCTTTTTAATTCTTAAGAGGTTGAGTTAAAAAAAGAGTGGGGGGGGGGAGAATTGGAGTCAGAAATGTTGTGCATGTCATTAGAGAATGGAACTATTGTTGCATAAACTTACAATCCCATTGTCTCAATTAGTATAGTGAGATGTCTGATGGCATGAGAGGCACACTATAACTGGGCCCTACAATAACTTAAATGATTGAAAAAGAAAAAATGAGAGGCAAAACAACTGTTTTTATTGGCAACAGTACCTAGCTTTTGATGAACCAATATCTTACCCTATAAGATAGTTGGAGCTCTTAGTCAGGCACTCTTTATGTTATTCACAGTTCATTTTCATATCTAAAGGTCATTCCACTATCTGTCACTGGTAGAACTCGTTAGCAATCTTAGCACAGTACCTGATATATTTGATACATTTTATTAAATTTAAAAGTTATATATTTCCAGAAAATCTAAAATTTATTTCATTCATTTAAACTAATATAGCTGTAGAAAATTCAATTAAAGTTATTTGTTAATAGAATTAAGATTTGGATTATTTTGGAAGAGTTTAATTAAAGTCATTTTTTATTTATTTTATATACTCTTTTTAAATAAGGATCATGGTATGATTTATTATTATCAAAATTTCAAAAATAAGTCGAAGGTAAAATTTTCACAGGCACTTTTATATTTTGTTCAAATCTATTATAAAAAGATTCAAATAATATTTTAATCCCCTGATCAAACTTAAAAATAGATCCAATGCTATATATATCAATTGTGTAAAAATATTTTAAAATGATATACATAGAGAGAAAGTAAAGAGAATAACAGTTTATTATAAGATTTTGTTGCAGTTGGAACAAATTAGCATAAATGATGTTTGGTAAACTTTGTATCTTTGGACAACAAATGATTTGTTAATAGAAAAACCAGGGGTGTCCTTTTTCTATTTTTATTACTAGGTGACGGATCATTTTGCATACCTGAAACCTATTTGAATGAAAGAAAAGATAAAGCAATATTAGATCTTTTCTTTTGTGTTTAAAATAATTATTCAAGAAACATTGACAAAAGTAATAGTTGACAACACTATGTGACCAAGTGTGAAAATGAATATATCTTTATTCAACATTTTCAAAATTTGCTAGCAGAATATTTAAAAATCCACATAATATTAAAAATAAATTCACTGCTGTGGATTTATTGCAGAGATTTTGTGAAATGGAAATTAATGCAATCAAAGAAGTGTTGATAGATGTGCACATCTCTGCAAAAAACAACTTCCTTTTCCATGATTTCAATAATCCAAATATAGAACTTTTTTTTAGGCAGTAACTTTTAATGTTTAAATATTTAAGATTTGTGTTTTATTGTGCTGTAAAATTGAATTTATTGGTAATAGTTGAAGATATTTGATTTAGTAAGCATGTTTAACTGATTAACTATTCTAACTGAAATTTATAAATTTAAATAAGTAATTATGTAACGGGGTAAAGCAAATAAAATATCAATCTTTGGCATTAAATTTACTTGGTAACTTTATTATAAAATAGATGGACGGGTGTAATTATTCCACTCTGAGTTAACTGATTCAGCTTCAAGCCGCCATATTGAACTTTTTAAAATACTGGCCTGACACACAATTTTCACAATAACTTCAGTTTTAATTATGTTAGAGCAAAAACAATTACATTGCTAGAAACTAGAAACATTAAGGAAAACAATAAACATAAAATAAATAGTGATAACTATATAAAAAATAAGGAAAAAAAGAAATTTTCACATCCGAAATACTTATTATTTTATTGTTTGTTCATAATATGATAAGTAACATCAACTAAAATTGAAAATACATCTTCAGTGATAATTTCTTTGCATTCCTCACAAAACTATCTTTCTAAACATGTATAACATGTCTTACCTGAGATAATCCACAGCTTCACAATCTCCAAAAGAAGTCGGATATGACTTCTTCATTTTTATCTTGTACCCCAAATATTCTAAATGTCAAAGGCGTCTATAAAGAAAAAGATTCATCCTAATAAAAGATACAAAAGAAATCATCATAGCAATTGGCTTCTTGTCTGTCTAAAACTAGAAATTGTAGGCTACTGTCTATATCACTATGATAAAATGAGTTTCATCTCTTCATTTTATATTTTTTGTGTACATCAGTGATGTTTATATTCTTTATGGACACCAGTTATGTTTATATTCTTTATGCACACAAGTGATTCTTATATTATTTATGCACAAAAGTGATGTTTATATTCTTTATGCACAGAAGTGATGCTATCTTATTATATTTATTGTACTACATAGATATAATTTATTTGCATATAGTGTATTTGTTAGCTATTGACTTGAAAATAATCTTATGAAACATATACCAAAACGAAAGCATGAATCACGTATATATAATTTATTTGCATACAGATCATTTGGGTAAAGGTTTACTTTAGCGACCACAGCATAAAAATCATGTTCGCCCTCTAGTTTTCAAAATTAGAAGTAAATTATTATTCGAAAATCTTATGCATACTACTATATTACAATTACATAAATAATTTATTAAAATATAAAAGATAATAAAAATATTTACCATTTTAAAGAAGTTGAAATAATTACACTAGTTTAATTAAAATAATTAGTTTAAATTATTAGAAACTTAAGAATTTAAACTATCAACATTTATAACTTAAGAATTTAAACTATCTCGATGGTTCTCGGCGAAATAGATGACAATGGGGAGCCATTAATCGTTGAAATCGAAGAAACGTATTATTTCCACAGAAAATACCACAGGGGGACTATACATAGAGGGCATTGGGTCTTTGGTGGTATTGAAAGAGGGTCAATGAAGTGCTTCTTGGCAGAAGTTGCAGATAGAACGGCTGGCACATTGGAGGCCCTAATCCAGCGGTACATTTTACCAGGGATTCGCATAATTTCAGATGACTGGGCTGCATACAATAATATCAGCAGATTTAGCAATGGGGTGTACATGCATTCTCCAACTTCCTACTATGCATAGGGCATAATTGTGCTTAAAAAGGTAAATGATTTTATTTTTATTATCTTTTACGTTTTAATTAATAAATATTTACTGTAATTGTAATATAGGAGCAGATTCGTAAGATTTTAGTTCTAATTTTAAAAACTAGATGGCGAATATGCCCTGGTCGCTAAAGTAAACCTTTACCGATCATTTGTTAGCTATAGACTTGAAAAACGTAAACAAGAATCGGAATTATAACAAATTACTTATAAACCATATTATATTAAATATATAAACATAATTAATGATTTTCGTAATAAATTATACTTTTTGAAAAACATTTTTATAAGTGTAGAACGTTAAAAGTTACATTAGATATTAATTATATATGAACGTAAATAACTAACACACACAAATTACAAACTAAAAATAATTAATAAAAATTATAATTTATATAAAAATATATTATGCTTTTACTAAAAAAATAAAAAAAAAAATTTTAAATGTTACTTACAAAATTACATTCAACCGCTTCTGTCAGCCATTTTTGTAATAGTACTGGAGATATGTCATCTGTAGCCCCGTAAATTATTTTTGTCTTTTATCGCTCCGTGATAAGTACAAAAATTATTAAAAAAGACAAAAGAATTAAATACTGTGGTTGATAAAAACTGCTGCCAAAAATTTAAATTTTAACCGATTTTTTTGAAATAAACATTTTCTGAAAGCTACGTCATGAAGCTTTCTAACAATCATATTTTCATCTACGTCACATTTATACCTTTTATGTCAGTAAAGAAAGAAAACAAAACATCATCTGAACATCACCTGATGCACGCTCGCAGCACTTTAAAGTAATAATATGTTAGCAAAAAAAAAAGCTGTTGAAAAAGTGAAACTGCCTCGATTCCGTATTGTGATGCATCCATAGTAATAGTGATGTCTTTGTCGCTATTAAAATGCACTAATAAGCTACTAGAGGTTAACAATTCCTTAACTGCTTTAAATGCTTTTTCATGTTTGGTATTCCAAATCCAGTTCTGATCTTTGCGTAGCAATTCGTATAAAGGAGTTGCGACCATCGCTTTGTTCTTTAGAAAAGGTTCGAAAAATTAATCAAACCTAGGAAAGCTTGAAGTTGCTTGACATTTATTGGGATTGGAACATCTTTGACTGCCCTAATTTTTTCAGTTAACGGACTTTTTCCAAAATAAGATGGCCTAAAAACTTTAATTCTTCCATTTCCCAAACACATTTTTTAACATTTAATTTTACCCCTGCATTATTTAGTTTCTCGCATACTTCCCGAATTTTACTTCTTCATTTTTCCAGTGACATCACAGCAATAAAAATATCATCATAATATGGCATCACTCCTTCCAAGCCTTGTAATATTGAATTTATTTTTGCTTGAAATATGTTTGGAGCTGATGTAATTCCAAAAGGGAGACGATTACATTTGAATAATACAAAAGGGGTCGTAATTGTTAATAACCGAGCTGTATCATCCGTAACTTTTAGTTGGTGATATGCCGAATTTAAATCCAATTTCACAAAATTTTTTGCTTTAGCTAGATTACTGAGAATCTCGCATACATTCGGCACTGGTTAATTTCCTTTATCAAGATACTTATTTACTGTTGTTCTATAATCTCCGCACAGCCTAATTTTTTCGTCTGGTTTTGTTAACACAACAATTGGCGTGGCTCAATCCGCTTCCTCGACTGTGGATAACACGTCTTTTTTAACTAATGTTTCTATTTTTCCTCTACTAACTGCCTTTGGGCAAAAGGTATTTTTCTCGGTTTACAAATAACCGGTCTAGCATTTTCATTTAAGTGCAAGTCAATGGGCTTTGATTTTATCAAACCTAAATCTTCCGTAAATAAATTTGGATATAACTTTATCATTTTTTTTTTCACCGAGACCTTTTTAACTATATTAAATTTAATGCCTAAGTCTTTAAACCAGTTTCTTCCTATTAACGGACTGATATCTTTATCGACTATATATATAGATAATTTGTAGCTTTTATTTTTAAAACCAACTATTACTTGGGATTTCCCAATTAACTTGATCGGGTTCCCGTTGACATCTCTAATGTTAATGTTAGCTTTCTGTATTTTAATCTGAGGGCTATCTGTGGATATTTCCTTCCACTTTTTCATAGATATTAAAGTAATTCCTGAGCCACTATCTATTTCCATTTCTATTCTTTTGTTACTTAACTTAATCTCTAGCATGAATCGATCCTGCTCATTTTTTAAGATATTTCTTTTAATTACTTATTTCCACTGTTTCTGATCTTTACCATATTCAGATTTTTGTTTAGATTTTTTGCACACTGCTGCTAAATGACCTGTCCCCCCACAGTTGAAACATTTTTTGTTCCTCCATTTACAGCTTTTAGACAAATGACCTACTTTACCACAACAAAAACATTTTATTTCGAAACTTTTCCCTTCTTTAGTACAATCCTTTCTCTCTATTTTAAAAATAGTATTCCTAGAGTTTTCCTCCATTCTATTTGAAAAAGCTAAAGCTTGTTCTACCGCTGATTCGTATATTATTCCCTTTTGAATAGCACCTTCATATGTTATCTGAGTTTCAATTAATAATGATTGACACAATTTATCGTCCTTCATTCCCCATAATAACTGATCAATAAGAATTTGTTCTACAAAATCGCCATACTCGCAATTCTTTGCTAATTGGCATAGAACAATATCATATTCTTTAATCGATTCCAGTTTGTCTTGTTTGTGGTTCCTCAATTTTAACCTAGCTAAATACTTCGATGGTCTTGGGCTAAAATAATCTGTTAGTCTTTGAACCAGCTCATCGTAGTTACTACTATCTGTAACTTGACCATTATACAATTTGTTTACTATTTCAATAACTTTTCTACCTGACAAACATAATAATGCTGCTACTTTCCTGTCATTTTCAATAATATTATTTAACTTAAAATAATTTTGTAATTGAAGCACATAAAAAGGCCATTCATGTCCGATATATTAGTTTTTCCTATCGACATTTTATTTCTTTTAACAACTCACCGACTTCTGAATTACTGTTTGGTGTATTTCTTTCATAACTTGAAAAACAGGTTTTCTCCTGACTGCACCAAAATTGTGATGTACTTGATTTAATGTTACTTACGAGAAACAACCAAATACACCTAATTCAAGTAATGATGACTCTCTTCCATAAAATTAAGATATCCCACTTAACAGATACAAGATTTTATTAGTATGAAAAATAACAATCATTTATAAACAGAATTATCATTAGTTCTACTAGCGCCTGTAAGGCTCACAAAAATAGTAATAAGACAGATATAGTCTGTATAATTACCCTAGGTTGGTCATTGGTACCTTCAGACCCGAATATCTGGTTCTCCTTCCATCGTTGGTCCTGTTCTGAAAACCCCATACACATAAGTCTCTCAGAAAATCAGGACTCGCACTGACTTGTCTTTTTCTGCTAGATTATATCTACTTTTAGTTCTATTGTTTATTCCTTATCAATTTTTAATCACTAAGTTATTCTGGGATTATTTCTGCACTAATTAATTAAATTGTTCTTTACATTTCTATTCCTTCATTTAATTAATTATTTATTCGGATCTTCCATCTTGTTTTACACCTTGCTTTTTATAAAATATATATATGAAAAACCATTTGTAATTTCTAATTCTCGTTTTTATTAAATCCACTAGTTTACTTTTACCTGTAATTATTTAACACTTGTAACTTCTGGAGTACACACAGTTTCAAACGTATTTTCTCTTAATATTAATCATACTACAACATAACACAATCAAAATAATGGTATGTTTTAATATAAAATAGATCCATTATGATGTTAAATATCAAAGTTTAAAGCAGATTATTTAAATCAAATGATTGACTTAATACTTAGAAAAATCTGCTTAAAATAAAATAAGTTAAATTATAATAATGATCAATTTACATATTAAATACATATACATGTGTGTATTTATATATATGATAAATCTAATATTAAAATGTCAAATGGCTGATGTTTGTTTAAAATATCGTATTTTAAATATCTATGCAATTAATTGTTTGCAAGATTTTTAGTTTCATTGCTGCTGCAATTATCTCCTACCTCATGTTGTAATATGTTCCATATAAAGCTTTCCATACATAATAATAGTTTTATCTAAATTTGCTTCATTATGTTCTTTAATTTTGTCTTCACTATTTATTTTATGTGTGCTTTAATCTATGGAGTCCAGTATACTCTCAAGTTTAGAATCTTCAATGACTTTATATTTTAAATTTTCATTTATGTCAGATTTTCTCTACTGTCACATCAGCACACTCTTCTATCACTGAAAACTTTGTTTGAAATGTGATGCTTCCAATTTTTTATTCTTGCTACTATACCTTGAACACTTTCCTGCAATTTATTTGTGTTAGAAGCAATAGATTTTTGGACCACTTCCTCTCAATCAGTATGTAATTTTTTTTCTACCAATTTCATTTTCTGTTGTACTTGATCTTGTATTTGACATGCTATTTCCAATCTCATACTATTTATAGGCTATTGTACCTCCTGAAATTCTTTTATTTCTTGATGTATTTTTGTAAACCCTCATATCTTTTTTTGTTTCTGGTCAGGGGTATTGGTTGTATGAGAGAGTGAATGACTGAAGGGAGCTTTAAAATTTGTGTTCAAAACCCTTATATTATATATTTCAGTAAGAACCAAACAACATTTAGACATTCCCAATATCAATAACAGTCAACAATTTCAAACTGTTGTCAAGGCAAACTCTTTCAACAATATATATTATATACATTCCAATTTAGCCTGTGACTAAATTACAATAGTGTGTGCATAAAATAAAAAAAATCATCTTTTTATAAGAGGGGGAAGCTATAGGGCATCTGAGTTCAAACCCTATATGACCAAGTACCCAAAAGCCTCAGAAGGAGAGTGGGAGAGATGTTTCTTTATCTCTGTTCAACTTTGTGTTAGTAAAAGGGATAAATATATATTTCGAATGTTTTAATAGTTGAACTTAAATGTTAGAATTTTAAAGCACGTATAAGTAATTGTCACAAACTCTATAAATCATTTTTCTAAGTTTGCTTATTACCCTTCTATAAAGTTAATTTATATTTACTAGATTATTTTTCTTTAATCATACTTTGATTCTAATACTTGTTTTATTGATTTATTCTGTAAATTTTAATACTAATAGTAATGATCTATAGCTTTTCAAATCATTTAGATTATTATTTTTTTAATAAGCAGGTTTTATATGTCTGAATATATGTATGTGTGTATTTAAGATATAAACTTAAAAACATTTACAGATACATTAAAAAAGAAGAGTTGTATTTAAATAATTTTATAGTTTCCTTATAAAACAGTTATATTATTTAAGATCAATTTATTTTATTTTGTCTGAGAGAGTTAAAGGTTTCATCTAATATTCAGGCTAATGTCAAGGGTTAATGAGAGAGATAAGATGTGGGCAATGTGGAGGAATAAGGACAAAGGCTCATTAATCAGTCATTATAATTAACAAGAAATCAAGATCATTTTTGGGACCAGGCTAAATAATAAATTTAAACAAGATTATCAATTTTGAAAAGATTTTCTCCAGATGCCTTGATTTATAGATTGCCATGTGTTTCAGTAACAAAAATATGTGTGATGTCATCAGACAGACTAGCATATATAAAGCTGAAAATAAAAAGGAAAGAAAAAAAAGAAAAACCAGATTGCTTTTCAGAAACCACACATTTTTTAAAGGTTTCTACATCAATATATTGGAGTAAAAAATATTTTATTGGCATTCCAGTGGCCTACCCAGAAGAGTTTAAATCTAAAGTATTTAAAACATCTTATGACCACTTTCTAAATATAAAAAAAGAAACTTATTGCCTCACCTGTGCCACTACAAAGTAAATTTATGAAATCATGCCATCTGCTGAATTTGAATGAAATCACTAAGAAAAAAATGCTAAAATATATGAAAAGCAGAAATATCCATCTGTCTATCAAAAGTAATTATACCCAGAAGAAATGAAGAAACATTCCAGTGCTAAAATGGTCCCTATAGAAGCAGTTTATTTCATCCTCATTGCAGTAAAAAGAATTGCAAGCCCAAGCCCAAAATAGGACTGTTCCAGTAAACCATTGCAATTGGTAAATCTATGCATATTACATATTGGTGTGTGGCTGATTTCAAATTCTAAACCTTCAACAAACTGACTTTAAAATGAAATTCCTTGGACTCTTTGAAACTGCCTTAACATTAAAAGTAAAAGGACTGGTAACATCAATTTTAATTATATTTTTTATCAGTGACTATTAACAAATCTTAAAGAATAATAAATCCATTTATCTCTCTCTTTAAATCTTAAAATGAGAATTGCTCTAGTGATATATTATGTATTCTTAGAGTATCATTACATGTAACCTATTATATGTGTATTTTATTTTTATAAAATGTGTTTATTGTGTATTGATGCAATATGTTGGTTTATATTGTATGTGAAAAGGGTTTAATAGTTTTTTATTCGTAATGGGAATTGACACATATACACACACACCTAATAATATAATTATGCTTACATGTATATCTGTTGAGCATGAATGTTAAAAATCAGTAGAAATTTAGCATTAGGAGAGGTGGATTTTTAAAATAATTAATGATCTAGATTGATGAAAAGTCAGTTAGGTAATTTGATGCTGATTTCTCTAAATGTTCTTATCTCTATGATTTAACTAACCTTTCTCTACTCATTTCTTGATTAATATTATGTTTAAATTGATCAATATAAAAATATGTTATATGCAATAGGCGAGTATGTGCATGGACAGTGTTTATTTTTAAAATTAAAATGTTTCTAGAGTATGAGATTTTTATTCACCTGCTAGATAAATGCATCACACTATATGATATGAATATGGAGTTTACTTTTCATTAATGGAAGGGGAGAAGACCTTTGGTATTATTATTATTACTATTTAAATGTAAACAATTTATCATTATTAATTATAAGTCAATTATTTTATATAGCGATGTTTTTTTTTATAAATAATAATATCATGTGGTTGAAGTATTAGTATTCATTCATTTTATATTTAAAATACAAAGTGCATGTGCAACAGTTTAATGCTGTTTAAATATCATTATTAATTATGTAAATTTTCTATGTATTATTAATGATTGATCAGTAATAAATGTTAATTTGTTTTTATTAAAAGAGGCATATATCTTTCTTAAAACTTAATCATTGTCTTGTGAGATTTGTTATGATCATCATCATCATTAGTGGGTCTCAATTGTTAAAATATATTTTAAGTAATTATAGATTGGTAATAGATATGATTTATTGTTGTGAGTTAATTGTAAAGCTGTGGCTGGAAACATAATCTTCATTATATTATTATTAATGAATAGACTAAATAAATGTGTTTAATGGCCATATGTAAATAATGGTTCTCACTATGTTTGTTTGTGAGCCATTGGAAAGAGACATGACTAATATCAAGACATCTGATTTTAAATACTATAGTACTTAAAATGAACTGGTAGCACTTATAAGAATGTTAAATATTAATTTTATGATGTTAAATCTTAAGTAATATAATTTATTTGCACAATGAAAGAATAATAAGGGTGTTTTCCCCTTAATATTAGTGCAAACGTGATATGGTTATAAAGTAAATCCTACACAGTTACAAATAGTGTACCAACTGAAGTTCAAACCCAATAGAGTGTAAATAGGTATATAATGCAAATTTATCTAGGTTTAGATAGCCTAGTGGCGCCCAGATATACCATATACACATAAGTAAAACTTATAAAAACTGCTTAAAAGGCATATTAGTTCATTTCTCTCATTTTCCCCAAGCTAATTTATTTTTCTATATTTTTATGAAGTTACAATATATATTAATTGTTATTTTCTATCATTAAAATAATTTAAAAATTTACATATAGTATATTTTTAATGGGTAACTTGATATTTTATATATATGAAACAATTAGATAGCAGTGAATAATGAAATTACTTGATAATTATGGCTATGACAAATTCCTAGAATTTATTTAATGTACTCTAAATAAAAAAGAAAAGTAGACTAAATGTTTTAAGATTTTCTGAACATGTTAGTTAATATAAAAAATAGATATTGGTTTGTAATAAGAAAGAAAGAATATTACTTACAAATATAATTCAGTTAAAAGCAGAAAATTGATGCAAATATTTCTCAACAGAAAATGATATTAAGTGGCTTCATTTATGATTTATCAATTTTATAATGTGTAAGCTTGTGGTTAAGACCTGTAGAGGTCCCTACTTCGCATTTTCAACCGCACATGCTTTAGGTTTATTGCCTTAGTAAATATGATACATTAAAGAAATCGAACTAAAAAATAAAACTAAAAAATAAAACTATGTATTAAATTTATAAAAAATGAATTTTAGCAATATTTTTTTTTATTATTTAAAGAGACTGGAATCTTTTGATACAATTAGCGCTGATGCTAAATTATTGGACTTGAGATCAGTAAAGGTATGTAACTTTTATTTTTATGTAATATTGATAGAAATAATTTTATTAAATACTTACATTATATTTATTTACAAATGATATATTTTGTAGAGGAGAGGGTTATTTATTTACTTTCATCTAAATACATTACCACATGTTTAGTCCTGTAAATGAGTTCAAATAGTTTCCCAAAGTGATTCACATATCAAAAGTCCCACATAAAAATTAAGCAGTTATAATGAGATCTTATAGAAAAAATGAAATTCTCTGACTTAAATTCAAAATATATAAAAATCTGATTAAAAAAATTAATCTTGAAATTGAAAAAAGTAATAATTAATGAATAAACATTTTATTATGGATATTATTAATAAAAAAACATTAACCTACAGATAAATATATTGCATAGAAACATTTCAGGAGCTATAATAGTTTTTTAAAATTATAATTTCTTGAATAATAGTCTATCATTTTGTGCCTTTAAATATTTTCAAAATAAATTAAAAATTGGGAATACCTTTACTGATATAGTCTTGGCTTATGATTCTGTTTGGAAAAATATTTTTTTAAAAAAAATTTTCTAAACTTTTTAAATGCATAAAAACCATTAATTTACTTAACAAAATACTCTTCAATAGTAAAATTCAGGCAACACTAAGTAATAATTGTAATAAATATAAAATTTTATAGTCTATCATAGTTCTTTTATTTTCTTTATTTAATATATTCATTAATGATTTTGATTTAATATATTCATTAATGATTTTGCAGATGCAATGGAGGAAATTATATTGACATAATATATTCATTAATGATTTTGCAGATGCAATGGAGGAAATTATATTGACAATATTACTTTGATTTCTCTGGAGAAATTCTTTCCTGAAATAAGAAAGTCTCTCAATAAGGATATGAAGAGATTGAAAATCTTTAAAAATCAGGTATTATTCCTAATCCATTGAAAACAATGTACTCAATTTTTCATTTAAAAAAACAGGAATTATAATCGGAATATAATTTTTTGCAATACTAGACAGGCATAATTCTACCCTCATGTTATTTAGGCGCATTCTTGACAGTAGCCTAATTTATTTTCTCATTTATCTAAAGTTAGATCAAATTATTTTGTAGGAATAATTTCTTTGGCAAACTGGCTTCTATTACTTGAATTATAATGCAAGTATTTTGCATACAGTTTCTATAATAGTAGCATATTCTTGTGGCACATATTATGATTCTGGTTTAGAAAAAAATTCTTACAATAATTTTCTGAATATTAAACTATTCTTTTTTTATGACTTCCTGTTTTTATACATATTTCTTTATCAGTAAAATGTATAAAAATATGTTAAGAAAATCAGATTTGTCAATAACTCAAGATACAATTTCATCGCCTAAAATTTATCTTAAATCTATATCCTCTTTTTGGATGATAAATCAAGAATTTACAATTGGAAGAATTTTGACATAAAAATGCAATTCTTATGATGTTCCAAAAATTTTCTTTTTTCAGTTCTAACAATAAAGCCATCTGGATTTGACTTTCCTAGCAACAACTGGAGCTTCATCAGCAGATTTAGATTCGCCCATGGACTACTTCATAAGTGGAATTTAACAGTCCCTGGTTTATGTAAGCATTCCAATGGATTTAAATTACATTAACAGGCTTTGGAGATTATTCAGATTTGACTGAAATTAAGAAGAAGCTGCAAGAAAGATAGCTGATACAAAAAAAAAAACAGCAGTTTATTAGTAAATTGTCTTCTGAGACATGACAATATATGAAAAAAGAGGAGTATGAACATTTTTAAAAGTGATCAATTAAGAAAAATTGAATATCTAGAATTTTATAAATTGGTACAAAAAAAATTTATTACGATATAATATTTCAATACAAGTATAATTTATATTCTTAGAATTTAGATGTAATTATAGGGGATTTGAAAACAGACTGCTTTATATGTACATATTTAGAACTCAAGTAATAGCGTAATTAGAGATAAAATAAAAGATAAACGTACTGTATTGGAAAGTAATTAATTAAAAGATAAAGAACAATTATTATTACAAACATGCCACATTATGAGCAAATATATAAACTTGAAGATAAGGAAAATTGTGGTCTTTTTACACTCGCTTGCATCGCGGGAGCTGCTCATGCTAGACAAGATAAAAATAACCAAGTGTATTGAGGACTATGAAGTAACCCAGTGAACTTGACCATTGAAGATACCAAAGTAGACCTAGGCCACATTGGCCTTATTGTAATTTGTGTATGCCTTAAGTAGAGATAAAAGATGGTGGCTGGAGGGTGATTCTAAGATCTAGGTGCAGTGCTCTCAGATCCAAGGCTCCTCACTGATGAAGGCCACAAGCCAGAAACTAGTCTGGGGATATTGGATGAATAGGCACTAGATGGGGATTTTATGCATAAGCCTTCTGGCATCCATTGATTACTCTGGCTAGCACTGAATGGCACTACTGTATGGAAAGTTTTGTGTGTTTTTATATTAAGCATGTAGTAAATCCTTACTATTAGTAACTTGCAGCAAATAAAGTCAGTATTTAGTTGTAAAACCTTGTTTCCAAATTCTTTTATTTCTGTTGTTCTGACTACTGTTAACCCCGATTATAATATTCATGGTGGCTGTACACAGCAGAAAACTGATGCAGTTGACAAGATAGAATTTAACTTGTAATTTTGTATCGTACTATAATTTATTATGAAGTTGGAAATTGTAGGGGAAATTTTTTTTTACTTATTAGATATTTGGATTAAGAGTTAAAATGACAACTGTTCTGCAAGTTACAATAAATGAGTTTAATATAAATAGTCCTGTTGATTAGCCAATTTATCTCAAAAGAATTGAGAAATTTTTTTTTATTAATAGAACTGTCAGTGACCCCATTAAAGTTGCCACATTGTAATGTTAGGCCGGGCAACAAGTGATAGAAATCACAAATAGGTTATGTAATTATGAAGAACCAGAGAAATTACTATATGAAGTAATAATTGGAAAACTAAATAATTATTTTAGTTTAAAGCCCTCTAAGCATATAGCATGACTACATTTTTGAAATGGATGGCAATATAAAGGGGAAAGCATACGAGATTACAATCAATCATTGAGAGAACTAGCTAAGAGTTGTAATTATGGCGATGCATTAGAAGATACTTTACTGGAACAATTACTTTGGGTGATGTGTGATGATAGGCTGAGATAGCAAATACTGGACTCAAAAGACTTGTCATTCGATGAAGCAATCAAAATGGGAGTAGCCCATGTGATAGTGCTTGACCAATCAAGGGAATTTTGAAATTTTACTAATAATAATGAAGATAGTGAGTTTATAAGAAACATCAGTCTTCTAAGAGTAAGTCAAAGGAAATTGTTTGCTACTAATGTGCAAAAAAAAGGCCACATGGCACGTAAATGTAGATTTAATGAAGATCTTTGTAGAGCCTGTGGCAAAGTAGGTCATTTAGAGAAAGCGTGTAGGTTGAATGGGGAAAACAATCATAATGTATGGCCCACTTGTCCAAGTGGAAACAAGCAGAAATGTGAGATATATAATACCCAATGTGCTCATTGCAACCGATGTATGATGTCAGTAAAATTATTAAATCCCCTGTAATTATGACTAAGGAAATAAAACTTTGAATTGGCAAGGAAACTATAGATGGGAATAACAGTCTCAAAAGTATAAAACAACATCTTTATATTGGAAGCAAAGTTGCTAAGCAATCAGAAGAAAAGGTGGAACTTGTTAAAAATGGAAATGAGAATCATGAAGTGTATGGAAAAGTTGTATAAAGAATTATAAAGCAGTAAAGACTAAGAAAATAAAATATCTCCTATATTTATTATATCTAAATCACCTAGTATTTTAAATGAAGTGATACATAATTAAATCTACGAAGATGGAAAAAAACTTCTTGGATTTATTATTGATATTTAAAAAAAGGCAAATGAAGAAATGGAAAAATTGTTGGCAAACTATATACAAATTTCTAAATAATAAAGATGAATTATCACAGAAAATGAAAATGAAGATTGATAATCATGTATTAGAAGAAGTTTATATTTACAAATCACCTTGGTCAGACTGAAATTTAATGGATTAAATTGATAAAAATATTTTAGTTTTTAATATGTGGGTTTAATCAGTTCTTACTTATGGATCTGAGATTTAGGCATTTAACAGAAGAGGAATAAAGTCACTTCAAATAATTTAATGAAATATATAGAGAGGTATATGTTTGGATTAATAAGAAGCAATTGAAAACAAATCACTGACATTGAAAAGTTAACCCTGATATGGAACTGGGCTGGATGTATCACTAGAAGAAATGATACTAGATGAATAATTGAAGTTTTAAGTTTGATACCAAAAGATTGTAAAAGACCTAGAAGAAGACCACATGTGAAATGAATGGATGAAATAAGAAGTTTGCTAATGTGATGTGGAAAAAAGAAGTTATGGATCAGGGAAACTGAATTAAACTTGGACTTTTATTCTATAGTGACAAAATGAATAAAAATGATTATGATTTCTATAATTATGCACAAATATAAGCCAAAAAATTACATAGGTAATGACTGACAATTCTGTGGTTACAGTGCAGAATTGAAAGACTTAATAAAACCATTAATGAATTTATCTCATTAAAATCTTTGTACCATCATTTCCCAAACTATATTCCATAGAAAGTCAATAAATATTCCATGGAATAGGAAAATTAATACAAACCTCATATGATTTAAAATTCTATGCTAAGTTGAAACATGTTTGAACATATTGAAACATATTGATGGGATGATCTGCTTGTACCCAATATAGATCATCAATAGTTATGAGAATTGCCCATACTATATTATGCAAGAAATCAATAAATATTCCATGAAATATTATAAAAATTAACACAAGCCTTGTGATTTTAAATACTGTGTCAAGTTGAAACATGTTTGAACATGTTAAAACATGCTAATGAGATGATCTGCTTGTGCTCAACACTGACCATGATATCAATAGTTGTAAGCAATCACCAAATTTAAATGAAAGTCAGCTTTAGCTGCTGGATAATGACAATATTTATTAAACACATTGTAGTACTATGCTTAAAGATGTAAGTTTATTATTATTATTAGCCCTTATTAGCACTTTTGAGTGTTTATTATAATAGAATTGAATGGCCTTATGTAAATATTGTATCATCATCATCTTCTTCTTCTTCTTCTTCTTCTTCTTCTTCTTCTTCTTCTTCTTCTTCTTCTTCTTCTTCTTCTTCTTCTTCTTCTTCTTCTTCTTCTTCTTCTTCTTCTTCTTCTTCTTCTTCTTCTTCTTCTTCTTCTTCTTCTTCTTCTTCTTCTTCTTCTTCTTCTTCTTCTTCTTCTTCTTCTTCTTCTTCTTCTTCTTCTTCTTCTTCTTCTTCTTCTTCTTCTTCTTCTTCTTCTTCTTCTTCTTCTTCTTCTTCTTCTTCTTCTTCTTCTTCTTCTTCTTCTTCTTCTTCTTCTTCTTCTTCTTCTTCTTCTTCTTCTTCTTCTTCTTCTTCTTCTTCTTCTTCTTCTTCTTCTTCTTCTTCTTCTTCTTCTTCTTCTTCTTCTTCTTCTTCTTCTTCTTCTTCTTCTTCTTCTTCTTCTTCTTCTTCTTCTTCTTCTTCTTCTTCTTCTTCTTCTTCTTCTTCTTCTTCTTCTTCTTCTTCTTCTTCTTCTTCTTCTTCTTCTTCTTCTTCTTCTTCTTCTTCTTCTTCTTCTTCTTCTTCTTCTTCTTCTTCTTCTTCTTCTTCTTCTTCTTCTTCTTCTTCTTCTTCTTCTTCTTCTTCTTCTTCTTCTTCTTCTTCTTCTTCTTCTTCTTCTTCTTCTTCTTCTTCTTCTTCTTCTTCTTCTTCTTCTTCTTCTTCTTCTTCTTCTTCTTCTTCTTCTTCTTCTTCTTCTTCTTCTTCTTCTTCTTCTTCTTCTTCTTCTTCTTCTTCTTCTTCTTCTTCTTCTTCTTCTTCTTCTTCTTCTTCTTCTTCTTCTTCTTCTTCTTCTTCTTCTTCTTCTTCTTCTTCTTCTTCTTCTTCTTCTTCTTCTTCTTCTTCTTCTTCTTCTTCTTCTTCTTCTTCTTCTTCTTCTTCTTCTTCTTCTTCTTCTTCTTCTTCTTCTTCTTCTTCTTCTTCTTCTTCTTCTTCTTCTTCTTCTTCTTCTTCTTCTTCTTCTTCTTCTTCTTCTTCTTCTTCTTCTTCTTCTTCTTCTTCTTCTTCTTCTTCTTCTTCTTCTTCTTCTTCTTCTTCTTCTTCTTCTTCTTCTTCTTCTTCTTCTTCTTCTTCTTCTTCTTCTTCTTCTTCCTCTTCCTCTTCTTCTTCCTCTTCTTCTTCTTCTTCTTCTTCTTCTTCCTCTTCCTCTTCCTCTTCCTCTTCTTCCTCTTCCTCCTCTTCCTCTTCCTCTTCCTCTTCCTCTTCTTCCTCTTCCTCTTCCTCCTCTTCCTCTTCCTCTTCTTCTTCTTCTTCTTCCTCCTCTTCCTCTTCTTCTTCTTCTTCCTCTTCTTCTTCTTCTTCCTCTCCTCCTCCTCCTTCTCCTCCTCCTCCTTCTCCTCCTCCTCCTCTTCTTCTTCTTCTTCTTCTTCTCCTCCTCCTTCTCCTCCTCCTCCTCCTCTTCTCCTCCTCCTCCTTCTTCTCCTTCTTCTTCTCCTTCTTCTCCTTCTCCTCCTCCTCCTCCTTCTTCTCCTCCTCTTCTCCTCCTCCTCCTTCTTCTCCTTCTTCTTCTCCTTCTTCTCCTCCTCCTCCTTCTTCTTCTTCTCCTCCTCTTCTCCTCCTCCTCCTTCTTCTCCTTCTCCTCCTCCTCCTCCTTCTCCTCCTCCTCCTTCTTCTCCTTCTTCTTCTCCTCCTCCTCCTTCTTCTCCTTCTCTTCCTCCTTCTCCTTCTCCTCCTTCTCCCTCTTTTCCTCCTCCTCCTTCTCCTTCTTTTCCTCCTCTTTCTTCTCCTTCTCCTTCTCCTCCTCCTTCTTATCATCATCATTATCATTATTATTATTATTGGTGGTGGTGGTGGTTGGGATGGTGGTGATGGTAATAGTAGTAGTAGTAGTAGTAGTAGTAGCAGCAGCAGTAGCAGAGTAGTAGCAGCAGCAGCAGCGGCAGCAACAGCACCGGTGAAGGCGGCACCGGCAGCCGCGGCAGCTATGATTATGAAGCCATAGAGCTTTGAAAGTGCTAAGCTTTAAATAAATTTAATAATATATATACCTTCTTTAACGAGCATTATAAGTGCATAATTATTGATATTATTATTGTTATTATTAATCATAATTATAAATTTATTATTATAATTCCATTAAGCATTTATTTTAGCATTACAACTTTCAACTATTTTATGTTTGATTTTTATATACTGTATTCCAATTTTAGGTATTTTGCGATCTTTAACTTTTATTATTAAACAATTTATTAAATCACTTGTATTACAATTGCTTTTTTTGATACTTTTTAATTATTATTTTTTCACATTTGGTTTATGAATTGCAATATTTTTTTATAACACTTTGTTTTTGTTTCTATTATATACCAAAAAGAAATATGATGAATTATTTAAATTAGGGATTTATTTATATTGGTCCTATAGTTGCTTCTGATTAGCAAACAGTTTTAGGCACCTAGAAACGAAATATGATGATTACAAAGAAAAAGATATATATATATTTAAAAGAGACAATATGATTCATTAGAAAAATCTAAACTTCAAATGACAATTGCTAAAACTAAAAATGAATGAGCCACAGAGGCATCTTTTCCATGAATTAATTATATCGCACTTAATAGTAAAGGGTTGTTTGATACCCGGTCACGGCTGCTTGATGGCATTGTTTCTGAGCAAAAGCACAGAAATATGCCATTTAATGTGGCCAAATTTATGGCATCATAGAACAATTCTGTTCATATTAGCCATTAGCAGGCGTATATGGCATTGCACACCAATATTACGGCCCACTGATGTGCTTCGCAGCACTATGGAAATAGCAAACACTTCAAAGATCATTACCGTATGATGTGATAGATAGTGTATGGAATTCAATTGGACATAACTGTTTTAATGTGCATTCAAAGTAATGATGTTGCACCATACCTAGCCGTCACCGCGATTCCCTACAGATTGAAGAAGGTGAAAAAAATTGCAAAAGGGTATGTCCCAGCACCATTACACATAAGTCACGTGTTGTATGGGAAATCTTAAGGTTGGTTGCATCCGAGTAATGCATATTTTGATATATTGTTTGTATTCAGATCCTTCGGATCTGGCAACAATCCGGCCTCATGCCTGCTGTTTGCAGTGCTATGTGCTGGAGTGTATTGTTTGTATTCGTAATAAAACTCATACAATTAGAGAGACCCTCATTAAGTGTTGTGTGAAAGAGCATTTAAAATTTTGTGCCATGAAATAGGTAGCGAATATACTGATTTTTTTTATTATATACTGAAATAAGATGGCTACTCAGAGAGAAAATATTACTGAGATTGAGATTTTTTTAAACTTCATAGTGAGTTTTTTTTTTTCACATCAAATAATTTAGAACAGAATTTCATTGAGTTTTTAAAAAATCCTTCATGGTCAATGAATTTTGCATATTTGGAAAATGTTTTTTACTAAATGTAATGAAGTGAACTTATTATTACGAGAAAAGAATATTACAATTTTTAGTGCAAGAAGTACAATTGTGTCTTTTGGTAGGATAGTTACATATTTTTCAATTGAGCGAATAATTTTGATTCTTTTTCCACCTTGAATGAATTTTTGACTGAAATAAATTTTAAAGTAGAAGATGAAATTTCCAATGTAATTACAGAAAACATTCAACCCTTTTGCAACATTTGCCAAAGTCCTATGGTAAGACAATTCCTGGATTCAGAATCCATTGACAGTGACAGCTAAATCAATATCTTTCAGTGCAAGTAGTTATAAAAATATAATTGATTTAATTAGTGACTCTGATTTTAAAACAAATATACAAGGAACTGTCATTAAAGGTTTTCTGGACAAATTAGTACCTCAATGTGTCAAGACTAGGAATTCAAATTTTGCTTCCTTTTACAATTAGTATATATTTATGTGAGCCCAGGTTTTTATATTAAGGTACAATCAGATCAAAGTATAGAAACAGATTCAATGCTCTACTCAATATTAGAACTAAGCCTTTTAATATTGTGCCTGATATCAAAAGAATTTGTAATTCAAAACCTAAAATCATAAAAGTCATTAAGAACATAATTTTTTACTATATCTATATTTGTTTATTTTACTATTTTTGTGTTACTTTACATAACTAAAATTTAAAATATATAAAATGCGCTAACACGCACAAGCACACAAAGCTAAAAACAAATAAAGCAAATATATATTATTTTAATATCTATTCATTAAATGGCTAAGCGCTTTCAAGGTTCAAGCCCTCATAATCATAGCCATATTACAAAATATAATAAATTGACTCGGAGTGATGCAAATTTATGCAAATGAAATAATTATGCATTTGCATCACTCCGAGTCAATTTATTATATTTTGTAATATGGCTATGATTATGAGGGCTTGAACCTTGAAAGCGCTTAGCCATTTAATGAATAGATATTAAAATAATATATATTTGCTTTATTTGTTTTTAGCTTTGTGTGCTTGTGTATGTTAGCACATTTTATAATTTTGATTCATAATTAGCCACAAAGTAGAAACTATTTGCTTATTATAACTAAAATTTGTGAATAAGTTTTATTTTTTTTTAAATTCTTATAGTTGCTTGCTTAATTTATTTATTTAGTTATCATCATCATCATCATCTAAGTAACATAAAATAACCAAGGGTGTTCCATTAAAATGTTATAATATATGATATATTCCCATGAAAAGTTTGAGAAACCCTGCTTTACAATTTATTTTATGATAGTTTGTAATAGATAATGTCAAAAAAAATCCATAAGCTAAACAAATAATAAATATGGATTAATGTCTTATATTAGTTGTGATGCAAATAAACATTATATACTCTTATCTATAATGAGAGGCCAAAATCAAGTTCTTCCATTATCACCCCTTTCATAAATGCATAATGTTTATATTAGAGATATAATTATCTACATTTATATTAAATATTATTAAATATTTATATTGAATACTATTTTTTTTTAATATTGTGAACTTGAAGTCACAAGTATCTTTCTACAAGTCTACTGAAGAGCCTCTAGCATATCCTCTTAAAAGTGAAGACAGCATGATATTTGTTTCACCAATCGCAAAGGTAATGAATTTTTGTGTATAATTTTTTTTTTTGGTTTATTTTTTATGGAGCTAATTTTAGATTTGTTTAAAGTCTTTTGAATCTCATGTCTTTTAAGAGAATTCAAATAGTTTTTAAAAATATTATTTGTTATTGTTTTATTCTTAATATAATTTTATTATTTATTTCTATATGGATTGAATATAGGATTCTGATTTCATTAAATAATGCATTGATAATAATATTTCTGAATCACTAGATCAGTAATTCAGATTTGAACTATTTTATAATAGTAAATAATATAGATTGTTGACTTTTATTAGCTTATTGTAAAAGAGAATAGTCCTTTAACTTTAGAAAAAGAGAGAGTTATACAGAATAACAAAAGATAAATACGGCTTTCAGAATGCGATTATTTATATCAATATGAGAATATTCAGTATTTATAATTATTTACTATCATGAGCAAGATCTGTATATTAGGCTTTAATTGTGCAATTTATGAACTCCATGAAATGTATTCAATATTCTATTTTATGAAATATTTAGATCATTTTTAAAGATTGGTTTTAGTTTTAAAATAACTTTTATTTCATCAAAGTATTTACGGAGTTATAGTTTATATATAATAACAAAAACTGTCTAATCAAACACTAAACTTGAGGCAGCCATGAAAATATCTGCTGGTAAGTAAATTTGGGCTCTTATGTTTATTAAAGACCAGATAGCATTTTATGAACCAGAGTTTGAAAAATAATAATGGTGTTTATTCTTAGGTTGGGTAAAGGCCTCCATCTGCTAACAAAGAGGCTGGTTATTAATTTGTGCCAACAAAGAGGCTGGTTATTAATTTGTATATATGAGTGAGTGGAATCAACAATAAGCATGTGATATGTTTGGTGAGAAGGTTATTTCAGCAGGAAATGTTCTATGATTTCTTCATCTCTTCGATATAGGATACAAGGTAAAATGCATTTTGTAAGAAGGAGTTCAGGTATTTTGATTCCAGGCACCAATATTTGAATTTTCTTATGATATATTTATTATTGAATCATTTTATTTGATTTTTTTTTCCAGCTCATATGTTTTCACTACTTAATCTTGTTAGAGAAAAGGTTGTGAGGAAGAGTTGTGCTTAATAAAGAGTTTAATTTATGTTCTGACATGATGAATCCCCTTGCTAGCTAAAAATCTTTTAACTGCAGTGAAATGACTCCATCTCCATTGTCTGAAATAGTTATTTCTGAATACCAATGACACTCAAACAGTTCACTTAATATTCTTATTGTGTTTTCCACTCTTGCAAAAAACTCTATATTCAGTTAATTTCGAATTAGAGTTGATAACTACCAAGAAGATATATCCATTAAGAGGTCAAGCATGTGCCATGTGTATTCTCTACTATAATTTAGTGAGTTTTCTTAGAGGGTAACTTAGCAGTCAATTGACATGCTATATAATGCTTGACTGCATGTTCTCTCTCAGGACTCATAATAGGACACCATACATATGATCTTGCTAATTCTTTCATTTTAATGATGTTGAAATATCCTTCATGCAGCAATTTCAGTCTATGCTTTCTTTCTTTAGGAGGATATTATATGATCTTTCATTAATATGCATCCATTACACATAGATTTTCATTCACATTTCATATAGCTCAACTACACAACTTGGTTAATCTTGGGCCATTCATCTATAATTTGTATTCTAATTAGTTGATATCCAGAATCTTCTTTAGTCCGTTTGGCTATAACTATGCTATTTAACATGTTTGATTCCATTGTATCTATACAATTTATTTCCTTGGTGTGAAGTTCATATGCATATTCAGGATTCTTGACAAATGCATAAGCATGACAAATTTCTTTTCCAGCTTATATATGAGTTCAGAATTGTAAGATGCCAATATATTTAACCATTTGACTATTTTCGGACTGGCATGATCTGGAATCTTCTTTAGTCTATAGATCTTAAACACATGTCCATGTTCATATTGGTGAGTATTTACAATGAATACAATTGCTAAAGCTTTTTTTTTTTATCTAACTGACTATAATTCTTTTCCATCACAGTTAAAGTATCAGATGCATAAATGATTAAACATTCACCTTCATATACTATATGTGGAATAATAGCTCTGAGTCCATATTCAGAAGCATCAGTTGCCACAATTACTTCCTGATCATTTCTGTAATGGATAAAAGAGTGGACTTGATGTTAATGTCTTTGATTTTCTTAAATACTATGTTTTGCTAGACTCCCCATTTTCAATGATATTTTTTCTTTTAACAGATCATATAATGGCATAAGTATGTGTGATTTTCCTGTCAAGAAACTTTTTAAAAACTTTAATAAACCCAGAAATGCTTGCAGATCCTTAATGTTTTTCAGTTTAGGTGCATTCTTAACATGTTTTACTTTTTCTGGATCAGGTAACTTCTTTTATTATTAATATTATGTCCTAAAATTTTTTATTATTGTAGTAACCAAATGCACTTCTTGACATTTATCTGCACACCAAAATTCTCTAATTTAGCATGAATTTTGTTTACATATTCTCATAATTCAATCTCAGTGGTTATCAAAATATCAGTGAGGTAAGTTAAAATTTCTTCTATCCCTTGTAGCAGGCCATCCATTTTAATTTGGAATACATTTGGAGCAATAGTTACCTCATATGGAAATGTATTCCCATTAAATAATCCTAAGTGAGTATCTAATTTTTGAGAATTCAACTGTTCTTGTTGTTATTTAAATCTAATGGAATATGAACTGTAGATCACTCTTAGCAAATTATAATACTTTTTCTAATGATGCTAAAAATTCACAAACATTAGCTATGAGGTATGCTCTTGTATTTATTTAGTGTTACTCAATAATTGCCATATAAATAAATGATTCCATCTGGTTTCACTGTCACTACAATGCATGTTGCCTACAATGATTTTTCAATAGATGTTAGAACTACTCTTTTTAACAAATTTTTAAGCATTTCTTCAACTTTGATTTTTAAAGCAAAAGGAAACTTTCATGGTCTGTAACTAACAGGCTGAGGATTCTCCAATAATTCTATATCAATAGCAGCTTTATTTACATCCATAAAAGATATATGTACACACACACACACACATATATATATATATACTCACATACAATATTATGATTTAGTCATAGTTAAGTAAGATCAGATTGATTTTTTAAGTTTATTTTGATTTTAATACCTAATATTAGTTGGTGTGAGAAAATGACACATTAAGATAATGGTAATATTTATGTGGAAGTCAGGGCAGTAGGAAAGAAGTTTAATTAGTATAGATTATTTTTTAATGTAGAAAATGAATTAGTAAAGAAAAATTGTTTTGCAGCCATGAGTTTAGTGATAATTTAATATATTCATATATTAAAAGGATTTGTTAAAATCACCATTTAAAATGATTGTGTGGGTTTAATGGAAAAAATAAGATTTATCTGGATAATTAGTCTTAAGATTAATTCAGTTGTGTTGTATAAGTGTAATGTATTAATTGTAAGAGAAGAATAGTAGAGAATTATTATCTTTATGTATGGTTCAGGTATAGGATTTGGAAATATTTGACCGGTATTATAATAAATGAGCATTCCTACTGCAGCTGCATCAACATTTTATTGAGTCAACTTAAGGACACCAAATTTGTTGATACCTGTGTGAATTAATTTTAGAATGTGATAAATATTTCTTATTATTTATATATTGGACTATTTTCATCATCTAATATTAAGCATTGAATGTCTTAAGAAAATTTAACTTTATTTAAATTTTCCAATTTGTGTGTACAATGTTTCAAGTGGATATTCTCTCTTCTGCAGGTGTTGCTGGCCTGACAAGTGATAGTACTAATATGGTGAACCTGTACCCTTAGATTCTTGAATATTGAATTTTAAGGTTACTCTCTAACCAACTGAGCTATCTTGCCAAAGGCAACAGTCAGTAAACATTTTATATACATATGCTTAATGAGATTCTTTCTGATGTCTCCACTTTTTTCTAAGAGCAAAGTTGATTAGAGGTTTCCATACATTATGTATAGTCACACAATGTTAACTTAAGGAGTTATTTGCTATTGGCATGTGAGCAACTTCTTTGTACCTTTTTCTCTCTATCAAATGTTTTTGTCTTTTCCCAATTGAACATTTGTTCATTGATACATACATGGTTGTCTACCGTAGACACATCTCTTTTCTCTCTTCTAATCATCAGTTTGTGTTTATGCAAGTGATTTTCAATGGGATGACTGGTTTCACCAATATATATTCTTCCATATTCATATGGTATTTCATAGACAGTTTTTTCTTTTTAGAATTTCAAATTTAGGTTTTGTAGATGTTAGAATTCCTCATAGTGTTAAATGGCTCTGGAAAGCTGTTCTAATATTAGACCAGTTGCAGATTTTCCTTAATTGGTCTGCTGTTTTTGGAATGTATGGATACACTACTGTACCGATAATTTTTTTTTCTTTTCGTTATCTATTTAAGCTGTTACTAACAGTTGTATGTAATTAGAAAATGTAAATTAGATTAAATTTTTCTAAAGACATTCAATACTTAATAATAGATGATAGAAATAGTCCAATATATAAATAATACTAAAATACCATCATTACAAATCTTCAGGAAAACATTAATGAATATTTAGTTTTAATGAAAAGAGGTATGTTGGGTGAAAACTATGAGCCAGTTAATTCTTCATACATTGACCTATATTATGTTTATATTTATTGAAGAATAGGGGGCATAAGGCAATCAATGTGATATATATATATATATCTATTCTATATATTTTATAGTGTATTTAATTATCAGATTAATATGTATGTGTGTCTTTTCATTTCTTAATTTATTAATGAATTATAAAAAATAAATCACAGTAACTTCATCATTTTTTACCTGTATAAATAGAAAAAAATAGGTTATAGATTATCTGGCCACTTGAGGCCTTTGACTTGCTGCTTTACATTCTTTATGTTTGTAATTTCTGAGTGTTATTATAGTTCTTAGGATGAGAGATCTTGGTTTTGGATCTGGAGATAGGAAAAGATGTTTGTTTTTGTGGTGATATGTATCCTGAAAATTTGTTAGATTTTTTTCTTCTTAATATTTTTTTATGTCCATTTCTGCAATTAATTTGTTTTTGAGATATTGAACTATTATTAATGGTATAATCTTGTATAGATGCTGTTTCTATTTTACAGGTGTAGAGTTTTATATTGTTGAGTGTATGCATTTTGTTTTGTTTTTTTATGTTATGCAATGAAATTTCTGAATCTTGGCTATTGGGAAAGTCATATTATTCTGGATTCCATTGTGATTTTTTAAAATTACTTTGCTCAGATTTTTTTCCTTTAATCTTCTGGGGAACTTCCTTTATTTTCATCTGAGGTGGAAATATACTCACTTTATAAAATCAATGATGTAGTCCATTTCTAATTCTAAATTGCATTAATTAATTACATTTGTTTTACTTGGTATTTACTAATCATAAATTCTCATTTTTTGTGTAAAAACTGTATTAATTTTCTTTCTGATAAGATTTAATATTTTTTTTACCCAATACTACTACCCTGCTTCAAAAATGGTCAAAACACTTTTTTTAGTTTTATTACTTATTTTTACTTTAATATATTGAAAATACTATTTGACTTCATAGCAATTATTTGTAGAAACTTATGAACAATTTGTTAATTGAAAGATAAAACAAGCTATGGTTATAGTGATGTAATGTGATATGGCTACTCCTTTATTGAAGGCAGGAATTTCTTAGCCACCTTACTTTTCCTTTCCATTCCCCACCCTAAGTTTTTCCCATATTCTTCTCTATTCTGCTCTATCCCATTTCCACAACATTAGGTTTGTCCACTCCATGGCTTTTATATCTAGTTCCCCCTTATTTTTTTTCAAGCCCAGCATAAAGACCAATAACCCACTTTCTGTATAATCACTTAATTTATATTTATTCTGTCATATCTTTATTATTTGTACTCTTTCTGCTTATAGGCCTTTACATGTAATTATCAGATGCCTAATATTTTCCATGCTTTCCTTACATAACTTGAAGAATAAATCACCCACATTTTTCTATTTATGTGTATATTCCCTTGCTGCTAGCAGTCCTGTTCAAGCCTTAAACAATAAACTACTTTCCTTGTTATTATTGTAAATTAACTCACATCCAATATTCTGTTTACTTATATACATATATTTAAACTCTTTTTACTCTCCATACTAGTCCGCTTTTTTTCCAGCTCCCTATTTTTTATTAATGCAACTATTGATCTATCCCATTCTCTGCTAATATAACACTTAACAATCCTCCTAATACAATCATCCTATCTTTTGTAAAAGTATACTAACATAAAGTCTTTAACCAAATCTTCTGCATACCATACTACCTTTCTCACCCATACTGATGCCTGTCCTTTACTCCTAACCCATTTAAATACTATTTTGGCTATTATCTTACTATCCATAAATTGCAATCTGCTGAGCATTTTCATTTTGCTTTTTGCATCTCTCATATAAAAACTTAACCATGCCATTTATTTTTGAATTGTCTTCTTTGTTGACCACACATGTGCATCTAATGCATGCCTTCCTACTTCTCTTTGTACTTTTTCTAAGTAATCGAACACCCCTTTACTAACACATAACACATCATGACCATAAGTTAACCCTGCTACTACCATTCCCTTCCATACAATCCTTGCTACATCATATTTATTATATGAAAACACTGTTAATTTCTTTATCAGTCCCTTTACTTTTTTTTTTGCTTCATTAATCTAAATTAGACACTCAGCATCACCAAGTGGCAAATACACAATCAAAAACTTTCTTTTCTTATCAATTATGTATAGTTCAAAATTAGTATGTCTAACACTGTATCTTTATTGTTTTTCTGAGAACTCAGCCAAACAATTTTTTCTTATTAAATGAATACATGCCTACATAGAATTTTAAATGATATCAAAAAGCTTTAATGGTAAAAGTGATTGCATTATATTCTAAAAATAGTTATAAAGGTCTGTGTAAACTTTAAAAACTAAAATATTTTGTAATAATACATATAAGATTATGTCATTGTTGAATTTAACACACTATTTCTTGTAATTCAAGAGGAAAGAAAAACATCTTATACCAATAGCAGTCAAGCAATATTATAATAATATTTTTTCTTCTTTTCTTTTTGTTCTTTTCTTCTTTCCTCTCTTTTTCATTTTCTTTTCTTTTGCTTCCTTTTCTTCTTTCTCTTCTTCTGTTTTTTCTTTTCTTATTCTTTTTTAATTTTTTGGTTAGCAGATATTTCATCAAATAAAAATACACAAATAGTATAAATAATTCATTGTCCCTTTGTCAAATTTTTTGTACAGCAGTCCTAAAACTTTTACTACTTGTTTTAAAAAAATAGAGTACTAAAGTACTTATTATATAAATCTAGGCAATTTTATTAAAACTGAATTTTTTAATGTCTTACTTTTGAATTTTGGAATTGTATACAAGTCAGTTGATCTTGCATTTTTGTTTTAATTTTAAATGATAATTTCATTTGACAATATAAATTTTTTTAAATGCACATTGATTACGTAAGTAATATTTACTAAGGCTGTAACCTCAAGAATATGCGTGTAAAAATGCGATAGTAGGGACCTCTACAGGTCTTAACCACAAGCTTACGCTTTGGAAGAAAAGAGGGATATCCATCTCATTTGTTGTGGTAATAGTAATAATAATAATGTATTTTGTTAATAATAATATTTAAAAAATTGATTAGAGATGAACAGTAGAAAATATGTAAACATGATGTAATATTGTTAAACATACTGAATATAATTTGGAAGGTATTGCATCTTATTTCAATGAACATAGAATAAAAAAGATTGCAAAATATTATTCACATATTATAAAAATAAAAGAAAAAATGTGTTTGCAGTTGCTTTGGTAATATTTGAGATTGGTAACTTGATTTGGGCAAGCCTCATTCCTATCTTCTAAAGAATGATTTTTAACATTCTTTAATTTTATTTCCTTTTTAATAACTGAAATACAGGCTTATTATATACCAGTATCAATATATGTAATATGTAGGCTGTATGAGCACATATTTTCACACGACCCACCACTCTCCACTCCATCTCATAACACTGATACACTTGAACACATATGTTGAAAAGATAAATAATCACCAATATACATATTTTATGCTAAACCAGCAATCATCAATTGGTCCAGATTATCATCTTTATACATATATACCCTATATATTACCTTTTTAAATGGTGAGATTTATTTTCAGAACTTTTTTGTTTTGGTAAATACTTTGAGTTTATCCTGTTGGTTTGAGTTTGTGAATTACTATTGAACAAGGTTTCATTTTTGTGATTTATATTATATCTCTGAAGTCTTTCTTAGTCTTAAGATATAAAAGGCCCTTGCTGTCACTTGTATATGAGATAATTTTATAGAGGGAAGACATATTAGAAGAGATTTATGAGTAGTATATAATTTTATATTTGTATTATTTAATAACTAACTATAATTAGTAACAAATGTTTATTGCTGACATTCAGTCTATTCACTTACAAAAAAAAAGTAACTGAATTAGGAAATCCTATTTACCAGAAATAGAAAAAATGCAAAGAATGTTGATATTTATGAAAATAGGTTTAAAATTGTTAAGTTTAGCAATTTGAAACATTTTTTGTCAATTGCAAAGAGTTATAGATTCATAAATTGAGAGATTACAAAGTGAAAATATTTAATAAATTTTTTTTGGAAGATCACCATTATCGGAGTTCATAAATTAATATTTGTACCTGGATGCAACATCAAATTTTGTGACCATCAAATCACAGAATTTAAAAAAGTGAAGAATTCTGGAAAAATATAAAATTAGAATTTTTTTTGCAACATCATCATCATTATTTTCAAACATCAATTTATTGCAGAATGAAGATCTCTGCATGTTTAATCCAGTTTCTAAATTTATAACCTATTTTCACATCACATCAGAAATTTTCTTATTTTATTCATCTATCTATATTATATGTAGTCTCTTTAGGTCTTTTATAATCTCTTAGGATCTCATTTTAGACTTCAATTATCAATCTGTTATTATCTATTTTAGGTGTGTATTTAGTCCAACTTCATTTCAGTCACTTAATTCTGTTCAATAATGTCAATGATATCTGTTGTTTCCTTATTCATGTATTCAACTTTCAATACCTTCTTGTTATTATGATTATAATCTTTCCATATTTTTTGAGTTGTCTAAAGTCTTTGTATTACTCTCTATTAAACGCCTATTTCTCAAATTCATACATAAGCATTGGTAAAGTACGTGTATTAAAAACTTTCATTTAAAATAAATTATAGGCATATTTTCTTTTAATATTAAATTATTTTTATAAAAAAAACACTCCTACCCAAGTTTCATTGTGTGATTAATTTTATCCTAAATTACATGTCCATCTGTATCAATAAGATGATCAAGATATTGAAGTTAATTTTTTAAATTCATGATTATCAATCTTTCGTTTTCTTTCATTAAACATTACTGTAATATTTTCAACATTATTTCTAGTCCTACATTATTACTTTCACTTGATAACTCTTGCAATATTTTCTAAAGCTCTGCAGTTTTATTTGCAAATACAATCATATTATCTGTAAAATCTAAACATCTTAAATCAGATCATTTTTGTATACATCTATGTTTCTGCACTTGAATGATTTTAAAATTTCCACTAATTACATTCATCCATAAGGAGAGTATTTCTGATCTTTATATAGTTTGAAGCACCATTTGCTGTCTTACAATAGAAAATATTAATAATTAAATATAAATGGCAAAATTGTCAAGCTGGATATTTATCACAACATTTAGTATATTAAATATTGGAAATTAAAGAAGATCTAAGACTAAAACAAAAATCTTGACATTTCTATTTTATTTTTAATATTTATACTTAAACGTTCAACTGTGTGTTAGAAAATATATTTGTAAACTCTAATATTTGTGTTAATATGAAAATACACACGTATAAATTAATATTTATCTAAATGTATAAAGAATATTTACATATATATGAAGTAAAATATGAAAATATAGCTTTATTGTATACAATTAATTTTCAATCATTTTTTTTTGTAAATATTTACTTGTACATCAATATTTAAAATATATTCAACTTTAATTTTAAAAAGATGTTATTACATTCATATTTTTTTAGTAACAATTATTAGTACATTAATTGCTATTCTTTTTTCAGAGTGTGTTTTATATTTATTTAATTTACTTTAATGAATTTCATTTGCCTTACAATTTATACAAGTGAAGTGTGCAACATTATCATATAATTTACCCAATATATTTTTTTAATCGAAAGTAATCAATGGGATCTCATCATTATTTTGCATCAGAAAATATATCTAATTTTGAATTGCACCATTTGTCCACTTTGCAGCAAATAATGACCAAGTAGAACATAGATTTAGTGTAGATCTTAAAAATAAACAATTCTTTTAACGTTTCACAAAACTATGATGCACAATTCATTTATTAGTAACTTTTCATTCACCACAATTAAAAACAAACAGAAGTTCCTGCAGTTATCTCACAGTTGAAATAGTCATCATCAGTAGTTAGCTGTCAAACTATATTAATGCCATTGCCTTCTCCAAGCCTTTTATGATTGTTACTCCATCCTTCATATACTCACAACTATTTCTTTCCTTTTGATTATACAAAAAAAATAATTTTTTTTTTATTAATAGGACTTTTTAAATCTTTGTAGGATCTTTTTGGTATTTATAAAATTATTATACACCCATTACCATTTATTGAGCAAAATGTTCATGACAGTCTTATTTGGTATTTGCTTTTGATGCATATATAGCTAAAAGGTTATCTTCTCATTAAGTAGCCAGTCCAATGCAATCAAAGGCCTCTCCACCCACTACCCATAGAGGACCAATGAAGATATGGATAGTAGTACTCACCAGGCTTGTAATCACTGGTAATAAGATTTGAGTGATTTTCTATCCTTGTTTTAACCTAATAGCTTGATACTCATTTACTAACCATTGTTTGATGGTTATCTGGGTTGGTTATGGATCAGCTACTTGAGATAAAAATCGTATACTTGAAAATAATCACACTAGATTTGAATCTTAAGTCAAAGTGATAACAGCCAGATATACTCTCTCTGCACCATGAGGCCTTCATATATATATATAAGATATATTTTGCGGGTTCTTCTGTGTTAAAAAATTTAAATATTGATATACAGACGTTTCGACTTGATCATACAAGTCATCTACTGGGTGAAACGTCGATATATCAATATTTAAATTTTTTAACATGGATGAACTCACAAAATGTCTTTTATATATGCAACCCGTGAAAATCTTTGTATCAACATATATATTGTGCCCTTTTCTATAAGTCAGTAATAGTTCATAACAGTCAATTACTAAAAATTTTAAATTTTAGAATATGTTCTTTTAATACATTAATTATATTAAGTCAATTATATCTTTAAAGCACAATTTGAAGCTAAAGAGAATACGTAGTATAAAATCATTTAAAAATAGTTATGTAAAGCTTAAAATATTGTTGCATATGGTTGTAAAAGCTGGCCATATTAAATAACACAGCTATAAAAATTAAAAGTATATTTAAAAATTCGATTTTAATAGTTTAAAAACGTATAATTTAATAAATGCTATGTTTAAATTTGTAATCATATTTAAATAGTCAAAATTAATATTGTATATTTTAAAATAAACTTTATGATGGTGAAAATTATATCTAGTTCTATATTTTCTAAATTATTCTTCCAAATTTTTTATAATTATTTTATATAATATAATAAGTGTATCAATTTTATAAATCTAGGCAGAGAAATAGATTAAAAATCGTCTGTCAAAGTTATTAATCATGTGACTTTTAATGTATACTCTCACACACACGCTTGTTTGAAATAATAACAGTTTAAAATATTTTAAAAGTTATATTATAGAATTGGATAGAATTATTGCCTATCATAAAAGTAAATAGTATTAAACATTAAGTTAACTATCATATAACATGTTTAAATAATGTAATAAAGACGAATACATTCATAATATAAAAATTAAATATTTTATTTAAATAAAAATAGATAAATTTTATATTAAGAAATGGAATAAGTTATTAAAATTGTTTTAAAAGTTATTTTAAATGTTTAAATGGTTTTAATAAAATAATAATTTATTTAAAAGTAATATTTTAAATAATATTTTAAGTTCATTACGTCACAATTTCTAATTTTGAAATTCAATTCTACTATAAACTAAAAATATGTACATTTGTTCTCAAGCTAAAGTAAGAATTAACCAATAGGAATAGGTATTCTTACAGACTATAAATATGAATTGCACGGGGGTATATGGGGAGATTAATAATGTATTGAAACCGGAGAAAGTCAATTTTTTTTTGGTACTTTCTTATCGTTTATTTTGCAAAAACTAATTGATAATTTTAAAGTGTTTTGCAAAAGAAAGTTTTAGAAAAAAATTATATATTTAGAAACTTCGTGGAGATGATTTTCTAATTTTTTAAAGTACTTACCAGTCGTATTTTATCTAAAAGTTTAACCTAAACTACGCAATAAAAAATGGATATACTACGAAATGAAATGGATATAAATTGTAATACTGAAAAAATATTTGAAATATTTATTGATACAGCTTTATTTATGCATAACCGGAGAACTTTTTTGGTACATAAAAAAAAACCACAGCTCGGACATCATACGGAGTCTAATGAAAAAATTGGAGACACATTATTATTTATAAGCCTATCCAAGATTTATTTTTTAAATAGTAATAAGACAATTGTATATTGCATGAATTATTTTATATAATATTATATCAAAAGGAGTAAAATGTTATATCCTTTCTGAAGGTAACATTTTTTTTAGTTATTTTTAAAAGTGATATATAAAAATACCAAACGAACGTTTAAATGTATCAAGAAGGAAACTTATATAAAAAAGTGAATACATAGTTGAATAAAAGATGGATCCATGGAAATACAAATAGTACTTAAAAGTTTATCGAATATTTTTAAAGTTAAATTAGATGTATTGATGTATCGGATACACAGAGAATATTGGTAGAGAAGATTAAGAAGCTTCACAGGATTAATTAATATTATCGTCCTAAAAATTAAAACCAAGGATTATTTTCTAAAATTTTACTAAATGTATTAATAATTATTTTTATTTTAAACTTTAACATGCTTGGAGGAGAACATTTTTGCAAAACCCTAGAGAAAATAATAAGCATTTTGGACTTATCAGGAACTATCGTCAAGAAAATATGTAACTATAGTTTTGATTCTTTTTATTTTGTTAACCTAGTTTAAATCTAAAATTTTATATAAGATTAGGAAAAACATAAAAATATTAATTTATTAATATTAAAATTTTATAATATAACAATATAATAATTTAGCTAAAAATATTTTAATATAAAGTGTATGGGTGTGAATTTTTTATATATCTGCAATGCTCAAGTGGATAAAGGAAGCCTACTGAACACGATGACTAGATAAAGGTTATTGGTAATAATAATAACTATTGATAATTTATAATGTATATTTTTTTTGTTTTCTTTAGATCATCCATAAATTGGAAGAATGAAGTGTAAAAGTTTTTTTACTTATATGTACCGCATTTTATACAACATTTTAAAAAAAAACATTATGAGATAGGATTGATTTGAAGATATGCATACGAAATTTTTTTTTTTTTTATTAGTAATATAATCCAACATAACAAATAATTATGTGATTCTTTTAAAATTTTCATGTTAGGATATTCAAATATTGTCTAAGTAGATTGTATATGATTAAACATACAGAGCAATGAAGTAAGCAACTTTTCTTATGGGATAGCTAGATTGTTTAACTACACATAGAGAGCGTACCAATAGCTCTAACAAGCTCGTAAATTAACAAGTGCGGTTATGAGAAATATTTAAAATCTCTATCCAGAACACTCTTATCTCCAGACCATGGTTTCGGGCTTATGGCCCACGTCAGTGGAGAGCTAGAATATTCGGACACTAGACCTAAAATATCAACTCAAAAAACCAGCACTTATTTCAAACGTATATTTAAGAAGAAACTCTGAATTTTTCGGACATGAAAATGTCTTTAAATCCAGCTATCTAACTTAAATAGCTATATGGGACTGAAGTATATTCAGATCTACCATATTCTAATAGGCTGAGCATAGCCAAAGCCTTAAAGGTAAAATTATAATAATTAATAAAGCAAGTCATATATAACATGACATTACTTTTATGAGCTTGTAATTACAAAAATGCACATAGAGAGCGTACCAATAGCTCTAACAAGCTCGTAAATTAACAAGTGCGGTTATGAGAAATATTTAAAATCTCTATCCAGAACACTCTTATCTCCAGACCATGGTTTCGGGCTTATGGCCCACGTCAGTGGAGAGCTAGAATATTCGGACACTAGACCTAAAATATCAACTCAAAAAACCAGCACTTATTTCAAACGTATATTTAAGAAGAAACTCTGAATTTTTCGGACATGAAAATGTCTTTAAATCCAGCTATCTAACTTAAATAGCTATATGGGACTGAAGTATATTCAGATCTACCATATTCTAATAGGCTCAGCATAGCCAAAGCCTTAAAGGTAAAATTATAATAATTAATAAAGCAAGTCATATATAACATGACATTACTTTTATGAGCTTGTAATTACAAAAATGCACATAGAGAGCGTACCAATAGCTCTAACAAGCTCGTAAATTAACAAGTGCGGTTATGAGAAATATTTAAAATCTCTATCCAGAACACTCTTATCTCCAGACCATGGTTTCGGGCTTATGGCCCACGTCAGTGGAGAGCTAGAATATTCGGACACTAGACCTAAAATATCAACTCAAAAAACCAGCACTTATTTCAAACGTATATTTAAGAAGAAACTCTGAATTTTTCGGACATGAAAATGTCTTTAAATCCAGCTATCTAACTTAAATAGCTATATGGGACTGAAGTATATTCAGATCTACCATATTCTAATAGGCTCAGCATAGCCAAAGCCTTAAAGGTAAAATTATAATAATTAATAAAGCAAGTCATATATAACATGACATTACTTTTATGAGCTTGTAATTACAAAAATGCACATAGAGAGCGTACCAATAGCTCTAACAAGCTCGTAAATTAACAAGTGCGGTTATGAGAAATATTTAAAATCTCTATCCAGAACACTCTTATCTCCAGACCATGGTTTCGGGCTTATGGCCCACGTCAGTGGAGAGCTAGAATATTCGGACACTAGACCTAAAATATCAACTCAAAAAACCAGCACTTATTTCAAACGTATATTTAAGAAGAAACTCTGAATTTTTCGGACATGAAAATGTCTTTAAATCCAGCTATCTAACTTAAATAGCTATATGGGACTGAAGTATATTCAGATCTACCATATTCTAATAGGCTCAGCATAGCCAAAGCCTTAAAGGTAAAATTATAATAATTAATAAAGCAAGTCATATATAACATGACATTACTTTTATGAGCTTGTAATTACAAAAATGCACATAGAGAGCGTACCAATAGCTCTAACAAGCTCGTAAATTAACAAGTGCGGTTATGAGAAATATTTAAAATCTCTATCCAGAACACTCTTATCTCCAGACCATGGTTTCGGGCTTATGGCCCACGTCAGTGGAGAGCTAGAATATTCGGACACTAGACCTAAAATATCAACTCAAAAAACCAGCACTTATTTCAAACGTATATTTAAGAAGAAACTCTGAATTTTTCGGACATGAAAATGTCTTTAAATCCAGCTATCTAACTTAAATAGCTATATGGGACTGAAGTATATTCAGATCTACCATATTCTAATAGGCTCAGCATAGCCAAAGCCTTAAAGGTAAAATTATAATAATTAATAAAGCAAGTCATATATAACATGACATTACTTTTATGAGCTTGTAATTACAAAAATGCACATAGAGAGCGTACCAATAGCTCTAACAAGCTCGTAAATTAACAAGTGCGGTTATGAGAAATATTTAAAATCTCTATCCAGAACACTCTTATCTCCAGACCATGGTTTCGGGCTTATGGCCCACGTCAGTGGAGAGCTAGAATATTCGGACACTAGACCTAAAATATCAACTCAAAAAACCAGCACTTATTTCAAACGTATATTTAAGAAGAAACTCTGAATTTTTCGGACATGAAAATGTCTTTAAATCCAGCTATCTAACTTAAATAGCTATATGGGACTGAAGTATATTCAGATCTACCATATTCTAATAGGCTCAGCATAGCCAAAGCCTTAAAGGTAAAATTATAATAATTAATAAAGCAAGTCATATATAACATGACATTACTTTTATGAGCTTGTAATTACAAAAATGCACATAGAGAGCGTACCAATAGCTCTAACAAGCTCGTAAATTAACAAGTGCGGTTATGAGAAATATTTAAAATCTCTATCCAGAACACTCTTATCTCCAGACCATGGTTTCGGGCTTATGGCCCACGTCAGTGGAGAGCTAGAATATTCGGACACTAGACCTAAAATATCAACTCAAAAAACCAGCACTTATTTCAAACGTATATTTAAGAAGAAACTCTGAATTTTTCGGACATGAAAATGTCTTTAAATCCAGCTATCTAACTTAAATAGCTATATGGGACTGAAGTATATTCAGATCTACCATATTCTAATAGGCTCAGCATAGCCAAAGCCTTAAAGGTAAAATTATAATAATTAATAAAGCAAGTCATATATAACATGACATTACTTTTATGAGCTTGTAATTACAAAAATGCACATAGAGAGCGTACCAATAGCTCTAACAAGCTCGTAAATTAACAAGTGCGGTTATGAGAAATATTTAAAATCTCTATCCAGAACACTCTTATCTCCAGACCATGGTTTCGGGCTTATGGCCCACGTCAGTGGAGAGCTAGAATATTCGGACACTAGACCTAAAATATCAACTCAAAAAACCAGCACTTATTTCAAACGTATATTTAAGAAGAAACTCTGAATTTTCGGACATGAAAATGTCTTTAAATCCAGCTATCTAACTTAAATAGCTATATGGGACTGAAGTATATTCAGATCTACCATATTCTAATAGGCTCAGCATAGCCAAAGCCTTAAAGGTAAAATTATAATAATTAATAAAGCAAGTCATATATAACATGACATTACTTTTATGAGCTTGTAATTACAAAAATGCACATAGAGAGCGTACCAATAGCTCTAACAAGCTCGTAAATTAACAAGTGCGGTTATGAGAAATATTTAAAATCTCTATCCAGAACACTCTTATCTCCAGACCATGGTTTCGGGCTTATGGCCCACGTCAGTGGAGAGCTAGAATATTCGGACACTAGACCTAAAATATCAACTCAAAAAACCAGCACTTATTTCAAACGTATATTTAAGAAGAAACTCTGAATTTTTCGGACATGAAAATGTCTTTAAATCCAGCTATCTAACTTAAATAGCTATATGGGACTGAAGTATATTCAGATCTACCATATTCTAATAGGCTCAGCATAGCCAAAGCCTTAAAGGTAAAATTATAATAATTAATAAAGCAAGTCATATATAACATGACATTACTTTTATGAGCTTGTAATTACAAAAATGCACATAGAGAGCGTACCAATAGCTCTAACAAGCTCGTAAATTAACAAGTGCGGTTATGAGAAATATTTAAAATCTCTATCCAGAACACTCTTATCTCCAGACCATGGTTTCGGGCTTATGGCCCACGTCAGTGGAGAGCTAGAATATTCGGACACTAGACCTAAAATATCAACTCAAAAAACCAGCACTTATTTCAAACGTATATTTAAGAAGAAACTCTGAATTTTTCGGACATGAAAATGTCTTTAAATCCAGCTATCTAACTTAAATAGCTATATGGGACTGAAGTATATTCAGATCTACCATATTCTAATAGGCTCAGCATAGCCAAAGCCTTAAAGGTAAAATTATAATAATTAATAAAGCAAGTCATATATAACATGACATTACTTTTATGAGCTTGTAATTACAAAAATGCACATAGAGAGCGTACCAATAGCTCTAACAAGCTCGTAAATTAACAAGTGCGGTTATGAGAAATATTTAAAATCTCTATCCAGAACACTCTTATCTCCAGACCATGGTTTCGGGCTTATGGCCCACGTCAGTGGAGAGCTAGAATATTCGGACACTAGACCTAAAATATCAACTCAAAAAACCAGCACTTATTTCAAACGTATATTTAAGAAGAAACTCTGAATTTTTCGGACATGAAAATGTCTTTAAATCCAGCTATCTAACTTAAATAGCTATATGGGACTGAAGTATATTCAGATCTACCATATTCTAATAGGCTCAGCATAGCCAAAGCCTTAAAGGTAAAATTATAATAATTAATAAAGCAAGTCATATATAACATGACATTACTTTTATGAGCTTGTAATTACAAAAATGCACATAGAGAGCGTACCAATAGCTCTAACAAGCTCGTAAATTAACAAGTGCGGTTATGAGAAATATTTAAAATCTCTATCCAGAACACTCTTATCTCCAGACCATGGTTTCGGGCTTATGGCCCACGTCAGTGGAGAGCTAGAATATTCGGACACTAGACCTAAAATATCAACTCAAAAAACCAGCACTTATTTCAAACGTATATTTAAGAAGAAACTCTGAATTTTTCGGACATGAAAATGTCTTTAAATCCAGCTATCTAACTTAAATAGCTATATGGGACTGAAGTATATTCAGATCTACCATATTCTAATAGGCTCAGCATAGCCAAAGCCTTAAAGGTAAAATTATAATAATTAATAAAGCAAGTCATATATAACATGACATTACTTTTATGAGCTTGTAATTACAAAAATGCACATAGAGAGCGTACCAATAGCTCTAACAAGCTCGTAAATTAACAAGTGCGGTTATGAGAAATATTTAAAATCTCTATCCAGAACACTCTTATCTCCAGACCATGGTTTCGGGCTTATGGCCCACGTCAGTGGAGAGCTAGAATATTCGGACACTAGACCTAAAATATCAACTCAAAAAACCAGCACTTATTTCAAACGTATATTTAAGAAGAAACTCTGAATTTTTCGGACATGAAAATGTCTTTAAATCCAGCTATCTAACTTAAATAGCTATATGGGACTGAAGTATATTCAGATCTACCATATTCTAATAGGCTCAGCATAGCCAAAGCCTTAAAGGTAAAATTATAATAATTAATAAAGCAAGTCATATATAACATGACATTACTTTTATGAGCTTGTAATTACAAAAATGCACATAGAGAGCGTACCAATAGCTCTAACAAGCTCGTAAATTAACAAGTGCGGTTATGAGAAATATTTAAAATCTCTATCCAGAACACTCTTATCTCCAGACCATGGTTTCGGGCTTATGGCCCACGTCAGTGGAGAGCTAGAATATTCGGACACTAGACCTAAAATATCAACTCAAAAAACCAGCACTTATTTCAAACGTATATTTAAGAAGAAACTCTGAATTTTCGGACATGAAAATGTCTTTAAATCCAGCTATCTAACTTAAATAGCTATATGGGACTGAAGTATATTCAGATCTACCATATTCTAATAGGCTCAGCATAGCCAAAGCCTTAAAGGTAAAATTATAATAATTAATAAAGCAAGTCATATATAACATGACATTACTTTTATGAGCTTGTAATTACAAAAATGCACATAGAGAGCGTACCAATAGCTCTAACAAGCTCGTAAATTAACAAGTGCGGTTATGAGAAATATTTAAAATCTCTATCCAGAACACTCTTATCTCCAGACCATGGTTTCGGGCTTATGGCCCACGTCAGTGGAGAGCTAGAATATTCGGACACTAGACCTAAAATATCAACTCAAAAAACCAGCACTTATTTCAAACGTATATTTAAGAAGAAACTCTGAATTTTTCGGACATGAAAATGTCTTTAAATCCAGCTATCTAACTTAAATAGCTATATGGGACTGAAGTATATTCAGATCTACCATATTCTAATAGGCTCAGCATAGCCAAAGCCTTAAAGGTAAAATTATAATAATTAATAAAGCAAGTCATATATAACATGACATTACTTTTATGAGCTTGTAATTACAAAAATGCACATAGAGAGCGTACCAATAGCTCTAACAAGCTCGTAAATTAACAAGTGCGGTTATGAGAAATATTTAAAATCTCTATCCAGAACACTCTTATCTCCAGACCATGGTTTCGGGCTTATGGCCCACGTCAGTGGAGAGCTAGAATATTCGGACACTAGACCTAAAATATCAACTCAAAAAACCAGCACTTATTTCAAACGTATATTTAAGAAGAAACTCTGAATTTTTCGGACATGAAAATGTCTTTAAATCCAGCTATCTAACTTAAATAGCTATATGGGACTGAAGTATATTCAGATCTACCATATTCTAATAGGCTCAGCATAGCCAAAGCCTTAAAGGTAAAATTATAATAATTAATAAAGCAAGTCATATATAACATGACATTACTTTTATGAGCTTGTAATTACAAAAATGCACATAGAGAGCGTACCAATAGCTCTAACAAGCTCGTAAATTAACAAGTGCGGTTATGAGAAATATTTAAAATCTCTATCCAGAACACTCTTATCTCCAGACCATGGTTTCGGGCTTATGGCCCACGTCAGTGGAGAGCTAGAATATTCGGACACTAGACCTAAAATATCAACTCAAAAAACCAGCACTTATTTCAAACGTATATTTAAGAAGAAACTCTGAATTTTTCGGACATGAAAATGTCTTTAAATCCAGCTATCTAACTTAAATAGCTATATGGGACTGAAGTATATTCAGATCTACCATATTCTAATAGGCTCAGCATAGCCAAAGCCTTAAAGGTAAAATTATAATAATTAATAAAGCAAGTCATATATAACATGACATTACTTTTATGAGCTTGTAATTACAAAAATGCACATAGAGAGCGTACCAATAGCTCTAACAAGCTCGTAAATTAACAAGTGCGGTTATGAGAAATATTTAAAATCTCTATCCAGAACACTCTTATCTCCAGACCATGGTTTCGGGCTTATGGCCCACGTCAGTGGAGAGCTAGAATATTCGGACACTAGACCTAAAATATCAACTCAAAAAACCAGCACTTATTTCAAACGTATATTTAAGAAGAAACTCTGAATTTTTCGGACATGAAAATGTCTTTAAATCCAGCTATCTAACTTAAATAGCTATATGGGACTGAAGTATATTCAGATCTACCATATTCTAATAGGCTCAGCATAGCCAAAGCCTTAAAGGTAAAATTATAATAATTAATAAAGCAAGTCATATATAACATGACATTACTTTTATGAGCTTGTAATTACAAAAATGCACATAGAGAGCGTACCAATAGCTCTAACAAGCTCGTAAATTAACAAGTGCGGTTATGAGAAATATTTAAAATCTCTATCCAGAACACTCTTATCTCCAGACCATGGTTTCGGGCTTATGGCCCACGTCAGTGGAGAGCTAGAATATTCGGACACTAGACCTAAAATATCAACTCAAAAAACCAGCACTTATTTCAAACGTATATTTAAGAAGAAACTCTGAATTTTTCGGACATGAAAATGTCTTTAAATCCAGCTATCTAACTTAAATAGCTATATGGGACTGAAGTATATTCAGATCTACCATATTCTAATAGGCTCAGCATAGCCAAAGCCTTAAAGGTAAAATTATAATAATTAATAAAGCAAGTCATATATAACATGACATTACTTTTATGAGCTTGTAATTACAAAAATGCACATAGAGAGCGTACCAATAGCTCTAACAAGCTCGTAAATTAACAAGTGCGGTTATGAGAAATATTTAAAATCTCTATCCAGAACACTCTTATCTCCAGACCATGGTTTCGGGCTTATGGCCCACGTCAGTGGAGAGCTAGAATATTCGGACACTAGACCTAAAATATCAACTCAAAAAACCAGCACTTATTTCAAACGTATATTTAAGAAGAAACTCTGAATTTTTCGGACATGAAAATGTCTTTAAATCCAGCTATCTAACTTAAATAGCTATATGGGACTGAAGTATATTCAGATCTACCATATTCTAATAGGCTCAGCATAGCCAAAGCCTTAAAGGTAAAATTATAATAATTAATAAAGCAAGTCATATATAACATGACATTACTTTTATGAGCTTGTAATTACAAAAATGCACATAGAGAGCGTACCAATAGCTCTAACAAGCTCGTAAATTAACAAGTGCGGTTATGAGAAATATTTAAAATCTCTATCCAGAACACTCTTATCTCCAGACCATGGTTTCGGGCTTATGGCCCACGTCAGTGGAGAGCTAGAATATTCGGACACTAGACCTAAAATATCAACTCAAAAAACCAGCACTTATTTCAAACGTATATTTAAGAAGAAACTCTGAATTTTTCGGACATGAAAATGTCTTTAAATCCAGCTATCTAACTTAAATAGCTATATGGGACTGAAGTATATTCAGATCTACCATATTCTAATAGGCTCAGCATAGCCAAAGCCTTAAAGGTAAAATTATAATAATTAATAAAGCAAGTCATATATAACATGACATTACTTTTATGAGCTTGTAATTACAAAAATGCACATAGAGAGCGTACCAATAGCTCTAACAAGCTCGTAAATTAACAAGTGCGGTTATGAGAAATATTTAAAATCTCTATCCAGAACACTCTTATCTCCAGACCATGGTTTCGGGCTTATGGCCCACGTCAGTGGAGAGCTAGAATATTCGGACACTAGACCTAAAATATCAACTCAAAAAACCAGCACTTATTTCAAACGTATATTTAAGAAGAAACTCTGAATTTTTCGGACATGAAAATGTCTTTAAATCCAGCTATCTAACTTAAATAGCTATATGGGACTGAAGTATATTCAGATCTACCATATTCTAATAGGCTCAGCATAGCCAAAGCCTTAAAGGTAAAATTATAATAATTAATAAAGCAAGTCATATATAACATGACATTACTTTTATGAGCTTGTAATTACAAAAATGCACATAGAGAGCGTACCAATAGCTCTAACAAGCTCGTAAATTAACAAGTGCGGTTATGAGAAATATTTAAAATCTCTATCCAGAACACTCTTATCTCCAGACCATGGTTTCGGGCTTATGGCCCACGTCAGTGGAGAGCTAGAATATTCGGACACTAGACCTAAAATATCAACTCAAAAAACCAGCACTTATTTCAAACGTATATTTAAGAAGAAACTCTGAATTTTTCGGACATGAAAATGTCTTTAAATCCAGCTATCTAACTTAAATAGCTATATGGGACTGAAGTATATTCAGATCTACCATATTCTAATAGGCTCAGCATAGCCAAAGCCTTAAAGGTAAAATTATAATAATTAATAAAGCAAGTCATATATAACATGACATTACTTTTATGAGCTTGTAATTACAAAAATGCACATAGAGAGCGTACCAATAGCTCTAACAAGCTCGTAAATTAACAAGTGCGGTTATGAGAAATATTTAAAATCTCTATCCAGAACACTCTTATCTCCAGACCATGGTTTCGGGCTTATGGCCCACGTCAGTGGAGAGCTAGAATATTCGGACACTAGACCTAAAATATCAACTCAAAAAACCAGCACTTATTTCAAACGTATATTTAAGAAGAAACTCGATCTCATGAAAATGTCTTTAAATCCAGCTATCTAACTTAAATAGCTATATGGGACTGAAGTATATTCAGATCTACCATATTCTAATAGGCTCAGCATAGCCAAAGCCTTAAAGGTAAAATTATAATAATTAATAAAGCAAGTCATATATAACATGACATTACTTTTATGAGCTTGTAATTACAAAAATGCACATAGAGAGCGTACCAATAGCTCTAACAAGCTCGTAAATTAACAAGTGCGGTTATGAGAAATATTTAAAATCTCTATCCAGAACACTCTTATCTCCAGACCATGGTTTCGGGCTTATGGCCCACGTCAGTGGAGAGCTAGAATATTCGGACACTAGACCTAAAATATCAACTCAAAAAACCAGCACTTATTTCAAACGTATATTTAAGAAGAAACTCTGAATTTTTCGGACATGAAAATGTCTTTAAATCCAGCTATCTAACTTAAATAGCTATATGGGACTGAAGTATATTCAGATCTACCATATTCTAATAGGCTCAGCATAGCCAAAGCCTTAAAGGTAAAATTATAATAATTAATAAAGCAAGTCATATATAACATGACATTACTTTTATGAGCTTGTAATTACAAAAATGCACATAGAGAGCGTACCAATAGCTCTAACAAGCTCGTAAATTAACAAGTGCGGTTATGAGAAATATTTAAAATCTCTATCCAGAACACTCTTATCTCCAGACCATGGTTTCGGGCTTATGGCCCACGAGTGGAGAGCGGAAGAGCATATTCGGACACTAGACCTAAAATATCAACTCAAAAAACCAGCACTTATTTCAAACGTATATTTAAGAAGAAACTCTGAATTTTTCGGACATGAAAATGTCTTTAAATCCAGCTATCTAACTTAAATAGCTATATGGGACTGAATATATTCAGATCTACCATATTCTAATAGGCTCAGCATAGCCAAAGCCTTAAAGGTAAAATTATAATAATTAATAAAGCAAGTCATATATAACATGACATTACTTTTATGAGCTTGTAATTACAAAAATGCACATAGAGAGCGTACCAATAGCTCTAACAAGCTCGTAAATTAACAAGTGCGGTTATGAGAAATATTTAAAATCTCTATCCAGATCACTCTTATCTCCAGACCATGGTTTCGGGCTTATGGCCCACGTCAGTGGAGAGCTAGAATATTCGGACACTAGACCTAAAATATCAACTCAAAAAACCAGCACTTATTTCAAACGTATATTTAAGAAGAAACTCTGAATTTTTCGGACATGAAAATGTCTTTAAATCCAGCTATCTAACTTAAATAGCTATATGGGACTGAAGTATATTCAGATCTACCATATTCTAATAGGCTCAGCATAGCCAAAGCCTTAAAGGTAAAATTATAATAATTAATAAAGCAAGTCATATATAACATGACATTACTTTTATGAGCTTGTAATTACAAAAATGCACATAGAGAGCGTACCAATAGCTCTAACAAGCTCGTAAATTAACAAGTGCGGTTATGAGAAATATTTAAAATCTCTATCCAGAACACTCTTATCTCCAGACCATGGTTTCGGGCTTATGGCCCACGTCAGTGGAGAGCTAGAATATTCGGACACTAGACCTAAAATATCAACTCAAAAAACCAGCACTTATTTCAAACGTATATTTAAGAAGAAACTCTGAATTTTTCGGACATGAAAATGTCTTTAAATCCAGCTATCTAACTTAAATAGCTATATGGGACTGAAGTATATTCAGATCTACCATATTCTAATAGGCTCAGCATAGCCAAAGCCTTAAAGGTAAAATTATAATAATTAATAAAGCAAGTCATATATAACATGACATTACTTTTATGAGCTTGTAATTACAAAAATGCACATAGAGAGCGTACCAATAGCTCTAACAAGCTCGTAAATTAACAAGTGCGGTTATGAGAAATATTTAAAATCTCTATCCAGAACACTCTTATCTCCAGACCATGGTTTCGGGCTTATGGCCCACGTCAGTGGAGAGCTAGAATATTCGGACACTAGACCTAAAATATCAACTCAAAAAACCAGCACTTATTTCAAACGTATATTTAAGAAGAAACTCTGATTTCGGACATGAAAATGTCTTTAAATCCAGCTATCTAACTTAAATAGCTATATGGGACTGAAGTATATTCAGATCTACCATATTCTAATAGGCTCAGCATAGCCAAAGCCTTAAAGGTAAAATTATAATAATTAATAAAGCAAGTCATATATAACATGACATTACTTTTATGAGCTTGTAATTACAAAAATGCACATAGAGAGCGTACCAATAGCTCTAACAAGCTCGTAAATTAACAAGTGCGGTTATGAGAAATATTTAAAATCTCTATCCAGAACACTCTTATCTCCAGACCATGGTTTCGGGCTTATGGCCCACGTCAGTGGAGAGCTAGAATATTCGGACACTAGACCTAAAATATCAACTCAAAAAACCAGCACTTATTTCAAACGTATATTTAAGAAGAAACTCTGATATTTTCCGATCTTGAAAATGTCTTTAAATCCAGCTATCTAACTTAAATAGCTATATGGGACTGAAGTATATTCAGATCTACCATATTCTAATAGGCTCAGCATAGCCAAAGCCTTAAAGGTAAAATTATAATAATTAATAAAGCAAGTCATATATAACATGACATTACTTTTATGAGCTTGTAATTACAAAAATGCACATAGAGAGCGTACCAATAGCTCTAACAAGCTCGTAAATTAACAAGTGCGGTTATGAGAAATATTTAAAATCTCTATCCAGAACACTCTTATCTCCAGACCATGGTTTCGGGCTTATGGCCCACGTCAGTGGAGAGCTAGAATATTCGGACACTAGACCTAAAATATCAACTCAAAAAACCAGCACTTATTTCAAACGTATATTTAAGAAGAAACTCTGAATTTTTCGGACATGAAAATGTCTTTAAATCCAGCTATCTAACTTAAATAGCTATATGGGACTGAAGTATATTCAGATCTACCATATTCTAATAGGCTCAGCATAGCCAAAGCCTTAAAGGTAAAATTATAATAATTAATAAAGCAAGTCATATATAACATGACATTACTTTTATGAGCTTGTAATTACAAAAATGCACATAGAGCGTACCAATAGCTCTAACAAGCTCGTAAATTAACAAGTGCGGTTATGAGAAATATTTAAAATCTCTATCCAGAACACTCTTATCTCCAGACCATGGTTTCGGGCTTATGGCCACGTCAGTGGAGAGCTAGAATATTCGGACACTAGACCTAAAATATCAACTCAAAAAACCAGCACTTATTTCAAACGTATATTTAAGAAGAAACTCTGAATTTTTGGACATGAAAATGTCTTTAAATCCAGCTATCTAACTTAAATAGCTATATGGGACTGCAAGTATATTCAGATCTACCATATTCTAATAGGCTCAGCATAGCCAAAGCCTTAAAGGTAAAATTATAATAATTAATAAAGCAAGTCATATATAACATGACATTACTTTTATGAGCTTGTAATTACAAAAATGCACATAGAGAGCGTACCAATAGCTCTAACAAGCTCGTAAATTAACAAGTGCGGTTATGAGAAATATTTAAAATCTCTATCCAGAACACTCTTATCTCCAGACCATGGTTTTGGGCTTATGGCCCACGTCAGTGGAGAGCTAGAATATTCGGACACTAGACCTAAAATATCAACTCAAAAAACCAGCACTTATTTCAAACGTATATTTAAGAAGAAACTCTGAATTTTTCGGACATGAAAATGTCTTTAAATCCAGCTATCTAACTTAAATAGCTATATGGGACTTAAGTATATTCAGATCTACCATATTCTAATAGGCTCAGCATAGCCAAAGCCTTAAAGGTAAAATTATAATAATTAATAAAGCAAGTCATATATAACATGACATTACTTTTATGAGCTTTTAATTACAAAAATGCACATAGAGAGCGTACCAATAGCTCTAATAAGGTCGATCTGAATATACTTCAGTCCCATATAGCTATTTAAGTTAGATAGCTGAATTTAAAGACATTTTCATGTCCGAAAAAAGAGGTTTCTTCTTAAATATACGTTTGAAATAAGTGCTGGTTTTTTGAGTTGATATTTTAGGTCTAGTGTCCGAATATTCTAGCTCTCCACTGACGTGGGCCATAAGCCCTGAAGGTCTGAGATAAGAGTGTTCTGGATAGAGATTTTAAATATTTCTCATAACCGCACTTGTTAATTCTGGACTTGTTAGAGCTATTGGGTACGCTCTCTATGTGCATTTTTGTAATTACAAGCTCATAAAAGTAATGTCATGTTATATATGACTTGCTTTATTAATTATTATAATTTTACCTTTAAGGCTTTGGCTATGCTGAGCCTATTAGAATATGGTAGATCTGAATATACTTCAGTCCCATATAGCTATTTAAGTTAGATAGCTGGATTTAAAGACATTTTCATGTCCGAAAAATTCAGAGTTTCTTCTTAAATATACGTTTGAAATAAGTGCTGGTTTTTTGAGTTGATATTTTAGGTCTAGTGTCCGAATATTCTAGCTCTCCACTGACGTGGGCCATAAGCCCGAAACCATGGTCTGGAGATAAGAGTGTTCTGGATAGAGATTTTAAATATTTCTCATAACCGCACTTGTTTAATTTCCTGAGCTTGTTAGAGCTATTGGTACGCTCTCTATGTGCATTTTTGTAATTACAAGCTCATAAAAGTAATGTCATGTTATATATGACTTGCTTTATTAATTATTATAATTTTACCTTTAAGGCTTTGGCTATGCTGAGCCTATTAGAATATGGTAGATCTGAATATACTTCAGTCCCATATAGCTATTTAAGTTAGATAGCTGAGATCGGAAGACATTTTCATGTCCGAAAAATTCAGAGTTTCTTCTTAAATATACGTTTGAAATAAGTGCTGGTTTTTTGAGTTGATATTTTAGGTCTAGTGTCCGAATATTCTAGCTCTCCACTGACGTGGGCCATAAGCCCGAAACCATGGTCTGGAGATAAGAGTGTTCTGGATAGAGATTTTAAATATTTCTCATAACCGCACTTGTTAATTTACGAGCTTGTTAGAGCTATTGGTACGCTCTATGTGCATTTTTGTAATTACAAGCTCATAAAAGTAATGTCATGTTATAGACA